>OY977951.1:10470000-11690000 GCA_963854355.1 Epinotia brunnichana
TGATGTCACTTAAATTGTGTTCCAAATTGACCAAGTCGAAGTTCTTTAAATACAGTCTCATTTCGTTCAAATTGAATTGCCGCCATCTTGAAATTCTTGAAAAATAGTCCGATTTGGTTCAAAATTGATATCTAAGGGTCCGCGGGGCCTCATAATATGAACCCGAGCTTGGATTGTAAAAAAGTTGCCGCCATCTTGAAATTCTTGAAAAACATTCCGATTGCGTTCAAAATCGATATCTGAGGGTCCGCGCAGCCTCTTAATATGAATCCGAGCTTAGATTGTAAAAAAGTGGCCGCCATCTTGAAATTCTTGAAAAAGAGTCCGATTTGGTTCAAAATCGATATCTGAGCGTCCGCGGGGCCTCTTAATATGAATCCGAGCTTGGATTGTAAAAAAGTGGCCGCCATCTTGAAATTCTTGAAAAACAGTCCGATTTGGTTCAAAATCGATATCTGAGGGTCCGACGGATTTGGGTGGCACAGGAACGGTCAATTGTTGCACTCTTTGGGGGAGGCCTATGTCCAGCAGTGGACGTCTTTCGGTTGATATGATGATGATGGTATGTACAATATACTTATGTGTAATCGCGTTCTCGAAAACGGGTGTAACGATTTCTATGAGACTAGGTACATAGAGGCTTACGAGGGCGATAAATCGATCTAGGTCTACTATCGATCTAGGTCTACTATCGGGGAAAAATCAAATTTAAAATTTCAAGTTTTATCGCACTCGGGCCCGTCGGACCCTCAGATATCGATTTTGAACCAAATCGGACTGTATTTAAAGAATTTCAAGATGGCGGCAACTTTTTTACGATCCAAGCTCGGATTCATATTAATAGGCCCCTCAGACGCTCAGATATCGATTTTGAACCAAATCAGACTGTATTTCAAGAATTTCAAGATGGCGGCAACTTTTTTACAATCCAAGCTCGGATTCATATTAAGAGGCCCCGCGGAACCTCAGATATCGATTTTGAACCAAATCGGACTGTTTTTCAAGAATTTCAAGATGGCGGCAACCTTTTTACAATCCAAGCTCGGATTCATACTGAGAGGCCCCGCGGACCCTCAGATATCGATTTAGAAACAAATCCGACTGTTTTTCAAGAATTTCAAGATGGCGGCCAAAATTTTTTACAATCCAAGCTCGGATTCATATTAAGAGGCCCCGCGGACCCTCAGATATCGATTTTGAACCAAATCGGACTGTTTTTCAAGAATTTCAAGATGGCGGTAACGTTTTTACAATCCAAGCTCGGATTCATATTAAGAGGCCCCGCGGACCCTCAGATATCGATTTTGAACCAAATCGGACTGTTTTTCAGGAATTTCAAGATGGCGGCCACTTTTTATAATCCAGGCTCGGATTCATATTAAGAGGCCCCGCGGACCCTCAGATATCGATTTTGAACCAAATCGGGCTGTTTTTCAAGAATTTCAAGATGGCGGTAACTTTTTTACAATCCAAGCTCGGATTCATATTAAGAGGCCCCGCGGACCCTCAGATATCGATTTTGAACCAAATCGGACTGTTTTTCAGGAATTTCAAGATGGCGGCCACTTTTTTATAATCCAGGCTCGGATTCATATTAAGAGGCCCCGCGGACCCTCAGATATCGATTTTGAACCAAATCGGGCTGTTTTTCAAGAATTTCAAGATGGCGGCCACTTTTTGAAAATCCAACATTGGATTCTTATTAAAAAGCCCCTCGGAACCAATAACGATTTTGAAAAGGAAAAAAAATGGCCGCCTTTTCTAAACTTATATATTTCTATTTAAAGATCTGAGTACCTACTTTTGAAATGATTGAAAATGAATCATGTAATTATAAATAAATTAATATATCTCCAAACATATTTTTGACAACCCTGACTCTTGAGCGGTTACGCTAAGCGCGTGCGTAAATTCGTAGATGAATGAAGCTTGCCTACTGGTTGTAGTTCTTTATACTGTGCTATTACTATAACTAATGAATAAATCAGTGCCCACTTGAGAAGTACGCATCATTTCCCTATTATAATTTAAGTGCATGATAAAATTATAAAGAGATACGTAATTAATAGGTACTATCGGCCAAAGCCAGAGTCGACCACCTTAAAGGCGCATTTTCGTTCCAGCCGTATAGGGTAGAGGAACCAAAAGATGAACGTTTAAGCGACTATCCCAACTTTACAATTTTTTTTCGAGGAGTGGTGATTTAGTTTGTTTACATTTAATTTTTTTATACGATTTCGTATATCTTAGTCGAGATTAGATATGACTATTTTAAACCATCCTATTACTATACAGTATTTTATTAAAAATGGTTTTATGCTGAAGTATGTCATTCTGCCCAGAAGATGAACACTGTGCCCAATAGTTGAACATTTTGACACCAATAGTTGAACGAAGAAAAACGTAACACCGCGCACGCGCAGCCTCTGACTTTTGGTCTAGTTATTTTATTATATAATCATTGTTATAGCAATTTTTACTAGTTAACAATCACAATATTGATACTAAACACGGAATAAAACAGTTCAAATGTACCCTTTTCATATGGTTACAATTATAAGAGATTATTTTTTACATATTAATCATTAAAACATTTTTTTATTAATTTATCATTAGATTAAAATAGATAAATTGTTGGGTTTTATATGTATAAGTCAGATTTCATATTTATTACGTATCTTTGTTATTAAGATGTTCATTGTACTAACCCTTGACTAAAACTTGAACGAATAAATTTTGTTCGTTCATGTATTGGGCACGATGGCAAAGGAATGAACGGACTAAATTTAACAGAGCGTTCACTTATTGGAATCGAAGCCAAAAGTTGAACGAACTAATTTTATTCGTTCATCTTCTGGGCAGCGGTTCTTTGTTGAAGTTGCTTTTCATAGTAAAACAAAACCCAAAATAACCGTGTTGCGAATGGATAAGTAACAACGTTCAACTTTTGGTTCAAAAATCAACAGTTAAAAAACGATTAATTTGAGCCATAAAAGTTTTATGTACCTTTTCAATAAGAATTTATATAAGCATTTGAAAAAACTATACCTTGCCCAGTAGATGAACGCCGTTCATCTATTGGCTCAGGTACAAAAAGTTGGAACCGTTAGTTGAACGCTAAATATCTCTTAAATTAACAATAAATGCGCAATTTGTGATAGATAATCCATTAAAGGCATAAATCAAGAATCTATATCACGCAAAACAGTCCATGTAGACGTTTTATTCAATTTTATACATAATTTAGAGCTTAAATTTAAGAGAGCTTTCCTTAAGTAAATCTCCATACAAACGGTGATTTTGGCGCGAGACCTCGACGCGACAACCGCTCACAGCCGTGTGTGTGTGGAAACTGTATGGGAGTTTAAATGCCAGCCTCGGCAAAGGGATGATGTGTTAGGAAAAAAATATCCCGAAGGCGTAAAATGTATCGCGATTTTTTTATTTCAATTTTACGACAAAACGTTCAACTATTGGGTGGTGTTCATCTTTTGGTTCCTCTACCCTAGCACTGCAAGCGATTCTGTTTTGAATCTGGTCGACTCTGGCTTTGGCCGATGGTACAGTCAGCCAAGAAAGTGGTCTACCACTTTTCGACTTTATTGCATACAAAATAAGGTCCAAAAGTGGTAGACCGCTTTTTTGGCTGATGGTACCTGGTTGTATGCAACAAATCGAGTTTCTGTCCAATCAAGTTTCTGCTGTATCCTGAATCTGCCGAAAGACGCGTAAATGATTTTGTCAATGGGACTAATTTTGAGCATTTGATAAATTAAATTGATTAATTTTGAATTAAAATTCATGGTCTTCCTTTTAATTCTGACACTATGTTATGTAGCAGAAAATAATCCTTATGATGTAGCCTGTCGATCGGTATGATAAAGCAACAGAGTATTTTTTTTTCTCGTGTAGCAGGTTCGATTCCCGGTTCAACCACGTAATTATTTAAAAATCTATGAATGCAGTTTAAATTGTTATTTAAATTAAAATAATGTCATCATTTAGTAAAATCTTCTATCTACAATATTTAAGGTACTTTCCCTCCATGTGGCATAGGCGTGGGACGCCCTGTATAAGTACGTCTAGGTAATGCT
The DNA here is from genome assembly GCA_963854355.1 of Epinotia brunnichana. Lineage (NCBI taxonomy): Eukaryota > Metazoa > Arthropoda > Insecta > Lepidoptera > Tortricidae > Epinotia > Epinotia brunnichana. The sequence continues at coordinate 10,474,095 of OY977951.1, forward strand.
TTTTTAACAGTCTCTTAAATTTATTCTTATTTTTTTCACGTCTAATGGCTTCGGGCAAACTATTGAGTAGGTATGGGATACGCTTTTTGAGAGTTCTGTCCCCATAGTAATTATTTATCCTAGGAACGAATAGTTTACCAGTCGCCATAGCCTTGGTGTTATAGGTATGATCAATAGGTTTTAATGAAGAATACTCTGAGTTATGTTCCAGACAGCCATGGTTATTAGTAGCAAGTAGATACTTATGTGAGTATTAAATGTAAGTGCCATGCGAAGTGAATGATAGAGGAGTATCTATTTAGAGAAACTAACTCCTACAGCAGGCTTATTACTTTAGAGTGTTTAAAGAAACGTGACATTGCATATACATAGATGGCTTTTATAATTTACCATTGCCCATATAAATTTTCATAAAGGAAGACGAGGCAATGAAACTATTCCTCACATTTTGTTCCCTCAGATCTCAGTAGGTAATATAGTAAATGGTCTGATGTTTTAAATTATTTATTAATTGGAAATTTTAACAGTCTGCATATATTTAACAATGGGATGGGAAAGTCCAAATGGTCCCAATTTGATAATAATGACTACCTTATATATTACTCATAGAAATCCTAGACTATTAAAGGCACATATAATGTACCTATAGCCCTTGGATAACATTTTATTGGATCAAATAGGGTTAATGAAAGTTGGTTATTTTTTTATTAAGTAAGGTAATAGGCAGCGTTAAAATCTCTTATGCTGCAGTTGTTTCCAAAGTGCCTGGGTTGTTGGAAGATATTGCAATCATACTTGGATACATATACAACGCGTTTATGACAATTTCCGTTAATTGCAAGGGGGATCAAATAAAGTTAATTTCTTCAAGACAATAGTTTCTTAACTCTTACTGTTGTCAAGATATTCAATGTTTAATTTAAAAAAAATCGTCTTATTTTCTTCAAGAAATCATTATGCTAATTTGTTTCTGTGAATGTACTCCGCAATATGCCGAAGTTAACGGAAATTCACGGGAACACCGTGTATATTGAGACGTGCATTGCGGTTCAGTAATACATTCAGTGTATTGTATCCCATATATGGGCCAAAATTAGCACCCATAACAAACTAATAAGGTTTACGCTTTTCAGTCAGATCAGACAGTCAGCATTAATTAAGTCGGTATTCTATACATCTTAATAAGTTAGGTAAATTGGGAGGTACCCACCTTATAACAACTTTGGACCTCGCGTCTACTACATGTTACTAGTGATAAAATTATGTAAAGTAAGCACCGGTTGAAAACGAAAAATATGTAAACAATGTATTGAATTTGACATATTAAATGTCAAATCCAATACATTGTTTGTTTACAGTTTTTTCGTTTTCAACTGGTGCTTACTTTAAATTTAAGTGTGGCTAACAGGTCATACATTGTATGCATAGCATAATACAACTGTAGGGAAATTGTTAAGTAATCAAAATCAAACATTTATTCTGCAAATATGAATTACTAAGTATAAAGATAAGTACATTTTATCATACATTTCTTAGAGGCAAAAATTGTGGGTAGCAGAAAATGCTGAAATGGTCCTAATGAAAAAGAATTATCAAAATCGGACTACTCTGTAAAAAGTAATGCGTGGTCGTACATAAAAAAAAGAATATATACGCGTCGAATTGAGAACCTCCTCCGTTTTTTTCGCCGGTTAAAAATGAAAGGTCAATCTTTTCATTTCGCTTTCTTTGACTAAGTGCAGTCGCGTCGCACTAGATTTTCTTAACACACTACAAATCTAAATTACTTACCTCGTGTTTTATCATTTTTCCTCCTGAGAACCGGGCTGGGATTCTTAGAAGTCTGCTCAGATGGGTGATCTTCATCGCGCAACAAAGCGTCTTCTAACTCCAACTTAAGGCAAAATATGCAGAACCAATATTAAGAAGTAAAGTAAAGCTTTAATAAGTCAAAATACTTAAACATACCTACCTCCATTTATGGTTTGAGTTGTATAAATGGAAAAACCTAAAGAAGTGATCTTGACATTATCTGGCTTGCAATAAATACGTGTCAATAACAAGTTTCGAGACTTATGACTAAAAATTATCTTAACAACGGAACCCTAAAACATAAAAAAATGTCTGTACACAAGCACTAGTTGGTAATAAACATATTTTTTAACAGTACTTTGAACCTAGGTACGTTTTATTTACTAATATCATTAAAATTTTGCTAAAGACATTATTGGAAACTGTTTTGTTTTTGTTTCGTGCCAGCCGTCATGTCAAACAAACTAAACGGTCACAGTGTTAACCATTTCCGCTTTTCACAACATCCGGAAAACTAGAAAAGAAGACTACATATATATAACTGTCATTCTCAAAACCGGTATTTCCATCATTTGGTTACATCACTAAAGGGATTTGATTTTTATTTGAGGATTGTCAAATAATGTGGCAACACTTATAAATCATAGACAAGAAATTCGATCATAGACAAGAATTTATGAGCCGTCAACTCGTCAAGTCAACGAGACACCGAGAGTCGTCAAATTCTATAGTGCTTGTACATATTTTCAGTTTTCCGCCAAAGTCCAGTCATCTATCTATATTTGCCAAAATGGCAGAGGGCCAGGATGATACAAAAAAAATTACAATTACAGTGAAGACTCCAAAAGAAAAACAACAAGTGGATATCGAAGAAGATGCCGACATTAGAAAAGTAAGTACGCCACTATCGGAAACCTTACTCATGGCGTAATAACACAGATATTGCATACGCAATCAGTGACGACATTTATTCAATCATTAGGCAACGGGAGTGTGATTTGTGGTGATGATTTCAGTTGAAGGAAGCGCTGGGGCCGCGGTTCGGAGCGGAGCCGGAGCAGCTATGTCTTATCTTCGCCGGGAAGATCATGAACGACGTCGACACGCTGAAGCAGCACAACATCAAGGACGGGCTCACGGTGCACCTCGTGATCAAGACGCCGCCGCGGCCCGAGCCGGAGGGCGGCCCGCGCCGACCGCCAGGTAACCAACCAACTGACGTGTATACAAAACTATAACTACCTATTCAATATATGCTATGTCACCTTGTCATATTTTTCAATTATTGTGTTTACTAATGTAGCAAATTTGTATGTTTGCAGCTGATGTTGGAGCTACTCCATTTGGATTAAATTCATTAGGAGGTTTGGCTGGACTTGAGAGCTTGGGTCTTGGTCAGAGCACTTTCATGGACATGCAGGTAAAATGTTATTCTTCAATATTCCTAAAAACTTAACCTAAGGTCTATAAAAAATATTAGTCTAATAATATTTAAAATGTTCCATAAAAAAATTCAGCTGTGAAACTAGTTAGTAGGTAGAATGGTTGTCATATAAAGAATATGAAAATAAAATGCTTATGTCACAACTCGCTGGTCAGACTAGTACTATCATCATGCATCAGTGCATGTAAAAAATTGTGCTTGTTGTAAGAAGTAGGACTAAGAGGTTAATGAGTAAGTAAGATAGCTTCTCACAAATTTAGGTATTTATCATATTGTACTAGAATGGAACATGTTACAGTTTGAATAGAATCTATTGGAATTTAGAATGACATCAACTGTCTCTAATTAATACTGGTTATTTAGAATTTTATTAAAACATGGCTCATTTGATCAAATTAGTAATATGCTTTAAAGCGTAATGTTAAGTCTGTTTCTTTGATTTTTAACTTAGATTAAGGAATTACTTTCCTAATAGGGCTAAAACAAAAAATATTTGTGCTAATCAACACACAAAGTTTAAGTTGTACTGTAAAATAATTAGGATACAGGTGATAAACGCCAATCAAATTAAATCCAAAAAAAGCGTTTTGAGGAATTAATTCCCAGAAAGCTGGAAATCGTTTTAATACCTTAATTATCGCTCTTTTTAGGGTTCCGTACTCAAATAGAAAAATGGGACCCTATTACTAAGACTCCGCTGTCCGTTTGTCTGTCACCAGGCTGTATCTCAACAACCGTGATAGTTAGACAGTTGAAATTTTCACAGATGATGTATTTCTGTTGCTGCTATAACAACAGATACTAAAAAAAATTTTTTTTTTTAGACTTACACAAATCGGTTCAGTCCCAAACTAAGCAAAGCTTGTACTATGGGTACTAGACGACGATAAACATACTTATATAGATTAATAAATACTTAAATACATAGAAAACATCCATGACTCAGGAACAAATATTTGTGCTCATCACACAAATAAATGCCCTTATCAGGATTCGAACCCGGGACCTTGGGCTCCATAGGCACGGTCACTACCAACTAGGCTACAGGAGGCTCCCATACACCAAACGTGATTTTTGCCGTTTTTATAGATAATACGGAACCCTTCGTGCGCGAGCCTGACTCGCACTTGGCCGGTTATTATAATTCAGTTCAGTGGTATAGACAAAATCAAAGGTTAAAAACTGGGAAAAGGGTCTAGCAGTCTAAGCTAACGAGAGTGGCCCCCGCCGAGGGATTTGGTGACTCTTTCAGGGGATGTACTGGCAGGTAAAGTAAAGTAAAGACTCCTTGCAGCTAACTCTTAGCGGGGACACAACAAAACAAGTGTAGCCGGCTAAAATTCTTGGTGTACACATTGACTGCATGTTAACGTGGAAACCCGAAGTATCTGCAGTGGTAGGTTCAGTTGGTTCTGCGTGCTACGCTCTTAGGAGTCTTCGTGAGGAGCTGCAGCTATCACAACTAAAAATGGTTTACTACGCTTTGGTGGAGTCCAAGATACGCTACAGCATCGAATTCTGGGGCAACAGTTATAAATATAAAATCCAGACAGCATGTGTTGCCCAGAAAAGAGCTATTAGGATCATGGCAAAAATTTCGCAGCAGACATCTTGCAGACCTTATTTTTCGCGATTTAATATCCTTACGGTCCCTTGTTTGTATATATTAGTAGTACTCACAGATATGATGAAATTTATAAACAATATTGAAAGCGAAGAACAGAGGGAAAATCGTCTTGTAACAAGGCGCAAAGATTTGCCGCAGCCTATCGCGCCAAAACTCAATGTGGTCAAGCACTCTCCGGGGTATCAAGTTGCCCATTGAGTTAAAGTCTATTACCAATACTCTTATAAGGGTGTTGCTTAAAAACCGAACATTTTTAATTCCAATGTCTCACCCATATTGTTCCAATACGTAAAAAAAGACCATCTGATTTTTATTTTTATTTTTGGATAAGATTTAGCGGTTGCTACTGAATTTTGAAATTCTTAAGGTTTGCATATCTCCATAGTAAGTTTTTTTTTATATTTAACATTTTACTACCTTCAGAGTGTAGCTCTACACTTTTACCCCGCATTTCAACCTGTACACCTCCAAATACGCTCCAGCCCACTTGACACTATTTTCTTGGTTATCATACCAGAGCTTGAGTAACGAGGTAACTTCACACGGCAAATCAGTCTCAGATTGCAACTTATGCCACAGCATGTCATAAGATACCAAATCTAATGATTTTGACAGGTCCAAGTAACAGGCGTTTTTCTGGCCGTGTAGTACGGGCTTTACTTACGTTTTTAGGGTTCTGTACTCAAAGAGTAAAACGGGACCCTATTACTAAGACTCCGCTGTACGTCTGTCTGTATGTCTGTCTGTCTGTCACCAGGCTGTATCTCACTGATACCGTGATGGTTCCAGTTGAAATTTTCACAGATGTATTTCTGTTGCCGCTATAACAACAAATACTAAAAATAGAATAAAATCAATATTTTTATAGATAATGGTACGGAACCCTTCGTGCGCGAGTCCGACTCGCATTTGGCCGGTTTTTTTTCCTATATTTTCATATCACCAAGATTTTCTCCATGAAGGATAAAAGACGCTGATACTCAGTTACAACTTTTTGCTTCTACTAATCATAGTAGCAACGTATTCCTTGCCACAGGGGACCTAAGACAAATGGACTAGCACAAGTTGCAAGTTCCAAAACTCCCATCTCATGTCGCTTGGTGACGTGGATTTGTGCTAGCCCTGCAGAGAAACGGGGTTGATATATATATTTTTTGTGATAATTTTCTGGCAATCTTTATCACCGTCATTCAGCAATTGGTTATGAATTTTTACTTGAGGGCTTGCGGATATGCGCGTCCACTGACTCGTTTGCTTTTCATAATAATTTATACATATAATGAGTAGTGGCCATGGCTTTAATTCTGCAAAAAATTACAATCAATGTGTATGCATGCTTAAGCAGTTTACTAAAGAGAACATAATGTTTCAGGCTCGCATGCAGCAAGAGCTACTGTCCAACCCAGACATGCTGCGGCAAGTGCTGGACAACCCGCTGGTGCAGCAGATGATGAATGATCCTGAGAACATGCGCACACTCATCACATCCAACCCACAGATGCAGGACCTTATGGCTGTACGTCCAAAAAATCTCTGAATTTGATTAGATACGGTACTAAATGGCTGTGCGCCTCTTAAGAATAATAAAATAACCATTTTGATTTTGTATGGGTGCATTTTTCAACCGAAAACATTTCCTATAGGAAAAACACTATAGAATGCCATGACACTACTGTCCAGTAGTCAATAAATAATATTTTACAGCTAAAGGCTATAGCCGTGTTTCTATACAAAATTTGCCTTTCTGTCAAATGTTCTAGTAATTTAATTTTTAGGTACTCCTTGTAGGCAAAGGTCTGTTCCCCAAAGAAGAGCCATGTACACTTGTCAGTTTTCGTAATATGCCGGTTTGTTTTTTTTCACTTTTTAAATTATTTCTTGAATTCGGTCTGCCTTTAATTTGATTTTTTGGTAAACTATACTACATAATAAAACCCATCACTACAAAAAATATTGCCTGAAACTTTAGTACAAATATATGTCAAAATAATGGAAAAAAATTGGTTTTTTTTTTGATGTTCTGGTGTACCGGCACCTACAATTTTTATTTCATAAATTGCCCATCTATAGACCTACTACATATATTAAATTCAAATTATTAGCTTTGGTACTTCATGCCAAAAACTAACTTTTTTAAAACAGAACAAACAGTGGATTGTGGATATTTCAATAACTTTGCTAGTGCTCTGTAGCTTAGAAGGGGATTTTCTGTGTGCTTGAGCAAAATCATTTCACGCTGCTGAAGTTCGTCGTGAAAACGAATGTATGAAGTGATATGCTGTTATATTATTTTTGGTTCATCATACTATGGAGTTTATAAATATATTACTAAATAGTTTGTATAGTCGTAAATTAAAAAAATATAAGTACATATGTATGCCCACGTTTTGGCGTGTTCAACCTTTAGGGTAAATTGCCTATTTCTGAGCACCCACCAATAACCAAACACTTTGCAATAATATGTAGAAAGCAAAGAATGTGTTACCTAGTATTTTTGAACCAAATACTGAATCTAGAGCATTGTCAAAGTAATCCTAATAAGAACAAGAGTCAATGTCAACTGAATGACACCTCCTTGAGCCACTCATGGCCACCTGGCCAGTTTGACGACTAACCCTAATATATATAATTTCATTTGTGTACAGAGAAACCCGGAGATCAGCCACATGCTGAACAACCCTGAGCTGCTGCGGCAGACCATGGAGCTGGCCCGCAACCCCGCCATGCTGCAGGAGCTCATGCGCTCCCACGACCGCGCGCTCTCCAACCTCGAGAGCATCCCAGGTATGTTCCGGCATGATGAGATCAGCCACATGCTGAACAACCCTGAGCTGCTGCGGCAGACCATGGAGCTGGCCCGCAACCCCGCCATGCTGCAGGAGCTCATGCGCTCCCACGACCGCGCGCTCTCCAACCTCGAGAGCATCCCAGGTATGTTCCGGCATGATGAGATCAGCCACATGCTGAACAACCCTGAGCTGCTGTGGCAGACCATGGAGCTGGCCCGCAACCCCGCCATGCTGCAGGAGCTCATGCGCTCCCACGACCGCGCGCTCTCCAACCTCGAGAGCATCCCAGGTATGTTCCGGCATGATGAGATCAGCCACATGCTGAACAACCCTGAGCTGCTGTGGCAGACCATGGAGCTGGCCCGCAACCCCGCCATGCTGCAGGAGCTCATGCGCTCCCACGACCGCGCGCTCTCCAACCTCGAGAGCATCCCAGGTATGTTCCGGCATGATGAGATCAGCCACATGCTGAACAACCCTGAGCTGCTGCGGCAGACCATGGAGCTGGCCCGCAACTAAAGCACTGAACTATACCAGCGGAACTTATTCGGAGCATAAATAAGTGTTTTGTTTAGTCAGTGTTTTTCAACCTTTTTAATGGCGCGACCCCCCTACAGTAAGAAAATATTTCGCGACCCCCCACTCTGCGCTGTTCTTAGATTATATTTTACGAATATGAAATCCCTACATGTTTCAACTTACAAAATTGAAGTAGCCGCGACCAAGAAGCTTCACGACAGGGGGTCGCGACCCACAGGTTGAAAAAGACTAGTTTAGTCCAATTGTGGTATGGAACACTAAAAATTTGCCCCAAGTCGCCTTCAGAGGCCCGCCCAGAACTATGATTAGATTCGATTATTTATTACATAATATATCATTTGAGAATAGTATTTAATTTATTCGTATGAGGCTGTAAAACTTTTAAAAGTTATTTTAATAATAGGCGTAGGCAGCGGATTGAGCAGGGTTTTATTTTATAGTCCGTCCGCCACTAAGAGTAAATCCAGTGAAAAAATCACAAGCAAAAAACTGCCTCATAGTCAGAGCACGAAGTCGTTTTGCGTTCGTTTGACAGAATTTACGCTTACATTTTCAGATAGAGTACAGTCGACGCCAAAAATATGTTTACACTTTTGCATCTTATTCCATTGTCAGAAGGCGAAAACTGTAAACATATTTTTGGCGTCGACTGCACACCAAATAGGCTTGTTGCGTGGTGTTAAAATTAATAACGTCGTGTTGCTAAATGGATAGTAAACTATCAAATGATTATAAAAATAAAATAAATAAATAAAAAATAAAAAAGCCTTTTATTTCTTGCCAGTACTTGTACAATGTCAATAATAATATTTAATGTCAGATGTGTTTGTTAGTGTCGTTATTATTAATTATTTAACTATTTATTATTATTATTATTATTTTATGTCGCAAGAACCCCTTCTCGGGTGAAGGCCTCCTCCAGAGTAAGCCAGTTAGTTCTGTCTTGTGCTTTTTCCGTCCAATTTGTGCCTGAAATTTTTCTTATTTCGTCTGACCATCGCATATAGGGTCTTCCTCTCTTACGTTTGCCTGATGGTCCGGCCCAACTTGTCACATTTTTGGTCCACCTTTTATCTTGCATTCTGGCGACGTGTCCTGCCCATTTCCATTTCAGTTTCATCGCATATCACGTTTGTTTTGTTTCTGATTATGCTATGGCGAACTTTATGAATTTTTTTAATATTTGTTATGCTGCGCTCCATACTTCTTTGACATGTCTTAATTTTATTCCTCATTTTAAGTGTAAATTTCCAAGTTTGAGCTGCATATGTTAGTGATGGAAGCAGGCACGAATCCATGATTTGTTTTTTGAACTTAATAGGTAATGTGCTCTTTAATATCTCCTTATGGCTCCAAAATTTGTTCCAAGTAATCTTGATCCTTCTCTCAATTTCATGGTCGTTGTTGTTTCTGTCGAACGAGATCTGTTTACCTAAATATATGTATTTGTGGACATATTCCATTTCGGTGTGATCAATCTTCAGTGGGATTTCTATGCTATTAGTCATGATTTTTGTCTTGGTAAAGTTTATTTCGAGTCCTGCCTCCCTGCTACCTGTCTGTTATGTGCGTATCATATATTCAAGTTCTGAAAAGCGTTCAGAAAAGAGCACTATGTCATCGGCAAATCTAAGGTGGTGGAGGTGTTTTCCGTTGATAGGTATCCCTAGTTTAGTCCAGTTTAGTTTGCTAATTATTGATTCGAGCACTGCAATGAAGATCTTTGGGGATATCGGATCGCCTTGTCTGACGCCTCGTTCGATTCTTATGGGTGGGCCGGTTTTTTCTAATTGTACTCTACTTGTGCTATTTTCGTACAAGTATTTCAGAATATTGATATATTGGGGCTCTACGTGTTGTGCTTTTAGTGACTCCCAGATAGATAAGTGTGATAAAGTATCGAAAGCCTTCTGGTAATCTATAAAGGCAATATAGAGCGGCCTCTGAAATTCCTGATATTTTTCTATTAGGAGCTCTACAGTGTGCACGTGATCCATTGTTGAGAAGCCACTTCTGAAGCCTGCTTGTTCCACAGGTTGGTTGTTTTTTATAGTTTTGCTTATTCTTTTTTCTAATACCGAAGAGAACAGTTTGTAGAGACTCGGCAGCAAACTTATAGGGCGGTAATTTCCAATGTCGTTGGGGTCTCCTTTTTTGTATAAAATAATTATGTTTGACTCCGACCACTGTTTTGGTGTTGATTCTGTTTTCAGTATTAGATTGAAGAGATGTGTAAGAGGATGGGCTAGGATAGTTGCGGCGTGTTTGATTGCTTCGTTTGTAATTTTGTCAGGGCCGGGGCTTTTTTCCAGTTTTAATCTCTTTATATGTTGAATTACTTCGGTCTCGTTGATTGTTTCGATCTCGTGTACATCATAGGATGTAGCTTGCTCCGCTGGGCAACAGTTTACATTTACAGGTTTGTTTTCTTTATATAACGCTCTATAGAAGTTGCTTGCCACCGTTAAGGTGTCGCTTCTGTTGTGTGTTGTTTGTCCCACGTTCTTTTTATGCCTTCTATCCAGTTTTTATGTGTTCTTAGTTCTTTATATGCTTTCTTTAGGCTTCCAGATGAGGCAAGATGTTTTCTGAATACTTCTTGTCGATGTTTACTATAGTCGTTTTTGATACATTTGCTTGTGAGTTTATATAGCGCGCTTAGTTCTTTCTTCATTTGTATTGTTTTCGGTTTAGTATTCTGTAGCTCGTGCCTGCGTCTTATTAGCCTTTTTGTGTACTGGGTGATAGTGGAGTTTTCAGGCTGTTCTTTACCATGTTGGTGTGCTGTTTCAAGACTTCTTTCTATTGCGTTAATGATCGTGTCGTGGTAGTATTGTACCGTTGTATTGGCGTCATAGTCCAGGAGGTTAGTCTTAAAATGCTCCAAAGATTCTATATACGCAGTGATTTCGTGTTCGGATTTTAATTGACTTTTAGGTATCTTGTTGTAGTTGACTCTGCTTTTTTTGTCGGTATGGAGCACTATTGTGCCTCGTTCCGGTCTGTGGTCTGATGGGTAAGTAGTGTTAATAATTTCGATGTTTTGAAATGACGGCTCGTTAGACAAAATATAGTCGAGTTCATTTTTTGTACGGCCATCAGGAGATCTCCATGTCCATCGTCGGTTATTTCTCTTGATGAAGAAAGTATTAAGTATGGACAAATTGTTTTCGCGTACGAAATTGAATCAATTTTTCCCCTCTATCGTTCCGCGATCCGTAGCCGTAGCGTTTAGTTATTAAATATTCTTCGGGTTCTGGTTGTCCAATTTTCGCATTGTAGTCTCCCATAACTATTACGTGTTTTCCCGTAAGCTTCAACGCTTCGTTTATTGTGTCAAATGATTATAATAAAGTATAAATCTTACTAATATTATAAATGCGAAAGTTTGGATGGATGGATGGATGTACGTTCCGATAAATCTCAAAAACTACTGGACGAATCTTTATAAAAAAATCCAGTTATGTACCTTATATATCAGAATAGGACATTTATGTCCTATTCTAGCTTATAAGCTATAATTTATGTCAAATTTCATCCCATTTAGGGACGAAAAAGGGAATGAAACTTTGTATAGAGACGAAATATTTTTGCTTCAAGGCACGCCATTTTCGGTTTTAAGTGTCAAACAATAAGCAGTATAATAGCGTAAGCAATTCGACTTATATGCAGAACTTGACGTATGAAAGACAAGTCAACGTTTCAATATCTTAAAGCCAAAATGACTCAAGTCCATATAAAAGTTTACGCCATCCATGAAATAATGGTCTAGCGATTAGGTTAGGTTAGGTTAATTGTGTGAGAAAAAAATAGAGGGCTTGCGGTGCGGCAATATACCAAAATATTCTGACCTCTCAGCCCGTAATAGTTGTTTGAAGAAGCAGAGGAAATAGGTTGGATAGTTCAGAAGTTGTCAACATTGACTGACCAGCATAACAACGTCGACAGATATCAATAGTTGTTATGCATTAAGGGGTCAACTAAACTGGATGCATGCCGAACACATCAGGAATACTGTCACGCCATGAATCAACGATTTATCAAGTTTGAAAATTAGTATTTTAAGCATTAGTTGTATTATATGTGGGACAAAAATTTAAACAGTATAACGCGCTTTGAAACTTCATGATAGAAAGGTTCAGTTGTCTGTGAAAACATTGGTTTGGTAGCGAGCGAATAAATAAGAGTCAGTTTCTTTCTGAAGCAAGAGGCAACGCAACTGTTTGAAATTGAAAATTAACTAGTAATGTATGCTAGACTAGAATGTAGCTGATTAGCTCACATGCCCAATAACATACAAGATAATTTACATGCAAAGTTTTAACCAACTTCAATTCTGTATTGCGCCAAGCCACATAAATGAACATTTCCACATTTCCTTTCCACTTTACCACATGAATTGCTTTCCGAGAAAAGATTATCAACGAAAAAACCCAAATCGCTATAATTATGTAGGCTGATGATAATATTTGAAGAATTCCGTCGATTCCTCGAGGATCTCGGAATCAGCTTTTTACTACATTAGTTGCTACTTAAACGGAATCATATCGGAATATGTGACACGCACTTTTTACATCAATGAGGAGTTCCATAAGTCATCTGTGGTCTTCATCATCAGTTCCACTTCACCAAATTTGTGGTTTTCGAGTGTAAATACATGAGTTACAACAGAAAATAACGAAATCATTACACGCATGCCCAATAAAATTGAGGAGTTCTCTCAATTCCTCATGGATCAAATTATTCAATGGGCTTTTTGAAAACAATGGGACCAATCTGGAAGCTTAAACTTTCAAATGAAAAAATAATTGTACGAATCGGTTCGTAAATGAAGGAGTTCTAAGTTAACAAATATTAAAAAAAATACTTTTAACCAATTTGAGAACGTCTTCCTTATTTTGCAGTCGATTAAAAAGCTAAAATCGTTTCTGGATACAATAAGTGTCATTAACAATATACCTACGGAGGCAAAAAGGACACAATTAAAATGCAATTGATCCATTCGTACAAGTTGAAGGACTAGGTAAGTGAAATTTACAACAGGATTTTGAGTGGACCTCTGAAGTTCGCTTTCGGTCTGAAATCAAATTTCTGGGATGGAGGTAATGAGGTTCCACTTCTGAGCCTTTTTGACCTTCAGAAGAGGTTCCACCGCTGCCAGGGTTCGGTCTTGGACGGCCAATGGCGTTCTGTGGTTCCTTAATATATCCCTTGAGGCCACTGAAGTTATGCAGTCTTTTGAAATTTAAGGTCTAAGGCTGGCTGTTTAAGGCTGCTTTTCTTTTTATTATTTGGAATTAGGAGGTGCGTGCGTGCGAGACATGGAAGGATATTGCATCGATCTTACTCCCTCTTTGGTCATCTGCCGGGACTCAAGGCTCTATTGAAAAGAAAAGCCTTCCGCCTAGCTTCAAATTGTTACAAGGTGGCTACTTGGAAGGAGGAAAGTAGCTCTAGGCTTCTACATTCTGCCGGGGCTCCAATTTCGAGTTCACAACAATCGCTTTTACGACTAATAAGAGGGAGCGCAGCGGTACGAATTCAGTCAGTGCGTGTTTCATAAAAAAAACCGGGCTTCATGGGTGTGGTTACTTGGTTAGGAAGTAGTCACTTTCGTGATTCAGCCCTCAAAGTGATACATGTAAACTGAACTAAATTGAATGGTTTATAAGAATAGTAATAAATTGTACATGACTCTTATTTACAAGAGCAACATTCACACAAGTATTGAAAACCATAATTGGGTATAGTTTTTACTCATAATCATAATATAATTGCAAACGTCTGTAATTTTGGATGATTGTTACCTACTCAGACTCCTTAAAACGGCAGAACAGTTATAGGTGACTCTTGCCCTACAGGTAAATTATCTATATTTTGCAGACATTAAATGCTATCTTAGGAATTATTACCTAACGGTAGTGGATGAAATAACAAATGGAAGTTAATACTAAAGTTCACGCGGACGAAGTCGCGGGCAAAAGCTAGTTACAAAATATAATTCAAATCTTAAAAAGAAATGAACCTTGAAAGTTTAGAAAAAAAAGTTTTTTATTTATTGTCCAAGAGTAAATTTAAAGGTACCAATAGAATCCTTACGCTTTTATAGAAACAAATTTGTATGACAACTATGGACCTAAACGCAGTATTTCGCGACCGAAACAGCAATATACTTAATTTACCATGCAACGGTTAGTACAAATTGCACGGTGTGACGTCATACTTTAAAGCCAATCAGTATGAAGCGTTTCGGCTGCTGTCAGCGAGGTCCGTCTTTAACTAGATTTTTTGGGGATTAATGTCCTTTAAATGTAGTTGCTTCCATACAAACATTTGTTCATCTACAAAAACTGGTTAGAATGGTATCGTAAACAAAAAGGTCACAAGCCCATTATGTAATTTAAGTGATCGGTAATTTGGTAGCATTTTTGTTTCGGCGTAGTGGTGTTATCAGAATTAGTGAAGACAACTTCAATAGAAATGATTAATTACATAACGTTATTTATGTTAATATTAACCTTAATTTCGATTGAAATTGTCTTCACTAATTCTGATAACACCACTACGCCGAAACAAAAATTCTACCAAATTACCGATCACAAGTCATTAGTTCTGGCCACACTGGACGCATGCTCAGCCGAGTGCGGCTCGCCCTAGCGTGCGCGCTCAGTGTAGGCTCGGCGAGCAAATTCGACCGAGCGCATGCGGCCGAGCATGCGAGCGACTGGCTCGAGCCGCTCAGGCGAACGTGTGGACGGCTCGGGGAGCCTCCTCCTCGACACCTATTACAATACGATTAAAATCAGTTAACGATTCTGAAGTTAGCCTCGAGTCGCCTCCCGCATACCCGCCCGACCCCTCTGACAGCTTTGCGGCGCTACTAGTAGCTAACATCAGAATCGTTAACTGATTTTAATCGTGTTGTACCAATGCCTACTTTACAAGCTTTCTCTTAACTTGTAATGTATGTATGTTCGGGTGGAAACTTGCAACTCAATCTTCATCCGATTGAGCTGAAATTTTGGGTAAAGGTACAGATTGGATGACAATTGGATATTATTGTGATGGTACCATCAGCTGATGGAGACAGATGGTGGCCATGGGAATTCAGTACTTAACCGACGTAACCCCGTTGAGTTTGGGCTCGTAAGAATCGTCTCAATTATTAGTTGATGACGGTATACAGAAAAGTACAGTCGGCAATAAAAGCTTGTACCAAAAATGATTTTTTTGACAGAAATTTACTTGTATTACTGTTTGAAAAACATTAATAGTAGGTGTAGGTAGTAATATAATTGATGCATATTTTTAGGTGGTTACAACGCACTTCAGCGCATGTACCGTGACATCCAAGAGCCCATGCTGAATGCTGCCAGCAGCATGGCCGGCAATCCCTTCTCAGGTCTAGTGGACAATTCCGGTAAGTCACAACGAAGAATTAAATTTGTAATTTTTCAACTGAAATACAGTGAGCTGGGTATGAACATAGTCTAAGCGTGGTATTCCACTTGTCCAAGATCTTTGTCCAATGTGCATGTCCAAGACGCAAATACAGTTGATCAAAGATCTTGGACAGAAATTGGCAAATGGAATACCACCCTAACCATAGACTAATGTACCCTAGACGGCTCATCCCTGAAAATAAAATACTGGCTTTATGTAGATGGTGTTGCTAGTCTTTGCTAGTAGCCTAGAACAGAAAATCCAGTGTCACCAAATATGGCAATGAAAGTTGAAAAAAAGATAATCATCTATTATAAATAGTACATTACTGCAGATGCCGGCAAAGGGCTTGCCGGGTGAGTAGGTATACTTAGGATAGTTGATACGAAGCCGGCAAGCCCTTTTCACGGCCAGGCATGTATAGTGCTTTTCTCAAAAATGCAATGAAATAAATAAATAAAAACTCCTCAAATCAAACTTATTTTCATGGCTAAATGCCGTGATGCTGTGCCACAAATAGTGGAATGAAACTTAAAAAAAAAATTACTTCCCAGCCTAGGCCTTCAATTTCGTATGAAATTCCTTTACAGTTCTCTCGCGTTGATCCTCCCGAAACGTGATACTTTGAAGCCTGATATAACCCACGTAATGACGACATTTCATTGCATGTTTGTGAAAATGAACATTGTCCTCGCAGACGGCACGAACCCGCAACAAGGCGCCGAGAACCGTCAGCCGCTGCCGAACCCGTGGCAGCGCGGCGGCGGCGCCCCCGGGGCCCCGGGCGCCGCGGGCGCCGCCGCCGCCGCGGGCCCCGGCCTCATCAACACGCCGGGCATGCAGTCGCTGCTGCAGCAGATGTCGGAGAACCCGCGCCTCGTGCAGTCCATGTTGTCCGCGCCGTACACCAATAGCATGTTGCAAGCGCTCGCCGCCGACCCCGACATGGCTAGCCAGCTCATCAACCAGGTGAGTGCCTCCGACCCGTGGCAGCGCGGCGGCGGCGCCCCCGGGGCCCCGGGCGCCGCGGGCGCCGCCGCCGCCGCGGGCCCCGGCCTCATCAACACGCCGGGCATGCAGTCGCTGCTGCAGCAGATGTCGGAGAACCCGCGCCTCGTGCAGTCCATGTTGTCCGCGCCGTACACCAATAGCATGTTGCAAGCGCTCGCCGCCGACCCCGACATGGCTAGCCAGCTCATCAACCAGGTGAGTGCCTCCGACCCGTGGCAGCGCGGCGGCGGCGCCCCCGGGGCCCCGGGCGCCGCGGGCGCCGCCGCCGCCGCGGGCCCCGGCCTCATCAACACGCCGGGCATGCAGTCGCTGCTGCAGCAGATGTCGGAGAACCCGCGCCTCGTGCAGTCCATGTTGTCCGCGCCGTACACCAATAGGTGCGGCCACACCAAACGCACGCTCACCCGAGCGGCTCGCCCGAGCGCTCCGCACGCTCACTTGAGCCGCTCAGGCGAGCGTGCGGAGGGCTCGGGCGAGCCGCTCGGGTGAGCGTGCGTTTGGTGTGGACGCACACCGCGCGGCATGTCTGAGCCAAATGCGCTCGGCCGAATTTACCTACGCGCTTTTAGTTGAGCTCGCGATCGTCATGGAGCCGCACGTGAGCACAGCTGTCGCTGCTACGACATCAATATTGCTTCTGCATCTAGCTCAGAAGCGGAGGAAAGGCATTAAAAAAAGACCTAGGTTTTGATTGATGTTTTTAAGGTATCTGGGACTTCTAAAATCTGAGACTTGAAATTCTTGAAAAACAGTCCGATTTGGTTCAAAATCGATATCTGAGGGTCCGCGGGGCCTATTAATATGAATCCGAGCTTGGATTGTAAAAAAGTTGCCGCCATCTTGAAATTCTTAAAAAACAGTCCGATTTGGTTCAAAATCGATATCTGAGGGTCCGCGGGGCCTATTAATATGAATCCGAGCTTTGATTGTAAAAAAGTTGCCGCCATCTTGAAATTCTTGAAAAACAGTCCGATTTAGTTCAAAATCGATATCTGAGGGTCCGCGGGGCCTATTAATATGAATCCGAGCTTGGATTGTAAAAAAGTTGCCGCCATCTTGAAATTCTTGAAAAACAGTCCGATTTGGTTCAAAATCGATATCTGAGGGTCCGCGGGGTCTCTTAATATGATTCCGAGCTTGGATTGTAAAAAAATTGCCGCCATCTTGAAATTCTTGAAAAACAGTCCAATTTGGTTCAAAATCAATATCTGAGGGTCCGCGGGGCCTCTTAATATGAATCCGAGCTTGGATTGTAAAAAAGTTGCCGCCATCTTGAAATTCTTGAAAAACAGTCCGATTTGGTTCAAAATCGATATCTGAGGGTCCGCGGGGCCTCTTAATATGAATCCGAGCTTGGATTGTAAAAAAGTTGCCGCCATCTTGAAATTCTTGAAAAACAGTCCGATTTGGTTCAAAATCAATATCTGAGGGTCCGCGGGGCCTCTTAATATGAATCCGAGCTTGGATTGTAAAAAAGTTGCCACCATCTTGAAATTCTTGAAAAACTGTCCGATTTGGTTCAAAATCGATATCTGAAGGTCCGCGGGGTCTCTTAATATGATTCCGAGCTTGGATTGTAAAAAAATTGCCGCCATCTTGACATTTTTGAAAAACAGTTCGATTTGTTTCAAAATCGATATCTGAGGGTCCGACGGGCCCGAGTGCGATAAAACTTGAAATTTTAAATTTGTTTTTTCCCCGATAGTAGACCTAGATCGATTTATCGCCCTCGTAAGCCTCTATGTACCAAGTCTCATAGAAATCGTTACACCCGTTTTCGAGAACGCGATTACACATAAGTATATGTACATACCATCATCCTCATATCAGCCGAAAGACGTCCACTGCTGGACATAGGCCTCTCCCAAAGAGTGCAACTATGACCGTTCCTGCGCCACCCGCATCCAGCGGACTCCCGCGACCTATTTATATATATATATATGTATATAGTATCCGAATCGCTAAGTTTAAGTGGCAGTGGGCGGGTACATTGCACGTAGAACCGATGGCCGTTGGGTAGGAAAGATTCTCGGTAGACCCCCAAAAAGGTGAACGGATGACCTAGTAAAGGTCGCGGGAGTTCGCTGGATGTGGGTGGCGCAGGAACGGTCATTGTTGCACTCTTTTTTACGATCCATGCTCGGATTCATCTTAAGAGGCCCCGCGGACCCTCAGATGTCGATTTTGAACCAAATCGGACTGTTTTTCAAGAATTTCAAGATGGCGCCCTGTTTTTTACAATCCAAGCTCGGATTCATATTAAGAGGCCCCGCGGTACCTCAGATATCGATTTTGAAACAAATCGGACTGTTTTTCAAGAATTTCAAGATGGCGGCAACTTTTTTACTATCCAAGCTCGGATTCATATGAAGAGGCCCCGCGGACCCTCAGATATCGATTTTGAACCAAATCGGACTGTTTTTCAAGAATTTCAAGATGGCGGCAACTTTTTTACAATCCAAGCTCGGATTCATATTAAGAGGCCCCGCGGACCCTCAGATATCGATTTTCAGCCAAATCGGACTGTTTTTCAAGAATTTCAAGATGGCGCCCACTTTTTTACAATCCAAGCTCGGATTCATATTAAGAGGCCCCGCGGACCCTCAGATATCGATTTTGAACCAAATCGGACTGTTTTTCAAGAATTTCAAGATGGCGGCCACTTTTTGAAAATCCAATATTGGATTCTTATTAAAAAGCCCCTCGGAACGATTTTGAAAACGAAAAAAAAGGCCGCCTTTTCTAAACTTATATATTTCTATTTAAAGATCTGAGTACCTACTTTTGAAATGACTGAAAATGAATCATGTAATTATAAATAAATTAATATCTCTCCAATAGTATTTTTCACAATCGTGTTATAATAGAGAGCTTTTTAGTCGAGTACCGTGTTTAGGCCACGAAGCTTGCTGAGTGGCCTAAGTAAGGTACGAGATTAAAAAGCTTGATTATAACACTATTGTGAACAATACTTTTTGTACGAGTTCATTAAAATTAATTTTCTACGAGTCAACTGAACTAATTAAACAAACTCGATACTGTTGAAACGAAGTGCAGCTCATCGCTCGTACGCTTGTTGATATCTTAAAAGACATCAACGAGCGTACGACATCAAAGCGATTCTATTGGTCCAATTCATTACAGTTCAGTAAAGCAGCCACGTGATTGGTCGAATTTATTTTAGTTGTCTGGAGCGTATCGAAAAGTAGTTATTTCGATTGTTTCGACAGTAACATGGACTACAACTATGAAAAGAGTGACGTTGCAGTATTCTCTATGAAATCTTAATACACATATTTTAATCGTCGAGTACAAAAACATATTTTTGACAACCCTGACTCTTGAGCGGTTACGCTAAGCGCGTGCGTAAATTCGTAGATGAATGAAGCTTGCCTACTGTACACATTACACATATAAACCTTCCTCTTGAATCACTCTATCTATTAAAAAAAACCACATCAAAATCCGTTGCGTAGTTTTAAAGATCTAAGCATACATAGGGACATACAGACTTTGTTTTGTACTATGTAGTAGTATAGTATGTATGTACCAGTGTGTAACCACCATACGATAAATAAATAAATAAGTACATTGCCAGTAGCACGGCGCCGCGGCCCCTTTGATTTCGCTCAAAAAGCCGACAACGCTCGGGTGAGCGTGCGGCCACACAAAACAACCGTCCACACCAGCGCGGCTCGGGTGAGCCGCTCGCCCGAGCGTGCGGACGCTCGGGTGAGCGGCTCAGGCTCGCCGATCGCCGTCCACACATAGCGCGCACGCTAGGGCGAGCCGCGCTCGGGTGAGCGTGCGTCTGGTGTGGCCGCACCTAATAGCATGTTGCAAGCGCTCGCCGCCGACCCCGACATGGCTAGCCAGCTCATCAACCAGGTGAGTGCCTCCGACCTTATACCTGGGTTACATTATGCCACTTCCACTTGCCTTCACGTTGCCCTGCTTCCTTCCGTAAATATTTCTGTGGCAGCGCGTCTAAGGGCTGTGAGCGATTATATTGCCACTCCATACTTCTTTTGTGTTGGGCCTCGGGCAGTGGAGGACGACAGTTATTAGGTGTCAAAGCGAACCCCCGACTCCTTTAGGGGAATAACGCTAGGAGGATGATGGCTCTTGAGTTAGTTATTGTGGAGGATGGAGGACGCCTTACTCATACCTTCTGCGCTATGCCTCCTGAGTTTGTATAATTACTTAACGTGGATAACGCGGCGACGGTTGACGACGGTGTGAGTGTGACGACAGTATGTAGAACACTCGCTCGCGCTGCCGCTGCCAGTCCTTTGACTTCCGCCACAAAAACTGCCAATAAAGGCGCGTAGGGCAATGGCAGCGGCATGACCAGTGGGCAGCGCGAGTTGGTGTTTTCATCACTCGCGCTGCCCACTTTCATGCCCACTTCTCTCTCCACTGCCACGGAAGTGAGCAATTGTAACCCAGGTATTATGGTTTTACGTAGCTGTGTTTTTCTGCCCGCGGATTCGTCTGCGTGGAACTCGTTTATATCGTACCTCCGTACAAAGTTCCGCCCCCCATTTCACTATTATGGGATAAAAACAATCCTATGTCCTTCCCTGGGATTCAAACTATCTCCATACCGAATTTCATCTAAATCGGTTCAGCGGTTTAAGCGTGAAAAGGTAACGGACAGAGTTACTTTCGCATTAATAATATTAAGTATGGATTTATTTTCTATTTCCCCGAGGTTATGGAATACGTTACCGCCGAACCTGATGTTATTTATGAATCCGATATCGGTAAGTTAGAAGAGTTACAACAGGAATATGTTCCCGAAACCGTTGATTCCGTTGATGATAATATACCGGAAGATGGATTCGATGATGGTAATATACCGGAAGGTGTTGATAATGGTCGTAAGAGAAAGCGTAATCGGTCACCATCTCCGCCAAGACAGTGTAAGAAGCCACTTACGATGGTTTCAGTAATGACTTGTACTACTGAAAACTTGGAACAGACTATGAATTTATTTCGGCCATCGTCTGATATACCACCACAAGAGCTGCCCAGGATTGTTCCTCCTCAAGGTGTTATTTTTAATGAAGTACTGCAGCTCACTCGAAGACACGTTTACAAAAACAATTATAACTACCTTAGCTGCAGGTCCGCACTTTGTTTTTGTATACATGACTTAGGAGGGAACAAAAAAAGGGCAATTCATTTAACCATAGTTATGTAAATAATGTTGAACCAGATTTTGGTCCCTCCAGTAATAAGTAGGTTAGGTAAATGTAGATAGCTGATATTTAAATTGAGATAAAGACTGTATCGTTAAGTATAAATACAAGTAAAATGACGTATTACTGACAACTTTCATGAACGTAGACATCAGAGATCGGACAGCGTCTTGGTCAAATTTTTTTCTCATCCTGTTCCAGTCTCGACGTAATTGCTCTTCGGAACCTGAAGAACGGCCATTTTTCCGCAGTTTAGCTTTAATTATAGCCCAAAAACGTTCGACAGGCCTAAGATTTGGGCAATTCGGGGGTTCATAGCAAAGTCGATATTTTTCTCTTCATACCACTGCAAAGTCTTGGACATAGTGGCAAGATGCCAAATCGGGCCAAAATACAGTCTGAACACTGTGTTTAACTAACCATAGGCAAAAGTCGTTTATTACACATTCCTTTCTATAAATATATGCCGTCATTGTAGACGTAGTGAAAAATGGAGTTGATTTGAAGCCACACTCGCAGATCGCCTGCCCTACCATCATTTTCTTGCCAATTTTTTGTGTGAAAATTAACTTTTTAGGTTCACTAATAACAGATCGATCTTGAACTGTGTAATACTGCGGTCCCGGCAGAGATTTATAATCCAATTTCACGTATGTCTCATCGTCCATTATAACACATAGATTTTTCCTTGAAAGAATAGAGTCGTATAATTTTCGAACTCCTAATTTTACTGAGCTTTGCTGTTTTTCGGTTCGTTTGGACTGCCTTTGCTTCTTTAAATTGTTTCTCTGCTTTGCACGTTGGACCATACCCATAGATGTACCTAACTTTTTAGTCAAATCCCGAACAGACGCCTCCTTGTTGGTTTTGTATGCCTTTACTATCTTTTTATCCAAATTGGGGTTTGAAGGACCTGGTTTTCGGCCTGATTTCGGTTTGTCAACGAAAGTATACACTTAGCCGAACTTTTTTGATCGCATTTTGGACTGCACGTCACTAACGTTGTCGAGTTAAGCTAGCTCCCTCATAGTGATTCCTTTTATACTACACCTTTTGTCCAGAATTGATTTCCGCTTTTCTGGTGAAAGTCTCCGTATTTTTAGTTTACAATAACTAACGAGGAAATCGAACAATCCAAGTCAATGCCGGCATTGAATGTATACAGGGTGAATCCTAAGTCGTGAACCGAAATAGCAAAATGTGAATCTATCCATGATTCTGAGCAACTTTTACTATGGGACCAACATTTTATTATGTTTAAAAAAACCATCTGTTCATACAATTTTGTCAGTCTTAAATGAGCTAAGTGTATGAAATAGTTGTTTTTTTTTTGCATAACACAAAGTTGGCCCCATAGTAAAAGTTGCTCAGAATCATGGATAGATTCACATTTTGCTATTTCGGTTCACGACTTAGGATTCACTCTGTAGATTGACAACAGTTTGAATTAATAACATCTATGTTTTAACCGAATTAACCTCTGTCAAGTTGTATTTATACTTAACGATTTTACTGCCCATTTTGACTTCTTAAAACTTGTAGACCTTAAAAAAAACTAGGCTTTACTACTATTGTTTACAGCTGACGTAAGTGAAACTTAGAAACGTTTTACTAATGAGCGAAATATATTGACCAAATGTGAAATTAATTAGCATTGTAGTAATTAATGCATATAATCATTGTGTAGTATTCCAATAAAACATGTTCTATGATTGGCTTTCATTTGCACAAGTACCGCTACCTATTTCAATAGGGATGTAGACACCAAATAAAATTACCAATAATGATGAACATTCTCGAAAAAGGATTAAAATGTTGTGAAATGGAGAAAAAAGTAAAGCTTTTTGAGCACCTGCAATTGACGACTGACAAAGTCTTTGATCAGTACCCGTCCGCGGAGCTGGTGAGTTTGGGAGACTTCAATGCCCACCATAAAGAGTGGCTGGATCCCCGGTCCACCAATTGGGAATGGATGAAAATTAAGAAGCGACTGATTATTTTTTTGGTGATAGGAATAAACTTCCTTAGCACCAGAAAAAAGTTGCACACTTTTCAGTGGCGTCAATTATTTTTGAAAAATATAAACAGTTTCCTCACTTACGTTTTGGGTTTAGGACGGCCAATAACACACTTTCCTTGATCTGTCTCATATTGAAAAAAATATTTTAAATATCTGTCATTTCCAGACAAATATAGCTGCTGCAGCTGTCAATATTATTGCCAGTGTCAGTTTACCACGGATATTTAATATATTTTCTTGTAATTGGAAGGTTATTCCTATCACCAAAAAAATAATCAGACACTTCTAAAATTTTTATCCATTCCCCATTTCGCGGGTATGGTTTATCTCAACTGGTTCATTCTCCCACAAGAATTCCGGACATTGACGATGATGACCGGTGATGGAGCGTGTTATCAACACAAAGCTTCTGAGATACCTGGAAGAGCACGACTTGATCAGCGACCGTCAATATGGATTCCGCCACGGTCGCTCGACTGGTGACCTTCTAGTGTATCTCACTCACCGATGGGCTTCAGCCATTGAGAGCCAAGGTGCGCACTGGCTGTCAGCCTGGACATAGCGAAGGCGTTCGATCGGGTCTGGCATCGAGGTCTTCTATCGAAGTTGCCATCTTACGGACTTCCCGAGGGTTTGTGCGAATGGATTGCCAGTTTTCTGTCCGGCAGATGCATAAGCGCCGTTGTAGACAGCAGTTGCTCCGAAAGCATGGCCATAAACACTGGTGTTCCACAAGGCCCCGTACTATCTCCAGCCCTGTTTCTGCTGCATATCAATGACATGCTGTCCATTGATGGAATTCATTGTTATGCGGACGACAGTACTGGGGACACGTATTACACGGGCCGCACAAACATGCCTCGTTCTGTTGTGGTAGAGAGTCGCGAACAACTTGTGTACAAAATAGAGAGCACTCTATCCAGAGTCTCTGAGTGGGGGAGGGACAATTTGGTCAGATTCAACCCCACGAAGACGCAAGTATGCGCGTTCACCGCCAAGAAACCCCCTTTTCTATAGCCCCCACATTTCGAAGGCACTCCTCTTTCGATTTCAAAGAGTATTGGGATCCTTGGTGTTGACATGTCCTGCGACGTCCAGTTTCGAAGCCACTTAGAGGGCAAAGGCAAAGCCAAGCTGGCATCCAAAAAGCTCGGTGTGCTTAACAGAGCAAAGCGTTACTTCTCCCCGGGACAGACTTTTATTATATAAGTGTCAAGTCCGTCCCCACATGGGGTATTGCTGGCATCTCAGGGCACCTGGAGCACCAGGATGCCAGCTTGGGCCTTTCGACTCGCTTCAATGACGCGCTGTGCGAATCGTGGATGATCCCATATTTACAAGCGGTATCGAACCTTTGAGTCTAAGGAAAGACTTCGCCTCCTTGTGCGTGTTCTATCTATCTATATAAGCCCTTAATCCTGAACTCCATATTGAATGTATACATAATGTAGGACATGTATCTTTTTTTTTTTTTTTTTTTTGTTATTAATATATTATATATATATATATATATATATATATTTTTTTTTCTTTCATATTATGTCTCTGAGTTCAGTGTGCCTCTTGGCAAAGGCCTCCTCTAACCCCTTCCATTGCTGTCTATCATTCGCGACTCTTCTCCAGTTTGGACCGGCTGTCAGTTTGAGCTCGTCCTCCCATCTCTTGTATGGCCTTCCCCTACTCCTCTTACCATCTCTAGGGTACCAGTGTGTTACAATATTGCACCATTTTTCTTGACTGTATCTTAGCATGTGCCCTGTCCATCGCCATTTCAGTTGATCTATCTTAGAGAGTACATCTGTTACGCCTGTTTTCGCTCTTATAGCTGTATTCCTGTGTCTGTCTTGCCGTTTAATTCCCAGCATGCTTCTCTCCATTGCTCTTTGACAGTGTTCTAGCATCTCTCTATGGTGTTTGGAGAGTGACCAAGTTTCGCAGCCATATGTGATGCAAGGCAAAATGCAGGTGTTAAATACTTTCCTTCTGGTACTGTTACTGAGATTGGGGCATTTCATCACCTCTTTCAGTGACCAGTATTGCTTCCAACTGTTAGCTATCCGTCTTTTGATCTCCTTGGTCGTCATATCTTTATGGGCGATGATCTGTCCTAGATATATGTATTCGTCGACATATTCAAGTGGTTGGTTGTGTATTTTAATTTCGTGGATGTCAGAATTTGTTAGTAATTTGGTTTTGTTTACATTCATGGATAGGCCGGTTTTCTCACTTTCTTTATTTAACTCATGTATCATTTTCTCTAGATTCTTTGGATTTTCCTCGAATAGGACAATGTCATCCGCAAATCTGAGCTGGTTTAACCTTCTTCCGTTGATATTCAGTCCATATTGATCCCAATTTAAGGTCTGAAAGATGTTTTCGAGCACGGCTGAGAATAACTTGGGTGACAGTGGGTCTCCCTGTCGGACTCCTCTTCCAATATTGAAGGGTTCACCTAGAGTTTCTAGTTGGATTTTAGCTTTGCTTCTGGCGTATATGCTCTTAATAATATTTATGTAAATTCTGGATATTCCTTGTTTGGTTAAGCTTTCCCATATGACTTCATGACTAATAGTATCAAATGCCTTAGTATAATCAATAAAGGCCATATACAAAGGCTTGTTGTATTCGTTATATTTCTCAATGATTTGTTTAACTGTATGTATATGGTCTACCGTAGCAAAGTTTTTTCTAAAGCCGGCTTGTTCCATTGGTTGGTTTTCGTCTAATGTAATGCTGACACGGTTGAGTATGATCTTCGCGAAGACTTTATATATGT
This sequence comes from Epinotia brunnichana, assembly GCA_963854355.1. Classification (NCBI taxonomy): domain Eukaryota; kingdom Metazoa; phylum Arthropoda; class Insecta; order Lepidoptera; family Tortricidae; genus Epinotia; species Epinotia brunnichana. Next base: position 10,500,761 of record OY977951.1, read on the forward strand.
TGGACATCAGGCTTATCGGTCTATAATTTTCTATCTCTTCCTTTGGACCTTTTTTATGTATGAGGGTTATGTGTGACGTTTCCCATTGTTCTGGGATAATGCCTGTTATTAGAACTTCATTGAAAATTTTTGTAAGTACTGGGACTATTTCTTCCAGGGTTCCTTTCAGTGTCTCATTTGAAATCTTGTCTGGGCCTGGGGCTTTATCAGATTTTTGGCTTATTATTGCTTTTCTAGTTTCGCTTGGTAATATTTCTGGTTCGGGTTTTGGCTCAGATTCAGACTTTGAATTAGTTGCTGACTTTTCGTATATTTTTTGTTTTGAGGTGGTATCTTGATTTGAGTACAGGTTCTGGTAGAATTCTGTAGCTAGTTTATTGATGTCTTTCCGGTTTGTGATGTTAGTATAGTTCTTTTTGAACTTTGGTACCCAGGAATTAGTCTCACGCAGTTCTTTGAGAGCTTTTTTTGTTCCTCCTGTGGATATAATGTGTTTTTCAAGTGTTTGTAGTCTCTTGGTTTTTCTATCTTTCCTAATACTTTCTCTTATTTTTTTACTTAGGTCCGTTATTTTCTTGATATTTTTGTTCTTCATTTCTGTTATAAAAAGGTCTTTTCTTTCACTTATAAGCTGCAATGTTGAGTCACTTAAGGTGTATTTTTGCCTTATGATGTTCTCTTTTCTGTGATTTTTGAGTTTATTATGTACTTTGTCATAGCAGCATTTAACATCTGTTATGCCGTCCCGCGTTATCTCTCTGTCCAGTGTAGCTAGTGAGTGGAATGTTCCCGAGACGTTGTTACTTTCAGTGTTGCGAGTCACATTTGAATGGTGGATGTGTTTCCTACCTCCTTTAGGTGGTGAAATCCATAGAGATGCCCTAACCATTCGGTGGTTGGTGTTGAAGTTGAATCTGGATATAACTGATGTATCGGTAAATAGTTTTGGGTGGCTACTTATTATGTAATCTATTTCATTTTTGTATTTTCCTCCTGGAGACACCCAAGTCCACTTGTTATTTTTATTTTTCTTAAAGATGCTGTTTAAAATGGTAAGATTGTGTTCTAGCATCAAGTTTATTACCCGATCACCATTAGCACTTCTTTTACCAAACCCAAAGTTTCCCAACACATATTCATCCTTATTTTGTTTGGCTCCTACCTGTGCGTTGAAGTCTCCCATTAAAATAATCATATTGTTTTCATATTTATGTAAATTTTCAGTTAAGATGGTATAAAAGGCTTTGTGTTCTGTTTCTGTTGCTTTCTCAGTTGGTGCATAAATTTGAATGATTGTGCACATTTTTTTATAGTTTGGTAATCTAATGTTCATTATTGCTGCTCGATCTGAAATTCCAATGAACTCATGTATATATTTTTTTAGATGTGTTTTGACCATAAATCCGACTCCTCGCTGTCCTCCTGGTTCTCCTTTGGTAAACATTATGTAGTCGGAGTGTTCTTCTATTGATTCGCCAGTTCGCCGTACTTCGCTTAATCCCAATATATCCCATTTAAGCACTTTCAATGCTTCTTCAAGTTCTAGTAATGATTCTGGGGTCCTTAGAGTTAAGGTGTTTAATGTCGCAATGTATATTTTTTTGTTTTCTGTTAGAGGGTGTGTGCGTGTTCTATCGCCTGTATAATGTGCTCCAAAGAACTGTTCGATATGATGCCTACGGCTGCTTTTTACCACCGCACCGCTCGCTTTCGGCCAGGCATTCATCCTCACACTCGGGAACCTAAATGGTCGCGTACCGTACGATTTCAGAGAAATTTCCTCCCTCGGACGCTCCGGTTGTGAAATGAGCTCCCTGCGGAGGTTTTCCCGAGGGGCTATGGGGTTCTTCAAAAAGGAGTGTATACATTCTTAAAGGGTCGGCAACGCGCATGTAACACCCCTGGATTTGCAAGCGTCCATAGGCTACGGTAATCACTTACCATCAGGTGGGCCGTATGCCACCACGTATGCTTGTTTGCCAACGACGCGACGTGGCATTAAAAAACAAAAAAAATATCACAAAGTTATGAGTGTCCAAAAAAGGGGATATATTAAAAGAGGATTCTGTCCCTTTTCCGCAAAACGCACCTTCATATGAAACGATTTTCATTTACTATGACGCTCGGGGCTCGTGACGTCACGATCCACGAGCAATATTAAAACGGTTGAAGCTTCGTAATTTTTTGAAATGGGTGATTCTACGTGCGTTCCAACCGCCGTCAGTCCGCTGGTCGCATTATTGTCAAAGTTCTTGCAGATTTGCATTACCTTTCCGAGTAGTTTTGTAGTAGTCTAGGACTTGTTAAAAATACCTGAACATGCCATGCCAGTTTGCGAGTACATTGACAATAATTCGACCAGCGGGCTGACGGCGGTTGGAACGCTCGTAGAATCACCCAAATATAGATATAAATGGGATTTTCACCACTAGGCATGTCGGTTTGCCTTCTTTCTTTTGGAGTAATAATACATTTTGAGTCTACACCCCTATTGAGTTGCAAATGCAGACGTACTATTATTATGTATCTGCCAGATTAAATACGATTTTTTTCTTGTCAGAACCCGATGTTCGCGAACAATCCACAGCTTCAGGAGCAGATGAGGACCATGATGCCTCAGATGCTCGCCCAGCTACAGAACCCCGAGATGCAACAGATGATGTCTAACCCACAGGTGTGTTCGCATGATTGGTAGGTCGTCAACTCGTCAGCGAAGCCATCTTTATTTATCTTGCTAATAGAAATATATATGCCATGACAAGTCTATACTCTTGGATTGCTTTGTTTAATCTTTTCGACTCCAACGACGCATATATCCATCCGCACCGCAGGTTCAACGCCAACAACTGATATATGCGTTAAGGAGCTCAGCTAGTGTTGTGGATAACGCTCATTTCGAGGCTTATAGACTCGAGCCTTAAAGACTCCCGAGGCTTAAAGACTCGATGCTGTTTAAGAACCGTGTTGGTTTATTTTACGCATATGAATGCAAAATATTGTCTTTTCGTCACTTGAGTCTTTAAGCCTCGGGAGTCTTTAGGGTTCGAGTCTTTAAGCCTCAAAATGAGCGTTATCCACAACACTAAGCTCAGCGCGATAGCAACCTTCGTGCATTGACATAAGGATTAACTTCACACTAAATGTCTTAATGATTTGGCGTGTATTTGACAACTTTTCTCTTTGACAGAGTGTTGAAAAGGTTAAAGATTAAAAAGTTAATTGTTACTGTGTAAGTATATAAATATCTAGCTAGCCGCGCGGCTACACTGACGCCAGGAGGAGCCGCAGGGTAAAATTGCATATTTCCATTTTAAGTACAGGTGGAATCTTTTTTTTAAATCAAATTATTAGTTTTAAAAAAAACTTGTGTGGTTTTATGAAACCATGATGCAATGCAAGTGAAACTCGCCGACATATCAACCTTGGCTGCTCCGCCGAGCGCCTGTCACTTGTTTCTGTAATAGGTAATGAGACATCCGATAGATAGACAAACATTTTGAGGTGACGTAATAAAAGTTTCACTTTAATAATAAATTGTCGCTTTATTTTATATGTTTGTATATATAGAATAATCTCCGGAACCTCTAATCCGATTGCAAAATTCATTCACCTGTGTACTGAATCGACTTTCTGTATGGACATAGACTCTATTTTATCCCGCGTGTTTGCTTGCGTTCTGTGCAATTCGCGGATGAAGTCGCGCGGGTAGCTCGTGTTTAATATTTCGCGCCCACTCGCTGATGTTATCAAGGAATATAATATAATATATAAATTATATAATATAACAGGGATGTGCTACCGAAGAGGTCTCCACTCAGCAATGCAGTTGACACGGCCGTGCCAACGGCGCTGGTTTTCTGTGGATCCAGCACGGATACGCATAGTGTGCGGGATAGCATATTACGTGACTCGTATTAAGGGGGTTATTAAATACATAAAAAATACAGACAAAATAATATTACATAGAAGTTTATAAATTGATACATACATACATATATTCACGCCTTTATTCCCAAAAGGGGTAGGCAGAGCAAATTAAACTTATGTTCCAGCGCCACTTTTAGCATTAATGTGGGTATAGAAGATAGATAAAATCTGATGTCGCAGTGATAGGTTGCTAGCCCATCGCCCACAACACACTTCAACCCTGTTCCCTTAGTCTACTCTTACGACACCCACGGGAAGAAAGGGGGTGGCACTATTCTAACCCGACACCACACGGGGGTTTAACGCGGATCATTCGGCCATAAATAAAATGGTCCCGTGATCAAGCACTTAATCCCCTCGTATGTGCAGGCGCTGAACGCGCTGCTGCAGATCCAGCAGGGCATGGAGCAGCTGCGCACGGCGGCGCCGAGCCTCGTCACCAACCTCGGGCTCGGCGTCGGCGCCGCCGCCGCCGCGCCCGCGCCGCCGCCGCCCGCCGCGCCGCCCGCGCAAGCCCCGCAGCAGCGCCAGCAACAGAACTCGGAGCTCTTCTCGCAGGTAATTACTGCAGATCCAGCAGGGCATGGAGCAGCTGCGCACGGCGGCGCCGAGCCTCGTCACCAACCTCGGGCTCGGCGTCGGCGCCGCCGCCGCCGCGCCCGCGCCGCCGCCGCCCGCCGCGCCGCCCGCGCAAGCCCCGCAGCAGCGCCAGCAACAGAACTCGGAGCTCTTCTCGCAGGTAATTACTGCAGATCCAGCAGGGCATGGAGCAGCTGCGCACGGCGGCGCCGAGCCTCGTCACCAACCTCGGGTTAAGCGCCCGCGCCGCCGCTGCCGCCGCCGCCGCCCGCGCAGGCCCCGCAGCAACGCCAGACACAGAACTCGCAGGTCATTACCTACACATCTATGCTATGGCTGCTGCGTAGTACTTAAGCTGGAATAGATATTTATGATACACTAGCGACCCGCCCCGTCTTCGCACGGATTTATATGTATATGCATGTATTGTAAATATAAACCTTCCTCTTGAATCACTATCTATTTTAACCGCATCAAAAGCTGTTGCGTAGTTTTAAAGATATAAGCATATATAGGGACAGACAAACAGCGGGAAGCGACTTTGTTTTATACTATGTAGTGATGAAGTGCGGAAAGTAGGTAATCCCAACGAGTGGCGAAGACCAAAAACACGATTGTCAGGGAGTGTTATTGGTCTACACGAGTTGGGAATTACCTATCCGCACGTGTATCATACTAGTACATTACTTACCTAGGGCGGTTAAACAAAGAATGTCTCAGATCGCAGTATTTGACGCCCGAGCCGAAGGCAAGGGCGATAAATATGCGCTCTGAGGCTTTCTTTATTACCGCCCGTGGTGAGTACAAAATTTTACGTCTCTATCTGGCCAGGAAGTGGGGTTTTCCGCACGCATAGCGTGCGGTAATTCCTACTTTATGGCCAGGTATGACGTAATAGTACGTTACTTACCTAGGGCGGTTAAACAAAGAATGTCTCAGATCGCAGGTATTTGACGCCCGAGCCGAAGGCAAGGGCGATAGATATGCGCTCTGAGGCTTTCTTTATTACCGCCCGTGGTGAGTACAAATTTTTACGTCTACTGTACTATTACAATGCATCATGCAAGGAAATAAAAAAATATGCATAAAACGTGAAATTTTAATTGTCACGAAATCTCATTCTCGCAGTGTGTGGGAATTTTGGCCTGAAATCCATTCCCGCACGAGCTGGCTCCGCCCGGCACCCCCATGACGACTTCCCGTGTTTATGTTGAACCATATTAAGGCGCACTTTCAGAGCAAGTGCATTGTAATCTAATTATTGGAAGCATACATAAACCACGTTTGACCGGTCACTTTGGCACTCTTTGGGGGAGGCCTATGTCCATCAGTGGACGTCTTTCGGCTGATATGATGATGATGAAATATGGCGTCAGAACGGTTAAGCTTAGCGAGTTTAACGAAACGTAACTTGAAACTTCTGGCGTGGCTGTTGAGAAAGACATCCGGGCAGCCACATTTCTATTGGAAAGCTCAAAGGTTCCCGACTGACATCCACTGATTTTCACAATATAGACAAGTTGCGTCCATTAGGAGCGACATGTATTTTACAAGCTTCCTATTAACTTGCAATGTATGTAACTATGTTTGTTCGGGTGGAATCTTGCAACTCAAGTTTAAAGCAGAAAGTTTGGGTGAAGGTATAGCTTGGATGACAATTCAATATTATGGTACCATCGAGCTGATCTGATGATGGAGACAGAAAGTGGCCATGGGAATTCAGTAATTAACCGACGTAACCCCGTTGAGTTAGGCTCTTAATCGTCTCAATGAGTAGTGAATGACGGTATGCAGAAAAGTACAGTCGGCAATAAAAGCTTGTACGAAAATTTTAATTTTTGACAGGAACTTATTTTAGCTAGTATGTTAATTAAATAAGTTGTTTTACATCCCAGATACTGAAATCACTGATATTACATTTCGCGTGATGTCTATTATTTTTTTCACATTTCTCAAATATGGCGATCGATAATCATCATAAAATGTGTTCAGGCACCCTTGTCAGTTTGAACAGGTTATTCGTTTATTTGTTATTACAAGCTTTTTATTAACTTGCAATGTATGTAAGTACTGGGGGCCGATTTTTGAATCTCACCAAGTGACTAATTCTCACCGATGTGAGTGATTTCCGAAAGTTCGTATTTTTGAAACTCATCCGTGACTTACATTTGTCATACCTATGATATCGATTTACGAGTGCCCCTACCCACTCGTAATTGAAATCACCATGCGATTGTTTTTGACAGTTGACGTATGTGACATCTGCCAAAAGTGCCAAAGTATGTTTTTCGGAAGAATTAGCAGCGGGGCTCGATTGTGATATTTGTGGGACGATTTATTGAAAATATAAAAAAAGGCAAGCCTGGAGGAGTACATTATGATGACGATGACGGACACGGACAGCGACGAAGACGACGAAGTTCCTCACCGCGTCAACATAATCCAGCTGCGGTAGGCGTCGTCGCAGAAATAATTCATCACGAGCAAGCATTTGCGATGTCTAATGCGAAATTAAAAAAATATTATCGGCTTACGAAACCGTTGGTGCGGGTTCTAATTGAAGAGTTACGACCGTTGATTCCGGCTCCTAACAACAACAAATTATTTATTCCTAACAATTATTTATAAAAAGCTTACAATTATCAAGAAAAACAATATCCAAGTTATTAGTTAATAAAATTATAAAGTTAAATATACTTGTAAAACATATGCCACTAACAAATGTACATACCTTTTCTTATAAATTATAAAATCTGTTATATTCTCTTTGCTCGTCGTTTTCTAGTGAATTTTTCAAAACTTTAATTTTCCTTTATGGTCGTACCACACTTGGGGGTTCGTGTTCGCGTTGCGTCGTTGCCTCTCTTTCATGCCGTAGGAAGGAAAAAGATGCAACACGAATATTTGGGCAAACACCGCCAAGTGTGGTGCGTCCATTACATGACACTGGCAGATACGCTACGTTTTACGTTTGACCAATTTGATAAATCTATTTTAAGTTATAGTATGAGTAAATAAAAACCGGTAGGTATCAAGGACAACAATATAACATCTGCGTAAAAAGGAACGTAACGGGAAGATTGTCTCTGACTGACATTGTAAAATTTCTGCATGTTGGTAAACAGCTTGTGACTTTCAAAAATACGGCTTTTGGAAAATGGTCACATAAAAGTCATCGGTGATAATTTTAGTCACCGGTGACTTTGATATCACCAGTGAGATTCAAAAATCGGCCCCCGTCGATTCACGAAAGCTGGCATGAATGGAATGAATGAAAGTAATGTCAGTTGTCACTGTGAGTGTCAATGTCAGTGCCGTTCTTATACAGGGCCCTCCTAATATTTTGTAAACATGTATCTAATACGTTTCTGGGGGCACGGCAGTGGCCCCGCCAAGTCGAGCAAAACAAAGAGGCACGGCCGTACCATCCTTTTCTCGAAGCTATTCAGGCTATTTGCAACATCCTGTAATTTTGTGCTGGCTAAAGCTAGAACCCTAAATTTTCAGGAACATGTAGGGCATAATATGGCTATCAACTTGAACTTTTAGTTTAAGAACTATTGTCCGTCAAAGTTCGTTAGTTTTGTCACTGACATACTCACTTATATACTGATAATGATCACGCTAATTCTAAGGTACTTCTAGCAGACCCACAAGCTCCAAATTTCAAACGTAATTAGTCTTTAGCCTAATAATTCATAGAAAAACCTAAAAATATTGCAATTTCAGTCACGTTTCAGAGATATACAAACTACATAAGCAAGTTTGAAATCATATACAAGTACATGCGATTACAAAATTACTTTTGCAGTTGCTTCATGCAAAACTATACAAACGTTATTTGCGGTTGGTAAAATAACATTCCCATACAAAGTCTACAAAAAGAAATGAGATCCCATAAAAAACATTCCATGTAAAAATAGGCCAAGTCTCGAAACTCTTTCACAGTAAAAAGTGGTGAGATATTTCGTAGAGCCAAGGCAGGCATTCTTTTTAATCTTTATTTGCTTGCTAAATAAAATTTTGTGACTTGGCAATCACACGTACATAGTTTTAGGTACCTATGCAAAAATTAGTAAATGCAGTACTTAGTGTGATTCCCAAGTTGCAAAATTTTATTTAACGGAAAATACGTTAACGGAATACCGTGCCTAGACCATTTAGATTATTTTGGCATCAGGGGCAAGGTGCGGATGCGCGGCCCTGAAAACTAAATGAAACTATCACGTGTGTGGTGTTGTTATAGTTCATGCAGCGGATGGTGGGAGCCATGGCCAACAACCAGAACAACTCGTCGCAGCCGCCCGAGCAGCGCTACTCGCAGCAGCTGGAGCAGCTCACGGCCATGGGCTTCCTCAACAGGGAGGCCAACTTGCAAGGTGAGTACTCAGGCCTCGTACACGAATCATTTTGCGTAATATCCGTGAAACGTAAAATACCTGAACTCTGATTCTGCTCAATAATTTAATACATAAACGTTAATTTAATACATACTTCATTTTAAACTGTACATGGAAAACTAAGATATTGAAAAATAAAACTACACTCGATTAATCAACGACAAGTCAATAGGTCTGTCCAAACTGGACGCATGTTCAGTCGAGCGCGGCTCGCCCTAGCGTGCGCGCTCAGTGTGGACGTCGCTCGGCGAGCAAACTCGACCGAGCGCATGCGGCCGAGTCGGGCGAGCATGTGGACGGCTCGGGGAGCCGCTCGGCTGAGCATGCGTCCAGTGTGGACACACCTAATGTGGAGTGGGAAATGTCATGATATCCGCTATCATTTGTTTTATGGTAAATGTATTTGTATGTAATTTAAATTCAACCCTCGCCTCGCCTGAACACTGAAGTTAAGGTGCTAGTTAAACGCGTGCTAAAATGATGTTTATTCCCCAGCTCTAATCGCCACGTTCGGCGACGTGAACGCGGCCGTGGAAAGGCTACTTGCGCTGGGGCAGCTCTCCATGAGCTAACACTCCTGCGCCCCCACTCGTCTACACACACACTCTTAGGCCGCGTATACAATTGCTCGCTGCTCTCCTGATACGGGACACCCGACGGTGTAAACTTTTGTGCAATCTCTACGCCACTACGCGTTTTACATGCGGCGCAGCGTAATGAAGCGCTTTAGTTATAGCATTCCCAGACTAGATACCGTGACGTAAAGCATTTGTCCCTTACTAGCAAGTTACCTACTTGCGAGAGGGAGCAATGCCTTTTATCCGTCATAACATAACGTGATCATGCTAGATAAACAGACAAGCGCTTTGTCGGTGTCAATAAAGACTATTTCTAATTCCATCGTTATACCATTAACGTCTTATTGACTACCTACAAAGCGGTGCCTTTTTGCCTGGGATGGACACAATTTTGATACGCTCGATCGCGCTATGCCATTTGTAAAGCGCCTTTATTACGGCGTATAATCGTGAGATTGATAATCGCGTTATATTTCATTAAATGTTATAGTTTTTGACGCAGTACTTGAGTGAGGTTATAAACCATGGACTTTTTAAGGGTCCAGGAAACGTCTCTTACCACAATGGTTGGTATGGTTTGAGAGGCTGTGTTCCTAGACATGTGTATGTTCTATCTTCGTTTTTCCTACACTTGTGTCGTTTAAATAAGTAAAAAGTTGTAGAGTCGAGTGTTAATGTTTATATTTTCCAAAATGTGTACAGGTACACTTGACAGTACGCAAGTAATATATATAATATCACTATAAAATGGTGTCATAGTATTCTCGTTGGTTTCGGCGATATTTATTTATTGAAATCCATGTGTGTATGAATATCTCATCACCGAACAGTTAAGTGCTCGTATCAGGAGAGCGGCTGTTGATATTTGCACTATTTTTTTTACATTGTGGTGGAAGTTGTGTGATTACATTTTTCAATATGACTTGAAATGGCGCTGTCGAAATAGTCGAAAATTTTAAAAGGGATAATTTAATTAAAGACAGTCGTTTTGTATTGAGTTGCCTTCAGGGCATAAGTGATACGGGGCATTTAGTAGAGGTAATGAGTTTTCAGACTTGAGAACGGCGATAATGCTTGTCGGAGTTTCTACGGCGCCATTTTCAGCGGTGGGTTAGCGGGCGTGCAGCGGCTGCGACTGTGGCCTGGCAGGCTTGACCGACGACAACATATAACTATTTAACTGTATAGGTATTTCCTATATTGCAACTAAAATTCATTCCTTCTTGTTTTTTAGTTTATAAAGGAAATTGTTAAAAAATAGAATTTTCTCAATTATTATAGAAAAACTTCAGTTGTTTTCTGTGTTCTATACTCCAAAGAAATATTTAAATATTTCTGAGGGATAATTTATATAATAATGGTTTATGTTAATTTTTCGGTTGCGTACAGTTACGTTAAGTAAATCGGTTTCTGTAAATATTTTCATTTGAAAGAGTAAAGTAATAAGGAAGCGCAATTCAGCAATAATGTATGTGTCTACACATATTAGTCTGTTTCTATCTTAGCGTTTGTATTGTTTTCGTTTGATCGTGAATTACAGTTTGTCACAAATTTATATTGAGGCTAGATGTTTCAAATAAATTCGCGGCGTCATTTAAATCACTTCGACTAAACACTTAGAGTGAACTAGTCACTCCATTGCGTTTGACCCCAAATGGTGTGCTGTAATGTGAACAGTCCACTGCCTACCCTACATTATATGAGCAGAGCTATCCTTCAATATTTGTGGTGGAAAACTATTTTATAAGAGTTTAGCTTTTTGTAGCCTATAATGATACTTTAATATTATTTTGTAGTGGTTTTATAGCGAATTCATTAAATTTAAGTTGTAAAAAGTATAAAAGAGTACTGTTGCTCAGTTTGAGGGGAGTGTGTTAAAATTACCCAGAAGTATATGTAAAAATGAATTTATTAGTCACTTCAGTGTACACATTATATGTCCATATATCACCCTGAGTGTAGATTATACAGTACTTTTGATAAAGTACGCAGAATTGCATTGTAATATGATTAAATATTATGTAACCACACCTGACTACCTAGTAACAGGATCCTGGGGACGCAGATGAATGGCGCAGTAATTAAAAGTATTGTAATACAATTTTGTTACAAGTAACAACTTCTTGGTTGTTTAAAATATGCTTATATAGTTTATTTGACTCGCATTGTAAAGAAATGAAATATCTTTGTTTACTTACAATAAACATAGATTACACAGTAATGATCTTCTATATGCATGCATTTTAAATGTTTTCATTGCAAAAATCAATGCGCGTGGTTTGGTGTCTAGACTGCTAGAAATGTCTGATATCGTAGGTATGATATGAATCTGGGTGTAACAATATTATTATGTGACAGAATGCAATTATTATTAAAAAGTAAATTACGTATTGTTTCATTTCATCCTGTGAAACCAAGTATTAGTAGGTCTCGCATAATCTTATAAATGTACGAATACAAAAAGGTTAGTGTACGAGTATATACGATAAGTTGAAAGTTTGTGCCTGCTGATGGACGATTCTCGCCTAACGGGCCTGGCCGCAGCCTGCTTGGCCGCATTTTACTAGTGGCCAAAGGAACTTAAAGTTGAGATGCAACGGATATCCGGTATCCGGCCGAATACCAAATAGTGGCGTTGTATACCTACGGCCGGATACCGGATAGACACGGTAACTCATAATGAAAACAGACACGTACATACCGCAATTCAAAGCGCACCGATATTCGGTATCCGGCTTAACTTAGTAGTCTCTATTTTCAACGCTATGTCAAAGAGAAAACTTGTCGACTTCACATTTAGTGCGTAATTAAATCTTATGACAATGCATGTAGGTTGCTATAACACTTTACTCCTTGACGGATGAATACGTCATTGGCGTTGAACCAGTAGAGCGGATATGTCTGTCTTTGGCGTCAAAAGGGTAAAAGCATGAGATTAATGTCCCTCTGCCCGGCTAGCACACTAGCAAAATGACGACTTTTATGCACATGTTTTATGTCCACAACCGACGTATAAAATTTTACCGTCATGAGCTAACATGCTATACCATCATTTACGTAAAATGTGACCATTTATATGTCTTGCACATAAAACTATTTGCTTTACGTCAAATGCTAACATGCTCTTGATTTTGGCACATAAAACTTGACGATATGAGCCGTTGACGGACGAAATTTTATGTAGGTCACTCGAGACCCCGGATAAATTTTAACACTATGAAAACAATATAATTTTCGCAGGATTTCTCCGATTTCTGTCACAACACATACGGTTTCAGTCTCAAAACTCCTATCGTCTCCTGAAACAATGATCTAGCATTTTTAATTTTAGCTTGATCATGATTACTAACTATAAATTAGTATAAATAACGCAATGATTATGATTTTTTGCTTGTGTTGTAATAAAGTATATTACACAAATTTACATATATTATTGATTCAATTATAAACTAACATGCGTTTTGGTACTCGCTAAATTACTTACAACCACTACGTAAAACTTTTTGTGGGGTGGGAGTAACGTAAATAAAAACAAAAAACTATTATAACACAACTTAATACAGGAGAACAACTGTTTAGTAAACTGTGCAGTGCTTATCATTACTCTTTAATTAGGTAGTATTATAATAGGCTTCTAACCATAGACTACTATTGAACGAATGAAATGAATGTAATAATTTTGCTACGTATATTTTACGCTATGGCATAAATATATGTTGCGTGATTACCATGTTAGCTAAATAACGTAAAAATGGTCACGATCGTAAAGTTATACGTCCGAACGTAAATATATGTCCGATTAGTGTGCTAGCTGGGCTGGTACAGTAGTACTACCAGGTAGTTCTACTGGTAGTACAAATGATACACCCTAAGGTCACTAGTACTACCAGCCCAGCTAGCACACTAATCGGACATATATTTACGTTCGGACGTATAACTTTACGATTGTGCCCATTTTTACGTTACTTAGCTAACATGGTAATCAAGCAGCATATATTTATGGCATAGCGTAAAATATACGTAGCAAAATTATTACATTCATTTCATTCGTTCAATAGTAGTCTATGGTTAGAAGCCTATTATAATACTACCTAATTAAAGAGTAATGATTAGCACTGCACAGTTTACTAAACAGTTGTTCTCCTGTATTAAGTTGTGTTATAATAGTTTTTTTGTTTTTATTTACGTTACTCCCACCCCACAAAAAGTTTTACGTAGTGGTTTTAAGTAATTTAGCGAGTACCAAAACACATGTTAGTTTATAATTGAATCAATAATATTTGTAAATTTGTGTAATATACTTTATTACAACACAAGCAAAAAATCATAATCACTGCGTTATTTATACTAATTTATAGTTAGTAATCATGATCTAGCTAAAGTTAAAAATGCTAGATCATTGTTTCAGGAGACGATAGGAGTTTTGAAACTGAAACCGTATGTGTTGTGACAGAAATCGGAGAAATCCTGCGAAAATTATATAGTTTTCATTGTGTTAAAATTTATCCGGGGTCTCGAGTGACCTACATAAAATTTCGTCCGTCAACGGCTCATATCGTCAAGTTTTATGTGCCAAAATCAAGAGCATGTTAGCATTTGACGTAAAACAAATAGTTTTATGTGCAAGACATATAAATGGTCACATTTTACGTAAATGATGGTATAGCATGTTAGCTCATGACGGTAAAATTTTATACGTCGGTTGTGGACATAAAACATGTGCATAAAAGTCGTCATTTTGCTAGTGTGCTAGCCGGGCTGTAGTACTAGTGACCATAACGGCAGACTGGTAGTACAACTGTCCTGTAGTTTGTTGCGTTCATAGCGATACTCTTTTCTGTAGATCCTGTACTGGCCACTTATCATAGTGTTCTGAGCGAGCATTCGTTCGTTCTTGGGCGGATGAAAACAGGATTTCACATAGTAAAATGTTCGTTCGTCAGCACACGAACAAGTAAATGCTCGCTCAGAACACTACGTGAAAACGCGGCTTATCAATACAATCTAAAAAAAATGTGTTTTTTATACATTTTGACCGATCGATAACGACGTTTTTTTTAAACTTTATTGCACAGTATAAAATACAGTTACAAAGGGCGGACTCAATGCCATAGGCATTCTCTACCAGTCAACCTACAGGCCAAACAGAGAATAAAAAACTTTGGTGCAGAATACGAAGAGAACACGAACACTTCATAAATAGTAGACATTTTGTATGAAAAAGCATAAATTTTTTTTGGTTGGCTGCATAGTAAAAGTCAAAGTTTTTTCCGTTCAAGGTTTTCAGTGAGCTAGAAAACATGTATGTATATTTTGTTTACATCTGGAATGTGTATCATATGTACTACCAGTTGAACTTTTAATACAGTGGTCTATGACAAAACCCGAGGGATATTCTTGTATTTTTAGAAGTAGTACTAGTGTCCCTACGGTGTATCATCTGTACTACCAGTAGAACTACCTGGTAGTACTACTGTACCAGAGGGATTAATGTCATGCTCCCTGGCAACCCAACTGTCGATTTTGGGATTTCTGAGTATGTGAAAAAATTGTACCAAAACTGTACTGAATTGACAACATTTCATAATTCTAAGTCCACAATTTGACTAGCTCCTTGTATTCTACTCGAAAACAGGAAAACGCTGGTAGTTTTATATTTCCGGTATTATTTATGTTCAATTTTTAACGAATTTTTAAAAACGCACTCATAGCAAATCCAATTCTACTGCAGAATGGGCACCTTGCTTTGAAAAAAATGTACCTCAACAGTTTCGAGAGTACAATTATTTTAAATTGGGGTTGCTGGGGAGCATCTTCTTATTATGTCTCTCTGACAACATATGCGAACTTTCACACTTATAATATTAGTGTGATATACAGATTTGCTCGTTTAATAGTAGTCCCTGGGCGACCGAGCTCTGCTCGGGTGAAAGTGGAGAAAACGAATTTTCCCGGACATGAGACCTATCTAGATCGATTTCTCGCCCCGTAACCACCTATATTCCAAATTTCATCGAAATCGTCAGAGCCGTTTCCGAAAACGTGATTGCAAATATAAATAAAGCTTGTCCCAGAAAAAAATGTCGCTCATTATTAGATGGGGTAGTATATCAGGATGAAATCTAAAGAGGTTTGAAAACTATGTTCTCCGTTAGGATGGTCATTAATGTATAAATTAAAATAAAAAAAAAACGCTGTCAGTACTAGATGCACAGAGGACTTTTCTATATACTGTAATAGAGACCTATCTCGGGGGTCAAAATGGGTAAGATGTAAGGTGTCGCTCTCCTGCGGGAAGTTTTGTAACTACTATGACGTATATATATTTATGAACGCCAAATGCCCTATTATACAGGTAGGTACAGCAGCCCGGCTAGCACACTAGCAAAGTGACGACTTTTATGCACATGTTTTATGTCCACAACCTACGTAAAAAATTTTGCCGTCATGAGCTAACATGCTATACCATCATTTACGTAAAATGTGACCATTTATATGTCTTGCACATAAAACTATTTGTTTTACGTTAAATGCTAACATGCTCTTGATTTTGGCACATAAAACTTGACGATATGAGCCGTTGACGGACGAAATTTTATGTAGGTCACTCGAGACCCCGGATAAACTTTAACACTATGAAAACAATATAATTTTCGCAGGATTTCTCCGATTTCTGTCACAACACATGTCATGTCCATGCTACGGGGCCTGATTGAGATGTCGTCATATTAACTTTTTATCTTGAGCCTAATAGGCAACTTTTTGTCACTATTAGAAATCTCAAAACCCAAAAAAGAAAAAACGCTCCACCCTAGTGTATAGTCGCCTTTAGTGCAACATTTTTTTCTTCTATAATTTCATTTCGGAACGTATTCTTAATGTCAAATCGAATATGTCATCAATTTCATTGACAACTTTGCGTTGCGACCAAATATCGAATTATTGTAATCATTATAATGGGTTTTCTTTTTCGTTTTGCATTTCTAAGGATATTTCTAAATTGACTAAGTAATTTAAGTTGAGATTAAACCATAAAAACACTTATTATGATCCAATAAGGAAGAGAGCACTGGTGAGTGAATTACTGTAATGATTTGTGCAATTTAGAATTCGAGCCGGTGTGATAAATATGACTGGTTTTTCAGATCTACAAGATGTATTCACCACGACAAAAGCTGTTATGGTTTGCGTTCAGTTCAAGAGTGGTATTGTTGGCAATACAGGCCATATCTAACGTTGTTATTCCGGACCACGACGCGAATGTTTTCATCAGCCCCGAGGACGCGGGGCTGCGCCGCACGGCCGGTGACGCCGCCGTAGACACGCTACTCGGCGGTTTGAAGAGGTGGGACGCTCAGTACTTCATCCACATTGCTCAATACGGATACACTTATGAAAACTGTCTAGCATTCTTCCCGTTCTTCCCTCTAGTCGTCAGATACGTTGCATATGGGCTAAACAGTATAGTGGGCTCATTTCTCAACTACCACAGCTCGCTACTTATATCAGCAACTGTTATAAATCTTATTATGTTTATTAAATCAGCTGATATATTGCATAGATTAAGCTTAAGAACCCTACGAAGTGAGAGCAAGGCATACAAGGCTGTGGTGCTTTACTGTGTCAACCCTGCTAGCATTTTCTTCTCGGCGCCGTATTCTGAAACATTATTTGCACTAACATCTTTTTACACTATGTTAAAATGTACAGAAAATGAAACTCTCAGATTTGCAAATATTGATATAGTAAGTGGCTTGCCTGCTGGGTTCTCCATGATTACTAGATCAAATGGGTCTATTAATATGGGGTTTATACTCTATACAAGTTTCAAGAATGTGATTGAGAGAACTTTACCTGAAATAGTGTACAAATATAAAACTCTTAAGCGTAGAATTATTATGCCTTTCCTGTTACTACCACTGTTCACATCTTGTGTGTCCCTTTTGTTGACTGTGATAATAGCTCTGATACCATTTGTATTAGTACAGACCTATAATTATCTAAAATTTTGTGTTCCTGGACAGCACAATTTGCCTGAATTCTTGTCTAATTCCGAGTATGTGTTACCCGGGAGAGGGGACAGTCCATGGTGCAACAACTCCTTGCCAATGTCATACACATACATACAGAGCCATTACTGGAATGTAGGTCTATTCAAATATTATAATTTCAAGCAGATCCCTAACTTTCTACTAGCATCTCCTATTCTGTTTCTTATATTGTATCACTGTATGTCATATATAAAGAATAATCCCAAGCTCATTTTGAGGTTGGGGTTAAGAAGCAATATATTTAATTTTGGTTATATCAGTAAGGTGCCTTATAGGCAGAGGCACATCACAAAAAGTTTTGGTGCTAATGATCCTGCAATTTTTGTATACATTGTGCACATTACAAGCCTGGCTGTATTCTGCATCATGTTTGTACACATTCAGGTTTCAACAAGATTATTATGTTCTGCTAGCCCCATTTTATACTGGATAGGTTCCTATAAGCTGAATGTGGGTCCCACACCAACATCAGATCAGAATACTATTAATGAGCATTTCAGACGCATAGGCATTGGAAAAAGGATACCACCACACCACTTGTCTATTGCTAATTTGGAAGGTGTAGAAAATATGTATAGTAAATGGAAAACATTTATTATATCCAGGTGGATGCCTGATTTTCAGTGTCGTTTAATACAGTACTATTTTCTCAGCTATTTTGTGATAGGAACAGTTCTGTTTTCTAACTTCTACCCGTGGACTTAAATTTGTTTTAATCAATACTTCACATATCAGGTGAACATATCTCCCAGACATTACAAAATTAACAGTTAATCCATAGAAATGTCACTACTAAATTACTAAACTTAGACCCATTTGTGCAAATCTTTATTTAGTACCACTGAGATAAAAACTGATAAGTGATAACACTTGTTCTTAGTATACATGATGGCTGTTTTTGCAGCCAGGCTGTGGTTATCACACCTCCAACATTTTATTTTTACGCCCAATTAATGTGTGCATAGATGCTGACACATTATTTGGTGGTGTATCATGTACCTATATACCATGGCCAAGTATGGCTGGTAAGTATTGGCCAAGATGGGACTATCTGATAGTTTAGACTGTAGAATGTGTGGCGAAGAGGATGAGACTATGGAACACTTATTGTGTGAATGTCATGCCCTTGCCAGACAAAGAATGAACTACTTTGGTAACAGTTACCCGCAACCAAAGGAATTCAATGTGCTCCCGGCGAACTGCATCATCCGCTTTGTGGAAATGATGGAGCAAGCCTGGGAGCAGGTATTAAGGAGAGGGCAAATGCACAAAAGATCCCACTGGGTCGAAGTGCATCCGAAAGGGCCCTCACCTAGATAAGATAAGACCTATATACCATGCCATAAAATAAAATATCATTGCTTGCAGAAGCCTCATCCCGAGGCAAATCCTCAGTCAGTCATATGTACCTCGCCTCGCCTAAAGCAAACGCGAGGTAGGTATCTTGGCGAGGTGACGCCCTTGGCCAGGATTTTAAGTTTTAGGCAATAGATTTGATACAGTACATAATAACGTAACAAATTTCTTTCAATTAAAATGAAATTCTGAATAGCACGCAAAGTAAGCAGTAATAATCGAATTTAAGCTTTCGTGAGACATATTGAAATAATAATAATAATTACATGGTTAAACTCTCTTATTAAATGTCACTACGGGCGACTGTTTCGAACTCTTCGGGAGTTCAGGATAAGTGTTTTCGCGGCGGTGTCGCTTGGGTCATTTAATACGTGAGTTGAAGCGTGTATTTAATTTCTTGCTTTACTTGTTTAATGTCGTCTAAGTGTCAGTATCCACCATTGCTTTGCGAGGAAACAATCCACCAACACCATTGCTGTGCGCGCTCGCGCATCGCCTCCTGTCTGTTGGTGCATTTTTAGGGTTCCGTACCTCAAAAGGTAAAAACGGAACCTTTAAGCCTTGGTCAGACACACGGCGCGACGCAGCGCCGCGGTCGCGCCGCGTGATGCCGACGCGATACCTGTTCAAACAGGGCGCGCGCGGATCGCGCCGGCCTCGCGCTCTCAACACGCCCTCATCGCGCGCGCGAACGCGGCGCGACCGCGGCGCGATGCGGGCGTGATTCGCGGCGCGATGCGGGCGTGATGCGCGGCGCGATGCGGGCGTGATTCGCGCCCGGATACAGGATACCGGAAACATTAATTTTTCTATATCCATACCTAATCACAAAATAACTAATAATCATGCTACGCTCGCACTACGCACTGCGCGCTGCCTAACGTCCGGCTGATGTGTGTGACCCAGCGCGGCGCAGCGTGCCGCCGCGTCCGCGCCGCGCAGCGCTGCGCCCGCGCCGCGTGAACGCAAGGGGCCGCGCGGCGCGGGGCGCGACAGAAGCGGGGCGCGATGCCGGCGGGACGCAGTCTGTTTGACGTCGCTAACCTGTTAACATGTGTCGCGGTCGCACCGCGCGACCGCGGCGCTGCGTCGCGCCGTGTGTCTGACCAAGGCTTTATAGGATCACTTTGTTGTCCGTCTGTCTGTCAAGACCCTTTATCTCGGGCGGGAGGTATCGAGTTGAAATTAAAACCATATACTCAAGTCTACAGTCCCTTAAAGCTGTGATAAAAACAGTTTTTTAAGTTAACGTAAAAAAAGATGCGGCCGTTTCTGCCGCAAAAAACGTATTTTTACATTCAAGGGAATCATAATTAGGGTACACTTTTCGTTGACCTAGAACTATGAAATTTGGCAAGTAATATCGTCATACTACAAGTACAGTAAATAATCTGTAAACTATACATTTGTAATCTTGTACGGAACCCTCGGTGGGCGAGTCCGACTCGCACTTGTCCGGTTTTTTTCCTCACTCTCAACTTCGCGCAGCTCTGGTAAATCCTCATGCTAATAGCATTTAAATGTGTTGCCTAAAACTCACACTCAAGCCTCTACACCTATTTAGTAATCATTACATACTTTTAGTAGCATAAGTTTTAAACATATACATTGAATAAACTACATATCACTTAACATTCCTAGTATTCGCAACTAAGTTTAAGATTTAATAATTCAGTTCATGTATTTTCAGATGCCTTCATGTTCGAAATGTTAACAGTATTAACTATTTAGTCATTATGTGTAAGCTATTTGATAATAATGCGGTGACTATACATATTAGGTCAATTGTGTAGGTACATGTATATGTAAAGTAGGTACTAGTATAGTCAGCTGCACAAATATTATTAGGGTCAATCATCTTTTCGTGGCGTCATTCTGTTTAGGTAAGCGAGGAGATAATAGTAACAATGTTGCCCCATTAGGAAATTTCTATTTTTGTAGCTGACTGTACCTAGACTACGTAGGTAGTGAAATGTGGGTTAGGTTCAGGCCAACTGTGTACAGTATTCCCACTAGCCAATAATAATTGGATTTTCTGCCAACCACGACCGACCCACGTACCAATACGAAGATTTATCTAATTTAATGGAACTCCATATTAAAATTTTATAATTTATTAAATAGTTCACTTGCAAGAAGGTTATTTAGTAGGTACCTACCGATGTCGCTATGAAGGTTTTAATATAAAAGTTAGTAGCGGATGCCAAGAGAGCCATCGGTCGGCCGAACTATTCGACTTCAAAGTACAGTCAGCAAAGTAGTTAGCGCACCCCAGTAAAGGTCGATTTAAATCTACAGACATTGAGCGTGCCAGGCAAAATAATATTCTTCCATACAGAGTGTATTAACGTATTTATATACAGCTACTAAACACCTACTATGATAAATTAAAGTATGTCAAAACAATGCATTTTATTCATTTTAGACATTACGTTTCTTAGAGACATTTACAGCTTAAGACCCACACAATCGATATTTAAATAGAAAAAGTGAAAGTTTATTTTTTCAAAACAACCGGGTTCGATTTTCGAGCTGGGTACAGATTTTTTTTCAAATGTATGAATGCAGTTTTTATTTTTATCAAAATCGGTGACATGGTTCCTAAGAACAAATCTTCGTATGTCTTATAGTTTCAGACATTCCCATACTGACCGATTTGAATGAGCCACC
Organism: Epinotia brunnichana; assembly: GCA_963854355.1. Taxonomy (NCBI): domain Eukaryota; kingdom Metazoa; phylum Arthropoda; class Insecta; order Lepidoptera; family Tortricidae; genus Epinotia; species Epinotia brunnichana. The sequence goes on from OY977951.1 coordinate 10,522,322, forward strand.
CTGTATATCGTAACGCGGCCGCGCAGAAACCGACAGACACAGATATAAATACGTTAATACACTCTGTAGTGATAGAAGAATATTATTTTGTCTGCCACGACACGTGTCTGGCACGCTCAATGTCTGTAGATATAAATCGAGCTTTAAGGAACTTGTATGACTGTACATAATTGGGTGGAGCTGACAGGGACGGGTGGAGCTGACAGGGACGGGTGGAGCTGACAGGGACGGGTGGAGCTGACAGGGACGGGTGGCTCTTTGTGATAGATGTAAACTCTACGGTGAAGAGTGGTTTAATGAATCAAGTTGACTCTGGTCCATCGCGAGTAATTGTGGTATTGAGTAATTAGATAGTTCAATAATAAACTTCATGCAAGTAACAGTTAGTTAGTAGACCTTTTGCGCTTGAAATCTAATAAATGCATGGGGCCTTAGATAATAGAATTTGTCCATTTTACAATAATAAATATCGCACATTACAATTTTAATAATGTTAAAATCTATCGCCTTTTAAGAATTTGAGATATCTACAATTTTAAGCATGTTTGTCCATCAATTTTGAACTTCTCTATCATTCTAGTCATTGTGTTCATGTAGATAAGGATTATTAAATAAGCATTTCCATAATTAAAATTGTATTGAAAGCTAGATTATTAGGAGAGCTTTAACTTAAATCATACGTTAAGTATTGAGGAAACTACGCCGGTAGCGTACGGCCGCTAGTATGAGCAATTGTTAATTTACTTAAATTATATTATAATAAATTGACCAAAAATAGATGTAAAAATTATTAATTCTAGAGGAGGTGGCGAAGTATATTACCATGATTATAATTTGCAGTCATCAAGTAGCGTCTACACGCTTATTTTGTATTATTTCAATACTAATAAGAATAACGGGTCGATAGGTACAATCACAGCCAGAAATGTTTTAATTGTGCGCCTTATTCCAATAAAATAAGGTGCAATAAAAGTAAGCATGTTGTGACCATGACTGTATCCATTTGCATGCTGTTAGTGATTTACTTTCGTTAGTTAAATTGTCTTGATTGGACAGCAACCGTCCATTTAGTAATTGTCCTGCCATAGAACGAAGTGCGTTTATAAAACGTTTAGATACTAAAAACAACTATTTATTATAAATTTAATTTCTATGTACAGTCAAGGTCACCAATATGTATACACCACAAAGTTACAGAAATATGTATACAGTCCCCCGCGGCTATGAAGTAAATCCTGACACATTGCGCAACTATGAAGTTTCTGAATAATGACAATGTCAACCATAGGAAAAAATTACATATTCAACCCTAGAGGCATGTCTCAGGATTGACTTCATAGCCGCGGGGGACTATACGGAACGGAAGTAAGGTTGTTGTATACATATTTTTGCAACTTTGGGTATATACATATTATTGACCTTGACTGTACAATCACCAGCAGCAGTAGCAGGCGAGGAGGTCAAAATGATCTAAACAAACTCTCATTGCCTTGTAATGCCGACGTGGGCCGATAATTGTGTCTTTATACGTGTCCCTAATTCTGCTGCTGACTGTACTTCAATAATGATATGCACTTTGATCTTCTTTACGGTTGTGATTTTTAGTTAATTCTAGTTTGTATTACTTTGCACAATTCTGGATGTATTGTATTTTATTTACTGATAGAAGTGGAACTTATTGTTTAAATAAAACAATTGATTACAGATTACAAATCTTTTATTATTATTTAAACCTTAATGAATACTGTTACTAATGAATAAGCTTAATAATAAAATCGGTATTAGGGCGAATATTCAGCGTTTTTAAGGCGTTTTTTTCGTCATTGTCGCCAGCAAATACTATTAAAAGAGACGAATATCAGAGTCCACTTTTGATGAAAACGTAAGCCAATACCGGTACTAAGTCTTTTTTGATTTAAGTTTCCGCGGTATGTTTTATCTCTGCTGAAATAATCTTGAGCCGACAATGGCGTTAGAACCGAGCGGTTCAAACCGGTGCCATAACGACCTTGCTACATTAGGGCCGATACAGACCGGAATGGCAGCAGCAGGCTCGTGTCGCCGCCGGCGCGGCGGCCGCTTTTATCTACATACTTAAAGACCAGTATCGCTTGAAAAGGTCGCGCGGCCGCGGACAGTACCGCAGATAAGACGGGCGTGGCCGCGAGGCTGCTGCTTACTGGTCTTATAATTTAAGTATGTAAAGTTTATAGTACACTCAGCGTCAAATACTCTGTAGCAGTCAAAGTGGCCAAATAGTTTGGTACACCATACTAAATGTATGGTGTACCGAACTATTTGACTACTTTGGTTGCTACAAAGTATTTGACGCTGAGTGTACATTGTTCAACGGGGGGCGTAAGAGGAAGCCCGACGTCGAAGGCGGAGGGCTTTTGATGACTCGAGTTTGCAATATTCTTACGCCCCTCGGGAGCTGTCACATATCATTACTCCCGCGGGAATAATTTAGGCCATTGTCCTTCTGTATACAGGCATGGAATAACACCATTTACGAGCAAGTGTGTTGAAAAAATTATTTCACACTGAAAGTGCTCGCCGCGCTACTGCCGACCGCTGCCATTCCGGTTTTTATCAGTCCTTAGTACGATCGCGTTTATAAATGCCCGACATAAAGCATTTTTTCCTCTTGCATTCATTTGCTAGTAATGCTTTCCTTATGTAGGACAATCAGTGCTAGCTGGTCTGGCTTAGGAACATGATCGCGTTTATGCCCGACAAATCATTTGTCTCTCTCTATCAATTAGAAAGAGGAAGCTTGACGGCATTAAACGAGATCATGCCCGCACGATTGTTGACATACTTACAGTTACTTTACATTTCATAATATTAACCTACACTAAAACGACGAATCACCTTTCTTAATCAATATTGAGATAATATATATGTACTAACCAGTCATGACGCACCGCATGCGTCCGACGTCGCTTCATATCAGTGTGGTTTGATTGGATTTTTTATCGGTAATATGCAAGTATGCACAAAATAAGAACATCAGCAACAACAGTAGGTCACCATTTTGATGCAGGCCAAAACTACGCCCAGGGGTAGTTACTATACACCGTGTATTATTCAAACGGGGCAGTGAGGGAAAATCCGAAACTATAAGAGATAAGGAAATTTACTCTTAGGAGTCACGAGAAAAATAAAAACTGCATTCAAAGATTTTCAAAAAAGCCTTACACGGCCAGAAATCGAACCCGGTCAAATCTGTCTAAAAATCAGAGTTAGTTTTTTTGCGTAATTTAATAGTACTGGATGCAAGGGGAGCAATTGTTGCTAAGGAACCCAGTATCTACAATCACAGGAAAATGCCCAATTTCTTAGTTTAATGTACGGAAATGGATCTGCTGCAGGTAACAGTTGTCATCTTTTTAAAGTTTTAGACGGTATAGTCAACAGCACAAGGAGCTACGCTTACGAATAGGTCAAAATGACTGCCACACATGCACGTCTTTGTTAGACAGTCGTCGTGTGCATTAAGTTCCTATGAAAAGGTTTCTGGTGCATGTGGCTTAGGGCGAGTCGCACCAGCCGTTAAATGTGGCACCGACAGCTGTTATTCCATAGAAAATAGACAAACTTTCCATACTTTCAGATTTTTGCGAACACCGCTTACGATTACAAACTCCACCCATCTAAGTTTCGATGAAGAATGGTTCCTGGGGGGAAGGGCATGGTCACAGTGTAAAGAGTAACCAGTGGACCGACGCCTTTGACGTTTGCGGGTGTGACGTCATGTCCCCAGCTACACGTATGCAGCTGGGGCTCGCCCCTCACACCCCGCACGATTGCCCTGTCTAGACGGCTTCGTCGACTGACTATTGGTTTATAGACTGTGGCATGGTTTAGTCGGTGGTGGAGTGCACGCCGGCCTCCGGGTGGCGCGGGCTGGAGGCGGGCGCGGCGTGGTGCGACTGGTCGGGCGCGGCGGCGGCGGCGGCGGGCGAGGCCGGGGCGGGGGCTGCGGGGGCTGCGGGCGCGGGCGCGGGCGCGGGCGCGGGCGCGGGCGCGGGCGCGGGCGAGGGCGCGGGCGGGGCCGCGCCGGCGCCGCGCTACGCCGCCGCTAGCGCCTCCTGAGGACACGGACACAAGTGTTTTCATAAGTAGCCTTGGTTTCTCATTCCCTAGCTAGGAGGGTATGGTGCCAGCTCAACAGAGCACGGACGGAGCAATGAGTTCTTGGTTAAGTGCGGTCGGCGAGAGTCACCGGCGTGCGAATGCGGACCTACTGGACTTCGACTCTTTCACTCCAAAACTGACAAAAATAATGAAATGCTATTTTTAAATAGAGTTGGAAATTTTAAAAACGATTTATTTATCGTATGGCCATATTCTATCGTTCTTAATGTAAGTGCCTGCAACTTTGACACCAGAATCGTATTTACTTTTGTTTAATTTTCTAGCGCTCGAAATTCAAAAATCAGCCGTTACAGGACGTTGCGCATATCGTTGGAGATTGCCCCCTCACGAAATACCATGGTAGAATTTATTTGATAAAATAACATTTATAACTAAAGTAGTCGTTCAACGACTGTATTAATGCCATAGGAATAAATAAATAAGTAGCCTTGGTAATTTTCTCTCCGATCGATCTACCTTCGTACATCAGCATTTTCCCGAGTACGCTACGCCACTAAATTCTCTGCCCGCTCAACGTAGGTCACAACGCGTACTAATTTGAGGCACGCACGGCTTCAATTTGTGCCTCAACTCAAGCACTTTGCGCCGCGAGCCATCGTGAGTCGGTCTTTTGACCGCGCTCAAATGACCGTAGGGGATGAGGCTGCGTAAAGTGCCTAAAACTGAGTGGCTGTGATTCGTACGCCCCCACATTCCCAGATATCGTAGTGAGCCCACCTGCAAACGCGCGCGCGCTCGCTTCACGCGCTCCTCCTGGCGGCGCACGTCCTCCTTGCTGATGGTGACGGCCGCGATCAGCGGCTGCTCAGGGTTTAAAAAAACGCCCGGATTCTCCAGAATCGCGTGCTTGGAACCCGTCTGGCCTGAAATCGTACAACAAATAGTGTGGAATGAATGATGAATCCGCACATTTATTTATTAAAAAATGATTAAAACAAAAACGTACAAAAGTCGGACTTAATGCATTCTCTACCAGTCAACGATAGAGCCAAACAGGCTTTCAAACGGTAAACATCTATGTATGACAAAGTTTCGTGCTAAGTATAACTAGCATGAACACAAAGGACCAATTAGTAGACCACTTGTGGTAAAGTTTACTGAAGGATTTGCCACACTGGATGCGTTCTGCAGTCTGCAAGTCCCTGATGCTCTGATAAAAGGATGCCTAGAATCTTGTAAAAAAAAAACCAGCCGGCCGGTTCCGTGCATATTAAAAAGGTCGTATCGTGCCAGAAATCTTACGGCACTTACGTCCTTTTCCGCAGGGAAGGCAGTTTTTCAGCAACATCTCGAAAACCTTTTAACCGGTTTTGTTCAAAATACTTTTCGGTAAAATAATTCAATAAGCGCTATGTCTATAATTTTATTTTTTAAATACACCGTTTGGAAATTAGAGGGGGGGACACAATTTTTATGACTTTCGGGGCGATTATCTCCGACTATATTCACTTAATCAAAAAAATTGCTAAGAAACCTTATATTTATTTTGAAAGGCCTATCGATTGATGTGTCACACGTGGACATACAAAATTTTCCAATTCGTTTGTGAAGTTCTTCTTCTCTTTCACAAAGAAATGTTCTATATCTGCATATCAATATATTAATTTAAGGCCCAGCGTCTTCATGCTCTTGATAAAGCTGTCGCAAGCATTTAAAAAACTAAAATCAGTTGATCCACACTGGTCAATGTACCTGTAATGGATTGCGATGAGACGTGCAGCGCAGTGGCGAGCGACTGTATCGTGGTCGCGTCCGAATTGTACGGGCCTAGGGGCTTGATGTATTTGGGCAGCGAAGTCGTGCCTATCACTCCGTTGGCGTCGCAAGCGGTTAGACCCTGGCAAAAAAATATACAAAATTGTTCCATGTTGTTGTTTCCATGGGAATGGAAATTCTATCCAAATTATACCCTTTTTCATTATTCTTGATTAGTTAACTAAGCAAAATTGTAGTATAGTGTTTTACCTCCAATCTCTTCTCCCAGAACAGCTGCTTGGGTTTCTCCGTGGTGCCGTGCTTCAGATCTGTCTTCACCATACTCTCCTGAGTCTTATACACCGTCACCGGCTGTTTGAATATGGAAGCCGTTTGCCGGATGGGCGGCACTAGCGACGCATCTGAACGAATGCCTCTGTAAAATATGCATAATATTATTCTTATTCCCAGAATAATTAGAGTTCAATTACATTTTATAGTTCTACATTATTATAAAGCGCTAAATCCCCGGCTGCGTACGTCTGGTTGCGTTAACACATTCACTGCCAAGAATCGCTACGCTCGTTGCCAATCCCGTGGTTTTCCTCGTACGTAGCGGAAAGCGACTACGGTGTAGGCGCCCGCTAAGCGGGTTCCTGGCAGTGAAAGTGTTAAGATTGGAAAGTAGTTAATCAATTTTGCAGCGTTATTCTCTAACATTTTATATTTTAATTGCATATATATCATATCATTTATTTGCATTAATCATACATCGTCATAAATACACATGTCAAATATAATATCTATACTAGCTATAGGTATAAATTCACAATAAAATTATTATTCATTCAGGAGTTAAACAATTCATTATTTTGTATTATATTATATGTATAATATGCTCCAATACGTAAGGCATATAGATTAACATATGGTAAATTAATACTAAGTCTTTTTTAAAGACATAATTTCCTACTAGCATAGCCTTAAGGGGACGTAGGTTCGTGGTCTTCTCTCCCTCTCACTGAGTGCGTGTTTGGAAGCGCGGATATCATGTTTTTTAATTTTATTTCTTTGTGCGTTTTAATAAATAAAAAAGTAATAGCTGATTTCCCTCAAACATGACATTGCCGATTTTAAGAACCAATTGTTATATGTTTAGCTGTTGTACATAATTTGTTAGAATTTTTTTAAGTGTATTTTAGACCTATGTTCGTGATTTTTTTCTATCGAGCGAAATTCAAAAACTCAGGATTCGAATAGCTGATTTCCCTCGAGAAAGGCCTCAAGATTGCTAATTAAATTTAGGGCAGCCGTATTATAATCCAAACAAGAGCTACGATTTTTTAAAAAATTTCGGAGCTTACGTCGCCTTAAGGGCGATACACAAAAATATACTCTGTACTCTGCCTCTGTTCATGAGTTCATGGAAATGGTTTTTTAAGAGTTCATTTGATTTATTGATAGCTAATTTGATATTATTTCTTGTGTAACATTTATATTCTATATTCAACTTTTAAATCATACCTAATGCATAAATTGACATTGTTTATTTCTGTTTAATCTTAAGTGTCTATTAGTTGTTAAATCATCATCATCATATCAGCCGAAAGACGTCCACTGCTGGACATAGGCCTCCCCCAAAGAGTGCCACACAGTTGTTAAATGACCATCCGTAATTGGAGCTTCAATTTCCACTTTGTGTATTAACATTTTTTTTCTTTTTTTTTCTGATTATTGACGATCGTGATAAGGATTTTTATAATGTTGATATTGTATGCAAATCTATATTTTAATTTTTATCTCGAAATAAATAAATCTAATCTATTTTTAAGTTCAAGAACCGAAATTCCCTCAGCTTACCCAAACACTAAAATAAATGCAACTATCATGGATTTTAGCCTTAATCAGTACCCCACAAATGGAAAGGCACTCAGTCCTTATGTGTGGCATAAAACCTGCAATACATCGCCAATTGGCTACTTTCCTACAAAATACTATTTAGTCCCTCACTTAGATTATCAAAAAATATTGGACACGTATTTTTTATTTTGTCAATCAAACAAAAAAATATGAAGATATTGCCCGTTTAAGATCCGCGTGACGTCACATTATGGTACAGTCAGGGGTACTAATATACGTACATAAATAAGGACATAAATATCTGTACAGGACTCTATTGTCAATGTCATAAAGGCTTGTACAGATATTTATGTCCTTATTTATGTACCCCTGACTGTACACTCTCTAGCAAAGTACCCAATTTTTATGTGTCCATAAATGAAGTGTTAAAAGTAAAGTCAGGTTCTGTCAAATACTGATATCACACTGCCTGAACCAAGTGTGTAAACAGCAAGACACAAAATAACAAGTCTAAAACATGTAGTTTAGTTACACAATAATACCATGCATCCATCTAAAACACTCATGCTAAGTAAATAAAAGCGAAAAATTAACAATAATAATATGAACACAAATCAAAATTGAAATTCCAGTCCATTTTATGAGTTTTACTTGTAGTTTAGTGTTTCATAAAATTATGTAAAACCAATTTGATCTTCTTGACATTCTATGTTTTTGATTCTTTATAATAAGTTTCAAATTATCAAGTTTAGTTAACATTTATTTATCCAGTCTGTACTAAAGCAAATATACTTATTAAAGTACTCAGTACTGTTCAAATTTCTTCTGTTGTAGCCGAAACCTGAGAGTTAAAATATATAATGACCTTCAATAGATTACTTTCACTAATAAACGAAATAATGACTTAAATCTACCATAACATTGTGAATTAAATTAAATTTATATATATTTTTGTAATTTTCATGTCACATTATTAGAAGTCTTAACGTTCTGGATACTTTTAACAAGAGATGATTGAGATATGAATAAATAAGCTGCAGTGACAATTATGAAATACTGTGAAAAAAGCTTCTACAAAGCTTTTAAGATGATCAGACAATTGGTGTAATGATAGTACAGTACCATGTGAGTACCACTTACATAAGTTACAGTAACATACTTGTACTGATATTTTTTTTTGTAGGCAATGTCAATACGAATGGACGTCAGATGTTGTGTACATGCAACTTATATTTGCGGTAATACTGCACTATAAGTTATAGTACATTACTTACCTAGGGTGGTAAAACAAAGATTATCTCAGATCGCAGGTATTTGAATTGGCGATATGTGGCTTTCTTTATTACCGCCCATGGTGAGTACAACATTTTACGGTTCTCCCTGGCCAGGAAGTGGGATTCCCCGCAAGCATAGGGTGCGGTAATTCCTACTTTATGGCCAGGTATGACGTAAATTATGTTTTTCTATTTCAATCTGATCACCTATAAAGAGCCACAGGTCAGCTGTGGTATATCTAGCGGTGCATGGAAAGGACTGGTGATATGATATGTCTACTAGCTGTGCATGTTCTAAATTTCCCACTAATGTATAAGAACTCATAAAAACAATGAATACTGAGCAACATCTATTAGCATAATAAACAGGGTTCAAAAATATCAGTCATCTAATTACTGAGACATAACTTCGAATACTTTACAATACCAATTTGATTCTAATAAGTATAAGCCTGACAAGTTCCTATTTAGCCCTCGCTATGTTGCGGATTTTCAGTGGAACTAATTTATTTTAATGGCAATGTCTTTTTTTGACAACAGACATTGGAAGTCATTGAATGTCACCGATGTAAACAAAACGAAAATCATTCTTCATATTTCAGAATAATAATCGATTTTGAAATCAAAATGCCCAAAAAAGTTCACTCGGATGCAAAAAAACATTTTAAATACATTCAAATGGTTGCGGCAGAAAAAGGAGAAGGATTCAGCAGCATTCCAATAAACAAAGTTTTGAAATTAGTTGTTGACATGACGGATACTGATATTCATAGTGCGGTTGCAATGAACTGGTTAGCTTAAGGGGGTTCGATTGCCTGGTTTTCAGGTATTTAGATTAATCATTGTTTAGAATTTTATTTAATAGGTTAAAATAAAACTTACTTTACACTTTGTTATTATTTAGGAAGTGACTATAGAAAATTGGAGTAAATGCTGCGACCACGTAAAAAAATAGAAGACGGATATAGGAAACAAGCTCCTATAATCGAATCACAGACAGAAAGATTTATAATCGAGGTTGGTGGTCCTGAAAGAGACTCATCAACTGACGAAAGTGAAGATACACCTGAGCCAGAATCTGATAAATATATGGATGTCGAATAGTTAGAATTGGATTTGGACGGATAGGTAATTATTTATATTTAATTATCAACTAGACATGCTCTTCCCATTACCTGAAAACATAGTTTCACAATCTACAAGTACATAATATTGTATATCTCACTCGTTCTTGCACGATGCCAATACACACTATCCCGACTATTCATGACGTACATCGTATTATTGGTAAGCTGATTTTAGCGACACTATATCAGGGCTAAATAGGAACTTGTCAGGCTATAGTTGTTACGATTTACATTAGTTACACCCCATATCTATGAACCCTGAATATGAAATACATTCTAAGGCACACTGATTACAGAGGAAGCTTCTATCTGGTGATTAGCATACAAAAAAAGCACAGGACGGCACTAATGATGACAACACAAGTGTAGAATATGTCACTAATGGGAACCTGTAATCAAACTGCGCTCGCGCTTTCTTGGCCTTGCACAGCAACATTGTGTTTATCTGACCCTGTTGGAAGTCGAAACACGATAGGTCCATACTATCACCCAGATAACGCACTAGCTCAGGCTTACTGCGAAACTTTTTACCTGTTGGGCTATAGAAAATTCATCATCACCATGATGGTCAGTCAGATGGGGAACAGTTAGCTAGATATCAATCCCTGGTTTAGTAGCGATGAGTGTTATAATGTTCTTTGAACATTGGATTGGCAATGTACCTAGTCATTGGATTGAATTAAATATTTTGCCAGGAAATCAATGATTAGGTTGTTGGGTATATTGCTAGATTTAAATGACAACTTTTACTAAATTTTTGCTACTCCACAACTGTACTCAGATCATAAACTCTCTGAGTAAATCAACTAGAAAATATACCATTCTCGAAAAATTAAAGTTGTTAGGAAAATTCAAATAATCGAAATGTATGTACAGTCAATCCAATGTTCAATTATAGAGTAAGTATGTTCTTATTCTGTACAAATTAACGTGAGGTTTAGTATGTAGTCTATTCAAACTGAAAGTGGGCTATAACTTAGTATAAGTCAAATTACAATGAAAAATAATGTAGGCACTTTAAAGATTATTTTGATTGGGCATAATAGTACATTACTGCAGACGCCCGGAAAGAAAGGCTTGCCGGGTGCGTAGGTATAGACGGCGGACCGTAGGGAGGCCTGATAGTGATATGAATCCTCAAATCAAACTAATTTTCATGGCTGAATGCCATGCCACAAATAGTAGAATGAAAATTTTAAAAAAATTACTTTCTGGCCTAGGCCTTCAATTTGGCATGAAATTCCTTTACACTTCTCTGGAATTGATCCGCCCGAAACGTGATACTTCGAAACTTGGGGTCGGCATTTGAATTTCGCATTGTAGGAAGGGGGGAGGGAAGGGTGTCATTTTATAGGGGTTGGTCACCCCTTTCAAATGACACCCGATTTGTGTCTAGGAGACGCATAGTTTTTTTTTAATATGTGTTTGAAGTTCATTTCTAAAGTATAGAATTTTATCACGCATTATGGGGGGGGGGGGGGAAGGGTGTAATTTTATAGGGGTTGGTCACCCCTTTCAAATGACACCTGATTTGTGTCTAGGAGACGCGTAGTTTTTTTTTATACATGTTTATTTTTAAGTTAATTTCTAAAGTATACAATTTTAGTCACAGAACCAAATCTGCCCACCCCGAATCCACGTGGTCTTGTCTGCCCTACCCCTAGAGTGTTTTATAAGCCGGAGGCGCGAAGGGAGAGCAGCCCTCGCCCGCCGTAACAAATTACAGGCACCATGGGAGCTGGAGCGGCTAAGGCTGGTCGCCGAAGGCGACCAAAAAGCCGAAGCTGCGGCGGCGCCGGAGCTGTATGGTTTACAATATTAGTTACAGAACCGAAATTGCCCATCCCCAAAAAAGACTAATTTGGTCGTAAGTCCACTAATTTGGTTTTATAGAACATAATCTCAAAAAATATATTTTTTTTTTCGTGGTAACTATTGATTTCCTAACCCCTCGCCTCTCCCTCCCCCCTCCCTACAATGCGAAATTCAAATGCAACCCCGAAACTTGATATAACCCACGTAATGACGTCATTTCATTGCATGTTTGAGAAAATATATATTATGTAGAATTCGGACGTGTACTACGTACCTATAGTAATAAACATCAACCTTCCCTGCCGATAACCCAGTTTTTCTAAGAACTTCTTCTCTTTGCCAGCCTTTAGGCAGTGCAGGACACTCTGAACGTTTCTTTTCGATTGAAATATTCATTCTCTCGAAGTATTCTGTTGTTTTTCAGTATTCTATGCTGCAAACATAATACGAAACATATAGTGCTCAATTGTAATAAATAGTAGTGACAAGTATTATAACACATGCAAAATATTGTAACAATGGATTATATCATTTATAACTAACCAATTACAAAATTATACAAGCGTTAATTCATTTGAAACATTAAAAATAAGTGTAAAACCAAAAAACCATACTTCTTTCAATTTTATACACTGACAGTGGAGTCACAGAGTACCTTTCTACAAAGAAAGACACAAAGAGCCATTTTCTATATATGTAAAGTGGAGTGGAGACTTGTGGAGAGCTAATATATAATGGTCGCACCACACTTTAATTATTTTAATTTATTTATTTTTAATAAGTACAGTGATTTACATACTTAAAATTAAACATTGCCCCACAAAACTGTAGTGACAGTTTGACTGTGGGAGCGGCAGTCCTAGGTAAGGCGGTGTTTGCCCAAATATTCGTGTTGCATCTTTTTCCTTCCTACGCCAAATGAAAGAGAGGCAACGACGCAACGCGAACACGAACCCCCAAGTGTGGTGCGACCATAAAAATATGATAATAATATATATAACCACGAACTTCGAATCTCGAACTTCGTATATCACCGTCTCCGTCGCACTTATGGTTTAAGGTACTCGAGCGACAGAGACGGAGATATACGAAGTTCGTGGTAGCGCTGCAGAGGACGTTGACTCGGTTGACTTGACAGATACACAGCGTAAGACCATCCAAATATCAGACTACGGTATTGAGAATAGAGAATTGTAGATTACCAGATATACCCAATTTTCTAATTGCTTTTGTTATAATACTAAACAGTTGTAATATTCAATCAATCGATACATATTATTACCTAACTTTTGCGTCGTGTGGGTAAAACATACTATTAGTGCTTCCGAACGTATGCCGGATTTGAAGCCGCTTCCACACGGTCCTGCATGATAGTCCTGCAAGCCAAAGAGAATATAACCACTACGTTCTTAGAGACGGGACTTCGAACTAGGTTTTGGATGACAGTGACATTGTCATTTGATTTTGACATGACAACTCATTCATAATTTAGCTATATTGAAATACCACAATACAAATAAAAAAAAAACTTCTAATGCGGAAGTAGACTTACCAACCTAACGAACGAGGACGATAGTAGGGTTGTAGTACTAAACGTTATCGATATCGATAATATTAGAACCCAACGTTATCGATATCGATAAATTATGATAAGGGACGTCGTTGGGTCCACTGCATAAACAGAAAATTGCTTTACAAAATCTGACACTAAGTAATCCGATTTATGAAATAATAAAAGGAGAATTAATATTTCATATAAGTAGTTCACACTAATTTCACACTTGTAGGTTTTATTTCTAAATAAAAATAATATATATATATATATATATATATATATATATATATATATATATATATATATATATATATATATATATATATTGGCGCTTGATATTTCGTTATGCGTACCAGTGTAGCGCAACTAGGAACAAAAATATGAATGACGTCCAACTACTCAAATTCTTGACAAAGGGGGGACAACTGTCACTCGCGTCCGCAGGAGCTACCTACCACAACCCTGCACGTGTCCCCTGGGTGGTACTAAAGAGTGACAAATTCAAAGGCCAAAATAATAATTGCCATACGATTATATAAATAACTCAAATTCAGATCAAATCTGACAAGTTCTGACAAGTGACAAGTTTTCTATCTGTGCTTTTGCTATGGCGGACTCATACTATCTCCTACTTCTGTACTTTCTCTTTCTGTCATTTTGTCATGTGACTTTGGCCGGTTACCATGGATATTATAACTTCACGAGAAAACATGTGTGTGTCAAACAAACAATGCTTTTGACGAAATGAAATTAATAATTATCTTAAAATAAAACACGTAAGTATTCATAACGAAATATCAAGCGCCAATATTGATTTACTTATGAAAAACAACGGTTGGTACTTGGATCAAACCTACAAGCGGGAGGTTTCTTAGTTCGAGAAGAATTCATTGGGCCCGCAAAGATATGTGTACAGATTGGTGATTTTTTGTAAATATACTGTGATTTGGAAACACGTGTGAAATAAACTGTATGAAATATTTGTTCTCCTTTTATTATTTCATACCAAAATCGGATTAGTTTTAGATTTTGTAAAGCAATTTTCTGTTCATGCAATGGGCCCAACGACGTCCCTAATCATAATTTATCGATATAGATGACGTTGGGTTCTAATATTATCGATATCGATAACGTTAAGTACTACAATACAACCCTACTATCGTCCTCGTTCGTTAGGTTGGTAAGTCTACTTCCGTACTAGCGTTTATTTTTATTGGTATTGTGGTATTTCAAACTAGCTAAAGTTCGAATGAGTTGTCATGTCAAAATCAAATGACAATGTCACTGTCATCCAAAACCTTATTCGAAGTCCCGTCTCTTATTCTTATATTCTCTTTGATGGGTACTTACGTGTTTTATTGTAAGATAATTACATGGTTAAAAGGTAAAAAAGTATACAGTAATGGAATTTCATACAGTTGCCTGGTCGCTGAAACTGTATAAGACCTCTCACAGACTGGCGCGCCCTGGCCGCGGCGGACAATAGAAAACTTGTCATTAGCTGTCAAATTTACTATGGTCCGCCACCGCAGGCCGCGCCAGTGTGATATAGGCCTAATAATGACTTTTAACTTTTTAAATTTGCGCTCGGCAGCAACTCGGCTGTAACAAGGAACTTCACGGACAATTTTTGCTACAGTAATGCCTGCAACACACTGGCGCGGCCTGCGGTGGCGGGCAATAGTAAATTTGGCAGCTAATGACAAGTTTTCTATTGTCCGCCGCGGCCAGGCCGCGCCAGTGTGATGCAGGCTTAAGGCGGACATTTCCGAGCATATTGGAGAAACATTCTTTCTGACTCTGATTCTGATTGGCGGACTGCATGAGCATCACGAAGGAATAAGAGAGAGTAAGATAGCGAATATAATGACCTTGGTTTCATCCTATAGCTTCGTATCGTTCATGCCATCCGCCACGCGGGACCGTGGGGATGCGGTTATAACGTTAGTCTGCTCTGTGCTTGCTATCTATGCGTACGTACGTAGTGTTTATATTCTCTTTGCATTTTCGTTGACATAACTGATAGATATCAAAGATAGTTGATTACCTACTCGTTTATTTTATGAAATCCGGTTGTTTTATTGTGAGTTTAAACAATAAATTAACATTTGTTCGAGTTGTACTTCGACTGCTTGGATTATGCAGAAGTTTTATAAAACGTAAGTATTTCTTTTTTGTTGTTATTGATGAATGATGTCAACTTTTGTTGCAGGAAAATTATACTTTCACTTTGAAACATATCTTAATTTTCTTAGAAGTCCTTTAGCGTGAATCTAATAGGAGTTATAATTTCTCATGTGTGTTATAAATCCACCCACAACGCTTTTATATGAATAATTGCGGTAACAAGTCTGAGTAATGATGTTTTTAATTTATACTGAAAAGGTATTAGTTAGTGCCAAAGTTCAACTGTTTACATTTATATTTTTTTGATTCCTTTAATGAGTCATACAGTACCTCTGTTTGTTTATATTTTATGAGTTTACCATAACCTGAAAACAGAAATACATGTATTTGAAGAATACTGTGGTAGCAGTGTATGTGCCTGAAAATACACTACTGGTGGAATAACTGAGCAAAATATACCACTCTCAAATTAAACATGTTTCGAAAAGAAATAATTTGTATGTATTACTTACTTGTGTATGCGGGTAATCAATATTTTCTGTTGCTAGTTGCCATGGTTACATCTCCTGGATGACTTTTTACAACTGATTTTATGGGTCTAAATAGTACAATATCGCAATACAAACTACTAAATCACAACTCAAATATTACAATGAGGCTTGGAACTATGGCACCTAACCTTGTGTTGCATGATCTGACGTGCATTGTCCTGTAACATTGTGGCAATATACCAAACATTGCTAGACACATTGCATTATTTAAGGAATGATGGCACCTTGTGTTGCATGATCTGACGTGCATTGTCCTGTAACATTGTGGCAATATACCAAACATTGCTAGACACATTGCATTATTTAAGGAACGATGGCACCTTGTGTTGCATGATCTGATGTGCATTGTCCTGTAACATTGTGGCAATATACCAAACATTGCTAGACACATTGCATTATTTAAGGAACGATGGCACCTTGTGTTGCATGATCTGATGTGCATTGTCCTGTAACATTGTGGCAATATACCAAACATTGCTAGACACATTGCATTATTTAAGGAACGATGGCACCTTGTGTTGCATGATCTGATGTGCATTGTCCTGTAACATTGTGGCAATATACCAAACATTGCTAGACACATTGCATTATTTAAGGAACGATGGCACCTTGTGTTGTATGATCTGATGTGCATTGTCCTGTAACATTGTGGCAATATACCAAACATTGCTAGACACATTGCATTATTTAAGGAACGATGGCACCTTGTGTTGCATGATCTGATGTGCATTGTCCTGTAACATTGTGGCAATATACCAAACATTGCTAGACACATTGCATTATTTAAGGAACGATGGCACCTTGTGTTGTATGATCTGATGTGCATTGTCCTGTAACATTGTGGCAATATACCAAACATTGCTAGACACATTGCATTATTTAAGGAACGATGGCACCTTGTGTTGCATGATCTGATGTGCATTGTCCTGTAACATTGTGGCAATATACCAAACATTGCTAGACACATTGCATTATTTAAGGAACGATGGCACCTTGTGTTGCATGATCTGATGTGCATTGTCCTGTA
Source organism: Epinotia brunnichana (assembly GCA_963854355.1). Classification (NCBI taxonomy): domain Eukaryota; kingdom Metazoa; phylum Arthropoda; class Insecta; order Lepidoptera; family Tortricidae; genus Epinotia; species Epinotia brunnichana. Next base: position 10,539,514 of record OY977951.1, read on the forward strand.
ACATTGTGGCAATATACCAAACATTGCTAGACACATTGCATTATTTAAGGAACGATGGCACCTTGTGTTGTATGATCTGATGTGCATTGTCCTGTAACATTGTGGCAATATACCAAACATTGCTAGACACATTGCATTATTTAAGGAACGATGGCACCTTGTGTTGCATGATCTGATGTGCATTGTCCTGTAACATTGTGGCAATATACCAAACATTGCTAGACACATTGCATTATTTAAGGAACGATGGCACCTTGTGTTGCATGATCTGATGTGCATTGTCCTGTAACATTGTGGCAATATACCAAACATTGCTAGACACATTGCATTATTTAAGGAACGATGGCACCTTGTGTTGCATGATCTGATGTGCATTGTCCTGTAACATTGCTGGAGACATATAACTATATCAACAGTATGGATCTTTCTATACATTGGTTGAAAGTTGTAATTTGTTAATTAACAAACGAAGTTTCTATAACCGCCACTTGCATGGAACCCATGATAAGAAGGTGGGTTAGGTAGGTATAGTGTACATTATCTCTCTTCTGCTAGTTCTGCAAAGTCACATTATAATGTGTGTGATACACAAGGTAATTTATTATTAAATTTGAAAGCTCTTTTCAGGTTGTTAAGTTGGCATTGAAATGGTGGCTAATATTGTGCTTTTTTGATTCATTTTGAAGTTAAAGACTCAATCCCAGAAAACACGAGTTTTCAGGCTCATGATAGTCACATCTCAATTTTTTTCAAAAAAATATATTTTAAAAGGCTTTTGCAGAGTAATTGGGTAAAAGTCAACATAAGTTGCATTTCCTCTTCATGTAAAATATGGGAAAACACAACAGGAAACTAGCTTTCTAACAGCTTTTTGTAATTCTGTTGCTTGGTAATATATATTTTCCACCACCATTGGGATGTGTTACCACTGTTTTTAGTCAACCTATGAATATTTGCGGACAACCATTATAGTAAATGTCACAAAAATAAATTAGCAGGGGCGGCTTTACCTATGGTGCCAGGCGCAGCGGTCCTAGGGGCCGGGCGCTCTAACACTGTGCTAGCACGCGCTTGGGGGGGCTAAAGGGCGCTACGGTAATGATTGGGCTAGATACGCCTCTGGAAATAAGCTCACCAAGACACATCTTGAAATAACCCTTGTGAATGTGATGAAAGAATATGATATGGAATCTGAATATCTGAAAATATATATTAAATGGTACATAAAATAACTAAAATTGGTCAGTGTCGCCACCTCAGAAGTATTTAAAAAAATATTGAAATTAAAAAAAAAAATGTATCCATTTGCAAGATATAGAGTGGACTTTTTTGAATGAAAAGCAACCTGTGTGATATGCAAAAAAAAAGTATATCTTAAAAACCACAAGCATTTTAGGGCTATTATTTGGTGAGATTACAACATACATTAAGACAAATATTCCAGCAAAAAGAAAACCATTTTCTCGCCAAGGGTAGTTTCGCCATGCTTACACGGTTAAATATAAATAAATAGTAAACAAATATTAGGGGACAGTCTTACACAAATCGAACTAGTCTCATAGTAAGCTCAATAAGGCTTGTGTTTTATATAGACACATACCCTTTAATTAGTTTAGTTCGTCTTCATCACCATCAGTTTAATCTGAAACACTGTTTTTGTATTACGATTTATGTGATACTGTCCAAAAATTACAGTCGTTAAATGATAAGTTACTATAGTATAGATAGTGTACATGTCTAGTTATCATCACATATTATTTTAATGCCGTTATTATCTGAAGTACCATAGGTACCGTAATTTATATGTAGAAATTTCTGAAATTACCTAATTGCTAACAAGATGGGTACTTGTAGTTATTTAATTATAATATGAAACATTTTATACACATGTTCAATAACAGGGTATTCAGTACAAGGCTGTTTCGCGCTTTCGCTGTTTTGAATTTGAACTTATATAATTAACAACTTAGAAAAATTGAAAAGCCCCCGACATTTTCATTTCAAAGTTCAATATCTCAAAACTGGCTGAACCAATTTTCTTGAAAAGTAGCTAAGAACCATCTCGATCACGTCAGCTTTCGGACAAAAAAAAACGCATTAAAATCGGTACATTCGTTTAGGAGCTATGATGCCACAGACAGACTCATAGATACACAGACATGTCAAACTTATAACACCCCTCTTTTTTTAAAGTCATTCGACTTTAGGTTAAATACATATCATCCAATGAATGAATGATAGTTTATTCGCAGAATATGGTCACATAAACAAAAGACATGGCCAAGAGTCAGAAACAAATATTCTTGCTCATCACACAAATATTTATTTGCCCTTGCGGTGAAGGAAAACATTGTGAGGAAATTGTGTCTAGTTTTCCCTCTGGGTTGGAAGGTCAGATGGCAGTCGCTTTCGTAAAACTAGTGCCTATGCCAAATCTTGGGATAAGGTCTCAACCTCAAAGGTGCGGACCCCGGGCTCCTTTAGGGCATAACCGGGAATAACGCTAGGAGGATGATGATGACGCAAATATTCGCCCTTACCGGAATTGGAACCCTGGACCGTCTACTTCGTAGTCAACTCACTACCCGCTAGGCTAAACCGGTCGTGACAAAATGTATACATATCTATGGCCGAATGCATAATAGATATTTGGCTAATAGCTAATATTAAAGTAAATGTTATTTGACACGTGAAGGCCTAAAGCCATGGGAACAGCAGCCGCTGCTGCTCAGACGACACCGGCCGGTGTTTCCCAGGCGTCGGCTCAATTACTACCCTCAATTATTCAACCGCCAGCAAAAGTCGATGCTACCCTTGAACTTTCTTTTTGCAACACCTGGGCCACGTCAATTCACCTGCATGTTGGATACCTAATTAATGTTTAGGTAAACATTAAATGTGAGATTTTCTCGAACACCGTTGACGTGTTTTCGATCGTTTTCCTCTGGTCAGAAGTGGAATTTCGTGGTCCGTGTGACGGAAAATACCGCCCGGGCGTCATAAACACGATAGCTTTTCTCTTTCACCATTGCTGTGTTTTTGATCGTTTTCCTCTAGTCAGATAAGAAGTGGGATCGTGGTCATAGTGGTAGTAGCCGTACAAGCCCAATTTCAAAGCAAACCGCAAATCGATGTACAGTTTAGCCATTTGGCACACGCATACTAGAGGTCAAAACAAGCCGCGACATAATCTCGAGCTCTCTCGCGCTACCCGTCCCTCTCTTATTAGACCACTTAGAAAGAGACGGATAGTGCGAGAGAGCTCGAGAGTATGTCGCGGCCTTCTTGTGATAGCCGTGCTGGGTGATCGGGTCAGGTGATCTTAGTGGATGCCGCGGTATATTAAAAAATAATAAGGAACATAAGCTGTTAAAAATAACTTATTTACTGCCGCGCTTAAATCGCTCTCCAATCAATAATCATCATCATATCAGCCGAAAGACGTCCACTGCATACATAGGCCTCCCCCAAAGAGTTCCAAAGTGTCCCCCCAAAGAATTTACCAGGTCATCAGTCCACCTTGTGGGAGGCCTACCAACGCCGCGCTTTCCGGTACGTGGTCGCCACTCGAGAACCTTTCCGCCCCAACGGCCATCAGTTCTACGTGCAATGCTCCAATCAATACTTATCTATTACTTAATTATCAGCCGTTTTATAATGAAATTAACATTTGCACCAACGCTATTCAATACACTTAGGTACACGCGATCAGTCTGAATCGTAATCTGGGGGCACGGCAGTGGCCCCGCCAAGTCGAGCAAAACAAAGAGGCACGGCCGTACCATCCTTTTCTCGAAGCCATTCAGGCCATTTTCAACATCCTGTAATTTTGTTCTGGCTAAAGCTAGAACCCTGAATTTTCAGGAACATGTAGGGCATAATAAAGCTTTTTACAAACACCATAAACATTCAATTTGAACTTTCAGTTTAAGAAATATTGTCCGTCAAAGTTCGTTAGTTTTGTCACTGACATACTAGTCCAGGCAATGAACTGACAACTTGTATGGAAAAAATGCCAATTTGGAAATAATTTATAATAGCTGATTTTTTTCTTTGTAATGGATATATTATCAATTAAATAGTTACCTAGCGACAAAATCCAACAAAATTTCGGATATCAAAAAAATGATAACTTAACTAGCTTTTGAAAAGTCAGAAAAAATATTAATAAATGGTTTTATCTTTATTTTGGTTCATTTACATTTGCTCTATAATATTCAAAATAAATAATAAAAAAAAAACTATTCATGATTTATTTAAATCTATTTAAATACTTCCGGACGGAAAGTTTGTTGGATTCTTGAATAAAGCATCTTAGAATAATGTTTTAAAATGATATAAAGAAAAAAAAACGCTATTATAAATTAATCTTTTTCAAAACCTTATTTTGCCTGGAGTATACTCACTGATAATGATCACGCTAATTCTAAGGTACTTCTAGCAGACCCACAAGCTCCAAATTTCAAACGTAATTAGTTTTTAGCCTAATAATTCATAAAAAACCTAAACATTTTGCAATTTCAGTCACGTTTCAGAGATATACAAACTGCATAAGTAGTTTGTAATCCTATACAAATCTATACAAACGTTATTTGCGGTTGGTAAAATAACATTCCCATACAAAGTCTACAAAAAGAAATGAGATCCCATAAAAAACATTCCATGTAAAAAATAGGCCAAGTCTCGAAACTCTTTCACAGTAAAAACTGGTGAGATATTTCGTAGAGCCAAGTTAGGCATTCTTATTAATCTTTATATGCTTCTTCACACATATATGCTTGCTAAATAAAATGTTGTGACTTGGCAATCACACTTACATAGTTTTAGGTACCTATGCAAAAATTAGTACGAGTAAATGCAGTAAAGTTGTGTGATTCCCAAGTTGCAGAAATGAAGAATGCCTGACTTGGCTCTACGAAATATCTCACCACTTTTTACTGTGAAAGAGTTTCGAGACTTGGCCTATTTTTTATATGGAATGTTTTTTATGGGATTGTTATGTCAGGAAATATGAAAATAACAAAGCAATTAAATATTCATTCTACTACTTCACTATTATTATACATCTACTACTGACTTGAGACACTATATTCGGCCCGCGATTGAAAAAAATAACTCATTCTGTAGGACGGATAATTGGCCTTCCGGTACCTGATGGTTAAGGAACAGGTCTGTTACGAACCAGTTACATTACAACTGGTACCGTTGTGCGAGTAAGTGCGCATATTCGCTTTTCGGTCACTCACTGACACCGAATAACTGTCCTATTTAATTTGGAAAGTACGTTAAAAGCAGACCATGGTTTTTGCTGGCGCAGACCTTTCATAATTCATTATCATAATGCGCCGCAAACAACACCTGCATACACAATCGTACTTCCCTTGTCTAGACAAAAGCGCTGTGTATTTAGCTATCGGCATCGTCAGCAATAACAGTTTCTAAATGCCAAGGCAAGACGGGGGCCGCGGCCCTGCAATGCGAATAACCCGAAAAAGCTCTGAAAGTTATTAAAGCTTTCCCGGTTATCAGTGGTGATGGAAGGTGGGGCCTTTGTTGCTCAAGCTGAAATGTCAGGTGTGGCCCGTGACGTCACGGCCGGTGAAATGGCGCGACATTTAGCTTTGCGACCGCCACGCCTGGGCCCCGAGCCCACCCTAATCTTTATCGCCTCAGGGCTGTCCACATGGTCCCCTGGGCCTCCTGCTCCGGCATTTTATCAAAAAGTGGAACGGAACGTTGATAATGTCGGGCTCAACTAATTTATACGGCTTAGGTACCAATAGGCATCGCTTGCGCGCCCATGGTTTGCGGTCGGAAACCAAATATAATTTTCGCCGCCATTGACCTTTCTGACTCAAACATTAAAATATGCACATTGTGCAAACTACTGGAACTATAATCACAGAGTTAACGAGCCGTGAAGATAACTACGTTTATAGATAACATTTTATTTTCTAATGCTGATTGTTCTTTACCATGTTGCATGGGAGCGTTGTTTCCAGGTGAAAAAGGTGATTAAAGCTTGAATACAGTAAAATGTGGGCACAAGTAAATGCTTATATATTTTTATTTATACAATATGGAAACTTCTTAGTATTATAAATAAAAACTATATGATATCATGAATAAAGACTATTATGACAGCGTTCCACTTTGATCATTTGTTTTCACGATGGCGAGCTCTGAACACAAGAAACGTGAAATTATTTTGCGCAAACATACTGAAAATCCCCATTTAAGTTATTGGGCATTAGCAAAACTTTTAAAATTACCGCAATCTTCCGTATGTTTAGTTTTAAAAAGGTTCCGAGAACGATTGACAGTAGATCGCAAGCCGGGAAGCGCAGGTAAGCAAGGTGCAAAGGATAAAAAAAAGAAGCCCAAGTCTTGCGGCTTTTTACAACGAATCCGAAGTTATCGTCCCGTGATGTCGCAAAAAAGGTCAAAATGTCGCAGTCATATGTACAGAAAACTAAGTCTAGAGCTGGATTAAGGTCGTTCAAAGCACAAGCTGCACCTAATCGCGACGCTAAGCAAAATCTGTCTGCAAAACAGAGATCACGAAAGTTGTACGACAATTACTTGACAAAATTTGGATGCGTTGTATTGGATGATGAAACATACATCAAAGCAGACTTCAAGCAGATACCGGGGCAAGAATTTTATACTTCTAAGAATCGTAAGGATGCCCCAGAAGATTGCAAGATAAAAAAGTGATCGAAGTTTCCAAAAAAAATCCTTTTATGGCAAGCTATTTGTAGTTGTGGTAAAAGAAGTCGTTCATTCGTAACAACAGGCACAGTAAACGGTGAAATCTACAAAAAAAATGTTTGCAAAAGCGTCTACTGCCCCTTTTACGCAGTCATAGCTCACAGCCATTATTTTGGCCAGACCTTGCGAGCTGTCACTACTCTAAAGCAGTAGTTGAGTGGTATAAACATAACGATGTCGCAGTGGTACCTAAAGAGTGCAATCCTCCAAATTGTCCTGAACTGAGGCCGATTGAAAAATATTGGGCAATTATGAAAGGGATTCTAAAAAAAGGAGGCGGAGAAGTTAAATCGGCAGCTGAATTGCAAAACAAATGGAAATGAGCTTGCAAAAGATATCCTGACAGTGATGTGCAAGACTTAATGAGCCGGATTCGTCGCAAAGCACGCAGTATGGAATATAGAAAGCAAATTAAATAATTGTATATATTTGTAAAAATGGTTATTAGTCTAGTAAATAAATGCAATAAAAATTTCCTTGAAATATGTTCCATAACATTTTTATTTTTGTTACTTTATGTGCCCATGTTTTACTGTGTTCAAGCTTTATATAATCACATTCTTATACCAGTATCGTTTCATTGACACTGCTCACTGCTGCATTGTACTTTTTGCCTTGGAGTGACATATACTATGAATGACACTGGGTTAATAGGAATCTAACGACCCCGCGCGTCCAAAGCCTTTGAAGCGTGTGCTAAATAAATATGTGCATATAGTATACATGCTCGCCAAACGCATTACCCTACTTTTGGTTTCACGAGTTTAACGTTCGTATTTGTCATGTTATAGTGAGAGCATCGTGTATCGCTTGAGCAGCCACGGGTAGGAAGGGTTCGTCAGCCGTTTACTTGTGGCACTAGCATACATCACATGGTCTCTTGATATTTGCTGGAGCTCTGTTCTGTGGCGCAACATTCATGTTCCTGGAGACCAAGAATGTTTAAGATGTATTGTCGGTGCTGTTTTAAGAAAGGTTATTATTTAGGCACATCAAAAAACCTAACCATTAAAAATACAGATTGAGCTACAATATTCAAAATTCGATTTTGATGTGCAATTGTAAAATTTTGATGTGTAAGTATTTTTGATGCGCAGTAAGTATTTTTTTGTTTGGCTATAAAAAATCCCTTTAAGAAATACTTATTTTCTTTAACTACTGTCTGTCCTTGCATGATTGGACCCTTGTAATTATAAAAGCGGCCAAGCGCGAGTCGGACTCGCACATGAAGGGTTCCGTGAAATAAATTGCGGTTTACGATTTATGACGTATTAAAAAAAACTGCTAACTAGATCTCGTTCAAACCAATTTTCGTTGGAAGTTTACATGGTCATGTACATCATATATTTTTTTTAGTTTTATCATTCTCTTATTTTAGAAGTTACAGGGGGGGGGGGGGGGGGACACACATTTTACCACTTTGGAAGTATCTCTCGCGCAAACTATTCAGTTAAGAATAAAATGATGTTAGTAACCTCAATATCATTTTTGAAGACCTATCCATAGATACCCCACACGTATGGGTTTGATGAAAAAAAAAATTTTGATTTTGAGTTCTAAGTATGGGGACCCCTAAAACTTAATGTTTTTTTTAGATTTTTGTGTGAAAATCTTAATGCGGTTCACATAATACATTTACTTACCAAGTTTCAACATTATAGCTCTTATAGTTTCGGAAAAAAGTGGCTGTGACATACGGACGGACAGACAGACAGACATGACAAATCTATAAGGGTTCCGTTTTTTGCCATTTGGCTACGGAACCCTAAAAATGGATTTTGATTGTCATAACATAAAAACAAATGTTATAGACGACACGGGACAAAAGTAAAGTTTTTATTACAGACAGAAAATGCTTAGTTATTATTATTGGTGTTAGGATTAAAAAAATAGCGCGATAGCCCTGGGGAGCTTCAAAGAAAAGTGTTGCGGAAGCGATGTCTATAAACAAATTGCACGCGTGCGTGTGTTGGTGATTGGCGGAGCCTCTGCCGCATTAGATACCGCATTATTTGCACAAATGTCCAAATGTGTACCTACAGGACAGGTGTATTCGTATTAGGGTCGTTTACATACGCCGACCAACAACTTTAGTCTGTGGTTCCGCCTTTAGTCTGTGGTTTGCTACATACGTGTACAATATATATTATATATTAGGTATAAGTGCGGGATGTCATGTTGAAGATACCTGTCTCAACAATATAAGTTATGCCGATGACATGGTGCTGCTGAGCCTTTCCATCGGAGCTCTCAGACAGCTGGTTGAAAGATGTGAAGCTTATGCTAAGCAGCATGGATGAGTGTACAACTCCGCAAAGAGTGAAGTAATGGTTTTCAAGGCGGGCAAAATCAAGCCTTATTTTGTGCCCCCCGTCACTCTTGGTGGAGTTGTACTTAAAGTTGTACACATCAGTTTTAAGTATCTTGGTCACATTATTGCTGAAGACCTGAGACCAGGATATAGAAAGGGAGCGTAGGGCGTTATCAGTCAGAGGTAACAAGCTTGCCCGCAGGTTCGCTAGGTGTTCCGCAGAGGTAAATATTGCACTTTTTAAAGCCTTCTGCCAACCAATCTTTCTACGCTAGCGGACTGTGGGTTAAGTACACAAAGCGAGCTTATAGCGCCCTACGCGTTACGTATAATAATATTTTCAGGATGCTGTTAGGAATGCCCAAATGGTGTAGTGCCTCGGGGATGTTCGCAGAGGCACGCACTAATGACTTTCATGCGATTATGCGAAATAAAATTTCATCTCTGATGGCTCGAGTGAGGAAAAGTACTAACAGCATCCTGAAAATGATGGCTGGTAGGTTTGACTGTCCAATACTTCTGTATTGGATTGGGCAGGTCAAATCTACCTTGCAATATATTAAGTAAGTGTATGTTCTGTGTTCTGTGTATGCCAGTTTGTGTTGTATGTTAAATGGTATGTAAGCTTTGTATTGTGCAATCTAACCTTATAATTAAAATGTAACTAACACCTCTTATATGGGTCGGTGAAGACCTGAAATAAAAGATTTCATTTCATAAGTATCATGCTATTTTAGCTTTCATACTCCTTAGCCGTACCAAATATTATAAAGAAAGCCGTACTAACATTATGTTCCAGTACACGACACGAACAACGGTCGTTTATTGAGCAGAAAATAAAACGAGCTCAAGAGTATAACCTTCTCAATCTCAACAGTCTAGAAACGAGCTCTGAGCTCCGCTCGGTTCACTGTATTGTTATGTCTAAAGAATTTGCTTACGTTCTCTCTTCGCTCTTTTTATCACGTTCAGCACGGATCTGTGTAGTTAACATTTACTGTTGACTTTTCAGTGTCCCCAATAACAAACGTTGCAACATGCATTAAGGTGGTTCGATTGCCATACAAAGCGTTATTTGACATTCGCAGGCTAACGGCGTGATATTTTAAGAAACTTATGTAACAAACTATCATTAATTGGCATACCATTTGCGCCAAATTCCCCCTTTCCTAGAATAAACTTGTATAAACTAGATTAATTTGAGAAAAATAGTTTTCCCAAAATATCACGTGACAAACCAATTTCTCAAATTAATCTAGTTTATGTAAGTTTATTCTAGGAAAGGGGGAATTTGGCGCAAATGGGAAGCCAATTTATGAAAGTTTGTTACATAAGTTTTTTAAAATATCACGCCGTTAGCCTACGAATGTCAAATAACGTTTTGTATGGCAATCGAACCCCCTTAAGCTCAACAAAATGCTGCGCTACAACAATTTGAAACTGTTTGTTTACGTTGCTTTGATATTGTTATAGTAACTATTGATTTGTATCGTTTATGATTGTTGCTTAATGTCGATTCGTAAATGTTATATAACCGCGACCACTAAATAAATAAACGCATTTAAAAGACAGAAGTCGAGGAAATGATGAATGGAACTCGTATTTAATATTCGAATAAGCTAGTTCTTGTTGCAATAGGTGCCATTTTAAATTGCTTTCAAGCAAATGTCACTCAAATGTTAAGCACGACGCACTATGTGCAATAATATTACGGAATATAAATAGGTACATAGTTAAAATATGACGTATTAATTAATACACTCGCGGTCAAAAATTGCTGTTTACCCTAAATTAAATAACCGCAATAGGTTTTTTTAAATATCGAACACTAGTTTTATTTAGAAAGAAAGAAAGTAGACATTTATTCACTACACAAAAGACACACACACGGTTTATTTACATAATAAACTATTCTTTATAATACCTACCCAACTGTATTAGCAATTTCCCGAATCCTATCATATATTCATCATTATTTTGTATCATTATTCTATTCTATAAAAATATCAATAATTAAGCATGCCTATATGAGAAATTGAGAAAAAACAAACTTTCCGCACGCTAAACAGCTACGTAAAGTAGCACTTTTTGAGCAACTGTATTAAAAATAGTTATTTGTTATACAAGGGTGCAAAGTTGTATTTTACCCGCGAGTGTGGAATTGAAACACTAGCAAGCGAAAGGATTCTACAGTTGAACCACAAGCGAAGCGAGTGGTTCTAAAATAGAATCCTGAGCGTAGCGAGTGTTTCAACACACGAGAAGTAAAATACATTTGCACCCGTGTGTAACACAAAACTTTTCACCTCACTGTAGCGAGGAAAGTGCAACATGCAAAACAACTTTATTTAATTTAAATAATTAATTTGCACCCTTGTATAAAAAAATATAACATAGGTAACTATGTTTTAGAATTTTGGTCATGTGTGAGTCGGAGTTTAGTTTTCCCATACATTTTGAGACCCAGTGCCTGACGAAGGCAACAAGCAATTCTGAAATGTTTTTTTGTATCGGAGCCCCCTTAAATATTTATTTTATTCTGTTTTTTTAGTATTTATTGTTATAGCGACAACATAAATACATCGTCTGTGAAAATTTCAACTTGTCACGGTTCATGAGATACATGAGATACGTTCCAAGGTCAAATTACTTTGCCCACTAGTGGATAAAATGCGATTTTGCTCACTGGTAAATAAAACTGGTAGGATAAAAGACGGCTTTCCGAGGCAGTGAGGGGAAAAAATATATAATAATGATGGCACGATTTTTCTTGTTCCCAGGTGATGAAGGCGCCATGGGTCAATCGGCAGACGGAGCGCTGAAACTGTGATTTGTTTGGGTAGGTACGTAACTTAACTAATTAACACCAACGGCGTGGAACCATCCATCTTCTTCCACGTTTAATTTGTTAATTGTCTTCCGGCCATCCAGAAAAGGGTAAAAAAGCCACCCCTTATTGTTCGCGTGTCTGTTGTTTGTTTTATTTGAACGATGATGATGCTGCATAACTTTTTGAGGCGAAGCGCGAAGTGACCTAAATATTGCGGCTCCATATAAAATGTCTTGTGGGCTCGAGGTCGGAAGGGTGAGGCTTTGCGGCTGTAAAACCCTTCCTTACGCCATCAGTCTTTAGTGAGCCGGTGTGTGCATAGTTAGTATTAAATATGTAAACGACGGCTTGTGTTGAGTTAGAACTAAATAATTAACGAGCACGTAACATGACTCTTCAATACTAGTTTACAATTGATTTGCTTTCCAACATGTGGCAGTCGTACAATTGACTGTAACGACCACTAATAGTTTCACATCAACTGGTCTGGAACTTTGTTCTAATAGTTATGGCCTATGTTTAAATACATTACACGACTTTGTAAGTCACATCAGCCAATCATCTTTTCATAATTTCGTATTATTCAGAATTCATGGGAACTTAACACAGCCTGCCTTATGGGTGTGGACTTGTGGAGTCACAATTTCAGTTCCACGAAAAACAATCTAATATTTAGTACAAGAATTAATAGAGCGTGCGTGGTGATGTCATTCATACAAATTGTAGACGTGTCAACACATTTAAAAACGTGCCGAGCCGAACTATGTGTATAAATGTACAAGTGAGTTCAAGGATATTATTTCATTAAAAAAAGCTTTTAAGCAAGGCTATCCTTTAGGGCCTATATAGGTTAGCAATAAACCATCTACTTCGATCGGCGACCCGATTAAACTCCATCAGCTCATTGTTTCTTTCCACGGATCTAGGGGCACATATATTGCATATTGTTATACGTAGAGATCGTGGAATCGCGTGATAGGCGCCGCCGCACCTTTCACGAATCACGATAAGCGAAGGGCTAGGACCAAGTCGCTAAACCAAGTCTTCAAATCTTGTTTTACTTAAATCTTAATCTTAAATCTTGTTATATTGTGACAAGGTAGAACGTAATGTTGTACGTCAGCATCGAATAGTTATATAAATATATCGTAATACATCCTTACTCTTTACAGTAATAAAGACCAGTACCGAAATATTTGTCTACTTTGGCTGCTACCACTACTACTAATTATATGATGCTGACTGTACACCCGTATTACTCAACCGCGATGAGTTTGGGAACGGAATAGCTGTCAGTTCATATAAACTTTGACGTATTTATATGGCAAGTCTGTCATCTCCAATTTCAACCGCGGTTTGATAAATGATAAATATGATAATACATCCAACGTCAAAGATATGTTTACACGTTTGCACCTTATTCCATTGTAATAAGGCTAAAATGTATACATAATCTTTGACGTCGACTGTACATAACAATGTAATATGATAATAGTTCTGACGTGTGTGTGCATAACAAGTCGCCCAAAATATCTATTCATTATTGGTAGAATCTTTTATGAATCAATAGATGAATGGATGTTAAATATTTTGTACGTAGTTCGTAAGCATATAAAATGGAAGACGTCACTTCACTGCAGTGCGCATCCTAATTACTCGTGTTTGTAAAACTATAAGAGTGTATCACATATTTTTGAGTGCTCTGTTATGTCAGTTGAGAGCGAGATAAAGTCAAAGTAATTTATTCTTCAATTAAGTATATTACATGCATCTATAAATGTCGATTAACTACAACCGGTTCGGAAAGAAAACCTCTGCCACGAGAAGAACCTGGGAAAAAAGTCGGCGAGGTATATTTATTTCAAAACAGTAGTCAGTATAGGCAAAGAGTATAGGTATATACGTAATTTGAATAACAGGGATCGGATAATCGGATAGATAAATGATACAATGCCACATCCAAGAGAACTAACTCTGTGTTCTGAGAATCATAAAATCACCGATGATGCGACGAACTTGATTGTTTTTAGGGGGTTCTTTGTTGACTCGACCTAATTTTGTTAACCGCGAACGACCGTGCCGTGCCTGTCAGCTGGCGCAATTTGTGATTCCCGATTGAATAGAAAGTAAAAATAACAAAGAATTAGATCAAAGTGACTGCTAAAGCAAATATTAAAACAGGTCCTATGTTATCAGATTTTCCTGGTATATTAAAAATGATTCGCGTAAAGTGGTCGTAAAACGCATTTTTGTAGAGGCAACAACAGACAATGATTATTTGGAAGGCTGCCAAACGGTGCGACCGACTGTCCGACGGGTTATTCATCGATTTATTTTTAATTCCGTACTTTCCGTACATGTAAAAGGCATTTTTTTTCAAAGTGTACCATTTTATTTGAATAGGTATCCTTCCATTACTTAAAAGGGATACTTTACCATACAAATAGTAACGGAATGGACGTAACGGAACGAATACTTCGCAGATTAAACACGTGATTAATATACTGTTTTTAACAGTTGTAATAGTATTTTACTGAGATCATGTTCAATGATAATGACAGATTAAGATAATTGAGTCGCATTAGCAGAAAAATAATAGGAACCTTCGTAATCTTGTAACGGAACCCGGACTCAATTTTTTGGGATCACCACTCGACGCACCGTTCGCGCGCGATGTCTAGTCACTACTGACACTACTGACAGTTTGTAAACAAAACGAATGATGTTACGTAACGATATGTGATGCTAGATGTAAATAAACAACTAATTTGGTAATAAAAATACCTCGTTCCCACAAAATCATCGTAACGGAATGTGGACATGTCCACTTTCCCAAAATCACTGGACAAGAATAATTTTAATTTATTATGTTAAAAATACTTTAGCGAGATAAATATAAGGTTGATTTAAGAAAATTTATGTGTTCCACTATCAGAAACAATTATTCCAGGCACAATATACAAGTCCTAATACTTCGAATCGATACTTGAAGTTGGCTTTCCACAGGTGGACAGGCAACAATCGAGGGTGGGCAGTCAGAAAAACCAAGACAATTTTGTAAATTTAATGCTAAATGATAGGTTTTTTGGGTTTATTTACATTTTAGATATATTATTGACGTTTTAAAATAGCTACAAGTACAATTTTTCAACGTGTTTCGTATTTGTAGGGTGTCAAAGGCACTGGACAAGCCAAAAACATCAAGGTACAAGAAAAATTTTAACGGCCTCCGTAGCCCAGTGGGTAGTGACTCTGCCTACGAAGCTAGAGGTCCCGGGTTCGAATCCCGGTCAGGGCATTTATTTGTGTATTTATCACGAATATTTGTTCCTGAGTTATGGATGTTATTTATGTATATAAGTATCTATATGTATGTATCTATTATATATGTATATCATCGCCTTGTACCCACAACACAAGCCTTACTGAGCTTACCGTGGGCCTAGGTTGATTTGTGTAAGATTGTCCCGTAATATTTATTTATTATTTTTATTTTATTTTTATTAAAAAAAAAAATCCCTTGACGAACACTTATTGGAGTATGATAGTATTGATAGTATATACTAATACTATTAATCATTGTGACTGCAGAAAATCTACATTAATTTGATTATACCTACTTACTGACTTCTAATTAAAACATATTCTATATTATTATTATAAAAACATAACATTTTATAGGATGTCATGTGAGCTATTAAGTAGACCAGGTAGTACTACCTACTCAGTACTAACTCATGTTTAGTGCCAGTCATATTTTATCCATACAAATAAGCGTTTAGTAAGGCAGTTAAATGACAGGTGCAGACGGAAAAATCAATACTCTCTAGTATGGAGCGACAATTGAATTGAACACATCGCAATGTTTCGTGATTGTAGGCTATACTAATATTATAAGGGCGGGTTGCACCAACTTACAATTACAGACCCATCAAAGTTAAATATGGCGGCGGCAGCCTGTCTTTCTTGTACATATTCCTTTCGTAAATTAAGATTTATGCGGCGTGGGATGATACCGACAGTGTTCTAGTTAAAGTTAAAAACTGTTAAAAAAAAACCATGACAAAAACATATACTTATTAGTCAGGTTGTCATCATGTAAATTCAAATCAAGTAAATCAGTATTGCATTATTTATTTGTTATACTTAACAGCAATCATAAATTCCTAATAATAAAAAAAATATCATCGCTTTAAACCGGCGGTCGTATAGCGCCAGTTTGTTACGATTAGATATTTATAAAGCAAAATTTTTGTAAGATGTTTCTGTCATGTCGTGGTCCAATAAAGAGTACCTATTTAATTATTTATTTATATATCATTACTTGTTCAATGATTGTTGAAATCTATACATATCACATACGTGAAAATGGTTGACGCACTTGGCCGTACCTATCTCTTCGGTTGCGCTCGTAAAAATGTAATGCGATGATCAGTTGGAAATCGTCTGACTTTTGAGATATTTCCGTTTACTCGATGACATCATTAGTGCAGATTTAATTTTTACATTGTCTGGACGTTATTCTCCACTAACATATGGCGCAAATGAAGTCACGGACGCGACGTCCAATCTTCTGTATGCTAAAAACTCTAAAAAGTAATAGGTTTCATTCGAGCTACTACGTATCGACGATCTTTAGATGTTTTTGGCCCGGCAGTATTTACAAAGTTTAGCTAAACCATCCTGTGAACTATTACGTGCTCACGGTTAACTATATATTTTTCACGCCACTGCTCGGAAATATGGCAAAAATGGTCAGAACAGAATTCAGGCTTCAAAGCTGTTGGACGTCGCACGAACAGGCCATCTATGAATTCAAACTGTCCAACAATGTTATTCCGCTACGCTTCGCCACCAGAACTAACTCGTCCATCTACTTATGTATTGCTTACTTTCTAGCCTCTACAACAATGTACTATTTACGATATTACGATGTTCACAATAATTGTAAAAAAAAATTTAGTCTTTTTTGGTTCTGTTAACTTATGTTTTTTTGTAATTACATATGTATTTTACATGATAAATTCTAAATATGTACTCGCCAAACTATATTTGATGGCGAGACGCGCTCATTTACTATAACTATTGTAACTTGACCTATTTTGCTTTTATCTAGACACGCGGCAGCGTCTCAAGCCAAGTTCAAGCAAAGGAACTGAGGGCCTACCGCGAACGGCATTCGAAGTTTTCCCTCTCTGTCGCACTTACGTACGAACTCGTAAGTATGACAGAGAGGGGAAACTTCGAATGCCTTTCGCGGTAGGCCCTCTGGCTAGCCAGCGCCGTTCCATTTAATTGCCAGTGTCAATATTTTCTCTTGTAATTTTTGCGATCAATAATAATAATAACATTAATACTCGTAACTCTGCGTCGTATTTAATTTGATAATGCCGAAGAATTTAAATATCCACGAAAGCAATTATTGCAGATCATGAAGTTGGCTATAAACATTAGCGAAATATCTTTAAATCGGAATATTACGAGAGACACTATTTGACGTGTACTCTGGAGTACTCTGAGGTTAGCCTGTTATTGCAAATGCAAACGTCAATGCGATATTTCTGTTTCGTTTGAAATGAAACGTTGGCAGGACCGATTATTGCCTTGGTGCAAGCAAATGTCGACTTTAAGGTAAAAAACCTTTTCTCACCCCGACTGTACCTACCTATTAGAGATATAATAGCAAGAGTTGCTTTACCCATAACTGTTGGTGTCGTTAACGACATTAGGTATTAGATATGCATTGCATACCCTATAATGGCTATCGATTTTAACAATTGTATTATTGAATCATTCGTAGGCGACAATTATAAATTTGAATAGAAGCTAAATAAGATTATTATTAAATAACAAATGTAAAATATGTAGGTACGAGTATATCCCTAATGTCGCTATAGTCGGTTTCCTGCTGTAGTACAATGGTATAGTGTTATTTTCTGATACGCAAGTTTGTATCTCCTTCCGCAAATGATTTTACAGTACCTGGGCATAATACACAAGGAATCATTGCGCAACACAAGTAAAAAAAAAACAAAGAAGCGCCTATGCTATGCAGTATCAACTAAAGAAGTTACGTCCTTTTTGTAAGCACTAATACAGACAGACCACACATTGTCCATCGTCGCTGTCATAGTACAAACTCGCCATACTATCGTAACGTAGCGTGCCCTCGGCAAAACCTGTACCGTTGCACCAACGAAGGCATATAAACTCGGCAATTGTAAACCTCATCACAACGTCATACGACTCATAAGGTCTAAGAATTAACTTGGACTCGGTGCTAGTTCGGTGCACGCGTCCTCGTTTTGCACTCAGACTCGCGGTAAAGGAAAGAGACGAAAAAAACCTGATTCGTCCGAAAAGTTGCCGGAACGTTTCGCATCTTGAAACTTTATGAACATTCCTATTTTAACCTTGGGCTTGTTCAAGTTTTGAACAGTTTGTGAAGGATAGTGATAGTGAGACTAATGTAAATACATATGTAAACTATTTAACCTTGCGATGAGGTTTTTGTAAGATTTGCGTATTACCTACTTTTGGTCTTGACTTATCATACAGAATAAGTTAGGCGGACTGTTTAGTAACTTTTTTTTAAACATTACCTAGTATTTTTGTGTGATTACTGATATACAAATCAGAACATAGAACAGAACAGAACAGGATAAAGTTAGGCGGACTGTGGTTGCAACTTTTTTAACGATATATGTATTTTTTAAACCCCGACCTAAAAAGAGGGATCTTATTAGTCGTAGCTCCTAAACGAATGGACCGATTTGGATGCGGCTTTTTTTATCGGTAAACTAGTGTGATCGCGATGGTTCTTAGTTTCATTAAAATCGGTACAGCCGTTTTTGTGATATTAAACTTTGAAATGAAAGTGTCGGCTAACTTTTCTAAGTT
This sequence comes from Epinotia brunnichana, assembly GCA_963854355.1. Classification (NCBI taxonomy): domain Eukaryota; kingdom Metazoa; phylum Arthropoda; class Insecta; order Lepidoptera; family Tortricidae; genus Epinotia; species Epinotia brunnichana. The sequence goes on from OY977951.1 coordinate 10,558,326, forward strand.
GTAGTTATTTATGATTATGAATTATGAATATTAATGATACACAAATTAAGTATGTACAAGGTAAATGTATAATTAGGCGTGCTTAAATGAATATTAGTCAGGGCAATGAACTGACAACTTGTATGGAAGAAATGTCAAATTTGGAAATAATTTATAATAGCCGATTTTTTCTTTGTAATGGATACATTATCAATTAAATAGTTACCTAGCGACAAAATCCAACAAAATTTCAGACATCAAAAAAATTATAACTTAACTAGCTTCTGAAAAGTCAGAAAAAATATGAATAAATGGTTTTATCTTTATTTTGGTTTATTTACATTTGCTTTATAATATTCAAGATAAATAATAAAAAAAAAACTATTCATGTTTTATTTAAATCTATATAAATACTTCCGGATGGAAAGTTTGTTGGATTCTTGAATAAAGCATCTAAGAATAATGTTTTAAAATGATGTAAAGAAAAAAAACACTATTATAAATTAATGTTTTTCAAAACCGTATTTTGCCTAGAGTATATGTGAAAATAGCAATGAGTATGAATTTATTATTTATAAGTAATTCCATTTTAATAGGAATTTATACATAAGGTCATCCAAATTGTAATATCCTTGTACTACATATTTATTAGTTACTGCCTAAATAAACGTTTTCCTTGTACCCTTGATGAAATATGCAGATAATTGGTACCTAAATAATTTTCTAGCATGGTGTGAAGGCATCCGCCGTGGCAGGTGCTAAATGAGTCTTCAATGAAAGTATGAAAGTATTTCGACGGAACCCAACCGGCCCGGCCCACCTTGGGCTTGTTACGCTAAAATACCCAATCCACTATCCAGCCAAAGCCAAACAGTGTGTCCCGATCGCCGCGCCGAGCGCACGCCCGTGCCGCGTACACCTCTCGAACGAGTCAAATACAGAAAATAAAAGTTACCATTCAAATCACTCGTTTACCGTTCGATATATTTATATTCTAAATCAAGTGCCTTTTAATGTTTAAGACAAGTTTCCAGTTATAATTGGAATTGTAGCAGGTATTTTTTTTATAAGTGATTTGTGATAAATGCAAAGTTAATTTTGATTCGGATTGTCTCATATCTCCTGGTATATATTATGATGATGTGAGTGTTTGTTTTTAACCTGTCGATTAACCTAAATAATGCACATTTGTTATGTTTGAACATTAGTAGAGAAACCTCGAAAATATTAACAAGATAGGTTAACTTTAATTTACTCTTTAAGTAGGAGAAAATAACAGTTTTTTTTTCTTAGGGACCGCTTTGGCAAAGATACCGCAGGTTCTTAATTACAAATTAAAGCTAAAAAACCGGCCAAGTGCGAGTTGGACTCGCGCACGAAGGGTTCCGTACCATTATCTATAAAAACGGCAAAAAATCACGTTTGTTGTATGGGAGCCCCCCTTAAAAAAATATTGTATTTTGTTTTTAGTATTTGTTGTTATAGCGGCAACAGAAATACATAATCTGTGAAAATTTCAACTCTCTAGCTATCACGGTTCTTGAGATACAGCCTGGTGACAGACAGACAGACGGACGGACGGACGGACAGCGAAGTCTTAGTAATAGGGTCCCGTTTTACTCTTTAAGTACGAAACCCTAAAAATGGATCCAAGCAAGATTTGACTTTGCGACCTACATACTATCATATTTGATATTTGAGTTTCTTTTTGAAACTCTTTACTACCTACTATCTACTAATTAAAAAAATATGTTAACAAACTTTCTTAATGGATTTTATTTTTATTCCAATTGAAAAATCTGTTATCGTTTGTATGCCGTAGTATTTTGTGAATTAACCTTAATTATTTATCTAGGTACAGTCACGTCTATAAATACATACAGTAGATATACATATTTTTAAAGCCGACCGTACATTATTATATGTATTTTAAATATAATTAATAATAAGTCTCTGACAAAATTTAATGTTTTTCGTACATGCTTTAATTTATTGCAGACTGTAGTTTTTTTATGACATCATAACTACTCGTTGAGTCTGTAAAAACATTTATTTCGATGTACTGCAACTTGGAACAAAACAGTACAGTGCAAAAGACAAGATTGTCGGATTTGTTAGTCATTTTGGAGGTATTTGCATACACATACAACGTATTATTATCGTGTCATTATCCTAACAACATAGTCTTTACCTAATGTGTCATCTGTAATTTCTAAATATAGTGAATAATTAGTTAAACACATACTTTAGGAAACACAAATGACTACAAGAATATAAAGTAGTATAAAGATTCAAATCGTTTATTTGTAAACCTTAGAATAATAACGCATAGAAGGATAGTTTCATACGGCCGACGCGCCAAGCGTGAGGCATAAAATGGATTCATGTAGTTGTGATCAACTCGTATTCACACGCGCCAATACGCACACAAACGCACCAATTTTGTTCCACCGATCGGCGTACTGGGCCATTTATGGCCGAGTTTTAGTGGCCTCACCGTTGCGCGTGAACTGCGTTTCTATACGTTATTATTCTAAGTTGTAAACATAGATTGTTAGGGTGTTACAGTAATTCTGGGTATCGCTATGTTTTGTGTGTTGTATGTTTTGTAGTTGGGTGGATCTTTTCTACTGACAGTCCTTCTAACTAATGGCATTCTTGGCAATGGTTTTCTCTAACAAGATTTTTTTAAATATTGGCCGTAAAGGAAATTTTAATTAGTACTTATGAATAAAACAGTGGCATTTTTTTAAATCGCACCTTAACACCACAATTATCGGTATCGGTAGTTAAAAAAACAGGAAAACGTCGGTTCATTGACGGTAAAAAAGAAGAACGACCCAGTTTGCATAGAAGTTGTTGATTAAGTAACTATTTCCATTAGGTACTAATACTAGTCGAACGACCGAGCGAAGCGAACGAAGTTCTATGCTTCAGATTGGGCCAAAATAAAATAAAAACAGGTTCGCGAGTTCTGCAGCTCACAAACCCACTACACTCAAGAGCAAAAGTTTCGGGTCACCCTAAATTAAATAACCGCAACAGGTTTTTTAAAAATATTTTATACTAGTCTTATTTACCTAATATACAATAGTATGTTATGTAAATAAGACTACTGTAAGAATACTTCGTAATACCCAAATATATTAGCAATTTCCAGGATCCTATCATAAAAATATCAACATCCAATAATACGATTTTTGCGATATCTCGCTCCGTTAACGTTGTTTTTTTCATGGGTTTTTACGAGTCCAATTTAAACCTGGTAACGTGGTTTTTTTACTGTTATTACTGCAGTTTAGATGTAAAATTTTAAAAAGATCATGACAGAATTAAAAAACTGTACAACCTTGCACTATTTTAGGAAATATGTGACGGTATTTCACCGACCCGAAACTTTTGCTCTTGAGTGTAGTTAAAGCTTTTCTAAAGGTCACCTTTCAATAATGAGAATTATATAGTACTTATAAGTCTCATTATAGAAAGGTGACCTTTAGTCCATATTCTGCCAAATAATCATTAACACGGCTAATTTTTATGTACTAGTTCGCTCAGCAAGAACGCCCATTCCGCTAATGGATTCATGGTCAACTCAATTTCGCTCAATTTTGCACTTGCTTTCAGTTATCACTATCATGTCCTTGGAGATTTTAATAGGAACTGGGTCGGTCTGGGAAGTAAATAACTGTAAATTCCTTACCTAATAGTTGGCCGATTTCCACTGGAAAACTGTTGTTACCCTTCTAATCGCGGGCCATATTTATTGCAGAACACGCAACGCCGACTTTTTGTCAAAGTGAGTGTCAATAATATTGTTAGCATTTTGCTTAATAAAATGTACACTGGCTCGCGGCTTTAAGTAACATTGCTCCCCCCCACCTCCGCCGTCAACGCCACCTGCTTAGGGAGGTAGATAAAACCCATAAACGACCGGAACTGCCAATCAATCGGGATTTAGCTGCTTTTACCAAAAAACGACTTAAGTCACGTAACCCTCCGGCGTTGCTGGCCCACCAACCTAGCTTCCAACGGAGTCTAAATGAGGCTTGGTCTGATGAATGGTCTGCCGCTGACACCCCTCCTGAACTTTTTGACCTGGACCCGGGCAGCCACCCAACTGGATTCAACGAATCACGCCGTGTCTGGTGCATGCTAAGTCGACTGAGAACGGGCATAGGCCACTGTGCCCATCTCCGGAAAAAATGGGGCTGGAGCGAGCAGGGATGCTGCGATTGCGGATGCCCAAAGCAAACTGTGCGACATATCGTCTTAGAGTGTCCACTAACCAAATACGATGGTCCAGCAGAAGATTTAAAAAAATGTACGAGTGCAGCTGCTAACTACCTGGCAGAATGTAAATTTAGATTATAAAAACAGTGTATTTTAATAGCCATACGATAAATAAATAAATTAATAAAATAAAACCGGTCAAGTGCGAGTCTGACTCGCGCACCGAGGGTTCCGTACAAACTGTCATACACCATACCCGTCATGTCAGGACCCCATTCATTCTTGAACAATCTTAAACAGCTCGTAGTAGAAGTTACCGTTGCAAAGCGCCTTCTGCATTTTAGTAAGTACTAACAACTTACAACCTAGTATGTTTGTTTATCAGCGCAGCGATAGCTTTTTATCACGCGTACCGATTTCGATTATTTATTTTTTTATTGAAAGAAGGGACTTTAACGATAATCTGATAAGATATAAAATTTCATAGAAAAGTAAGTAAATTACAAATTTAATTAAGAAATTATTTTTGACAAATAAAAAAATAAGCTAAATAGAGATATCGTTTTATTTTTCCAGTATTATTTATGTTACTCTTAATCATATGTAATTATTTCAGAATTTTTGCTTTGTAAACTTCAGCGATAAGAGGGGGGGAGAGGTATTTTTTTCTACATTTTCCTTAATAAATCAAAATTTAACCACTGTACAAAAAAAATAAAAATGGTTTTAGAAAGTGCAACTCAAGACCTTTCATCCCCTGTTGATCTATTTACTAGACTTTGATTTTTTAACCCCCCTCATATTTGTCATTTAAACAGAAAATTAAAATGTATATAATTTTTTTTCATTTACAGTACCGGTCAAAAGTTTAAGTTCACTCTTTGTTTTAGGTACAAATGAGTACTTTTGGGCAATAATTTTTTGCATTTCGGAAGCCGAAATTTGTTTCCAAGTGATCCGTTATTGTTTACAGAGATGTGTTTGATTAGTCAGACACAACTTACGTAGATTTCTAAACAACGCATTCCCTAAAATCTTATAGGAATGACGACAAAGGCCGGGCCATATGGCCTTGCCACTTAAAACGTACAATGCTCAGATACAATGTTGGTTTTTAGGGAATGAGTTGTTTAGAAATCTACGTAAATTGTGTCTGACTAATCAAACACATCTCTGTAAACAATAACGGATCATATGGAAACAAATTTCGGCTTCCGAACTGCAAAAAATTATTGCCCAAAAGTACTCATTTGTACCTAAAACAAAGAGTGAACTTAAACTTTTGACCGGTACTGTAACATACACGTGTCTTAACCCTTTTAACAGTTGTTCCAAATTTCAAATTGATAGCTTAAGTAGTTCCTGAGATATTTAACTTTGTGACAGACGGACGGACAGGCATAAGGGTTCCTTTTTTACCTTTTTGGTATGGAACCCTTCGCTCTCTGCAAAACGACGTTAAAATAAGTTCATACTTATTTATTAAAACAGTTGAATTGAAATACTAGTGAATGTAGTTATTTAATAAAATTAGTAAGGTACTCGTAATACCTGCAACTGAACGAGCGCTTGCGTTTTCACGAGTTACGTAAAACATTTCTCAGTTGTATAAAACTTGTTTTTTTTTTTTGACTGACACTATTTTATAATAACTACTTACCTACTGTTTTCAAAGTTATCCAAGAATGCAGTGAAGATTCTAAGATAGTCTGGTTTTAAATACTTATTTAGTTTTAAGGACCTTATCGGAAAGAAAGTAGACAACTTTAGGCATCTCTAAAAACTGGTACGTAGTACATAAAATCGGCATATATATATTTTTTTATAACGAACTATATTATTTTCTTTTAATTGCAACAAAAAGCAATTACTACTTTTGTCAAACTGTCAACATGGGGCCGAATGGGGAATGGATGAAAATTTTAGAAGTGCCTGATTTTTTTTTTGGTGTTAGGAATAACCTTCCTTAACACCAGAAAAAAAATTCAGATTTGTCAGGTGCGTCAATTATTTTTTTTAAATATAAACAGTTTCCTCACTTACGTTTTGGGTTTAGGACGGCGAATGAGAAACTTTCCTTGATTCGTCTCATATTACAAAAAATATTTTGAATATCTGACCCTGGCAATGACAAATATAGCTGCTGCAGCTGTCAATATCATTGCCAGTGTCAGTTTACCACGGATTTTTACGTACGAGTTGAGTCCCGCGGGCGTGTCCAATATAATAAATAAATTTGGTGACTTCTGTACTCTCCAAGATTTGTCAAAATCTGGAAGAAAACCGGGGACAACCGACTTGGCATGAGAAAAGAAAGTCGAAAGAATGTTTAAACAAAATCCGTCCCTTTCAATTTGAGATGCGGCAAAAAGAGCCAAAACTTCTTCGGCTATGATACAAAGAATCAAACTAAGATGCAACCTAAAAACCTATAAAAAACTAAAACAACCAAAACGAGATGAAAATCAAACAATAGCTGTCAGAAAACTGGCAAGGAAATTATACGACCGTATATTGACCAAGAAAAATCAGTGCATTATAATGGATGACGAGACCTATTGCAAATTGGACTTTAAAGCCTTACCAGGACCTCATTTTTTTACGGTGCCGGCTTATAAAAGGCATAGAATTATAACGCCTAGACTAGAAGGATAGTTTCATACGGCCGACGCGCCAAGCGTGAGGCATAAAATGGATTCATGTAGTTGTGATCAACTCGTATTTACACGCGCCAATACGCACACAAACGCACCAATAGTGTTGCCAGCGCATACACATTCCCTGAAAATATATAATTATAATAAAACTACAATATGTAAGTTACGTACGCCCAAGATGAATTTTCTAATTTGTTGACGATGTCATTACCATGTTAACCATAACGCCGCTCTCGCAACATAAACATATTTGGTCTCCATACAAATCATCCCCTTTTTTGATGAAATTTGACATAAATTATAGCCTATGTCCTATTCTGCTACATAAGGTACATTACTGGAAAGTTTCATAAAAAATCGTCCAGTAGTTTTTGAGATTGATTGGAACGTACAGCCATCCATCCAAACTTTCGCATTTATAATATTAGTAGTATAATTTAGGAGTTCCTATGGCCACCTTCCGTCCTCATCATCAGGCCCGCTCGGAAGTGCCATAATATTGCATTGTCACCTGATTTAAAACACGTGTACAAAATTGAAACTCGATTGAACTCTGGGAAGTTAGTCAAAATTGATTTGCAAGATTTGACCTAGATATACTCAAACATACACGGGGAGTCAAGTAAAAGCTTGGTACAAATCAAGTGATTTATCTTCTTCGTATTTTCAACCTTGCCGATATTTGTATTTTATGTAAGTATATATCAGAACAGAATTATGGGTAAATATATCCGTTACATTGGCAACACTACGCTGTCATGCCGCTTATAGAAAATATGCAATTTTGATTACTGTTTTACGTAAAAATACGAGTCAGAGAATAATACTTACGTGTGAAATGTTATCTTAGAATGTTTATCCTTCTTATCCGATGCATTGTGACACCCTTTCACTGCACAAACCGTCATATTAATGAAAAATGTGGGAGCTATTTACACTTGACACGCGTCCTTGCAACTGACAAGCCGATCGGCGTACTGGGCCATTTATGTCCTACTTTTGGTGGCCTCACCGTTGCGCGTGAACTGCGTTTCTATGCGTTATAATTCTATGATAAAAGGTTACTCGAAAAAATAAGGCCATCAACATCGAGAAATTCGGCAAAAAAGTATAAGTGTGGCTAGCGATTTTTCAATGCGGTATGCGATCGCAATCCTTCTTCACTACAGGGACTTTGAAAGCTACGGTATACAGTGACGAGTGATTACAGAAAAGATTACTACCACTAATAAAAAGAAAAATGGACTAGCACTTTGCTTCTTGTCATTACTCTAAAACAACGAAGGAATGGTATAAAGTCGATAAGGTATTAGAAGTAGTGGATAAGGAGACAAATCCTCCCAATTGCCCAGAAGTTCACCCAATTGAGCGATATTGGTCCATCATGAAACGACACCTCTAAAAAACGTCAAAGCTGCCACCTCAGTTGAAAACTTTAAAAAAAAGTGGAACAGGGCATCATCAAATGTGTCAAAAGTGATCGTCCAGAATTGAATGAGACACATCAAAAAGAAAGTTAGGTTGCAGGCAAAATAGATATAATACGACGAATTCATTCAAAATAGTTTTTATAAAAAAAAAAAATAAAGACGTTATTTTTCAGTTTCTTTTCGTTTCATTATCAGTTTTCACACAGAATAAAAATAATACAATTTTGAAGTTGTCTATTTTTTTTCCTATACGGTCCTTATTTTTGTTATTTAACTTAAAACAAAATTAATTTAAATTTCTAGTGTGACAGTTTTTCTCAAATTTGTTTAATGTCAACTCTCGTAACCTAATACCCAAAGTCGTATCAAGACCCCGTCTCCTCTTCAATGAGATTACAAAATACAAGTTTTGTACGAAATTCTGATCTAGGTGATGCCACTGCTATTTTATTTGAATGGTTAGCGCCAAGGCTTAAACCCTCAGAAGAGGGTCTAAGGCTTGGCGCTTCTCATTTGATCCTAATCTTTGATTTAGTCACGATATCACGAATGTTAAGCTTTAATTCTCCGATTGGTTAAATTCGCAAAAAGACGGCATTGCATGTATGTGGAGCGCTCGCGGACTGGTTAACAGATTGTGCAACACAGTTGACCATAATGTCCTCAGAACAAGGTCACCGGCGTTTCGTATCACAGGAAAACTTGTATCACCGTTTGTTCTACAATTAAACTGTTAAAAAGTTATTGCTAGGTTTAATTTGTCTCAACCATGTCAAAATAATATACAATAACGCTAAATTAACTGTTTAACAAGCGTTTAATGTATTACAACTTATCTTTAATCTCTCGACTGTCGAATGTTTTCCTCTTAATTTTCATCATTTTGCGTCGAATGTTTGTTTCAAACTAAATTGTAACTTTATTACCTACGTAGATACGTCCGAAGGCCTCACAACTATGATACTGTTATGATGATGTCATGGTAACACAGTGGTTGGTCGCTTGTTGTCACATTTATGAGGTAATTTAATGTTTATGGTATTATTGCCGTACAATTCATGAACACAAACGGACAGATGGAACTTATCCTAATACCATTTCATTGTAAAGCAGACGCTTACAAAAAGTCAGGTATTAATCGATCAATTCATCTGAATCATAGAGCAAGGTCTGAATTAATCAATTAATTATGCATGTTGTTTAGTTAAGTTTGTTTATAACGAAATCCCAACGCACAACATAAATTCACGTAGTTAAACACAATAGCTTTAATACCTACCTCGTCGACTTTAATCTTCGAATTAAGATTTCGTACACGAAACTTATAGCACATACTTTTTAATCCTGGAGCTCCAGGAGCTCGTCACGGAGCTCGTGGTTTCATAAGATAACCGCTAGCAGTCATCTTATGAATCCAGGAGCTGTATAAGATAACTGTGAAGACATCAACGCGCAAAGATACTAAGCTGCTGCGCTTCATTACAGCAGGGCGATTTTCAGTAGCTATACCAAGTTTGTTTAGTATAAATCATTATTTCCGTTGCCTCGTAGAAAAAATATTGTATACAATAGTTATATAATTAGCTTTTTAAGTCTCGTACCTTAATTAGGCCACTCAGCAAGCTTCGTGGCCTAAACGTGGTACTCGACTTAAATATATAACGCTACATTATATAACGATTGCATAAACTACTATTTTAATTCGCGTTCAAACTGAGCACGTACACTAAAATGATTGGTGCTTACGTCGCCGTGGATAACATCCTCAAAATAAGGCTACTGGCCGACCTTCTCCACTCTATAAGAATTTACAGGTGTGCTTATGTAGAATGCGAATAAATAACCCCCGCTTTGGCCCACTACTCTATAAGCGCGGGGGAATAAGGCCGGCCTGGCAAAAAGGCAATTGGTACACGCACCAGTTGGGCTTTTAGGAATCATTTATAGCCAATTTAAAAGTTAATCCGCGGATATTAGCTTCTTCGCAATATATTGTGAAGAAGCTAATATCCGCGATTTAAAAAATGAATGGAGTTCGTAGATTAAGTATGTATGTCTAGAGTCGCATATTAATTGAGGTCATTTTATCACTATAAAAATGGTCAAAATTTTATTCTGGTTGTGAGAGATAAACAGGTTATATAAGATTTTATTTAACTTCACATGTAGGTTTGTATTGGGTAAATTCTAGCGTGTCTTTGTAACAACTCCTTGAATTCCAATTGTGTTAAGATGTTATAGGTACGGTCGGCCAAGAAAGTGGTCTACCAGTTTTAACAAAAGTTACTGTGAGATCTGACTGTCGCTAAGGTAATATTATTGCAAGTGGAAGTCGACCTTGTTGTTTCATGACCTTCAAATAAACCTCGACCGCAGGGTGGTAGACCACATTTTTGGCCGACTGTATCCTGTTTACGGACCTGTACCTACCTACTAGTATCCTGATGTGTATCATGTTTTTGCCGAATAAATATTTCTATTTCTAGTCGGATGACAAATGATAATGCAATTACATAACTACTATTTTACAAGCTTTCTATTAACTTGCGATGTAAGTGATGTATGTCCCTAATTCCCTATGTCACTACGATTGTTCGGGTGAAATTTTGCAACTCAATGGGCTTGTGACCTTAAATTTGTTCACGATGCCATGCGAACCAGTTTTTTTAGATGAACAAATGTTTGTATGGAAGCAACTACATTTAAAGGACATTTATACCCAAAAACTCGAGTTAAAGACGGACCTCGCTGACAGCAGCCGAAACGCTTCATACTGATTGGTTTTAAACTATGACGTCACACCGTGCAATTTGTACTAACTGTTGCATGGAAAATTAAGTAAATTGCTGTTTCGGTCGCGAAATACTGCGTTTAGGTATGGACCTATATACATATATATATATATATATAGTTGTCATACAAATTTGTTTCTATAAAAGCGTAAGGATTCTATTGGTACCTTTAAATTTACTCTTGGACAATAAATAAAAAATCTTTTTTTTCTAAACTTTCAAGGTTCATATCTTTTTATGATTCGAATTATATTTAGTATATTATACTTTATTACAATCATTTGATGGTCTACTATCCATTTAGCAACACGACGTTATCAATTTTAACACCACGCAACAAGCCTATTTTGATGTTGATATTTTCAACCGATTGAGCTGATCTGATGATGGAGACAGAAGGTGGCCATGGCAATTCAGTACTTATCCGACGTAACCCCGTTGAGTTTGGGCTCGTTAAAATTGTCTCAATGAGTAGTTGATGACGGTACACAGAAAAGTACAGTCGGCAATAAAAGCTTGTACCAAAAATGATTTTTTTGACACAAACTTATTATTCTCAAACTGGTAATGCTTCCAGACAGAAGGTTAGATATAACATAGTCACATAGTGTAACAAGGATAACGTGTTATGAAACACTATGATGTTGAAGGAAATAATTGATGTTATGTAACATTTTATAACCTCTGTGTGAGAGCGCCATAATAAAGCAGGACCCTACTTTTCCCATAACCTGTTAATCAAGCATAAGTATTGAGTTTCTAAGCAGGGTTGTTCCTGATTACACGCTATACCTTTTTTGCACTGAACAATAATGTAAATGAATAATGCGAGTGCAGCGCTGCAAGGCGACACGTGATGGCTATCAAGCTGCGCATCTCAATTCACCCAATCGAGTTTAATTAGTCCCATTAGGAGCACTGCTTGACGTGCAGTGGACTGTCTCTAGCTCTCTAGGCGGGACTTGTTAACCTACGGACCAAATATACCTACTGATTGTTAATATTCAGTGGAGGCAAGCTACACTCGACGTCAATAGTATCGCACCTTTCCTAAAATTCGTTTCAAGCGATTATTACTCTTAAGATACTTACTGTACCCTGACGATATTAGTATCATTTGAAAACTAAAGCGTAGGGGGTTTTATTACCTTTCAAATGATACTAATCCGAATCGCTAAACTTAAGTGGCAGTGGGCGGGGCACATTGCACGTAGAACTGATGGCCGTTGGGGCGGAAAGGTTCTCGAGTGGCGACCACGTATACCGGAAGGCGCGGCGTTGGTAGGCCTCCCACAAGGTGGACTGATGACCTGGGGGTAAACACGTAACTGTCAATTTTCCATATAAAAAGTGACATTTAGACCCCGACGTTCGTACAATGCGTTACGTGATCGACCTGCTGGTAAAGGTCGCGGGAGTCCGCTGGATTCGGGTGGCGCAGGACCGGTCACTTTGGACCTCTTTGGGGGAGGCCTATGCCCAGCAATGGACGTCTTTCGGCTGATATGATGATGATGATGATGATGATACTAATATCGACAGGGTACAGTAAGTATCTTAGGAGTTAGGAGTAATAATCGCTTGAAACGAATTTTAGGAAAGGTTATTTTTGACGCCGAGTGTAGGTCGAATGTATGGAAAATTTGGCAAAAATATTTTAGTTCTGAAACCTATATGAAACAAAGATCAGCGCTGGCGCTGCCAGCATAAAATTTACGCTGAGTTGTGTTGTGAGCATTTCGTGGCAATGATTATGATTTGCGTATGTGTCTGCAGTTTGTTTTATGTATTTATTGTCGCGAATAATTTTTTTCTTTATTTCTTTCTAGTGCGATGTGTAGCTAAGTTGCTTGCACTAATTGTTATTTTGTCTTGTGAGATGAGGCGAAGGCGAGTAGGCGCAGTATTTTTGACACGTAAAATGGTTTGTTTCGTATATTTAATGACTTGAGATGAAGGTTTTGATATAATATGTCTATCTAACCTATCACGTCCTTAAAACTCGATTGCCACCCGCTTTCCTAATTTGTAGCGACTGTGTGTGTTACAGGGGCCGAAAACGGTTTCCCTTATTGGGGTTTTCCATAGGGTTATTTTAGAAGTTCTTTTTAAAACCCTATCCGTAATGGTAACCTTATGATAAGGTAAATTACGATATGCTTACCATAACAATAGTGTTACCCTATCAGTAAGGTCACCTTATCATAAGGTTACCAAATTGATAGGCTTAAGGCGCTGTATGCAGCTGCGCATCGAAAAAGTGCCTTTTCCAAACCGATTATTAGTATACTTGTACTATTGCTAGAGATCCAAATTTTTGATATGTATATCTTCAGTTCATTGGCTATGTTCGTACTTCGTAAAATCACGTTTGCTTACAAAAACCTCGATAGATTTTGCCTTTCAAAACAGTGCTTTTTTACCACCAAACTCGAAATATCTCAAAAGTTATTTGGAATATTACAATGAAATTTGTTATGATAGGTAGCTTTTTGGTAGATCTATCTACCGGCTTCTTAGAATTTCAATATGTTTGATAATTCAATACATTTGGTCATTTGTCTGAAAAACCGGGTGTCCGCGTCATGCATGCGCGGTGGCGAGTACAATTTAGTACGCCCGTGGCCACTGCCGACGATGGACCTGTGAATGTTTACCTGGCACGCAAATACGCCTTTTTGCAGCAATTATTTCGAGTTATCAAGGTAAATAAAAATATATAAAGGAATAGGAAACGCTAATACATGCTGGAGAACACATTCGAAATGATAGAATAACAAATATAAGGTATGCGATATTTACTACATTAAAGCGTTTCTACATCCGCACCTAAAACGTATTAATAGGTAGCTGGAGCATATTGACAAGATGTCAATAAAAATCTTCAGTTATCCTGAATACGTATTTAGAACTGTTAGGTAGTAAGTAGTCGGGTGTAAATCGGATTCGGACACGAGCACATGGTTGGGGGGGTAATGGTACCAATTATGGACTGTACGAATAATAGATTTATTTATTCATACAGAAATATATCAAAAGCATTTAGGGCTATTGCGCCGGATAGCGACTACCTAGACTAAAGTCCTAAACGAGTTGGTGAACTGAAGTATATTTACTTGCTGTTTAGTAGATTCTATTAAAAACGAGTGCGGAAAAAGACCCTGCCACTCCACCAGCAGCAGGCCACGGCCCTTCCTCATCTTCGTCATAGACATACATGCATACATACGCTACGGCACATCTTTTCGTCCAATATTCCGCAGTGTCTCAAGACGAGAGTCTTTGACCAGTGTGTGTTGCCAGTGATGACATATGGAACGGAAACGTGGTCGCTTACTATAGGCCTCATAAGAAGGCTCAAAGTCACTCAAAGGGCGATGGAGATGGCTATGCTGGGAGTTTCTCTGCGCGATCGCATCAGAAATGAGGCTATCCGCAGCAGAATCACGGTAACCGATATAGCCCTCCGAATCGCTAAACTTAAGTATCAGTGGGCGGGGTACATTGCACGTAGAACCGATGGCCGTTGGGGCGGAAAGGTTCTCGAGTGGCAACCACGTACCGGAAGGCGCGGCGTGGTTAGGCCCCCCACAAGGTGGACTAATGACCTGGTAAAGGTCGCGGGAGTCCGCTGGATGCGGGTGGCGCAGGACCGGCTATTGTGGCACTCTTTGGGGGAGGCCTTTGTCCAGCAGTGGACGTCTTTCGGCTGATATGATGATACATACGCTCGAAAAATATAAACTTCCTTCTGAGGCAGTCGGGTACAAAGTACTACAGGGTGTTCCCCTATACAGCTGCAAAACTTTGCCAGCTGTTTGTGCACATGATACCCATCACAAAACACTAAAGTATGCCGTTTCACATCTCGAACTCACTCTGCCACCGCTGTTTCTCCAAATAACTACCAAGAAAGCCTCCCCCGCCACGCCCCTTTAAAAATAAGCCCACTAAAGCAAATAAATGTGACGTTATCTAAGTGAACATACCTTTTGTCGGTATGGAGTAATTGATATGACTCACTCACTCACTCACTCATCAACGCACAGCCGAAACTACTAAGACTACAGAGTTGAAATTTACACCAGAACTACCTTTTACAACGTAGGCAACGCTAAGAAGGATTTTTGGAAATTCCACCACTAAAGGGGGTAAATAGGGGTGCAAAGTTTGTATGGGGGAAACTTTATTTTTAGAGCTAGAGACTTAAATTTTTGCATAAAGATTACTTATTAGAATACAAATTAAGTACTTTCAATTCAATTACATTTATTTTGTTAAACATAGGTTACAACTTTTACAAGTATTATTGGTATACAAAATATAAGACTTCTGTGCATTACCCATAATGTAGGTTTACAAAATATTTCAGCCAGCTAATATATTTATAAACATTAAAAAAAAAATGTTAATACAGTGATTGGTGTTAAATACTTCAAATACATGTCAAAATCTCTCAAAAAATACTATAACTAAAGAATATTATAACTAAGGAATGTCTGGAATGGAATCATGTTATGTCGTAGGGTCGTTTAAGTAATCTTTAATGGTATAATAACACTTTTCAATCAAATATTGATCTATTGATTGAAATGATTGATCCAATAATGTCATGGAAAGATCACATAGATACATTATACAGTAAGTTAGCAAGAGGGATCTATGCTCTAAGACAGTTAAGACCACTTGTGTCAGAAAGTTGCTTAAAAGAGCTGTATTATGCGTACATATACTCTCAACTTTCATACGGGATAATGCTTTGGGGCAACAGTACGGATTATGAGCGCATCCTAAAGATCCAGAAACGTGCAATTAGAGTACTTCCCTATGCAAAAGACAGATACACGTGTCGCGAACATTTAAGAAAACTTAGTATCTTAACATCAGTTTCAACTTATATATTGGAAGTTTTGATGTATGTTAAACGTTATCCAAATGAATTTCAAAGGAGAGGTGAAAATAGTTCAAGATCAATGAGAAATGCGATCAATGAAAATAACTTAAAAAGAAGCGGGTTGTGTCCGAGATACAACCGTTAATTAAGTTTAAGTGGATACTTATTTGTTGGTTGTCCCCGTAAAATATATATGTGCATTAATTCACTAAAATTTGTATAAGCACAGATAAATCGGTATATATAGCAACATTGACTGTGTAACGTATAACGTTAAACATAAATACCTACTGTAACATCTTACCAGAAATAGGTTTTAATAAACAAGTTCTATTTCTTAATTTATCTCGTTGCGTAGCCTATTTAATTTTGCCTTAAAAACATAGAAAACCTCTACTTATAATACTGTCTAGGCGCGGGAGTTCGGAACATTCTAGATCTGTGACGTAGGTCGACCTTCCGCTATTATGTTTTGCCCTCTGCGGCCGAGACCGCGAGCTCGAGCGCGATGGGTCGTTGAATTGCCACCCAGCTGCGACGCGGACAAGCCGCTGCGCACTTTTAATAAATAAAGACGCCGCTATTAAGCGGACGTACCTAATTTCTCAATCCGTGAAGTGAGTGTAGTTTCCCGTAATTGGGAACTACGCTTACATTTGAAGCCGAGGCAGACGCTCCCCCAGGGAGTAAACAAGTTGGAGGCCCCTGGCGTGTGACGCTCTCCCGGCACTTACTACCAGCGCGTCCACCGACCACCTCGGACCACCATCGTCTCCTGCCATCCAGCTGCGTACCGCGAGGGGAGTGAGGGTACCCGGAAGGACCGACCACCCCTCAAACAGACCTGGCATCTAGCCATAGCCCGACCTAGGCGATCGAACCGCCCCTTAATCTTAACAATAAATTCTTAACTGTTCTATCATCTATAATTTTGCTCCTAGATAGGTACCCCAAGTTAGGGCTCCCTATCTACGTGACAACTGACGTAGCTCGTTTGACTCGCGAGGCATTGAAAATGGCGGTCATTTCAGCATAGTTTTCATGCCCGTCACATAAACTAAATAACATTTTGTGATTAACAACTAATAGCAAATAAAGAAGGATTAAAACATGTAACAAACAATTATTTGAAATCAGATTAGGCTTCTCTACAAAAAGTAATCCGGAAGTTACGTGATACATTTTGAACTGTACCCCTATACAAGAACGCGAGCAAAGAAGTATCCACTTCAAAACAACCTCGCCCAGACTTAGAATAGGCACAAAACTTCCGAAGTTAATAGGACAAATACTTTTTAACCGGCTACCTTCAAACCTGAAAACCATAACGAACGACAACTCTTTTCGCTTCCATGTAAAACAACTATTGCTTGAAAAAACACTGTATAGTTTACAAGAATTTCTTTCAAATGACTAAATAACAAGATCTTAAAAGCTTGACGTTAATATTTGTATTATGTTTTCTTTCTCTATTTTATGTAATAGCATTATGCTATGAGTATGAGTATTATTAAACTATTTACAAATAATAGCAATTCTGTACACAACTGTACACATCTATTGTATTTTATTGTAACTGACAAGTTATAATTTTAACACATGTTTATCTGTATATTCATTGTACTATGATTTCAATTGTAAAATTATGATAATAAACACATCTGAATCTGAATCTGAAGTCAATCGTCTTTTAAATTTATTAATATCCAGTGTTTAATTCGGTCTGGAATTTTATTGAAAATGTTTGGTGCCATTCCCAAGATTCCGCCTCTGATTAGCGCTGTGTTGTTGCTACTCTACAAAGTTTTCAATTTTTGTTTGTATTGTTTACGTGTCGGAAATCTGCGGCCTTCTGAAACGTTACTGAACATGCTTGGATTGGTCTTGACAAAAATACCTACTTCTAGGATATACAGTTCTTCTAGTTTGTATGGAGAGCAAGACATTTTTAAAGTAAGGGATTTGTAACTTCGGTTTAAGACTGTTTACTTAAAGACTAGGTACAGTCAGCGTCATATAGTTAGTAGCAGCCAAAGTAGCCAAATATATCGTAACACATCCTTACACCTATAGTAACAAAGACGTGTTGCGATATATTTGGTTACCTAGGCTGCTACAAACTATCTGATGCTGACTGTACAAAACTAATTTTAATGTTTTTTTTATTAAACAAACATTTAAATTTCTTAAACAAACATTTAGACGATAACATGTTATACGTGGACGAAGTCGCGGGCAACAGCTAGTTTATATATATATATTTATTTAAGCTTTATTTATTCCATATTGTTTGTGTTAGTACATATTTACTAAATCTAAAAGATTTATGCCATTTTTTCTTTCTTATATGGACCCCATTCGGGTAAAAGCCATATATCGCCAGATATTAGGAGAAAAGAAGGGCACTGGAAGCAACAAACTGGTCAGGGCCGAAAGGCAAAAGAAGGAAAGGTAGACGACGAAGACGTTGGACCAATGACATAACTGAGGTCGCCGGACCTAGCTGGATGCAGTTGGCTAAAGACCGAAAAAAATGGCATGAGATCGAGGAGGCTTTTACCTAAATTTACATTTGCTTTAAAAAATTCAATTTAAATCAAACAAAAAAAGACAATTAAAGCTTAATTTATATTTATATAATTACTTCCGGTTGGAAAATTTGTTGGATTCTTGTGTAAAGCATCTTAGAATAACGATTAAAAATGAAATATACAAAAAAACGCTATTATAAATTAATGATTTTCGAAACCGTATTTTGCCTGGAGTATAGAGCCAAGTATAAGCCTAATCTTGTTGGCTTGTTGAGAGTATCAAGGTCCATCGCGGTGTGGCCGCTGGTCGAGGTAGCATGGTAGGCAGCACGCGCCGCGCGAGCGCAGTGACATAACACTTTTAGGTATTTAAGAGACAAATTGAATTTGTTATTTTTATATGATGTTTGGTCAAATTACATTTTTTAATAGACATAGTCATGTACTGAAGAACTTGCTGGTCTTAAAATAACCACCCTGTATAATAAAATGCTCTTCTGACTAACAGTGGTCTAATTATCCAGATTTTGATCAGTCAGTCATACTTATGTAACAAAGGTAATAATTATGGTAATAATACTCCTTGCATTTCATTAAATTGTCAAAAGGGCCTCTACGTGTTGGCTCCGTTGGTACTTTGTAGGTACCTAGCCCCACGCATGCCTCCCAAAGGTCCGGGTCATCATTGTCCCGTGAGCGGGAAAGACATACATGGTAATAATATAATTTGCCAGGAGATAAATAGATGAACATAGCTATTTGTTTATTATTTTTGATCGTTTCTTAAGCGGGTGTTAACCGGCGCTATAACTTTACCTATAGAAGTAATCGATTTTATTTTGGTTTAAAAAACCTGTAATATATTAGTACAATCCATAATTGGTGACGTTCACCCTTAGGTAGTGAAGATGTACTATTATTTTATCAGTTCTACGTATTTGGAAAACGGAAGCACCCACATAGGAACTGGGAAAACGATAGGTGGATTGATGATGAAGAAATCTGTACTAACATATCTTTGGAAAGTAAGTGTCCATAATTGATGTCATCGTACTACGATGTACTTAAGAACTGTAACTACCTATTATTCCTTATTTTCTTAAAAAATATAGATTTAAATAATTAAATAAACAATAAATATTTGGGGGCAATCTTACACAAATCAACCAAGATTTGAAAAATAAAACAATTATTCAAGAAGACAAACATTTGATCGTATGATCCGCAAAAACGAGCCGAATACGGATGCCAACAGAATAAGGCCGTTAGCGGGGTGCGCGGGACGCGCGTCTCCCGCTCCGTCTGCCTCACCTCCGCAAATACCTAAATATCGTCTAATAAGAGCGCCTTAAATAAGCCTGAAAAGGGGTATTCCGGTCCTTGGTGTGTTATCTTCTGACGTTATTTATAAGTGGAAACGAATGGCATTATTGTGAAGATTTGCGTACGATTGAGTCTGTAAACAAACGATTACGGGATTAAAGCTTCATTGTTGACTGTAAATAATAGTGTCGTAATGACGCACGAGAGCGAGGAATATAATACTGTCGAGGCCGATAATTAAGAACAAGATTTTTTTCCCATACAGTTGCATACAAATATGAATTTTCAAATGTGATGATAATTTATAATGTGTTTGAATAATTTTGTTTCTGATTATAAGGATGTAACCGTGTTTAAACAGTATTTAATATATGTTCAAACAGTATTTAATATTTAATATAGCTTCTGTAAAATGTAGACTTTCAAAAATACAGGCGATTTAATCAACACTTTTTATAAGTTCATGCATTGTTCCTAATTAAGTACAGTATGAACTTGTAAAAACTGTCCATTTGACCATCCGTATTTTTTTAAGCAAAACTTTTACAGAAGCTTTATATAACCCAAATTAAATCTTAGTTATACACAAATACCTCCATATACTCAGAAATAAAATTGGCCAAACATATCATCAAATTTGAAAAGTCATATTTGTATGCAGTTGTATGGGGAAAAAATCTTGTTCTTAATTATCTAGCCACGACTGTATACTCGTAAAAAACAAGTGAAATTAAATTAAATTGTAGTGTCCCATCGTACAAGGAAAATTGGCAATAGAATCGGTTCAAAATACGAATTAGAGTTGACTTTGTTCTTTTTTCAAAATCGAACGATGCAAAACAAATGCAACTCTTTTCTAATTTAGAATGGTATACATTTTATTGAACAGAAAGCGGTATACCTACAGAGTTAACTTAACATTTTATAAATATCTAAATATTATGCCATGCCATATGTTGTCACTCACAAAAAGAATAATCTTACGTTACTTCATGTATCAAAACCCAAAGCTGCAGATATCTTAAACACATGCATGCATGCACCTAATACACATATTTATATACAAAAATACTACATCATCATCATCATCATATCAGCCGAAAGACGTCCACTGCTGGACATAGGCCTCCCCCAAAGAGTTCCAAAGTGACCAGTCCGGCGCCACCCGCATCCAGCGGACTCCCGCGACCTTTACCAGGTCATCAGTTTACCTTGTGGGAGGCCTACCAACGCCGCGCCTTCCGGTACGTGGTCGCCACTCGAGAACCTTTCCGCCCCAACGGCAATCAGTACAAAAATACTACATATGGTTACATTATTTAATGTGGTAGACTTTTTGTAAAACTATGTCATTGGAATCTTCTACCTTCGGGTAAAAAATAAATTTAGAAGAAGCGTGTTTTATGGTTATGACCCGCGTTGATAGAACAGTAGGATAATGACAAGGAACTCTCGTATTTGTTATAAAGAGGCCGATAACACTGAGCGACACGATGCGGCGCCGGCGACGGATCGCCAGATTGCTCTTAAGCCTGTGCTAGACGGTTGCCAACACGCCTCCGACGGCGCGACCTTGGTTGGTGGCTCGTCGGAGGCTTGTCGTGAATTGTCTGGCTAGACGGTCGGCCGACAACGCTGCAGCGACAGTGTCTTCAGAACTCGCGGACAGACAACACGCATTGCAAGCGCACAAAATGGCACCTAGTCTTTCGAAATTACAAAAAGTTGGCGTGGCTTTGGTGTTAATGAGTACACTTAAGGCCTCCACACACCGGTCGCGGGCGCGGGCCCGCGCAAGTTGTAAAACATTGAAAATAAACTTCAAACACACATGGAACGCGAGCCCGCGGGCCCGCGGCGGGCCCGCGTTCCATGTGTGTTTGAAGTGTAGTTTCAATGTTTTACAACTTGCGCGGGCCCGCGCACGCGACCGGTGTGTGGAGGCCTTTAATATACGAAAAGAAACGGATATGGATGAAACGCTGGCTTAAGAAACGACATTCGCTTAATAGTCATATCAATTTGATGAATTTTCTGGACCACGATGATCTTTACAACTTCCTCAGAATGGAAAAAAAAGTATTTAAGGATTTATTATATTAGGTGCGACCATTGATAACTAAACAAGATGCAAACATTAGACCTGCTGTAAATACTGAAAAACGGCTTATCGCTACACTAAGATATTTAGCCACAGGAAGAGACTACAGATACCCCTCGTTGGCGCCTGTATCAAATTCCTTGTCACAAAAGTCTCCCATGCAGCTTTTTTAAAATGTTGTCCATATAAAATCGTGGCGATAAATCTTATAGGCACGGTAAATTCTTATACAAATCTATTAATTCCGCGATAAAATCGCGTTCGCGCTGAGATGCCATCGTCAGAGTACAGTACGTGCGCACGCGGCACTTCCTCCGAGTGAACTGGCTACGCGCGGTCGGAGTCGGGCGGCCACACGGTTCAAAACCGACAGCTCCGACCGCTGTCGGCAGCGCGCGCTCGACGACCAAGGGCGTCCGAATGGCAAACGAAATTTTGTTGGAAACAACTGTCTACATGGTTGGTGCCGACCAAGGCCACCCGGTCGGAGGGGCGTGTTGGCAACCGTGTAGCAGGGGTCTTATAATCTGTCAAGGCTGGCGTCCACTTGGCTCGCCGAGGCGAGTCGAATCGAATCGAAATAATTCGCCTTAATACATAACTATGAAAGTGCGTCGACTGACGCGGCTCTGCGTCAATGGACGCACTTTCATAGTTAATGTAATAATGTATGAAGCCGAATTATTTTCGATTCGATTCGGCTCGCCTCGGCGAGCCTAGTGGACGCCAGCCTTTAAAGGTCTGTACGGTAAGCGACGAGTGAACACAATATACTGAATATAGTGGGAAAAGGTACAGACCCAGTTGGATTTAGATTAAATAAATAAATTATCAGAGGACAATCTTACACAAATCGAACTAGCCTCATCTAGTTTAGCCTCATAGTGGCTAAACTGGTCGTCAGATTATGTGCATAATAGTATTTTTCACAATCGTGTTATAATAGAGAGCTTTTTAGTCGAGTACCGTGTTTTGCTGAGTGGCCTAAGTAAGGTACGAGATTAAAAAGCTTGATTATAACACTATTGTGAACAATACTTTTTGTACGAGTTGATTAAAATTAATAATTTAAAGTCATTAATACGAGTATATAAGAAAACTAAATATCGTAAGTACTACATCGTACTAGTTTAGTTCTATTCTATCACACCACCGGCGTCCGTAATGTTGCAGTACTGTGCTGTGATTGGCTAAATAGTAGCCAATCACAAAGCGTAGTTTTTTTTTATTTATGCCCTGGATACAGCAGCAAGTTTAAGTAGATTTTTACAGATGACGCGACGCTGCTACGTTCCGAAACGCCATAGATTGGTAACTTTGTGTCGGATCGAGTCTCCTTAAACAAGGACACATATTATTGAAATACGGAGTTCTATTTTTTTAAATTTTTTTTCGGTTGTCTAGAGACTCTAGAGTCTAGAGCGTATCGAAACAGTTATTTCGGTTGTTTCGGAAGTAACATAGACTATTCAACGATGAAAAGAGTGATACGTTGCAGTATTTTTTATGAAATCTTAATACACATATTTTAATCGACGAGTACAAAATAGTTATTTCGGTTGATTCGGAAGTAGGGCTGCCATCCGTCCGGGTTTCCCCGGATTTGTCCTAGTTTGGAGGCCGTCCGGGGGCCGTCCGGGGGGGTTTTCAAAAAGCGTCCGGGGAAAACCCGGACACTTTTCATGTGAGGAAACACCTCATTGAATTTAAGTATTTACCGGCATTATTGTGTAGAAGTAGGTAAAAACCGTATAAATAATACAAAACGCAATCAAGACACTAGCTTCATTCAGTGTAAGTGTAACACGGTAAAATAACAACGGTTGACCGCCCTTGTCTTGCTGTTGCCGCCCCCTCGCCCCACTCACCGCGCCGACGCTCGGCTACGCCGTCCGCCGCGTCCGCGGCTCAGTCAGCCGGCCCACTCGTTAGCAAACAGACTACGCGCACATTTCACACGGCAACGAACGATAGATGTTTCGCGAATTGCATCGGCAGGTGGATATATGTAAGTTAGCATTTTATTTACGTTACGTATGTACAAATCGTGGAACATGTTGCTGTTGTCATAGTTACTACTCCGCATATTTGTTTGCTTTATGAAATTAAAGATTGTTATTTGAGTCTGTTTGCGATTCTTGTTTTGTTTGCTTAAAGCGTGATAGTTATTCTTTGCTTGTTCTTAAAACGTCATATTATACAAAGTGAGAATGATTGATTTTCTATTAGTTTTTAATAGAATTGCATTTTAACGTTTCTAAAATGGTCTAAATAAATAAACAGGTTTCTTTATTGGGCAACTGTTTCTGGCCGTTTGTTGTTTTTGTAAATTGTTAGACAACTTGCTTCGTTAGAATCGTTAGTCAAATGTTCCTTAACTATTTTCAGATTAAAATGCCGAAACGAAAATGCACGTTTAGTGATGAGTTACAAAATAAATATCCAATGTTTAAAAAGGGCAAAAATGACTGGGACATAGAGTGTATAGTATGCTCCAGTAATATTTCGATTGCAAATAAGGGTGTTTCCGATATTAAGGACCATTTGAACACACAGAAGCATAAAAGTAATTCAAAAAACCAAGCTGGTACCTCAACCATCACAACATTTTTTGGCCAAACGAAACCTAGTTCAGACGAAAATCTTATTCGAGCAGCAGAAGGAGCGACAGCTTACCACACCGTTAATCATCATATGTCGTTCAAATCTTTGGATTGTACCAATGCGTTAAACAGAATTATGTTTTCGGAATCAAATACAGCGAAACAAATGACATGCAACCGCACAAAGGCTACGGCGATTGCAAAAAATGTTTTAAGCCCTTTATCGATTGACGAAATCAAAAATGATCTCACAGATATTGCATTTATCAGTGTGTCTACCGATGCTAGCAACCATGGCAACGTAAAACTGTTTCCAATTGTCATTCAATATTTTAATAAAGAAAAAGATGGCATGACATCGAAACTTCTGGAAATAGAAGTAACTAAAAATGAAACGTCTGACACCGTTGTTGAGATTATTCTTCAGCAACTTAGAAAGCACGATCTCTTATCAAAATGCATTGCGTTTTCTGGTGACAACTGCAATACAAACTTTGGCGGCGTAAATAGAGCGGGGATAAATAACGTCTACTATAAATTGAAGGATAAACTTAATAGAAATATTGTAGGAATAGGATGTTCGGCCCATATATTACACAACGCCATTCACCACGGATGTGACCTATTACCTATTGACATAGAAGCGATGATCTGTAAAGTTCACAACTTTTTCTCGGTATTTACAGTACGCACAGAGGCTCTTAAGGAATTTTGCGTTGAGGCTGAAACAGAATTCAAGAATCTTTTATATCATTCAAAAACAAGATGGTTAAGCCTTTTTCCTGCGATAGAGCGGTTTTTGAAAATGTACGATGCATTGAAAGGCTACTTTGAAAGTTTGGAAAGGCCACCGGTTTTAATAAAACATTTTTTTGAGGATCCGCTTTCAGAAGCGTATCTGTATTTGGTTCACTCAATAATGTACGTGTTCCATGGGAATATTGAAAAGATGGAAAGAAGTGACAATTCACTCCTTGAAATCAGAGATATTTTGACATCTTTGAAAAAAACATTAGAAGACAGAATAAAAGAAAATTTCGTGCCTATTAAGGTGCTCAGCATATTAAACAGACAAGGAGAAGACACAAAAAATCAGTTTAAGAAATGTTGTATGGATTTTTACACGGAGATAAAGTCTTATATTACAACATGGGAAAAGCCAATGCAAGAATTCAACCAGTTCGATTGGATGATGTTGGGAAATATTACAGAAGATTCATCTTGGTCTGAAGTCGAAAAAACAGTTCTATTTCTGAAAGAAAGAGACATTGAAATAGACGACTTGAAATTGATTGACGAGTGGTTCAATTTGAAAGCATTCAGCTTAAATCTTTCAGACGAAGACAAAAAAGTAAGCACTAACCAGCTTTGGCTGAATTTTTTTAAAACAAAGAATGCACATCTGTATAGTGAATTGCGTAGGATTGCGCAATACTTTTTCTGCATACCCGCTCATAATGCGAATGTAGAGCGGATATTTTCACTGATTAATCAGCAATGGACGAAAGAGAGAAACTCGCTCGACACGGACACTGTTTCTTCACTAATAAAAATGAAATATAATTTCAAAGATCAAAGTTGCGTAGATTTTTATAAGTCTATATCAGAAAAGAAAGACGTCTTATCAAAAATCGGTGGATCAGAAAAATATCACCAACCAAGCTAAAGAAAATTTGAAGACTGATTTGTTACTGTTTGTAATAAAAATAAAGATAGTTAGATCTCATAATGTTAATTGTTATGTTTGTTTGTTGCATTTTTTAGCTTAAGATTTTATGCGTAAATACTGATTTTTATGTCTAGAGTCTAGATAATTAGAAACTGAAAACTATCACTAAGCTAAGGAATCTGAAGACTGATTTACTTACTTGGGAATTAAATTAAAACATATTGTTTAAACTGCCTGATTTTTTTAAGTTAAATTGTTTTGTTTTTGTCATTGGTTAGTGCAAATTACGCATTGTGTAAAATTAAAAAAATAAACGGATAAAAAATAAAGATATTGTTTTTTAATAATATTATTTTCGGACTCGTCCGGGGAAAAAATGCGATTTACGCCAAATGTCCGGGTTTTTTTGAATCTTGGTCCGGGTTTGGCGAATTTCGAGATGGCAGCCCTATTCGGAAGTAACATAGACTATTCAACAATGAAAAGAGTGACGTTGCAGTATTCTCTATGAAATCTTAATACACAGATTTTAATCGACGAGTAACAAAGATTCTTATACGTATTGCAGCGAATCTTGATCCCTATGACAGCTGTCATTTCCGTACAATTTATAACCTTGTTCTTTAAAAAAAATGGCTTCCATCTACGTTAAGGTGATTTCGCCAATGTCAAGTTTGCTTATAAAGCGACGTTGTTCGGTCGGTAGTTTGGTCAGTCGTCAATATATCAGCTGCAGAAGCTCCGCTTAAGAAGCAAGGCGTCCAACGCTGACCGCATCCCCGACGAAAGACCAATTTATAACCTTAAAATGTAAAATAGTACTTTGATGACAGCTGTCGTAGTGATCAAATAAATGAATAACTCTTTCTTACGAGTTCTGTGTGCAAATGTCTATAATAGGTTAATTAACTTAACTCGAAAAAAATTGATTAAATTAAAATTACACTGGGTAATTGTAGACTTTTATGGGCTTTATGTTTTATGGACTTACATCATGTCTATACTTATTTTATTACTCAATTAACATAATTGGTAACATTTTTGGTATGGTTAACCCGAAACCCCCAGGAAAGTCGCAGTATGGGACTTGTATTTATTATCCTTGGAATCATTACTCATATCATATAGTACATCTGAATAGATTAGATTAGATTATTTTTATTTCATAATATAAGATTACAATATAAATTAAATTACGCTTAATCTATATGAATTTATATCATGATCGTCAAATAGAATATTAATTACAATGCAATGCCAACTTATAGGTCTGTATAAAACATTTAAATAAATTCATAACTAATTGATGTCCATAATAAAATATATAATGTCTATAGCACATAAAAGATCGTCAGATTACCGAAGTAGGTATTTATACCAAAATAACAATAAAAATTAACAAATACCAATAACTATAATATAAATTATTACAAATGTCAAAAAACAGTGATTCCTAATATTTTGTGTCCATGTATTCTTTCACAG
Source organism: Epinotia brunnichana (assembly GCA_963854355.1). NCBI lineage: Eukaryota > Metazoa > Arthropoda > Insecta > Lepidoptera > Tortricidae > Epinotia > Epinotia brunnichana. The sequence continues at coordinate 10,586,020 of OY977951.1, forward strand.
AATATAATGGATTTTTCAATGAAAAGATTCTCAATTGACGTTCAAATGTTTCGTCACATGGCTCATTCCGCAATTTGGCGGGTAGTCGTTCGTAATAGGTTGGGCCTATCACTCGAGGATTCCTACATGAAAGAGCCATGCGATGCGATATATGCCAATTTATACCACCTTGGCAGGAATGGCTTCCCATGAAGCAGCTTGACCCGCAAGTCGCAGTGACTGAGATGATGAAGTAAATGACGAATGAAACTACTGGTCTTTAAGGCATAATCATATCAGGGAGAATCTGTTTCCGGTTCAAAGTCATACTATTTCTGTCGTTTTATCCGACTCTATTAATACTCAACTGTAGTGAGCTAATATAGTTATGTTAATTCACATTACATAACCGTCGTCTACACCTTCTTTAAGTTCCGATTTAAAATGATAAACCAACTGGCTTGTGGTTTCTGACGGGGTGGAACATATACGACAGTCAATAAATGTGCAATATATGTATATATGCCAAATAACAAATGTTTATAATACGTGCCTGTTAGCCATCAAGAAGCGTGTGTCCGGTGTCTGTCAGTCTAGACGCTAAGGGCGAATTGTTGGTAACATTTAATTGTATATACAAGAGTGTTGGAAGTTGAACTGATCTGTATGAGTACCTGGTACCATGGTATACCTGGTCCATTAAGAGCTACCGCACGAGGAATATTTTTGAATGCATAGATGCAAACGCGTCACAGTTTTGGGCAGCATCGGGAAAAGGAAGGGTTGGTATCTAATAAGATCTATCGATGCTTTATCGCTACTGCATCACTCTGCTCGAAACGTTGTGGTTGCAAGTGTTTGCAACCCCCGCACTATTATAAAGTCTGATAGTTATTATACCTAGGAGCTATGCGGTGACATATGTTTGTATTGTTGCAGGAAGGCTACGAGCACCGGGGTCGCGCAGGATGCCGATCGCGCCGCGCGGTCCTCCGCCTTACTCCATACCGCCTTACCGCCCGCTACGTAGAAGACCTAGATTACCCTCAAGTGTCCTTTCATAATAACGTGTAACTTTTTGTACGCCGCTTTTATACCGACCTTTAAGTATAAGTACGCACAGTTAAGTGTTTAGTGTGTGTGTTAAGTGTGGCGCTAGAGTGAGCGTGTATGTGTCGATGGTGCGGCCGACATGGGAAAGTCCTCGGTTAGAACAGATGGCCAAGGTGAGTGATGTTCGGCCTCGGGGCACTTGTCCTCAAGGTTGATCTTTTGTCTATTTCGCTTCGTGCTAGGTTTACATGGGGTTAGTATTTACGAGTGTCATAAGTGCGAATGCTTGGGAACTTATCTGCCTGTGTGATATGTAGCTGTTTGTTTACATACATTAGCGATGAGTACGATGCAAAAAACAGCTACAATTTCAATATAATTACGAATAAGTATTGCGATACATAATTAGTAGTTATTATATAATATTAATTAAGATTTTTGGTTAGGGACAGCTGCTGGTCGCTTTACTAAGTTTTACATGTTTACTAACAGGATCACCAGCCTCACATCACTCGCACTGCCGTTTTACTTAGTAATAAGACGGTTTGTTTACGCACATGGTCAGAGTAATGGTAAGAAGTAGGTACCAGCTAGTAGTAGTAGGTACTACCTAAGCTCATGTACCTACCTAAACTCTAAACCAGTCATTTACTTATTCATTGTACGAGCTATGACCGCTTTGAATTGTAGAACTCTCTTCATTGTAGTCCACTACATAAATAGGTACCTATATTGTTTGGCAATAAGGTGAAAAAAACCGGCCAAGTGCGAGTCGGACTCGCGCACGAAGGGTTCCGTACCATTATCTATAAAAACGGCAAAAAATCACGTTTGTTGTATGGGAGCCCCCTTAAATATTTATTTTATTCTGTTTTTTTAGTATTTGTTGTCATAGCGGCAACAAAAATACATCATCTTTAAAAATTTCAACTGTCTAACTATCACGGTTCATGAGATACAGTCTGGTGACAGACGGACAGGCAGACAGACGGACGGACAGCGGAGTCTTAGCAATAGGGTCCAGTTTTACCCTTTGGGTACGGAACCCTAAAAATGGATACATTTCTTCGTAGTCGACTTTAAGCTTTAGTTATTAACCATGTTGTGTAAATTGCGCTGCGCATAGGTTCTCTGAAATTTCCTTAATGTCGGTATGACTTCCACGGCACGGTCGCAAGCCCAAATGTCGCGTGTACATTAATTCGGTGGGTTGCGTAACACGAGATTAACGACTTTACTTGGGAATGCTTTGAGAAAAGGCTTAGGTGCTAGTCTACAGCGTTCTGTGCTACTATGTTCTTAGAAGTTTTAGAACGCCTAATGAATTGTTCATTCTCCACGAAATCTTCGTATGAAAGAAACATGACTGGTTTAATAATTAATACGCGTTGTTGGCAAGAAATAATAGGTATTTATTTAAACACACATAGTAATTTAAACGAAATACAAACATAATAAGGTAACCGATATAGCCCTCCGAATCGCTAAACTTAAGTGGCAGTGGGTGGGGCACATTACACGTAGAACTAATGGCCGTTGGGGCGGAAAGGTTCTCGACCACGTACCGAAAGGCGCGGCGTTGGTAGGCCTCCCACAAGGTCGACTGATGACCTGCGAATGCGATGCGGGTGGCGCAGGACCGGTCACTTTGGAACTCTTTGGGGGAGGCCTATATCCAGCAGCGGACGTCTTTCGGCTGATATGATGATGATGATGATCACAAACATAATATTAAAGTAACAAAGAAACAATTATTTCGTGACAAATTGTGTTTTATGTTATTTCTTTTGTATGTGTCTTTGTTGTCACGAATAAATATTTGAATTTTTATTGGAATTTGAATTAATATTAAAATAACATAACGAACAAAGAAAGAAAGTAACCTACATACTAAAAACCCAACTGTAAAAAGGAAACACTATCCAAAAGGTCCACCTGTGGCATGGTCCCTAACTTAGCTACGTTTCATCAAAATCGGTTCAGCCGTTTTAGAGATATTGAACTTTGAAACGAAAAATGTCGGGGGTTTTTCAACTTGTTGTAGTTATGTCAATTAAGATAAACGGAATCGCAGCCCTACCTTGCATTAATAAATACAGTATTAGCTACGGGATGTCGATTTCAGAATGCAATCCCGAACATTCCAGTACAGTCACGAACCGGGATTGTTGAGCCGCTTGCCATTAAAGCTTGAATACAGTAAAATGTGGGCACAAGTAAATGCTTATATATTTTTTCTCAAAAATGGCCCGCAAAGTGAACATAACTCGCTACATATTGGAAGGTAAAGTGTATAGTTGAAGGCCAGATAAAAATTAAAAAATAAAAAACATTGCAGGCCGCCTGGAATGTTATATATGAATTCCTTTATTTGTCGAGTACCAAACTTTTTAAAAAGTAGAAACTGGCATATAAAAGACGGCACAGGTCGTATTCAGCCAAATCAAGTCGTATTTTTCTGTTGCAAACGCGACATTTTTGTATGTGTCATTAAAAGATTGCGTTTTTCGGTGGAAAAATACACTTGCGATTCTGTTTAAAAAAAAATATGACGTTTAATTTTATGTCATTTGCAGTATCCTCAATTTGTATTTAATAATAACGCTTGATTTAAATTTAGTCTTTTTTATTCCCCCATTTTTGAGAAAAGCACTATATTAGGCTCAGCCGGAATGGCAATTGCAGGCTTCGTATTATAATTAAACGGACTCGCAAGCTCGTCCGTTTAAACAAAATACTCAGCCTGCAATTGTCTCCTTCCCGGCCACGGCAATAATGTACTATAATTTATACAATATGGAAACTTCTTAGTATTATAAATAAAAACTATTTGATATCATGAATAAAAACTATTATGACAGCGTTCCACTTTGATCATTTGTTTTCACGATGGCGAGCTCTGAACACAAGAAACGTGAAATTATTTTGCGCAAACATACTGAAAATCCCCATTTAAGTTATAGGGCATTAGAAAAACTTTTAAAATTACCGCAATCTTCCGTATGTTTAGTTTTAAAAAGGTTCCGAGAACGATTGACAGTAGATCGCAAGCCGGGAAGTGCAGGTAAGCAAGGCGCAAAGGTTAAAAAAAAAGAAGCCCATGTCTTGCGGCTTTTTACAGCGAATCCGAAGTTATCGTCCCGTGATGTCGCAAAAAAGGTCAAAATGTCGCAGTCATATGCACAGAAAACTAAGTCTAGAGCTGGATTAAAGTCGTTCAAAGCACAAGCTGCACCCAATCGCGACGCTAAGCAAAATCTGTCTGCAAAACAGAGATCACGAAAGTTGTACGACAATTACTTGACAAAATTTGGATGCGTTGTATTGGATAATAAATAAATAATAATAAATAAATAATAAATATTTGCGGACAATCTTACACAAATCAACCTAGTCCCAAACTAAGCAAAGCTTGTACTATGGGTACTAGACGACGATATAGATACTTATATAGAGAAATAAATACTTAAATACATAGAAAACATCCATGACTCAGGAACAAATATTCGTGCTCATCACACAAATAAATGCCCTTACCGGGATTCGAACCCAGGACCTCTTGCTTCGTAGGCAGGGTCACTACCAACTAGGCTAAAGCGGTCGTCAAAAACAGTGATCACGAAAGTTGTACGACAATTACTTGACAAAATTTGGATGCGTTGTATTGGATGATAAAACATACATCAAAGCAGACTTCAAGCAGATACCGGGGCAAGAATTTTATACTTCTAAGAATCGTAAGGTTGCCCCAGAAGATTGCAAGTTAAAAAAGAGATCGAAGTTTCCAAAAAAAATCCTTTTATGGCAAGCTATTTGTAGTTGTGGTAAAATAAGTCGTTCATTCGTAACAACAGGCACAGTAAACGGTGAAATCTATATACAAAAAAGAATGTTTGCAAAAGCGTCTACTGCCCTTTTTACGCAGTCATAGCTCACAGCCATTATTTTGGCCAGACCTTGCGAGCTGTCACTACTCTAAAGCAGTAATAGTTGAGTGTTATAAACATAACGATGTCGCAGTGGTACCTAAAGAGTGCAATCCTCCAAATTGTCCTGAACTGAGGCCGATTGAAGAATATTGGGCAATTATGAAAGGGATTCTAAAAAAAAAGAGGCGGAGAAGTTAAATCGGCAGCTGAATTGCAAAACAAATGGAAATGGGCTTGCAAAAGATATCCTGACAGTGCTGTGCAAGACTTAATGAGCCGGATTCGACGCAAAGCACGCAGTATGGCATAAAGAAAGCAAATTAAATAATTGTATATATTTGTAAAAATGGTTATTAGTCTAGTACATAAATGCAATAAAAATTTCCTTGAAATATGTTCCATAACATTTTTATTTTTGTTACTTTATGTGTCCATGTTTTACTGTGTTCAAGCTTTACTCGTAATTTATCTGTGTATTCAATAACCGATGTCACCGACTGGCTGACATGACAGCTATTCATTTGCATTACACGGCCAAATTAGAAACATGGGTAAGTGGATCAACAATCCCGGTTCGTGATGGTACGTGTGGCCACGTTGCTGACACGCAACTATATTTGCAGACTATACATGGTTCTTGGTTTTTCCTAAACTGCAGGATCGCGCGGTTTCTTTGACGTTAACGATTTTGGAAGGACAGTATAAATAATTTACTTTAAAAACAAGGTTTAAACCGACTACAATTCAGTATTTCGCCAAGCCACGTAGGTACATGAAAATTTCCACATTTCCTTTTCAATTTACCACATGAACTGCTCTCCGAGAGCAAATGCGTTGATTATAACAAATAATTGTACTTTCAAAGCAAAGTTTTAACCGACTTCAAATCAGTAGCCAATTTGCCTATAAAATTTGAAGAGTTCCCTCGATTTTTCCAGGATCCCATCATCAGAACTGGATTTTGGTGACAACGGGACCAATCTGGAAGTATATGCTTTCAAACATAGAAAAAAAAATCAAATCGGTTTATATATTACCGAGATATCGCGTAACATACACACATAAAATAAAATAAAATACAGACGAATTGAGAACCTCCTCCTTTTTTTTGAAGTCGGTTAAAAACCCAAGTCGCTATCTGTGGGCTGATAATATTTAAGGAGTTCCGTCGATTCCTCAAGGATCTCAGATTTAACACTTCAATAGTAGCTACCCATAAGTCATCTGTGGTTTTCATCATCAGTTCCACTGCACCAAAATTGCGATTTCCGAGGGTAAATACACGAGTTTTAATAGAAAATACCGAAATCACTACACGCGTGCCTATAAAACTTAAGGGTTGCCCTCAATTTCCCTGGGATCCCATCATCAGATCCTGACTTGGTGATAATGGGACCGCCTTAGGAGTATACTTTTCGATTTAAAAAAAAATGTGGAAATCGGACCACAATTGATAGAGAAATGGGCGAACATACATAAAAAAAACATACATGCAGTGGAACATATAACCTCCTCCTTTTTAGGGCTCCGTAGCCAAATGGCAAAAAACGGAACCCTTATAGATTCGTCATGCCTGTCTGTCCGTCCGTATGTCACAGCCACTTTTTTCCGAAACTATAGGACCTCTACTGTTGAAATTTGGTGAGTAGATGTATTCTGTGAACCGCATTAAGATTTTCACACAAAAATAGAAAAAAAACATTAAGTTTTGGGGTTCCCCATACTCAGAACTGAAACTCAAATTTTTTTTTTTCATCAAACCCATACGCGTTACATCTATGGATAGGTCTTCAAAAATGATGTTGAGGTTTCTAATATAATTTTTTTCTAAACTGAATAGTTTGCGCGAGAGACACTTCCAAAGTGGTAAAATGTGTCCCCCCCCCTGTAACTTCTAAAATAAGAAAATGATAAAACTAAATAAAATATATGATGTACTGATGTACATCATATATTTTTGCCACCATGCAAACTTCCAACGAAAATTGGTTTGAACGAGATCTAGTAAGTAGTTTTTTTTAATACGTCATAAATCGTAAAAAGCAATTTATTTAACGGAATCCTTCATGTGTGAGTCCGACTCGCACTTGGCCGCTTTTTTAATATACACTACATTAAAATATTAGATTGGTAGGTAGTCCATCGTCAACGAGCGAAGGGTCTTTATATAATAGCAAATCGATTGTGATAATAATGGGCAAACGGACGGACATGACGAAACTATAAGGATCCCGTTATTGCCATTTTGGCTTCGGAACCCCAAAAACACATCAGTTTTATAGCAGTAATTATTTATTTGTTTGAGCAATTAGTTTACCCCGGAAACGTGGGCTGTAAATAGCTCGTACTTTAATACTTATATCGATAAGAACTATACTTAGAAAAGAGTAATCTTATCGGAATGTATCTACCTATCTCGTCTCGTATACAGTCACCGGCATCAATATACTATAATTATTTAACATAAAAGGGGGGTGAAGCGCTGAAGGCCTTATTCGGTATCGTGTTCTGATAAGAAAAAACTGAGAGAATTGTTTATTGACGTTTTTTTTTTACATTTGTATGGAGGGTTGGCTGGCTGGGGCGACCGGCTCCATATAAATGTAAAAAAAAATCGTTCTCTCTTTTCTTCACTCTTTTATGTTACATCCTGTATGATGGAATAAAGGCCGCAAAAATATCTGACACGGCTCTAGGAATAGAGTCGTTAATCGTTATCAGATATCTTTGCGGCCTTTATTCCATCATACAACGTGTCCCAAAACTCAACGATAAGCCGGCACCAGAGGATGGAGCTACTTATGATTAGTCGAGAAAAAATAAGGAAAAAAATATATCTCAATTATTTTAGAAATTACAGAAAAAAAATGAAATTCATCGAAAATCGACATCCCTAATGGTATTTTTAACGACCATGTCTACAAATATTCAAATATTACTGTTTTTTTTTTGTTTTTGGAAACTTAAATAGCCCTGCTATCTAACACAGTTCTTAAAAATACCATAATACATGTAGTTTTTACACAAAAAATTATCAAAATCGATTTTGTCCCTACAATTTTGAAAGATTTTTTCTTACAGTCCACTTTCAATCATCGTGGTGTAAAAAAATTGTATTGACACCACAATGGCAATTATTTTCAAAAGTTGACGCAACTAACCAAGATTCCAAAATGGTATAATACTTTAGGAAACCTAGTCACAAAAAAAAACAACGAATTTTTAAACAAGAATCGACATTATTTAATGTTGGCGGTAATCACTTTTACTGTACCCAAAAAAGGATTTTTGTTGTTGAAAAATGTTGAATAAATGCAAAGAAATGGTACATTTTTTTTTAATTTTTTTAAATTCATTTACTACATTATTAATACTACAGTAAATGTTCAAATTGCCTGCCACCGGCATTAATACAGACATGACATCGCCTTAGAAATGATCGTTTTATCCGTCGTGCACATCTTCTACCATTGATATGATCCGCAGCTTGTGTGATTTTTTGGCGAAGCTCGTCCAATGTTGCTATGGGTTTTGAGTAGACTTTGTCTTTAAGACAGCCCCAGTAGAAGAAGTCCAGGGGGTTCAGGTCGGGCGAACGGGGTGGCTACAAGATAGGACCAAGTCGCCCGATCCAACGCCCTGGATACTCTTGGTTTAAGTATTCTCGCACTGCACGGGCATAGTGAGCTGGGCAACCATCATTTTGAAACCACATGTTTTGTAAATCACGTAAAGGCACGTCTTCTAATAATTCAGGCAAGTCGTTTTGTAAAAAGTTCAAATAGCCATCACCATTAAGGTTTCCTTGTAACTACGACTTGCCTGAATTATTAGAAGACGTGCCTTTACGTGATTTACAAAACATGTGGTTTCAAAATGATGGTTGCCCAGCTCACTATGCCCGTGCAGTGCGAGAATACTTAAACCAAGAGTATCCAGGGCGTTGGATCGGGCGACTTGGTCCTATCTTGTGGCCACCCCGTTCGCCCGACCTGAACCCCCTGGACTTCTTCTACTGGGGCTGTCTTAAAGACAAAGTCTACTCAAAACCCATAGCAACATTGGACGAGCTTCGCCAAAAAATCACACAAGCTGCGGATCATATCAATGGTAGAAGATATGCACGACGGATAAAACGATCATTTCTAAGGCGATGTCATGTCTGTATTAATGCCGGTGGCAGGCAATTTGAACATTTACTGTAGTATTAATAATGTAGTAAATGAATTTAAAAAAATTAAAAAAAATTGTACCATTTCTTTGCATTTATTCAACATTTTTCAACAACAAAAATCCTTTTTTGGGTACAGTAAAAGTGATTACCGCCAACATTAAATAATGTCGATTCTTGTTTAAAAATTCGTTGTTTTTTTTGTGACTAGGTTTCCTAAAGTATTATACCATTTTGGAATCTTGGTTAGATGCGTCAACTTTTGAAAATAATTGCCATTGTGGTGTCAATACAATTTTTTTACACCATGATGATTGAAAGTGGACTGTAAGAAAAAATCTTTCAAAATTGTAGGGACAAAATCGATTTTGATTATTTTTTGTGTAAAAACTACATGTATTATGGTATTTTTAAGAACTGTGTTAGATAGCAGGGCTACTTAAGTTTCCAAAAACAAAAAAAAAACAGTAATATTTGAATATTTGTAGACATGGTCGTTAAAAATACCATTAGGGATGTCGATTTTCGATGAATTTAATTTTTTTTCTGTAATTTCTAAAATAATTGAGATATATTTTTTTCCTTATTTTTTCTCGACTAATCATAAGTAGCTCCATCCTCTGGTGCCGGCTTATCGTTGAGTTTTGGGACACGTTGTATATTGATGCCGGTACGTACAGAGTTGTCTCATCCATACCATAAATATAATGCCCATAAGTCAATACAAATAAAAATATGCCTAAATTTCCGCAAAAAAAGACGCCGTTTTTTTGTCAGTTTTGACCGGGTTCGATACCTCATACGTATGACTTGAGGCTTTTTTTAAATCTTTGGATACAGTTTTATTTTAATATAAAATTGTCCTCGTGACTCCTAAAAACAAATTTCCCTATCTCTTATAGTTTCACACTCAGTACCCTATTTCGATTATACAGCCTGTATACCTAGCAGCTGAATATAATTCAATAACACTCGTATTGTATTGCAGTGTATACAACTATACATACATACTATTATGTTGTAATTTATCTGTTAGCGCTTCCCGGATATTGAAGGGAGGAAACGCCGGTAAAAATCGAATAAACGTACTTTGAGTTCACTAGGTTACGACTTGATTTTATGATACATGTAAGCTTGTACATCTACATATTATGTGTAGCAAGGAACGTGTGCTTGAGTTTTGAAACTGCCGCGTAATTCGTCAGAACAGAATCGGCGACTAAATAAAAAACGTTTGATTATTTGGACAGCGAGGCAAGGTAAATATCACGTCGGCTGAAGCCATCAAACACACTATGCACGTCACACGAGGTAATGATGTCGAATTTAATCTCATCTCGTATTTGGGCTTTTCCCAGAATACTGCGGAAAATAGTGTAGAGTTTTCTATATAAGTAGCGGTCAACACCGAGATGACAGGGCAACACAGGTCGCAAGATGCGCGCGCCGGTCGGGCGGCGCTAGTGTAGTGAGTCTCGGCGCTGCGGCTCGGCGGAGCGCGCGTGCGGTCGCTGCTAGTGCTCGGTGGTTCGTGGTGGACGGGCGAGGCGGGCGGCATGGGGCGGCGGTAGCGGCGCGGATGTGCGCGCGCTCAGAGGCGGTGGAGCTGGAGGTGCTGGGCGCGGAGGCCGGAGAGCCGCGCCCGCCGCGCCCGCTGCGCCTCTCCTTGCTCGACCTGTTGGGCAAGCTGGTGCGGCGCGAGCCCGCGCCGCCGCACCGCCGCAACCGGCACAACCATCGTTTCCGCACCTTCGTCTCCTGCGGTTCGTCTATCGATTCACTAACCCTATTCAGTTAGTTTTAATGTCGTTTTGTTATATAGCGATATGTAACTATTACGATTATCGTGTCTCGGACGTTTTATTTTTTCGGAAGAAATGTTGAATTATTTAGTGATTGTTAATGAAGAACAATTGGAGCCGGTACAAAGGGAGTGGAGATGGTGGCACAGATTGGGCAAGGTTAGCGTCGCGCCCCCGCACGGTCAACGGCCGACGATCGCTTCGGCGCGCACACTATGAGTCTCCGCCGCTGTTTGTTATCGATTCACCGCCAACGGTCTTCTTCGTGATATTGTTTCAGACTTTAGAAACTAGTGAAAACATTCAACCAAGTAGCATTTCAGCTATCAAGCTTTTAGTCACATTATCATGAATCCGATTAACATTACACATTTGGTGTCGTATTCTGTCATTGACAGAGAATAGGCCAGACTGGTGGTATTCCCCTGACAAAAGCGGAGCTCTTAAATATTGATAAAAATGATTATTTCGCTAGATAAATATTGTCTAATATCTTAGGTTAAGGAAGACGTCAATATGCGTCAATAAGACTGATGGTGATGTGATGGCATATATTATGTCGTTTACCACTGTCGTGAAAACATCTACGAATGCTCTCACATTTACAAGGCAATTGCTTGTGACAATGAAATGCATGTGGGTGGATTGCAATTTTTTTACTTATACTCCGATTGCTAATTCAAGATCAAAAATTACCATTAAGTAATTACCAGCGATTTTAAATAAACAATTTGAATCATGAGCCTGAATTTTATTATACTAGTAGATAAAATAAATAAAAAATCGTCAGTGTTGACGCAAAGCAGTGATAACAATAGATCTACGGTAGATTTTTTGGTCTTGGAACTAGCAATCGGAGTGTAGTTAAGGCCCTAATTTAACCTACGCTTTATTTATGTTTTCATTATGTAATGAAAGTTACCATACAACAAAATGACACATTTTCGTTACATAATGAAAAAATAAAGGGTAGATTAAATTAAAGTCTCATCCGTGTACTTTTTTTTGCAATTCATCCTCGTGTCATCCCTGTAGTGCTGAAAGATATAGCAGGATATAGCCTACGTACGTAGGTACCTACGCAACAAACATTTATACTCGTATTGCTTAGCGCATATTTCCTCAGGAACTAGATAGTGAGCGATAAGTAACTAATTTATTTATTTGTAGAAATAAAGTAACAACTAAAGCTTTATTTATTGACGCACTGATTTTGCCTTTTGATATACCAGAAGTACATAAGGAAACGTGTTTCTCGCAATCCTTTTCAATATCAGAACAAGCTCACCCGCGTAATACGGTTAACAAAGTGGAAACGAACAAATTATTATGTACCTTAAGCAAATAGGTCAGCGTAGGTTGATCGTGTTCGTGACGCGGTCACTGAAACAAAACCCAAAGCGACGGAGATCAACTTTTGCCAGCTGAAAGCTTCCTTTATACCTCTGAAATGCCGTGCCGCCCACACTCAATCTTATACATTTATGTCATAATTTTCTTTTTTAAACGCCATACCAATGGGTACAATTTGACAGCAATAAAATAATATAGAGTAACAAATTAAGTTATGCTGTGAGCAACAAGTGGAGCGCTCCTCAATTTACGTTTATTTCATTCATCTTGTGTAGGCGTCCGCTTCCCATCTTGCTGTAAAATAATAATTCGAATGTCAGATCTACATTGGCTGGCATATTTATATCTTATAAACGGTATACTCTTGCTTGCCAGAATTTCATTTGCCCGAATTTTATTTGCCGTAATATTCAACTGCCATAATGTTGTTTTACCATATTAATTATATGCCAGAATCTTTGTTTTCCGTAATATCAATAATCTCATTTACCATAATCTTGTAATCCATAACTATCACATGCCATAATGTAATTTGCCATCCATCTCAACATCCATAATATTCATATGTAATAAAGTGGATACGTATTGCGGTCTAAAATTAAAAATAAAATAACCTCGAACCTATAGTTAAAAAGCGAGCATGCCGCGGTAGCGGCCGGCGAAGTGCCAGAACCGAACATTCGCAACATTCGAACGGCTCGCAGAAATGTAGTTTTTTTTATGGCAAATGAATATTATGGAAAATGAAACGTTAATGAATATAACATTCGGGAATATGAAAGTTTATGGCATAATATATGAATGATTCGGGCATACAACATTATGGAAGATAACAGTATGTCAAATGAATATTATGGAAAACGAAACATTTGGGCAAATGAAATTCGGGCAGACGAAGTTCGGGCAAATGAGTATTATAGAATATGACCGTCGGGCAAACATTAGACAACTCTTATAAACATACCTTTATAATTTTACTGTGCGACTTTTTTTCTGGTGTGATTTCCATTGTATTACTACAGTGTCAAAAATTTAGTCGTTGCCCATATAACAGTATAACGTATAACTTATTCTCTTTCCAAATAACAGTAATAACAGCATAAGTTAAATTGGTATATCGTGTAACTGTTCAGTTTTTGTCTTTACATTATTTACTTAAATCGGTGTAATGGTTGTCAGTTGTTTGTAAGACGGATTATCCTGGTTTGTTAAAATTCAAACGATTTCCGTTATTATCCCATCTGAGGGTCAAGTGGGACTATATTAATCCTTTGATCCCATTTAGGCGGGTTTCTGGCTGAAAAGGAAAATTTGCCGTAATATTCAACTGCCATAATGTTGTTTTCTATAATTTCGTATATATACTCATTGTTTACCATATTAATTATATGCCAGAATCTTTGTTTTCCGTAATATCAATATCAATAATCTCATTTACCGTAATCTTGTAATCCATAACTATCACATGCCATAATGATATTTGCCATCCATCTCAACATCCATAATATTCATATGTAATAAAGTGGGTACGTATTGCAGTGTCTAAAATTAAAAAAAGCGGCCAAGTGCGAGTCGGACTCGCACATGAAGGGTTCCGTGAAATAAATTGCGGTTTACGATTTATGACGTATAAAAAAAACTACTTACTAGATCTCGTTCAAACCAATTTATCATATATATTTTTTAGTTTTATCATTCTCTTATTTTAGAAGTTACAGGGGGGGGGGGGACACACATTTTACCACTTTGGAAGTGTCTCTCGCGCAAACTATTCAGTTTAGAAAAAAATGATGTTAGAAACCTCAATATCATTTTTGAAGACCTATCCATAGATACCACACGTATAGGATTGATGAAAAAAAAATTTTGAGTTTCAGTTCTGAGTATGGGGACCCCTAAAACTTAATGTTTTTTTTCTATCTTTGTGTGAAAATCTTAATGCGGTTCACAGAATACATCTACTTACCAAGTTTCAACAGTATAGCTCTTATAGTTTCGGAAAAAAGTGGCTGTGACATACGGACGGACAGACAGACAGACGGACGGACATGACGAATCTATAAGGGTTCCGTTTTTTGCCATTTGGCTACGGAACCCTAAAAAAATACCTCGAACCTATAGTCAAAATCCTGGATATAGGTGATTATTAGGTATTTCATCTATCATATTCTTACCGCCTTCGGTCCAACTCAAATCTAAGACAAGTCGGTGTAGGTACGACGACGAGCGAAGCGAGGGGAGTGTTATTAGGTAGAACTGCGACCTTACAGCGCGCGAGCCGAGCGAGCGAAGTGAGCGTGCCGCGGTATTCATATTCATATTCATTTATTTGCTGCAACCATGGTATTTACAGGATGTTCTTAAAATTAATCAGTACAGACATGGACCCTACTAGGGTGTAGCAACATGTTTAAATACTAAACTAACCTAAACATACATATATTTAAAAAAAATCAACATATTGTTATATTTATATAAAATCTGCACATTAGATAACAACATACCTACTTGATTGCATTTGCACCATCTATTAAATTGTAAAACATTAGCGGTAGCGGCCTGCGAAGCGCCAGAACCGAACATTCACAAAATTCGAATGGCTCGCGGAAATGTAGTTTTTTTGTGGCAAATGAATATTATGGAAAATGAAACGTTAAGGAATATGAAATTCGGGAAAATGAAAGTTTATGGCATATGAATGATTCGGGCATACACCATAATGGAAAATAACAGTATGCCAAATATTATGAATATTATGGAAAACTAAACATTCGGGCAAATGAAATTCGGGCAGACGAAGTTCGGGCAAATGAGTATTATAGAATATGACCGTCGGGCAAACATTAGACAACCCTCCAACAGCTGCGGAAGATGTTAGACGATAAATATAGTCTTAAAACTGGTAAGCCAGTGCAAGTAATTTAGATTTATATAAGACGTCTTTGCTTGCGTAGCACAATTTATAATAACTCTATGATCGGAAAGAATATGACGTGCAAGGATAATCCAAAGGTGCTCTTGTGCATCGAAGGTCGAATGGATCAAATAAATGACTAAACAACCGCATAGAAAACATAGGTCGAATTATAGTGGGCTGCAGTGGTTCGTATCGCCGCAGCGCTGCGCTCTTTTAATTTAAAGTCCATCTAGCCAAACGCTCCAGTAACTGAATTCCATTAGTCTTCCAAATAGTTTTTCTGCCAACAAATACAATTTTGTACTCTCATTTAGTCAGGTCACGCTTTACAAATGAAATTTCGCAGTCGTGACTCAAAGCTACGCAGCTGGCTGGCTGCTAACGCGAGACGCGAGGAAAGTGCCCATGAAAACATGATTAGTCGTAAACCGAGAGAAAGATCGATCGGCGTCTGGTCGGCGCCCGTCCCAAGCCCCGTGCAGACGCGACTAACACTTCACTACCGAGGGTCCTATAGCAACAAACCGCCGCCACGCCCGCCCTCCCGCCGATCCGTCATAACACACACTTCATAAAATGCACCCAATCGAACTCAACTCGCAGTCCGCTCCAGCTTTTATAAAAATAATATTCCGACCTTTTTAACCACATAATAATATATCTTAACATTTTTCGTCTCTTTATGTGTTGTTTGCAAGGCGAGCTGTGTTAAAAACGGCAGAAACAAAACAAAGCCTTTAGAATACGGCTAATTATCCGAGCTACCCTGCCCTGTTCGTGACACAGATTATATTATGTCCCTCCTTTACACACGGGTCGCTTTGAGCTTAAGCTTTGCTTAATAACTTCCTAATCTTTATAACTATGAATATGTACGTCCAAGTTCATATAATGGTATAAGTTTAAGTAAGTAGCACGCAGTGAAACGGCCTAATGAGAGCGGTAGCGTTAATTAGGTTTATGAACGTATGCGTGATACGTGTAAAAAATATTTATATTTTCCTACTTTAGGTACTATTATTTGTACCTTTAATGCGCTGGATATAGTGATGATACATCCCTTTTCGCATTATGTAATTTTGCGCACAATTTAAATAAGAAATAGTTAACGAAACAAATAGTTTAGGTATAGTCAACGTCCATGAATATGTGGGGGGGAGGGGGAGGAAATCTCAAAAATGTATATTCATTTTTAGACTTGACCATACCTACTCTGCCCCCGTTACGAAGAAGGGCGCATGTCACATTTTTGCCAAAATTGAGTTATATATACTGCCGTGATCAGCAAAAAAAGGCGCGCTAGCCCAACATAAATATCCTAACAAGTTAAAAGAATCCTTAGTCCGTCCAATCCATAAAAAAGGCGACCGTAAAGTACTTTCCAATTATAGACCTATATCCATTCTATCTAGCATTGACAAGGTGATCGAAAAAAGTATCATAAACCAAATTAATTCTTTTCTTCAAAAAAATAAAGTACTTAACGACTGTCAACATGGTTTCCAAAAAGATAAAAGCACTGTTACCCTTTTATCAAGATTCACCGATGAGATAAATACGTACCTAGGAGATAAGAAATTTGTTGTAGCCATATTTAATGATTTTAAAAAAGCATTCGACACCTTGGAAACCGACACTCTTTTAAAGGGCATGGATGAATGTGGTGTGGGGCAGCCGCTGAACTGCTGGTTCCGGGACTACCTCACATCACGTTCATATCGCGTCAAGATAGGCGACGGCTTAAGCGACGAGACGCGGGTGCGCTGCGGGGTCCCCCAGGGCTCCGTGTGTGGACCTGTGTGCTACCTCATGCACGTTAACAGTCTGTGTGGAGTACTGCGTTACTGTTCCGCGCACATGTTTGCAGACGATCTATGCACCCTAATTGCCGGAACCAACCTTTCAGAAACTTGTCGCTTGGTTCAACAGGACATAGACGCAGTCGTTAAATGGTCCCATGATAATGGTATAGTGTTAAATACAGATAAGACCAAATTCCTCATCATTCAATCACCTTATTTGTCAATAGCTGAAACCTCACCACTTATGTATACCCATAGTTTTACTTGTCTTCATAATAGTTTAAATAATTGCCAATGCAAACATATTGAAAAGGTAGACTGGGTTACATATCTTGGCGTCAAGGTTGATGTTACATTTTCCTGGCTACAACATATTAACTATATTTGTAGTAAATTAAGATTACTCCTAGGAAAATTTTACCACCTTAGCTTTAAAGTACCAATCAATATACTAAAATGTCTGTACTTTGCTATAGTAGACTCGGTGCTGGGATATGCCCTTGATTGCTATGGACTTACATTCAAATCTTACATAGACAAACTTGAAGCATTGCAAATTAGATTCTTAAAATTACTAGTAAATAAAAAAACAAAAAACAGTTGCAAGGGCGATTATTCAAAATTATTTAAAATCTGTAAAATACTTCCGGTTAGCCTAAAACATAAATACCTTTTAGCAGTTAACAATCATAGCAATCGAGTACATAGCCCAATACCGATAGAACACAAACATAGCACAAGGTCAGTGTCCGCGGGTAAGTATGAAGTACCTCGGGTTGATAACTATTTTGGAGACCGTACTTTAGCCAAGAGACTTCCGTACTTCTTAAATACTTTACCCGAAGACATCCGAAATGAACCAAATAAACATAAATTTAGAAAAGCACTAAAAAAACACCTACTGCATACCTACACTTAAGTAACTGCTTGCTTGCTTATTTTGCAAGCAAGCGTTATCATATCACACTCATATTTATAACAAGATTAATAAGTTAGCATTTAAGTATAAAATAGGATTAAAAACGATGTTATTATTATGCTATGTATATTAAGCATAAAAGAGACTTACCTGCAGGCAAACTGTTCAAACAGTTTTGCAGGGACATGTTTTAGAATAAGTTTTTTATATCTTTGGTTAATAAATATAATAAATAATAAAAATGTACAAGTACAAGAGTTTTCCAAAAAACACGTAGATGTGACTTTTTATGTGAGTAAAGTCAAATCAGTCAAATATCAAATATATTATTGATAAGACGCTTGTGGTTAAATCCGTTCTTTATTTTAGGAGAAACAGAGGTAATATCTGTTATAGACTTAAATGAATGTTAGCATTCTAAATAGGACGTAAATGGTAACTTGTACCTTTTCTACTAAGTACGAGTATACTATTATTTTCCAATCATTTTTTTACTAAGATGAAAAGGAAAAACGCGTAAAATAAAATAAATAACTATAAATTATAGAATTATTAAAAAACTTAAATGTGCGCAAAGTATTTGCCTAACTATATAAAGCCGTTTACAGAACGTCTCTATCTCTTTTCATTTGGACACAGCAGATTTTTTACCATTGATTAACTTTAACATTTTTTTCTCGTTTTCGACATCATGTGACAAGCGCCCTTCTTCGTAACGGGGGCAGTACTTATGTAACAAATTAACAAGGCTTAGGTAAACCCCATGTTAGCCCGGATAATTGGGGACTCGATTTCGATATATAGGTAATCTCGTACATACATACATAAAACATACATAGGTAAAATCTAATTTCGGTTGATAACAAAATTATAAAATACGTCAAAAGAAACCATACCATAATTAGCTTCAACGTATCAACAGAAATACGATAAGAATGGAAAGTCCGCAAAACCCTGAAAGATGCGCGTTTTTTTTTGATTTCGTCGTTAATTGTACTTACTTCAATTACGTTTGCAGTTCAAGAGATAATGAAGTATTAACCAAACAGAATATACTAAAGTGACGTGTGGCTATAAAAATCGTAAGAGACCTTTAAAGGGTTTACTTAGAACAGTGGTCTTGATTGTGGACTGCGATATTTTATCAATAAAGAATTCGGCCGACGCTACGAGTATAGGTATAATACAGCATCAGAAGTGCCCAAATTAATTTGGAACATGCGATAAGAGAATAAGGCTTGTGCAATTTCGAGCATGTTATTTTACTTTACGTTTGTACTTTTGTTGTTGATTGTATTAAATAAATAATAAATAAATAAATATTACGGGACAATCTTACACAAATCAACCTAGGCCCACGGCAGTGCTACCTAACTGCGCCGTGGGAACTCAGAATTATACCTAAACTTTGCGCACCGGTACCGGTACATCCGCCAGTGGGCTGGCCACGGCCGGACGCTGCTTTACGCGCACGATAAAAGTTATTACTAATTCTTTAAAAATTAGTTCGTTGCGAATAAATTCACAGACGATGAAACGGATGAAAAGTTAGTAACTTACCTACTTTATACTAAGTACCTACTAATTATCTCCATGACAGGTACAAACTAGTGAGTTTGAACAAAGGCGTAATGTTTTTTTACGGAACACCTAATACCTATTTCAAATACTTACGTAATAATTTTTTAAGGCCTGCTTTAGTTTTCGTAATTTGGTATACCTACCTACCCCGAGCCGTAGCCGTAAGTTTAGGTACTCCGCCACTGCCATTATGTCGAAATTAATTATTTAGTTGTTTGTATTAATTTCATGTTTATATTTATTCCTGTCTAGCAGCAATTAGTATAATATTTTACTTAGTAAGATTAGCGGGGTGCATGCATTGCACGGCCTAAGAAAGGGCGTAAACATCGTCGTTGCTATAGGGACTTATAACCTTTTGGAAGTAATCAGAATATTTTAAAACAACTTATGCCTAGTGACTAATTCCAAGTTTGCAATGCTACTTTTAAAATTTTATACAATACTAGCTGTTGCCCGCGACTTCGTCCGCGTATAACATGTCATCGTCTTAAAGTTTGTTTAAGGAATAAATTAAAAAAAAAACATTGAAATTAGTTTTGTGCCCAGTCTTTTAGTAAACAGTCTAAAACCGAAGTTACAAATCTCTTACTTTCAAAATGGCTTGCTCTTTATACACACTTAGAACCCCCTTTGAACCCTCATAATAAACAGGCTGAAACCGTAGTTACAAATTTCTTACTTTAAAAATGTCTTGCTCTATACTACTATACAAACTTCGAACCCCATTTTATTTTTAACCTTCTTAGGCGATAAATTAAAAAAAACGCTGAAATAGCGTTGTTTTTTTCTCCATTTGACTTCATTTTAAGTCCTTTTTCGAGAAAATACCTACAACATTGTGATTATTTTATTTAGTGTCTACAGTGATTACATCCCTATTTTCGATCTATCCGATATCCGTATTTTCTTTTAAACCACGAACTTCAGAATTCGAAATATTCGGGTATCTCTATCTCTATCGCACTAACATTACTCGAGTGAGAAGAATGCAGATATACGAACTTCGAGTTTTGGTTTGCGTGGTTTGGCTGAATACGCAAATAGAGCGCGCGCGTGTTATTAAAAAAAACATTTGTGTTACTTATATTGTTCGAATTTGTTGATACATTTAATGAAATTACGCTTTAATACGACATTTGCGCATATAAGTTCTCATATCAGAATCGATTAATTTCTTATGCTTTACCTCTTGGTATGCGTTTCGTGAAGGTCTATCGGAGACGGGATTTAAATTATTAATAGGTGAAATTAAGGAAAAGCAATTCCGCCATTTTGACGTTTCACAAAGCTGACAGATGTGGCGGCGATATACTTTAAGAATAATAAATGAAAAATAAAATTACCTACACAACAAGTTTCGTTTTGTTATATGTGGTAGCTGGTAGATGAATAGGTAGGAGGTACCTACATTTTGAGTGTCGTAACGTATAGACATGGTGAGAGATACTTGACATTAAAAATTATTTAACATGCTGCGTTGATATGCCTGTACACTCGGCTACAAAAGTATTGCACCTTTTCTAAAATTCGGTTCAAGCTATTATTACTCCTAAGATACTTATTGTCGATATTAGTATCGTACGAAAGGTAATAAAACCCCCTAGGCTTTAGCTTTCAAATGATACTAATATCGACAGGGTACAGTAAGTATCTTAGGAGTAGGTAATAATCGCTTGAAACGAATTTTAGGAAAGTTGCGATACTTTTGACGCCGAGTGTATGTAGGTATGTATGTATGTATGTAAGTAACTATGCAGTTCAGATACTGGCAGACTCTCGGGAAAAACTTACAAGTCTTTTGAAATATTAAAATTGAAAAACGATAACAATTAAATTAGGTAACCTAATTAGTGAAGTGCATGGAATGTGTGGGTGTTTTTATTTCACTCAACTATTAATAATAAAATCATTTCTAAGTGGTGTCAACCCTAGCGTCTATTGGCTGGCAAGTGCGGACAACGACCGGCACGTTCAAGGTCGCTCCATTGTTAAATTTAGTAGGCATGGAAAGCGGTAGGTATGCGCTTTTTTATTCAGAGTCGAGCATCTGTTCGTTGGAACTATTATATAATCTGTGCCCACGGTAAGCTCAGTTAGGCTTGTGTTGTGGGTACTAGGCGATGATATATATAATAGATAAATACATATAGATACTTATATACATATATATAACATCCATAACTCAGGAACAAATATTCGTGATAAACACACAAATAAATGCCCTGACCATGATTCGAACCCGGGACCTCCAGCTTCGTAGGCAGTCACTATACCCACTGGGCTACGGAGGTCGTTAAACACTTAATTAGGGTGTATTAACACTTAATTCGGGACAATAATACCTGGCCAATCTCACTTCTCTTCTCTTCTCTTGGGATGCTCAGAAGCATTCCGCCTTATGTACCTATATGCCTTAGTTTTGGATAAAAATCGGATTTAGTGGACCATAATAGAGATCGGATACATAATACTGTTATCCGATCTCTATTATTAAGTGCCCAAACTTACTCGTACAATGTATTACTCAACCGCGATGTGTTTGGGATTGGAATAGTTGTCAGTTCATATAAAATTTTACGTATTTATATAGCAAAACCTATATAGTTCATGCACTTACACATTATGTTCGACCATCAGGTATGTGAATTTTACAGTGAGTGTTGGTGAGCTTAAGTTTTATTTAATGTTCTGCGTATGATTAAAACTTTTGGCTACAAAAACTCATTGACGCTATAAAAACAAAATTTACATAATAATTTGTGATGTTCAGATTTAAATTTAGAGTTGGGTAATGATTTTAAAGTTGCTGAAATCTTATTATAGTAGTTTATGTGACTGTACATAATGAAGGGCATTAAACACGAGTGTTTGAATGCTTAATTATGTACAGTTACATACACTACTTTATCTATCCACATATCATATTAAGCCTCCATGAAGCATTCAGGAGCCACATATTATGACCGGCATCGCGGCGTTGTTTTCTTGCATTTTCTTGCTTTTTATTTTAATTCAGATACAAACTAGAGTCGGATCCAACTATCATATCATTCGATATCTTACTTACGTGCGGACATTTGTCAAATTTGTATGCAAATTGACAATTCATTTCGAACTAAACGTCATCTCAACTGATATTAGATTAGAGGTCAATTCAAATTTCTTTGTTTTTCAGAGATGTTCAAAATTTGAATGAAATAATATTATCGAAATCGATGTTATTATTTAGCAATAATAACATTTTCACAGATAAGAAATTTGTTCAAACAAAACAGTCTATTTTTATGGTGATCATAATGTGCGGTTCTTGAACGCATCATGGAGGGTTTATTATATTTGGATAGATACAATATTTTACGCACTCTTTTTCCCATAGTACGGGCCAAAGAAACGTTCCGATGGAGTTTGGGTTCCGATTGGTTTTCCTAAGAATGTGTTTAAAACTAACATATCCAATTATTATTATAAATAACACCATGCGATGGGGTTTTAAATAATAATAATTGGATATGTTAGTTTTGAAATCATTCTTAGGAAAACCAATCGGAACCCAAATCCCATCGGAACATTCGGAACGTCCTTTTGGCCCGTACTATAGAAGTGTCATTTGATACCTCCTTAGCGATCGACCGACGGGTTTTTAGGGGGTGGGAAAAGTTCCGGGTTTTGCTTGACAAATATACACACTTCGAAGATATAAATGCATGGTAAAGTCAGTGTAGTTTAACTCCGAAAATTGTCAAATTCAATACATTGTTTGTTTACATTATTTTCGTTTTCAACTGGTGCTTACTTTACATGTCTCTCTATAACCTACCCCACACATAGCTCGAACATATTTTTCTGCGCCACAAATGCTTGATTAGCGTTTACCGAATTTCCCCACATTATAATCTCGTATCTTAGGATGGATGCTATATATCCGTGATGTGTACGTATTAATATACGTACACATCACGGACCCGTGACTCTACATCCAACATAATGCACGGTACATAGGATATGAGGCAGTCATATTCACAAATAATCACACTAAATATGCGCTTACAGATTTTGTTTACACCATAATGCATTTGACCTATTTTCCCTAATACATAAGATAGTATAAGAAAGAACACGGAATAAAATACAAGTTAAATGTGGGCTCGGAAGCCCAATAAGTACATTACTCGTGCTGCAGCGCGCTAGTTAGATGTCAAACACCTTCGCACGCTACTATGTAGGTGTATTGTGTAGTATGTTTTATTATATACTCAATAATATTAACATTTGTTTCTTATAGCCACGTATTGCTTTCCTTATACATTTAGGAAACTAGGTAAATATATGTTATATCCGCCATCTTCTTGGAGGCATAATAAGACCCCGATTCAGTAGGTTTTAATGAAAATGGATCTATAATTACTCTTATGCTAAATTGGTTTGAATTTATCCGCGTAGTTCTATAAAAGTGACATTTAACCCCGGCGGCGTTCTAATACGTGTAGGTACCTATAAGTCTGAAAACGTGTGCTAATCCTTTTCCTTTTGTATGTTATACGAATGTTCCCTAAGTGCTTGTTATTGTTCTTAGTATCTCGATCGATTTGTAAACAAACATTATTAGTGTAATACTACCGTAACTTAATGGTGGGTATCGAATTGCAGCCGATTTCGACGGAGAATGAAAAGGGAAAAAAAAGTCCCGGAACTTTAAAAATTCGATGCATTCATTATTTATACGGCTGTCACATTTCCCCGCTAACTGGGTTACCAAATTGAATAACAACTCTAGTAAATGTCTTTCATGAAATTAATATGTAATGTTTCTCTATTAACAATGTATTTGTTTTGTTTCAGAGAATGAACGGAGAATCAAAGCCAACAATAGGGAATACAATGCCCAGTTCCGTTACGCTGTAAGTCTATTTATATTACATCACACAAAATGCAGTAGTACTCACACATTCTTTTATGACACGGTCGGAGCCTTATTTCAAGTTGACTGATAGTCTGTAAGCCCGCTCCCAATACACCTATGCCTCATGTCAACACGATAAAATGCATGGCACACGGTCGAGAATGTTGTGCTGAGCCCAAATCAAACCACACCAAAGGTGGCCAACTTTGGCACCGTCTGCCAAGTACTTCCGGCCATTTC
Source organism: Epinotia brunnichana (assembly GCA_963854355.1). Classification (NCBI taxonomy): domain Eukaryota; kingdom Metazoa; phylum Arthropoda; class Insecta; order Lepidoptera; family Tortricidae; genus Epinotia; species Epinotia brunnichana. The sequence continues at coordinate 10,610,669 of OY977951.1, forward strand.
AGGACTGACAGACTTAGGTTTACTCTCTCTACGATTAAATGCCTAAATGATGCCACATGTCTCGTACTGTTGTCACATGACGTAATATACCTACCGTTAACATTTTGACCTTAGTGAAGGATTTTTCAAACTGTCGGCAAATTTTAGGTGCGATAATCTTCTGATTCTTGCTCAGCACATCTTTCTCCACCGTGTGCCATGCATTTTATCGTGTTTTGATGAGATGTAGCGTAGGTGTATTGGGAGCGGGGTTACGGACTATGACGAAACAGGAGTGTGGCGATAATTTTCCGAAAATCGAATTTTACTGCAAGGAATCTTTCCAGTAGCAAATTTTCCGATTTTGAATTGTCTGTTCGGTATTGGTTTGGTTCGGAAAATTTGCGAATGGAAAGATAGCTTGCAGTAAAATTCGATTTTCGGAAATTGATCGCCACACTCCGACACAGGCGGTGTCTGCACGGGGTATCGGGCTGACCCTTTTCAAACAATTACAGGTTTATTGAAAAGCCTTTTTCCGCGGGGGTACAATAGCATACTTCCGTATATATATAAGAAATGAATGACTATACAAGAAACTCCTAAAACAATAATTCGAACTCATGGGTTCTAGTGTATGACAATTCTGCAGCAAAATGTCTATCCTAAATAATCCTAATGTGCGTTTTGTCGAAAAAGACTGACGTAATATTAAATTTCAGGGAAGACTTTTCTCATTTTATCTATAGAAATAATGAAAGTATTTTGGTCGTTATTGGCAAGGCACCAGAAATTACACCTCTTACGCATTAGTAAGTATAACTCAGTGTTGTATTTGCATTTTGTAATGCAAAAATAGTGTTATGTATTTAACAAAAATCTAATCTAAAGTAAAATAAATAGAACAAAGAGTGATTGGACACGATCTGTTGCGGCAATACTATTTTAATAAATGCTCTGCCTAAGTTTTAATCATAATACCTATAATAACTTAAAATATGAATCAATAACTTCAGGTCGGTTTCGCCAGAACTATTCATGTATAAAATTCACTTTAATCAAAAAGACGGTAGCACGGACTTTCTACGGTTACCCTGAGAAAATTACGGTTTTTTTGGAAATAATTCAATATCAGGCTAATTATTTGTATACGGCTTTTATATGTTATTTTAAACAACTTTTACTATTGACATCAATAATTCTATGGACCGGAAGTTAGGAAAAAAAATTAACCCGCAAGCAAAAATGCTATCAGTATTTTTATAATGAAAACATGTTTGAGTACACAAATTTGGAGACTTACCTGAATCCAAAAATATAAGCATCAGGAAATAACGGCATTTTAATTAAATATTTTACGACCTTGAGATAATATTGAATTTCATGTGGCCTATAGAAAGGTTTATTCATTAACAAAAATAAGTGGATTATGTGCGTATCCCAAAGAACGTATATAGACGTAGTCAATTATAAAGTAAAGAAAGTTTATACCATTTTCGCCTGACTTTTACGGAATTTATGAAGATTACTTTTAATAATTTTTTACCGTATCGGTATTCAATTTAGGTGGATTATTAATGAATATTTAGTCAAATTACCCAACCTATTTTTTGGTGTAAAAATATGGCTGATATCGATATATTGTTGTGTTTTCATAGAGCGAAACCCTAAAGTTCTCAGGGTAGGTAGATAAAAAGATCGATCAAAAAATGTTTGTTCCAGAACAACTACATCAAGACATCGAAATATTCGATCATAACGTTCCTGCCGCTGAATCTGCTGGAGCAGTTCCAGCGGCTAGCCAACTTCTACTTCCTGTGCCTGCTGGTGCTGCAGCTGATCCCGGCGATCTCCTCGCTCACGCCCATCACCACCGCCATACCGCTGATTGGTGTGTTGGCGCTCACAGCCGTGAAGGACGCCTACGACGATTTCGTAAGTGCTCAATACAATACATTTGTTGGTCGTAAGGATCGCTTGCAAGTATCGCGACTTGCTGGAGTAGTTCCAGCGGCTAGCCAACTTCTACTTCCTGTGTTTGCTGGGGCTGCTTGTGCTGCAGCTAATCCCGGCGATCTCCTCGCCTCACCACCGCCATACCGTTGATTGGTGTGTGTCAAATGTCAAGAAAATTTTAGAAGAACGCTTTCTCTGAAACCGTTACCATTCGGATTGTCAATCATAGAACACACAGTGAGCAAGTGATAGGATAAGATCGAATAGCTTATAAAATATTTGCACGGAAGTTTGTCACCTGCTGATCTCGCAAACTCCTTCGAGGCAGCCACACCGCTAATTGGAGTACCAACCCTCAAGCGCAGCCAAAGACGCCTACTAAGAGTTCGTAAGTGCCTCCACCTAATTCGACACATACTATTCACTTTTATTGTAGTGGCAGGCGAGGAAAAGTTGTTCATGTAGTAAGAAGTGTAGTAACCCGTGTAGTAACCCGTTTTTGAAACTTTTAACAAGATTTTCTAAGAATATTTGCTTGCCTCGACATACGGACATTAAATTAGAAATCATGAAAAGTGGCTTAAATTTTCAAATATCCGTAGGCTTAATAAACACTAGTAACTAAGGGTTAACTAAACTCACGTATCATCGTATCAATTTGTCACAAGTGAAAACACTCAACCTAATGCAGAGCTAAGATAAGCCCGAAACTCGTCGCTAAATAGTGACAATTAATGCGAATCGTAAACACAAATACGTATAACTTCTATTGAAAATATTTTTACGTCATACCTGGCCATAAAGTAGGAATTACCGCACGCTATGCGTGCGGAAAACCCCACTTCCTGGCCAGATAGAGACGTAAAATTTTGTACTCACCACGGGCGGTAATAAAGAAAGCCCCAGAGCGCATATTTATCGCCCTTGCCTTCGGCTCGGGCGTCAAATACCTGCGATCTGAGACATTCTTTGTTTAACCGCCCTAGGTAAGTAATGTACTATAAAGGGTACCCATCGTAAAATAAACAACGATTCGTGTATATCCCGTATAATATTATATCCCTACATAGAAAATAAAATAATGAGTGACAGTTCTTTTAGTTCGTCGTAGATCACAGCTTACCTATTTAGCGCGGCGCCCGGTGATATACCTACTTATTTAGAATACAGTAGGTTTTCGCGTTTGAAGATGCCCGTGTTAAATATGTAAAAACAGTTTCGTTTCAATAATGGATCCAGTCTGAATAGGTTTCATATCTTTTAGTATTTCTTTTTTAACCTCTTCTTGCTATAATACAAATTTCAGGTAGGTATATCATCTTCACTAAACCGGACTTAATCGCGTATAATTAACTTACCTACCTATACCTATTTACGTCTTTGGGGTTTCCCGATGTTTCGGATGTGTCACAACATTCTTGCTCGCCCGGGAAACCTCGAAAAGGTAAATAAATAAGTTAATTATACGCGATTAAGTAAGTCCCGTTTAGTAATAATTTACTTTAAAAACAAAGTTTAAACCGACTTCAATTCAGTACTTCGCCAAGCCACCTAGGTACATGAACATTTCCACATTTCCATCCAATTTACCACATGCACTGCTTTCCGAGAGCAAATGCGTTGATTATTACAGGAAAAAACCCAAGTCGCTATCTGTGGGCTGATAATATTTGAGGAGTTCAGTCGATTCCTAAAGGATCTGAGAATTACCACTTCATGAGTTGCTACTTTAACGGAATCATGTCAGAATCTTGGAACGTCTGTGGTTTTCAGTTTCAGTTCCACTTCACCAAAATTGCGATTTCCGAAGGTAAATACACGAATTATAATAGAAAATACCGAAATCACTACATGCGTGCCTATAAAATTTGAGGGTTTCCCTCAATTTCCCTGGGATCCAATCATCAGATCCTGATTTGATGACAATGGGACCACCTCGGAAGTATACTCTTTCGAATAAAAAAATAATTTTGGAAATCGGTCCTCAATTGACGGAGAAATCGGCGAACATACATAAAAAAAAACATACAGTGGAACATAACGTCCTCCTTTTTTGAAGTCGATTAAAAATTATGTAAAATTCTATGTTATAATCTAATATGTACATTCTGTAATACATAAAACAGTTAATAAAGTTGTCCTCCTACAGTGTTTGCGTCGTTTTATGTAATAAGTGTGATCATTGTCGCAGAATGGAATGATCCACTTCTACATAAGCTGCAGTGCAGTTATCATTCCGTGATTCACGCACCTCGATCGACTGTTGCAATGTGCCGTGGAAATTACCTATGTAGGTACACACGGGCACAGGCTTCATTGTATTGTCATAGCGACCAAGGACGAAGCGCAATCCTTAGGCGGGCTCATTTTTTTGCAAATAGGTGTGTCTTCATTCCTCTAATACCTACTTCAATTTGCGATCTCGAATCCGTAAAAATATATTACTTGAAGGTTTTAGCGATGTCTGGTCGGTCGTTTTTGTGTGAAGGAATAACAGACATTCTCACACACTTTGATTGGCTTTTTTATTATTTGGAAAGGTATCTAATGCATCGATAATATTTGATACATTTTATATGAGTAACAAGTTGTACCTCTTGTCAGTTGCACACCTAAAATCATGATTTTGCTTATTGAAGCACCACCATCTTCTACATAAGTAAAAGCCTTCTCTCATTATTATAACGAGTGTCGGCCTACACGTATTTGATTGAAAACATACCAAACTGAAAGCGTAAATTTAAGATAATGCGAATTAACGTATTTAAAATGTTGAGTCAACAACAGGAACAACTAAATGAGAACTAAATAAGTAATGAATCGATCTGCTAATAGTCCAGTACGCGAACACTGTAATAGGTCGTCAAACTAACATAATTCACAAGATAGTTTTTTTTTGTTATCAGCGAGAGTACATTAAATACTTTCAGCGAAAAATATTTTTTAAGATTTTCTAACGTAGATTAACGAATAATTTACATTTTTGTTAGGAACACGTGTACAACTTTGAAAAGATTATACAAGTCATTGTTTTGTCCAATAATGCAACGCATTTGATTATTCAAAATGTTACCTATCGTTTTCTAATAGTTTTGTTAATAGATTACGTCAGCAAAACCGGATACGATTTAAAAAAATATAAACCACCTAAAAAAATATTTAAGTGACTATAGTGGAAGGCTTTCAAAATATTTTTTTTATATAAATTTAACCTATTGATGAATATATTATTAATTCAAATTGTCGTTATCTTTGATCGTTTTTAACACAATATAGTTACCAAAACTCACTTGAATAATCTTTTAGAGGATTTTTTAAAATTATTTTTGGATTAATACTGACGTTATCCATTGACGAAAGTTTTAGTAAATTATAGGGAAGGTTGTAACAGTTAAATGCGACACTCTATTGAAGAAAAATACCACTTGTCTAATCTTTCTCTGGATTTACAAGGGTCACTAAGAAAACGCTGTGTCATACCTAAATCCACGTTAGAATTTACTTTCTCTTTTTACTACTAGTAGTACTCATTATATTCTAAATATTATCAAAAAATCGCGCTCTTGTGAATTATCGAAGGTGCATTCTGTTTACGTACCGGACTATAAGCCATACTCGTATTTTAGCAGGCCGGTCAACAACAAAAAAATACATACAAAGTACCATTAACCTTCAGAAGGGCGCGCCTTCATAAATATAGTCTAAACTTGGCGTGCTTTATGTTTACATACTGGCCACATGAGATTTCGTTCAACATCCTGCGACGCGGCATGACGTCACGTCACTCACTAATTCAATACGAGCACAAATACGAGCCATTAGTCATTCCGATTAGACTAACTATCGTAAGAGACAAAGTATGAATCAATAGTCAAATACCATCAGTCAGTGAACCGTGAATATAAACATTGGCGCGCCGGCAAAGCGTTTTGATCCGGAAATTACTTTGTAACAATCCATCTCATAGATAGATTGTTGTGTAACGCGCATATGGAACATATTCTCTGTAAGGCACTCGATGAACAAGTGTGTCAATAGTTGTTGCTGTTATCGATTATAGATAAACGATATTTTCTTTTAACCTGATATTAGTTTAGTGCCTAAACGGGTAGGCTTTAAAGTGCTTGTGCATTGTCCTTTTATATAGCTAAGTAAGAACTATAGTTTTTTCTCCGTAACCATTGTCGCAATGGAAAAAAATGCCATATTAGGTAAACAGTAGGTATACATGCCTACAGCCTGAAAGCGGTGTTACCTACCATACTCCACCTAGTTACGTAAAGTAAAATACTATTATTATAAGTTATCGAGCGGGTCCGCGGCACCGCGACCTTCAAACCTGATTTAACCTTGTCCAAAACGGTGTTGCTAAGGTCAAAAGCTTGTCCCGAATCTTTTGACACAATCGATGCCCGGTAAGTATACCACGGGGATCGTTCATGTGTATACAAGTAGGGCACGAGGCCGTCTGTATCTAACTTAATATTACAAGGACATGTCGAAAATCCTAGAATGGTGACACTTTCGCTCTGTGAACAGAATGGATCGTCATTTAATTTCGAAAATTAGCCATTTGTCCTTGGTAACCTTTTCAGTTTAACAAGGACAGTCGCCATCACATACATCGGAGCAAACAAGCACGTCACAAACATCGGAACACACCTCTATTTTCAAGGCATTAGGGTGCATGTGCCGATATTTTTGAACACCTATTGTGTACCTATGTATGTGATGGCGACTGGACAAAAAAATATTTTTACTTACTTCTATTTTTACCGTCGAGTAAGGTGAAGTTTCTTGCACTATATGTTGAAATTAACTTCTACAAATCGTATGTTTATTGGTTGAAAAACAACAGATAAAATGTTGGAAAAGAATGAATACCTACATACTTACCCTAAATATTTCAGCAAATGTTTGACTTGTTGATATTCATAGCAACTATTTTTAAGAACATTTTAAATATTATTTGCGAATTCCAGTCGCACTCTGGGATCAGAACTTGTAGTGTTGTATATACTTTTCAATACAGTAAAACATTACATTACGTTTCAATGTGTATAGGTAAGGGGGCGTCCATTAATTACGTGATTCGTTCAAGGTGGTCGAGCCGAATCTCATCTAATCTGTTGTGGGTGCTGATTTCACGGAACTGCAGTGCAAAGTGAATTATCTTCTCTTGGATGTCAAGAATTGGTTTACTGCTAATGGTATGAAACTAAACCTAGAAAAAACGAATGTGATCCAAGTCAGTCTTAGGGGCTTGCCACCACAGGCACTTAGGATTGAGTTGGATAACATTAATGTTCCTTTAGTTGATAAGGCAAAATATTTGGGCTTCACTGTAGACTCTGGATTAAAGTAGTGTTCGCACATTGAACTTCAATGTGCGAACACCATATGATTGAAGATCTCAGTAAGAGGTTGGGAAAAGCATGTTTTGCGATTTCGCGCTTGGCCAAAATGCTGGATGGTGAGTGTGTAAGAAATGCGTACTTTGGTTATTTTCAATCAATCATCACCTATGGAATTGATATGTGGGGACTAGCAGCAGATAGGCATAGAATATTCATATTCCAAAAACGGGTGATCAGAATAATGGCTGGGGTACCATGGAATACGCCTGCTCGCAGCTTATTTCAAAAATTAAAAATTATGACGGTTCCGGGTCTCTACATGTTAGAGGTGGCAAAAGTAGTTCGTAGGAATCTTGACAAATTTATAAAGTATAATCCTAATAGTCGAAACAGAAATAATCTCCTTTCGAATAGGCACAGGTTAAAGAAATCTGAGCAGTGTATATGGTACATTGGTCCTAAAATCTACAATAGGTTGCCAAAAGACTTAAAAGAATTGGAACTATCAGAAAACATATTTATAAGTAAACTTAAGGAATACTTGACGGATAAAGCTTTTTACTCTTTAGAAGAATTCTTAAATAAATAAAATTTATGAACTGTATGTACTTAATGACATTATTGTATTAATAACTTAATTAATGAATGTATCTTAATATGATTTGTAATTTTGAACTGCCAAATGACGTGTAACCTATGTTATCAATAAATAATTGAATTGAATTGAATTGAAAAATCTTACTTTGGGGAGAGGGGAGGTCTCGCCAAATATCACGTAATTTTATTTTCAGAAGAAAGTGAAGAAACAGAGTAGCCGAACGCGCGACCAGTGTTGACATCTACCAACTTTTTTATTTTGCCTTCTTTTTGACCCCCCCTTGGTGATATTTGGTGACGTTTTTGGCTACCCCCCCCCCCACGTAACCTCACGTATATTTCCTCAAATCTACTTATTTTTGAAAAATCTCACGTAAGATTGGGGGAGGGGGATGAATCAAATCTCACCATGGGGGGGGTCACTAAATGTCTAAAAACGCCTCACGTAAATAATGGACGCCCCCTAATGAAATGAACAAGCGCACCCAGCAGACTCTGTTGGAAACCAATCGAAACGACTGTAATATTCTCGGTTAACCACCACCGTGGGATAATTTATGTTTTGCCTAAAACTTGTCCTTTCTGCAATCAAACTTTTGTGTGTAAACCACCATTTAATTCGCAGCAACGCCACCAAAACGACTCCCAAGTGAACCACCGGCGCGCCAAGACCCTGCGCAATGGCAAGCTCGTGGAGGAGAAGTGGGCGTCTGTACAGGTGGGAGACGTCATCCGGCTGGAGAACGACCAGTTCGTGGCCGCGGACATACTGCTGCTCAGCAGCTCGGAGCCCAACGGGCTCTGCTACATTGAGACTGCTGAGTTGGATGGGTGAGTGACTATTGCAATAGGGATTATTATTATTCGTATGGCATGGTATGTACAGTTCGTTACAAAGGACCATGGCACAGTGTAAAGAGTGACAGTGGACCGACGCCTTTGACGTTTGCGGGTTTGATAACGTCATGTCCCAAGTTACATGTATGCAGCTGGGGCTCTCCCCTCGCCCCTCACACCCCGCACGATTGCCCTGTCTATAGTAACTGTCTTTCTATTAACTTGCAATGTATGTATGTAATATAGTACCTAAACCTAACTATGTTCGGGTGGAATCTTGCAACTCAATTTTGAAGCAGATATCTTCAACCGATTGAGCTGAAATTTTGGGTTAAGGTATACGTGCAGTGGCTGAGGCAGCAAAGCACCGTAAATACATGGGTCTCACAGACCAGCATGTGTTTGTTGCCTTTGCAGTCGAGACTCTTGGGCCGTGGAGTCCAGATGCCTACCAACTGGTCAGGACGCTGAGTCGTAAGCTCGTCCAGAACACTGGGGACCACAGAGCTGGCTCGTTCCTCATTCAACGGATCATCATAGCGATCCAGAGGGGGAACGCAGCCAGCCTAATGGGGACCTTGCCGCAGGGACCCGATCTGGGAGACATAATTTAGTTTTAGTTTAGTTTCATTCTAATTTTTTTTTGTTTAATTGTAATTTGTTGTGTTATTTTGTCTATTCTTCATTGTACCTTATTTAATGTGTAAAATAGATATTACTGTTACTAAGTATACTTTGGATGACAATTCATTATCATGGTAGCATCGAGCTGATCTGATGATGGAGACAGAAGGTGGCCATGTGAATTCAGTAGGTACTTAACCGACGTAACCCCGTTGAGTTTGAGCTCGTTAGAATCGTCTCAATGAGTAGTTGATGACGGTATACAGAAAAGTACAGTTGGCAATAAAAGCTTATCTCTCTCTAACAAGCAACAGTAAAACGATTGTAACTTAGTAATTTTTTGAGATATTTGAATGGGATTTTCGTCATCCCTATTATTTTGCCGTCTTTCTTTCGAAGTAATAAAAAAAATGAAATCTACAACCCTATTGAACGATCCGCGCAACACATCGCCAAAGAGCGACGCTCGCATTGCATGGGGAACTCCGTATGTAGAGGCAAGCGCGAGTTCCTTGACTTCCTGACACTGAAAGTGTTTGACAGTTACGGACACCAACCCGTCACTAACGACAACGCCACGCCATGCTAACAAATTTTCGTAGTAAAGGCCGAAACGCACTGACAGCGGTGGCGTGGCGGAGCGGCGAGGAGACGGTGCCGGTTGTAATGTTCGAACTAATTCGAAAGGGTCCGCACAGAATACCGCGCCGTTCTGTGCGGATCGTTTCATATTAGCTCGAACATTACTGCCGGTACCGCCTCCGCGCCGCTCCGCCACCGCTGTCAGTGCATTTCGGCCTTAACGCGCCGGCCCGGTTGTAGAACCTTAGTTTGGCGCAGAGTTAATAAAATAAGTGTGCGTCAACTCTAAAGCTGCATTTCCACTGAGGCGGAGACGACTGAAGCGTACATAAATCGCTCAATCGCTTGTCATTTGAATTTCAATTGAAGTGGAATCGAAACGAGACCCGCTGCGGTTTGATTTATTTTTGTCCGGTCCGTTCTTTTCGCAATGTTCATATATCATTAATTACGACCGGTCAATAAAAATGTTATTTACTTATTACTGTCGCAATAATATAGTGCATATAGTGCGGTTTTGCCTGAAGAAAATAAAAGCTACGAATGAACATGCGCCCTGAGACTCAGTATTCAAAATATATTTTAAAGTGTCTTTGCATTGAATTGACTGACAGTGACTAACTGCTCCATTTGTCATGCCACGTTGTGATTTTATATCACTGCTCGGCACACGGTCACATTGCATTAGTGTATTCTATACGATCTCAGCCAATAAATATTGTAATATAGCGTATACTGATTAAGACATAAATATTTATAACCCTTAATCCTTGTTAAATCATAGTTTTTAAGACTGACCGCGGAGAACTGACGACCGCTTTGGCCTAGTTGTTAGTGACCCTGCCTACGGAGTCGGAGGTCCTGGGTTCGAGTCCCGGTAAGGGCACTTATTTGTGTGATGGGCATTCATATTTGTTCCTGAGTCATGGATATTTTTTATGTATACCCATAGTACAAGCTTAGCTCAGTTTGGGACTATTAGGTCGATTTGTGTAAGGTTATCCCAAAATATTTATTTAACTAGCCGTGGTAACAAGATAAAGAAAAAGTTGATAAGACGACACACACAAACACATGTCGCCAATACAATCGGTAGTTATTATTTGTGTCATATAATTACTTAGCCAGTTGTGTTCCAACACTCTGCCAATAATAGGATGCGTCGGGGAAGCCCCGTACTTATAGCGACAAATAAAATACAGGCTTCGCATAGTTGCGCGACATGTTAAACTGCAACTTTGTGCACAAGTGATAAATCGCATGCACCAGCAGTTTCCGTTCATTACTTACACGCAACGCATTGTACTTCATTTGTGTCCTGATAGTGCGACAATTTTCATTTATCTACCTCTCGAAAGTACTTCATATTAATCGATTATCCGTCATAACTATATACAGGATGTGGCCTGTAATAGGAGCAAATATTCAAAGGGACGCTTCCTTAGAGCATTTGTAGTAAGTAACCCCTTGTGTCCCACAATATATATTTTTTGGATTCGGAGATATTTTGATCTAAAGTTATGACCTCCAAGTAATGTATCTTGGCACCACGACATCATAGCACAGCAGTCAATGCGGATTTTGAGGTAACATCATGTAACGAGTCATAATAGTTTTTGCATTTTTGTTTTCAAAAGATATTTTTGTGATTTTTTGATTTTTATTTAATTTTTTTAGTGTCTTTAAAATAAAAAGTTACAGATAGCACTCTAGAAGAGTAAAACAATACAACTAAACTTATTTTGAAGAAAAAAAAATCAAAAAAAAGTTTTTTTTTTCAAGTTTAACCATGGGGAAATAATAGTTCACAAGCTTAATAATCTACCGTTAAAATTTTTGCTCCTATTACAGGCCACACCCTGTATAACATAGTGACACCATGCCACTAAAATGAACATTGTCTGATGCAAAATATTGTTCTCTACTTGTTCACGACTTTGTTCGCGACTTTGTTCGCGTTAACTTCCTTTTGTTGGACTATACTGGGATAAAAAGTATTTCTAGGCTTTACTCTATTTGTATACTATTCATCTTAATCCGTTCCGCCGTTTTTGCGTGATTTAGTACCTAACAAACATCCAAACATTAAAACTTTCTCATTTATATTATAATATTAGTAGGAAGGTCAGAATGTCCCCAGCTGGCAGCAATGTGGCGAGAGATCCCAGCTGTCAGAATTGACCTGATGATTTACCACAATACGAATGATGACTAAGATTTTTTTACGATGCCATTCGTACCAGTTTTTGGAGAGGAACAAATGTTTATATGGGAGCAACTACAATTAAAGAACATACCTAAATACCCAAAAATTTACCTCGATGGCGGCAGCCATAAACGCTTTATACTAATTGAGACAGGTATGACGTCACACCTGTTATTTGTACTAACCGTTGTATGGAAAATCAAGTAAATCGATGTTTCGCTCGCGAAATACTGCGGTTAGGTCCATAGTTGTTTACAAATTTGTTTCTATAAAGCGTAAGGATTCTATTGGTAGCTTTAAATTGACTCTTGGACAATAAAAAAAATGCATAGTTTTTCTCAACTTTCAAGGTCCATATCTTTTTATGATTTAAATTATATTTTATAATTTATACTTTTTTTAATTTATGTTTAATACAATAAAGTGCAAATGACAAATATGTACATGACTAAAACTAACTTAACCTATGGGGCCTACACTATATTTACATATAAATATCCCCTAAGTCATTACCACTTGGTAGGGTGCCCATAAGGCTGGCTGCGTTACCCCGCTGAATGGCAATTGCCAATGCGTTGAGCGAGGAACGAGCCAGCCCTATGGTCACCAGTGGAGTGGATGAGCATTTTACAATTTTTTTGAATAGGTTTAATGCCTCCGGTCCCCATGGACCCAAGGTCTCCACGGCGAACGCCGCAAATACGTAATTGTCACCTAACGATGCGTATTTGCGGCGCTTTGCAGCTTCAGCAGCAGCGGCCGCACTGCCCGCCTTCAACGACGTCGTGCCGAGATGGGACGGCGCTAGGGTGTCGACGGATGTAGCGTCCCAGATTAATGGCCGTCCCCGTTGCCACGGCACGAGGGTGAGTCCGTCGGGCCTCTGTCCGTCGTCACGCGCCAGGCCATTCGGTTCCAGTGTGGCTGGCACGCTGACGCTGGCCAGAGCTCGACGGATGATGTCGTTGATGCAGGCATGGCGGGACAGGCGACCGGCGCTTCTGGAGCAGGCGAGGCCGTGATGACCTAGGCGGTCTACGGTTATTTATACTTTATATTACAATAATTTGATGGTTTACTCCAGGGGTCGGCAAACCTTTTAGCAACCAAGGGTCACATAGGAGCTAACAAAAATTACGCGGGCCGCACTTCTTAATTATTTGTGACTTTATCAGGCAATTCCGAAATTCAGAATTCAACGAACTTTACATACAAAACAGCCAGGGAGGCTCGCGGGCCGCAAACAAGGGTCTCGCGGGCCGCATGCGGCCCGCGGGCCGCCTGTTGCCGACCGCTGGTTTACTCCTCCATCCGTCCATTTAGCAACATTACGTTATCAATTTTAACATGAGGCATCATGCCTATATATTGCTGGATTATACACCGCAGTGCTGCCATGCAGCCAGTGACGTCATGAATACCGAAAAACTCATTGCTTCACTGTACCCTATACATATTAGTACAGCCCGGTTATCACAACACAGCGCGTGAGCTGTGTCGCGCCGAGATATACTATCGCGTCTCTTTCTAATTAGAACACTTAGAAAGAGACGGATTTTATCGTGCAGATTCAGTTCCTTTCTCCTAAATAAAATTGAACAATATGTAAAGATAGTCATGATGGATCATGAATATATAAACTCTTGATCTACTATTTAACCTGATTAGCAGTGGCCTTATATTCCTTGTTTTGTTATAATTCCTGTTTAACGCTTCGCTTATTGCAAAACCACGTCAGTTGCGTGACCTCCCTCGATCCGCACTCTCCTATGCATACTTTGTAACTAGATTTTTCCTGCTATATGCGTTATATGCTTTCAACTTGATTAACCTACTTGTAGGTATAATGTCATGTGGCGGGTATTAGCACTCTAAACTATTGGATATTTACTAATGTGGATGATACATTGGTTTAATGTCATCACGTCATCAGTGTCATGACCTTTAGTCGTGGAATGCACTGGCACTTTAGTGCGAAGTGATGGTAATAACAATTACCGGGCTAATCTAATTGTCATCTTTGTGTAATGACGTTACGAGTATACTAAATGCATTTATCTTAGCTAAAATGGTTAAGGACATGCTTTTGTTAGGCGCGGCGTGGGTAGGCCCCCCACAAAGTGGACTGATAACCTTGTAAAGGTCGCAGGAGTCCGCTGGATGCGGGTGGCGCAGGACCGGGCACTTTGGCACTCTTTGGGGGAGGTATATGTCCAGCAGTGGACATTTTTCGGCTGACATGATGACGATGCTTTTGTTGTGTGTGTGGGTCGTCGAAACTGCTTTTTAAATGCGACACAATATTTATGCAATTGTAAAGTAGCTCGTGAATATTCATGAACGCATTTTTTAAAGGGCCTTATTCTATTCATCATCATATCAGCCGAAAGACGTCCACTGCTGGACATAGGCCTCCCCCAAAGAGTGCCACAATGGCCGGTCCTGCGCCACCCACATCCAGCGGACTCCCGCGACCTTTACCAGGTCATCAGTCCACCTTGTGGGGGGGGGGCTACCCACGCCGCGCCTTTCGTTGGGGCGGAAAGGTTCCCGAGTGGCGACCACGTACCGGAAGGCGCGGCTTATTCTATTGTTAGTATTTATTTTTTTCATTTATTTGTACCACTCACTTTCTTCTTTAGTCTTGTCATGTTATGTAAATCGATTGCAGACTTCGAAAGAACCGGCCCGTATAATGTCTGTTGCACATGTCGTAATAGTAATTTCAAAAAAACTGTTGTTTCAAAAAATCTGTTGTCTCATATCTTATATCACTGGAGTCTGGTGGGTGATTGCCATTTGCTGGCTACTTGATTTGATCTACATATGTAATCTACATTACTATATATTTAACTTCTCATACTTAACTTCTCCTATTTAGGTACATTCTTAATTTTTATAGGGAAAATTTAAATGTACATACTTATAACTTTTCCTAATGTTCTACTAATCCACTAATCTACTATTAAGCGTAAATACTTACTAATTAATGTAATTTTATATGATAGTTTTTTTGTTACTCTAGATTTTACACTTGTGTGAGCTGTGGTCACCTATAAGTGGCTAAGCATCTTTATTGTTTTTTTTTATTTAAACCAAATGTATTGTTTAGATGTGTTAGCCGTTGGTGGTCCTATATATAAATAGTATATACAATTTTTGATTTGTTTTGTTCCAGGGAGACGAATTTAAAATGTCGTCAGTGCCTTTTGGAGACGGCGGCTATGAGCCAGGACGACGCACAATTGGGCGCCTTCGACGGCGAGATCGTCTGCGAGACACCCAACAATCTACTTAATAAGTTTGAAGGTACATCCCAATCTCACTGGCCGTCACTCATAAATCACCTAATACTAATATTGACCAAGTAGGTACTCAACTTCCCGCGCATGACGCCATGAAGTCCTAAAACTACGCTTACGTAACCCACTCAAATATTCACACTTACATCATAGGCATTAAGGTTTTTATCGACCTAGTAGGCGTGGGATGCCTGTGTCTGAAGTTCCCAAAAGAGTTAAAGGATGGTCGTTATTCCAAACTCGTATGTCATTCTGGATTGCAGACTAGATTTGATTGACAATAAAGATTGTCTCATTCGACCCCAAATAACAAGGTGCAAGGTATTCGTTAATTGGATTGACCCGCGAACTATATATTAGAGGCGCGTGTGGTTCAGAGGGGCTCGGCAAACATATATATATTTATGAAGGCCACTCTGCAAATTGTATTAATTAAGGACGAGCCTTTTTATCTGTTGTTTGGTGAATTCAATATCTAGTTGACATACTCGTATACGCAAAACGCGGTTGCGTGCAAAATTGGTCTGTGAAACAAATGAAAATCGTGGGTGTCCACGCCCAGCTACTCGGTGACACTAAAAATAAAATATACATAGATTGATACGAGTTGATTTGCGTTCGTTCACCCGCATTTAGAAACAGTTGTATTTGCGAAACGGCAGGAAGAGCGCTATTCGTGGATGTCGTAACGATTGACGATGAGGTTGGGTAATGGTGGGCTGCATAGCCCGATAATACATGCTTACGTTCCGACCATTGTGTTGCATCTACTGTTATCTCTCGGCCCTCGGATGTGTTACTGCTTATTACAACTGCTGACATCAGTAGACGTCAAGAAATTAATATTTTTACGTTACATATACACACCTACGTATTAAAACGGGTACAGTCAAGTGCTAAAATATGTTGTATAGATTTATCTCTCATAAATATTTATATAAGAGCGATTGGACATATTTACGAGTAAGTTGTATGCAGTTGTATTTTTATACTTTAGTACCTATCAAATAAGGAAATAAAATTAAGGAACATTTAGTTATATCCGTTCATTAAAGTGTTTTTTCCGATTGCCTATGGCAAAAGGCCAGATGGGCTAACTTTGGTGCCATGGCAGAGGGGGAAGTGCCTTTTGTGGGACGCCACGTGCGTCAGCACCTTTGTCGCCTCGCACCTCAGCCGAACGTTGCAGACAGCTGGTGCTGCAGCAGAGTTTGCTGCGGCTAGAAAAAGGGACGAATACTCAGCCTTTCAAAATAATTATTATTTTGTACCTCTAGCTTTTGAGACGACAGGGTGCTGGGGTCTGAGGCTTTAGCGCTCATAAAGGAGGTGGGGCGTCGAATAAAAGATAGAGGGTCTGATGCCCGTGCGGGTTTGTACCTGGTGCAAAGATTGTCAATCGCCATCCAACGTGGTAACGCGGCAAGTGTGATGGGCACCTTTGCACCGGGTACAACTCGCGGGGGCTTGTTTGACTAGACTTATGCTAGTTATGTCATATAAGTCATAAGTGAATGTTTGTGTGTGTGTGATTTTTGTTATTTTGTGTATTTTAATATATAGTATGTGTTATTTTTGTAATTAATGATAGGTACATTAAAGTGTACAACAAGGAAAATTTAATTATTAAGTATAACGTTTCATATTAAATGTAGGTATTATTTTTACCCTCGTTAGGTACAGGATAATTAGCCGGTAAATATACCATATATTCTGATATGAATATACATAATGTATTAGTACGAGTGTACTACATACGTTTTGGCCACATATACTGTTGATGTTGTGAAGGGACGCCTGGCCGGAGACAGGCGGGCTGTCGATTGCTTGTTTCGTTCATTCAGCCCAATTCCCTAAGGTTGGAGCATCAGGTTACTGTCCCGGTGGTGTTCCCTCATCAAACTCTTCCATTCTTCTCGTTTTTCTGCAGAACAGAAGGACATCATTAAGGTCTACATCCCTCAATTTCATCTCTTCTAACACATCTTTACCGTATGTACCGCGGTGCCACGTACATATTATTATTAGGGACCATCATCACTCACGGCGTGTACCATCAGCCAAAAAAGCGGTCTACCACTTTTGGACCTTATTGTGTATGCAATAAAGTCGAAAAGTGGTAGACCACTTTCTTGGCTGACTGTACATAAACAAATGCCGCTCTTTGTCCTTTTTTATTTAAGCAATTAAGTTTAAATAAATAGGCCAGTAATGTTGCAGGCCTGCCTGTAAAACTGGTCGCAGTACGATACTTAATTTCATCTTAAACTGACCCTTCCTTTTTAGTGCCTAGGTATTCATGACTCATGACATGACACTCATCAGCCTTAGTCGCCGTCTATGCCTTAGAGTAAGGTAAAACACAAACCGTCCTGCATTTGTTTGTGTCGCTAGCTCTGTTTGCTCTAGAATTAATGCCCTGACCAATGGACCATACTGATAAATGATGGGTGCAGTGGGGAGACAGTACACAGAAAAAACAGTCACTCAGTCTCTAATGAACAACAAACAACATTAAAATGTTACCCGTGTTTAAAGTCAAATGTGTAGTGAAGAACTGGTTACTGACGCTTTCATACTCTCTGACTGAAAACCTACTATAATAAAATAAAAGTAACTAAACCGAAACTGTTGTAGTCTTGTGGAACTAACGTACACACACGCCCATACGGGTCATTGTCAGTCACAAAAACAAAAATCATCTTTCCGGTGGTCAATAGTTAAGGGCTTACGCTCACATATAATATGTTTTTATCACATAGGATTATAGAAGGGGCAACGCCGTTTATGCGGATTCAGAGATCAACCAAAAATTAGGCTTTATAGCCCTTAACTTTGGCAATGTCCACCGAAGAGACGCGAACCTAAATCTGACAATGACCCATACACATAAAATGTAATGTTAATCTTATCCCAATTTTACTTTGAATGAAACAGAAATTAGAGTTTTATATTGCAAAATGGTAATATTTTAAGTAGTTCTTGTTGTTAATCGCACTCGCAGGCGGCCAAGATACAGGCTCAGCCTAGTTTGGCGTCTGAAGGATATAAACTTTATAGTTTAAGTGTATTTTTGTTAAAAATTGCTTTATATTTTTTTCTTTTGGCTAGCCAAAATAACATCAAGCGCTGTCTCGTACTGTACTAGTTATGTGTAACTAGAAGCGAGCTGACTGTCGTAATCGCCTTACACTTTGAGGGCGGGTTGCACCAACTCACGATTACAGACCGATCAACATGTAAATATGGCGTCGGCAGCTGTCGTTCCATAGAAACATGTCAAACTTTCCATACATTCACATTATAACCATATATTACCGCTTACTTTAGTTATAGACAGTTTGGTGCAACGCACCTAAAGTAACTGGCCCTGATTTGTTGTTAAATATATATCATAACGCGATACAGCCAACGTGTGCTCATAAATCCAGACGCAATCGGCCATCCAGGGACCGGAACCGGTTAGCCTTATTAGGGTTTTCCATAGGGTTATTTTAGAAGTTGTTTTTAAAACCCTTTCCATAATAGTAACCTTTAGATAAGGTAAACTTACTGATAGGGTAACCCTAATGTTATGGTAAGCATATCGGTTGTGGTAACCATAAGTTAACCCTAACAAAACCCTATCTCAATAGGGATTTGTTAGGGTTACCTTATGGTTACCACATCCGATATGCTTACCATACATAACAATAGGGTTACCCTATCAGTAAGGTTATCTTATCATAAGGTTACCATCATGGATAGGGTTACCAAATCGATAGGCTTAAGCCTGAAAAGGAGTTTTCTCAAACATGCAATGAAATGTCGTCATTACGTGGGTTAAGTATATCAGGCTTCAAAGTATCACGTTTCGGACGGATCAACTCGAGAGAACTGTAAAAGAATTTCATACGAAATTGAAGGCCTAGGCCGGTAAGTAATTTTTTTAAAATTTTCATTCCACTATTTGTGGCACAGCATCACGGCATTCAGCCATGAAAATTGGTTTGATTTGAGGAGTTTTTATTGATTTATTTCATTGCATGTTTGAGAAAAGAACTATACATGCCTGGCCGTGAAAAGGGCTTGCCGGCTTCGTATCACTATACCTACTCACCCGGCAAGCCCTTCTTTCCAGGCGTCTGCAGTAATGTACTATTTCTCAAACATGTAATGAAATAATCTCTTTACGTTCCTTTATAATAGACTCGGAAGTATCCTTTTTCGGGCGCATCATCTCGAGGCGGCCTGAAATGGGATTTCATACAACTTTTCAGGCCTAGGCCTGCAAAGTAACTTTTTAATCTTCATTCCACTATTTGTGGCATAGCATCACGGCATTCAGCCATGAAAATTAGTTTGATTTGAGGATTTTTATTTATTTATTTCATTGCATGTTTGAGAAAAGCACTATATTATGCCTCGGCGTGAAAACGGATTCCCGGCCAAGTAGGTATAAACGGCCGAGAGTAGCGAGGCCGGATAGAGATACGAGTGTTTTCCCGGCCTCTGATGTAATGTACTATTTCCGGTCCTTGCGGCCATCGTTCATGTGGTTAAGCTGTCAGTTGTCGCAGGCACGCTAAGCTGGCGCGAGCAGGTGTTCTCGCTGGACAACGACAAGATCCTGCTGCGGGGCTGCGTGCTGCGCAACACGTCGTGGTGCTACGGCGTGGTCGTGTTCGCCGGCAAGGACACCAAGCTGATGCAGAACTCGGGCAAGACCAAGTTCAAGCGCACCAGCATAGATAGGCTACTTAATTTTCTTATTATAGGGGTGAGTCCATTTTAACCTACTTATAATAGGGATGATCACTACGATTTTTTTAGGATGCCATTCGAACCAGGGACTGATTTCGGTTACGGTTATACCGGTATGAAACTGGTATTCCATTACGGTACCGTTATGTCGTAAAGGTTATGCGCGCCGCGCGAACATAACGGTACCGTAACCGTTTTGAAATATCGGTTAGCAATATTCGTTTTAAATGATACCGAAACCTTATAACACCGGTATTATAAAGGTAACCGAAAAATAAGCGAGCTGGCACTCTACAGAGGAAGCATTGGCTACTAAACTGTTAAAGACAAAACGGCAGTGCCGCTGCCGGCGGTTTGGCAACAACGCCAGGCCAAAGTCGATATATCGGCTACCTTTAAAAAGCGATTACGGTACCGGAAAAAATAAAGGTATCTTTATATTTCTATAGCGAAATATAAAGGTTCCGCTACCGAAATCGCTATTTGACAACCGATATGACGTCATACCGTTAAAAAAGGAAACATTCCTTTATTATTTTAAAGAAACAAAGCTGCATTAAAAGATCTTCTAAAATTCGCTTGTCTCACCCGGGAATCGAACCAACTAAAAATTTAAAAAGACACCATCGCTATTTAACTATTATACGAATCGGTAGGATTATTGTTCAGGATAAAATTTGTCTAATAATCATTTGTTGTTTGTAATAAAAAAAAGGAATTGTGCTGTGCATTGATTTATTATTACCATTTAACGACTTTCTTCAACAAGGTACTTAGAGATAAATAACATTAGCAAGCTCGTTCTTCATGTATCTTCTTCGATATCTTTGGATGTTAGAGAGATAAGAAAATTATAGCGTGTCATTTACTTGTTACAAGTTCGTGAACAGTACTACTAGGATAATAATTAATAAAGAACTTGTAATAAATATTCAATTTCGTGGGTATCTCGTGGTTTATTTTTTTAATTTTTAGTTCGATTCCCGGGTGAGACTAGCGAATTTCATGAGATCTTTGAATGCAGTTTTGTTTCTTTAAAAATAAAGGAATGATTCCATTTCAGTAAAATGAGCTAACTAAAGGATTTAAGGTAGTTCCCCTCCAGGGCCCATATTTTTTTTCCACCCTGTATCATCCATCATCATCACAGGCCTTTGCGTCTATTCCAGACGATTTAAACATTGCCATGGAGACATCGTTTTTGGTGACTGTAGAGGCCAATACGCGACCGGCATGATCTTTCACATTTCTGGCAGACGAAATTCGCTCTAGTTTCAGCTTGTTGTCTACGCAACCTTCTGTTGGCCAGTGTCTCGAACCAGGTTCCATCGCACCCTGTATAATAGAGTAGAAATGTAGTAGACTAGTTTTTGTAAGAATTGTGTATTGCGTCACGGTATACAGTTAATAAATACATATTATCGACATTGAATGGATCGTACGGTTAGTCCAACACCGATTTAAAAGACGAATCGATTTTAGCATCGTTACATCTAAGTAGTTGAACATTGCGATAAACTTGGAAAAATTACGTTTGGCGGTTAAAAGGTTAATGTTTCGAATGATTGTTTCTCGATATGTATCGTTTCTTTTATTTTTACAAATTCAATGACATCATACGTTATGTTTGTCTTACTGAAATTTCGCAAAACTTCATAAATGATGATTTTGGATAAATTATATCTTATGTTTTGGTGGTAGTTTTAATATATAACCAAAACCTTTTATTTAGCCATAAGCTTGCTGCATGTTTAAATATTTAACGGCCTCCGTAGCCCAGTGGGTAGTGACTCTGCCTACGAAGCTGGAGGTCCCGGGTTCGAATCCCGGTCAGG
Source organism: Epinotia brunnichana (assembly GCA_963854355.1). NCBI lineage: Eukaryota > Metazoa > Arthropoda > Insecta > Lepidoptera > Tortricidae > Epinotia > Epinotia brunnichana. The sequence goes on from OY977951.1 coordinate 10,632,687, forward strand.
GCATTTATTTGTGTGTTTATCACGAATATTTGTTCCTGAGTTATGGATGTTATATATGTATATAAGTATCTATATGTATTTATCTATTATATATATCATCGCCTAGTACCCACAACACAAGCCTTACTGAGCTTACCGTGGGCCTAGGTTGATTTGTGTAAGATTGTCCCATAATATTTATTTATTTATTTAATATTTATTATAAAATGGGTCGCATGACTATTTGTGGTGCAGTGAACCTAATATGTTTTAATCAAATTGAAGTACTTTGTTGATTACGAAATGTAATTACCAAATTCGTTTAAATTACTAGCTAAACTGCGCACGCAACTATCGTAAGCCTGCCCTCACACATACTGAACGGAATTCAGTCACTGAATTATAATCACTGAAGAGCAAATAAAACGGTACACTTTGTGCACAATTTCTACCAAAGGGTTTACCTTTTTTGCTCTTGAGTGGTCCAGATACTAAATTCAGTAACTGATTCCGACTGTGTGAGGCCAGCCTAAGGGTGAATAGGCACCAGAGATGTGAGAATATGTGTTTCATATATTACAAACATCGTATGCTTACAGCTAGGTGGAAAATTGCCCTTACACAAAAGCGCAGGACCTATAATCATCATCCCTGAGCTACATCCCTGGTGCGCAGAGTGCGGGCTAGCTCCAACAGCATTCTGAGCATGATAGCGGACAGGATCGATGGCCTGTACATGAACAACTGTTGCATGATACATGCACGCAGAAATAAATAATAAAAAAAAAAAAAAAAAAAAAATGATTAAAAAAAAAAAAAAAAAAAAAAATGATAATAATGATGTTAATAATATAATGTACTAACACTAGTTTAATAAGTAATACAATTGTTACTAACACCATGATCCCATGTTGGTCGTAAATAAAGTATTTATTATTTATTATAATATTTTTTTCTACTCGTCGACTTTAATCTTTGAATTAAGACACACGAAACTAAGATCACATCTTTTTAATCCTGGAGCTCCAGGAGCTCGTCACGGAGCTCGTGGTTTCATAAGATAACCGCTAGCAGTCATCTTATGAATCCAGGGGCTGTATAAGATAACTGTGAAGACATCAACGCGCAAAGATAATAAGCTGCCGCGCTTCATTTCAGCAGGGCGATTTTCAATAGATACCAAGTTTGTTTAATAAATTATTATTTCCGTTGACTCGTAGAAAAAGTATTGTATACAATAGTTATATAATTAGCTTTTTAAGTCTCGTACCTTAATTAGGCCACTCGGCAAGCTTCGTGGCCTAAACGTGGTGGTATTCGACTTAAAAAGCATACATTATATAACGATTGCATAAACTACTATAGTATACTGTCAGACGTGGCAATCTCACGATGACCGTTAACGTGCCGTAGAAAAACTGTCTTAGTGATGTCTAAAGTACAAATAAATTGAAAATATTTTTTCCCTGTCAAGTCTGAATGATATAGATGTAAGATTAAGTTTCAACTGCCCTGTGGAAGAGGTTTTTTCACTATTCTTGCATAGATAAATTAACGAGTGCATGGAATTGCATATGTAGTAGTATAGTATGTTTACAGGCATTCTATATTTGAATTTTCTATTTTCTCATACTACCACTACAAATGCAATTCCATGTTTTCGATAATTCTTCTATACTATCATTTATCTCTGTTAGGTACAAAACAAAATAAGGTTCCTATAGTTAGAGTGGCTATAAAGCCGCCTTAATAGTGACGTCACACGTGTTCTAGGAAATGTTAATGCCATATATTGAATTAAATTGCGGGGCGAACGTCCGCTCAAAATATGTTATATATTGTGCTATATCGGTGTAAAAAAATAGCCTTTGCGTGACACAATATCGTGTTCGCGTCCGAGTCTTGCACTGATGCCGTGCCGGATAATCTCGGCCAGGCTGGCCTGACGCATACCTTTTACTTAGCTAATTTTTCATTAAGCTGACGTCTTCATACGCAATTAACATTAACCATGGTACCCAATGATTTGATTTGTGTTTCCTTTCGAGTTTCAGCGTTTATGATTTTCTGCTTAGCCCAATAGTTGACTGGTAGAAAATGTCTGACAGCATTAAGTCCGCCAATTGTACTTTTTAGGGTTCCGTCTTTGAGAGTAAAACGGGACCCTATTACTAAGACTCCGCTGTCCGTCTGTCCGTTTGTATGTCTGTCCGTCTGTTTGTCCGTCTGTCACCTGTCTGTTGGCTGTATCTCATGAACCGTGATAGTTAGACAGTTGAAATTTTCACAGATGATGTATTTCGGTTGCCGCTATAACAACAAATACTAAAAAACAGAATTAAATACATATTTATAGATAATGGTACGGAACCCTACGTGCGCAACTCGCACTTGGCCGGTTTTTGGTATTTGTGCAATAAAGCTTTAATAGATAATTATACCCTAATTTTCAACGGAACTTAGACCGGTCTGTGGGACGCTCTTGTTCAAATACCATCCCTTCCCAAAATTCAAGCCGAGGTTCAAATACTGCGGTTAAAGGGGCCAAATTGACTTAATTATAATCTAGGTGCGAAATGGTGTTGAACGTGTGCCAGAGCGCAAATATGCGAGGAGTCGAATTAATTTAATAATATTCCCATATTAACAACTAAATGTTACGGGCGGTTAAGGAAAATTATTACGCTATTTTCAGTCCCGTACGTTCCATTTGAAACATGTAAGTATATAGATTCGTTTGTATACGGGTCTGTCGAGTTCGTAAATATGTGCAAAGACAAAAATATGCAAATACAACTTTATTGTTTAGGGTGGCTCAGATATATTTGAACCTACGGGAACGTTGGAACGTGCATATTTATGAACTGGACTGTACATAAAACTGAAAACTAACCACACTCATATTACCTAATTTCAAATAGCTTGTTCTTTTCTAATTAACATAATATCTTGACGCACATACATTTCACATACACCAGTATGATATTAAGAGCACAGTCGAACATTAAATATTCATATCCATTACGGCTCTCCATCGTTCCGTCGAAAACGAACGGACACTACGGATGAATAGTTTTGCATACGCAACCGTGAACTCTTTTCAAATCACAGTTAACGTAGCGAGTCAATGTATTGATTAAGTTATTTTTGGCGCGCCGTCATCTCCGCGCCTTGTATTATGCGGACGGTATAATCTTCAGGTTTAAGTACTGAAAGGAACGTAAACATACACGGTGTCTGGTGCGCGGCCAAATGGGCGTCGGACGCTATTGATGGCCTGCCACGTTACCTTTCTATTGGCGTAACTAATAGATGGCGACTAAACGATTCACTAGATTACACCGGTTAGCGTGTGGTGTAAGACAGAGTATTTAACGCTTTTAAGTGTTCATTTATTCTTTTTTAATACAGTTGCTCAAAAAGTGGCACTTTTTGTAGCTGCAAATCGTGCGCAAAGTTGTATTTTGCGCACTAGTGCTTTTTACTTTTCCACGTGTATTGAACGACGTTTTTTAATACAGTTGCGAAAAAATAAGAAAAACAACAAGTAAGGAATTTGAAACTTTTATATTATTAATTCTGTAACATCATTGTAATACAGTTGAAAAATAATGAAGTTGTTCAAAAAAAAATTTTTTTAATACTGTTCTTACTTGTTGTTTTTCTTATTTTTTCGCAACTGTATTAAAAAACGTCGTTCGATACACGTGCGGAAATGTCATTCTTCACTCGTCCCGCGAGTCTTACCACTCGCCTACGGCTCGTGGCAAGATATCTCGGCACTCGTGAAGTAATGACATACTTTCCGCACTAGCATCGAACGAAATGTACTATTAAAACATCGGAATAATACTTTTGCACATTTCCTACTTACCTACCGTACGAATAAGCTACATAGTAGAGCTACTTAGTTGTGTCGCTGCTAAAATCGATACGTCTTTTAAATCGGTGTTGGACTAACCGTACGATCGATTCAATGTCGATAATATGTATTTATTAACTGTATACCGTGACGTAATATACAATTGTTAAAAAAACTGGTCTACCACATTTCGACTCTATTATTTGTCAGTAAGTTTTATTTTCCAAGAGTAAGTTTAAAGCTACCAATAGAATCCTTTTACGCTTTTATAGAAACAAAATTGCAAGACACCTGTGAACCTAAACGCAGTATTTCGCGAGCGAAACAGCAATTTACTTGATTTTCCATACAACGGTTAGTACAAATAACAGGTGTGACGTCATACCTGTGTGTCAATTAGTATGAAGCGTTTATGGTTGCCGCCAGCGAGGTTAAAAAATAAAATAAAAATAACATTTATTTATTTAACAAAAATACACTTAAATTACAAACTTTATATCCGTGCGACGCCAAATTAGGCTGAGCCTGTATCTTGGCCGCCTGATCGCAATCTTGCATTTTTTTATTTTATTACGAAAATCAAAAGTATAATCCAGCATTAAAACAACTGTAGCATTAAAACTTTCTTATTATTTATTTTTCTGATGTTTTATGCATTTGAAATCTGCACGCGCCGGCACTCCCTGAAAACGGTCTATATTAAACGGGCTTATGCTATGACGTCACAGCATATATTCTCGGCGCGTTTACTATGGAGTAAGTCATTAATTTGCAATTATCTCCACAAAATTTGCGTTTAAGTCTATGCTTGTCGTACAAAGTATCATTTCTAATTTAATATTCTGAGTAACTTATATGTTATTTTATCGAAGAAATAAAAAAAAATCGTCATTTTAACGTGAGATAAAACGAATACAATCGTGTTTTTCTTTTTTTTCTTTTGTATGAAATCTCTACGTATATCCGCATCGATTGAGTGCAATTTATTCGAAATTGAAGTCCCATGTAAGTTCCCCATTATTTAATTTTCACTTTGTTAGTACTCTCATGTCGTACTTCTTGTGACGTGTGTCTAAAGTGGTTTGGTAACCGACTCAGTGGGTCCCAAGATACAGGCTCAGCCTAGTTTGGAGCCCCACGGATAATGTCTGTATAATTTGTAATCATGTGCTTGTCTAATAATGTAATAATAAATTATTCTTATTCTTTATTCTTATTTATGTTTCTTTAATTGTAGTTGCTCCTATACAAACGTTTGTTCCTCTTCAAAAACTGGTAAGAATGGCATCGATAAAAAAATTTAGTCATCATCCCTATTCTAAATGCTTACGGGCTGTAATAAATACGCTCGAAAAACTTAACCCTCCTTCTGTGGCAGTCAGCTATAGTTATTTGTGTCACAAGGGAGCAAAATAGTATATTTACGGCGAGGGTGGCGGTGGGATTCAAGTGTTAACGCCCAAGACGAAGATAATTTTGCTCCTGAGTGACACATGCAACTTTTCCCACCAACTATGAGGAAAACAATTTGCAAAAAAAAAATATACATACTGTAGTGTAGGTAAGCACCTATTTATGTTAACCTCTTTATTTGCTGGTATAGTGATCTGTCAGCTGACAGGCTTTGTCTTCGAATACAATCGTTATCATGACTGGAGCTAATTTCCTTTATCTCCCTACATTTCATTGGCGAACGAGGATTAGGGATTAATTTTGAGCGGGAGTAAAGCGAAAAAAAAATGTCGATCGGTAAAATCGGTGAGTTTCACGCTGCGACGGGCAACTGGTCGTTGTACGTCGAGCGGTTAGAGATGTTCTTCAAGGTGAACACAATCGCCGAGACTTTGTGGTTGCCTACGTTAATCGCCGTTGTGGGTGACGAAACATATGAATTAGTAAGTAATCTAGTTAGCCCGAAGAAACCGGCGGATTTGACCTACAAACAAGTAACCGAGGCTCTTAGTAAACATTTACAGCCAAAGCGCTCGGTAATGGCGGAAAGATACCGTTTCCGTCAACGGAGGCAGAACGTAGATGAGAGTATCACTCAGTATATCGCTGAGCTGAAGAAAATGGCCAAGTTTTGTGAGTTTTCTTCGGGACTTGAGGAAAATTTGCGTGATCAGTTTGTGTGCGGCTTAAATAATGACGTTATCAGACAAAGGTTATTTGCGGAGGACGGCTTAGAATACGAACGTGCCATACGGCTCGCCGGTTCTTTAGAGGCAGCGGAGCGGGATGCGGCGGTCGTGGAGCAAGCGGGACCGAGCGGGAGCGTCGGAGTCCTGAAAGAGGGTGCGGGCGCGGTACACGCGCTGGCAGCAAGGGCCGGGCACGCGCTGCGAGGACGCGGCCAGTGCGGGAGCGCGGGGCCGACACCGACACGGCGCGGGGGCAATGCAGCCCTGTGCGATGTCTGCGGTGCAACCGACCATGTCAACGCTGGCTGCAGGTTTAAGAATTTCGTGTGTCGTTTGTGTGGTAATAAAGGCCACCTCAAACGAGTCTGTCCGGAGCGAGCGGGTGCGGCCGGCAGAGGAAAGGGCCGCTCGGCCGTGTACACCTTGCAAGCATCGGCAACAGTGGAGTCTAGTGAAAACAGCCTGGTTGAGGACTATGAGCTAGAGGGCGATCTTCATCAGCTGTGCTTGAACAGTTACAAACCGGTGAGCATTGATTTAGATATCGATAATGTAAAGATAGGAATGGAAATCGACACAGGAGCGGCCGTTTCCTGCGTAAGCAAGAGTACTTACTTGAAGTATTTTAAGCATAGGCCGATCAGTAAGTCTGACATGGTTTTCAGATTTTATGATGGCACGAAGGTTAAACCTTTGGGTATTATCAAGCCGGTGGTTAAATACCAGGGTCAGGCAAAAGCTTTAGAGTTATTTGTGGTCGACGGGGGGTCAACTTCACTTTTAGGTCGGCACTGGCTAGCCGAGTTAGGTATTAATACTCCAACTTTCAAAAGTATTAATATTAACGAGTTCTCAAACTCGAAGACGGAATGTTGTAATGTATCGGTTTTAATTGACAGGTATAAGGAGCTATTTAGCGACGGACTCGGGCGGTTTACGGGCAGTAAGGCAACGTTGCGGGTGCGCGAAGGTGCCGCGCCGGTGTACTGTCGGGCGCGCCCCCTGCCGTACGCGATTAAGGATCAGGTCGACCAGCAGCTTGACGACATGCTGCGAGAAGGTATTATCGAGCCTGTAGACACTTCAGAGTGGGCCACTCCCTTAGTTCCCGTAAGGAAACCGGATGGTAGCTTACGTTTATGTGCTGACTATAAGATAACGTTGAATCCCGTCTTACAAGTGGACAGGTTTCCGCTGCCCAGGATAGACGACTTACTGGTAGGGCTAAACGGCGCGCAAGTATTTTCTAAGATAGATCTCTCGCAGGCCTATAATCAAGTGGAATTAGACGAGGCGAGTAAAGAGTTTACGGTTATTAATACTCATAGAGGCCTGTTTAGATATAATCGCTTAGTATTTGGATTATCGTCTAGCCCAGGAATCTTCCAGCGCGTTATGTCAAACCTGTTACACGATATTCCTAATGTGGAGTTCTTTCTCGATGACATTATCATCGCAACAAAAACGGAGAAGGAGCATTTGGAGACGTTAGAGCGGGTATTTAACAGGTTGCATAGGCACGGGTTGAGGTTTAAGAAAGGGAAGTGCCTGTTTATGGTCGATCAAGTCAAGTACCTAGGGTATATTGTTTCCAAGGAAGGCTTAAAAGTAGACCCTAGTAAAGTCGAAGCGATAACGAAAATTCCAACGCCCAGCAACGTTAGTGAAGTCCGGTCATTTGTAGGGTTAGTAAATTTTTACGCAAAATTTGTCAAAAATATCAGTACAGTGTTAGCTCCGCTATACAACTTGCTAAAAAAAAACGTTACGTGGAAATGGTGTACCGACTGTGAAAATTCGTTTCGTGCAATCAAAAATATTCTAACAGGGGCAGATGTGTTGGTGCATTATGATCCGAGTAAACAACTGATCCTGACCTGTGATGCGTCCAGTCGAGGAGTAGGGGGTGTGCTCACCCAACCTGGAAGGGGAGGAATCGAGCGACCGGTTGCTTACGTGTCGAGATCTCTAACAGATGCGGAGAAAAATTATTCGCAGATTGATAAGGAGGCGCTAGCCATTGTTTTTTGTTTACAAAAGCTCCACCAGTACTTGTATGGGAGGCGTTTTATTTTGCGCACGGATCATAAACCATTAGTCAGCATCTTTGGACCTAAACATGGCGTTCCTACTATGGCAGCTAGTCGTTTGCAACGGTGGGCTATTAAATTATCGGCGTACACCTACGACATAGAATATGTAAATACCAAACTGAATGGCGCGGACGGCTTGTCGCGTCTACCGTTGACGAGGAATACTAGTGAGGACTCTCGTGAAGTTCCGGAACAGACTTACTTGCACTTCGCTCAGGACGCATTGGCGTTAGAATATAATACTATTAAAAAATATACACAACGCGACCCGGCTTTGAGTCGTATATTAGGGTATTTAAGAGATCAGTGGCCGGATGTAAATGATATTAAAACCATGCAACCTTATTTTACTCGTAAAGAGGAGCTATATGAAGAACTGGGCTGTATTATGTGGGGCCATAGAGTCGTTATTCCGGACGCTTGTCGTAGTAAGGTTTTACTCGAGTTGCACGACTGTCATATGGGTATTGTTAAAACGAAAGCTTTGGCTAGGAGTTACGTTTGGTGGCCAGGGATCGACGAGGCCATTGAAGGTCTGTGCCGCTCCTGCGCCGTGTGCGCCGCGGAGGCGGATGCGCCGCCGAGACAAGCACCGAGTCTGTGGCCTTGGCCTAACAAACCTTGGTCGCGGGTGCATCTGGACTACCTAGGGCCACTCTTCGGAAGGTTATATTTAGTAATGGTAGACGCAGGTTCAAAATGGTTAGAGGTTTTCGAGGTTCCCAGCACGGCAGCGCAACATGCTATCGCAAAGTTGAGCGAGACTTTTGCGCGGTGGGGAATACCGAAACAGATAGTCTCGGATAACGGGCCCCCGTACACTAGTGAGGAATTAGCTACCTTTTTGAAGAAGCAGGGGGTAGAGCATATTTTTGCCGCACCGTACCATCCGGCGTCGAATGGGGCCGCGGAGAATGGAGTACGTACGGTGAAGCGGGTTATTCGTAAAGCAGTACGACAAAAAATTAATGTTAACTTAGCTCTAAATACGTTTTTACTATATTATAGGAATACGGAGCACTGTACTACGGGAGTAAGTCCAGCAGCGCTTATGTTAGGTAGGCAGGTTCGCACGAAATTGGACGCTTTGAGGCCCGACTGTAAATCCAATGTTCGTATGGCACAAAAGCGACAGGAACGGAACAGTGGTGGCACGTTGGAGCCCGCTTATGTGCCCGGGCAACAAGTGTGGGTGCGTCAGTATCAGGGAGGGACGAAGTGGGTTCCGGGTGAGGTTACACAGCAGTTAGGTTCTAGGGATTACCAAGTATTAGACGAGCAGGGTAAGTCAGCACATAGGCACAGGGATCAATTGAAGCGGAGAACTAGGAATTCTTTGATATGCCCAAGTTCTTCCTGCAGTCAGGAGAGCGGCCCACCTTTAGTAGAAGAGGTTCGATCATCGATCGTTGCCGGTTCTGGGGTCGTTAGGTCAGGATTGACCACCACGATGGCTGACAGTACACCGGGTGCGCCATCTATTACGCAGCCCTCTACTAGCTCGGCTGCGGTCACACCTGAGCCATTAGCTTCGGGTGGGGCATCGAGCCCGCCGAGAGCCTTAATGTCCCCACCGCGACCTGTACGTCAATGTAGATTGAATAATCCGCCTTGTTATAAGTCATGACGATGTATTCCTTTATTTAACATACTTAGTTAGCTTTCAGTGTTTGTTACTTTGTTCTACGTCATGGTAGTTTCTTGTACCTTATGTTGTGGTCAGCTAAATAAGAGTGGAGGTGTAGTGTAGGTAAGCACCTATTTATGTTAACCTCTTTATTTGCTGGTATAGTGATCTGTCAGCTGACAGGCTTTGTCTTCGAATACAATCGTTATCATGACTGGAGCTAATTTCCTTTATCTCCCTACATTTCACATACGTAAAAAAATAGGTAAGTATGTTTGTTTTTAATCGATTACGATGAAATTACAATCGATTATTTTATTAAGATCTGTGTTTGCTTCAAGCCAATGAATAAATTAATAAGTTTCTGTCAAAAATTTCATTTTTGGTACAAGCTTTTACTGCCGACTGTACTTTTCTGCATACTATCATCAAGTACTCATTGAGACGATTCTAACAAGCCCAAACTCGATGGGGTTGTGTCGTTTTATTGCGGAGTTCCTATGGCCACCTTCCAGCTCCAGCATCAGATTAGCTCCAAGTCATCATAATATTGCATTGTCATGCAATATACATATGCTGGCAAAATTTCAGCTCAATTGGATAACAGGAAGTGACTGAAAAATGGATTGCAAATTTTGACGGACAACTTACATACTTACATATTTACATACTTACATACGAACAGTGCAAGTTAATATAAAGCTTGTATAAGTAGCTTGAACAGAAAAGTAGCATTTAGCTCCCTCTCGTCGTGGACCAAAACTTACTTTTCTGAATGAAAGGTGTGAAAACAAATGATTGAGCAACGTTTGTCCTTCCAGATAGTGTTCTTCCTGCTGTCAATGTGCGTGTTCTGCACGGTGGCGTGCGGCGTGTGGGAGTGGCTGGTGGGGCAGCACTTCCAGGCGTACCTGCCGTGGGACTCGCTGGTGCCGGCCGAGCCCGCCTCCGGCTCCGTCGTCATCGCGTTCCTAGTCTTCTTCTCCTACGCCATCGTCATGAACACTGTTGTGCCTATATCGCTATACGTTTCCGTCGAAGTGAGTAGGTTTCAAGGAGCTATTCCCATCTGGGAAATAATCATTCCCATTTGTCCCTAGTGGTCACAAATGGGAATTAACATTTCCAGTTTTTACCGCCCTTTGAACAAGAAAATGGTTAAAAATAAAGAAATACATTGACATAGACATATATAATTTATTGGTAATAAAACATTAAAGGACAAAATATTTCATACATGAATTCAACATCAAATAGACCCTTAAGTAAACATGAAAATTTAAATAAAATAAAATTTTCTTTATGTTTTCATGATTCTTTTCCAGTTGTCCCCAGTGCACAGTGGTAACAAATGAGAATGATTATTTCCCAGTTGTCCCCAATGGGAACAGATGGGAATATTTATGGATAAATCGTCTGATTTTCAAACAGAATCCGACATACCACTAGCTTTTCGGTCTTATGGGAATACCGCTAGCTTTTCGGTGAAGAAAAATATCTTGATGAAACTTGCCTATAAGGATTTATTAATATAAGTTGTTATTTATCATAACAGAATTTGAGTAAAAAGTTTTAATCAACTTTTGGAGTAAAAAGTCTACCTCGGCCGAAAACTGTATCCAAGTTTCTCACGGGAGTCACGGAAGACGACTTACTTCGAGACTTGATTGACATACCTATTGATTGTACTTAAAATTCTACTAATACTGGCTCAGGTTAGGACAAATTACATCACAAAAGTCTATCTGACAAATTGAAACCGGTGAATGCCGGTTCACCGTACGTAACACGTCTTTACAAATATGTTTCCGTTGCAGGTAATAAGGTTTGCGCAGAGTTTCCTCATTAACTGGGACGAGAAGATGTATTACGAAAAGACCGGGACGGCCGCCAAAGCGAGGACGACCACGCTGAACGAGGAGCTCGGTATGAATCTATCACTCTACTTAGTATAAAAGTAACATTTCCTCCCTTTGCCACTAGTCCCACCAAGGGCAAGGAAGCGATTAGCTATCTAACTATTTTCTCGCGTGTCGGTAAAAGAGACAGATATATTTATAGTTGATCGCTGGCTGTTCACACTGCCGGCGAGGACTCTATCTTCACTGGTTGATCTCAGCGATAAAAGCTATCAAAGATAAAACTCGCTCAGCGGTACTCGCTCAGCGATGCTCGCTTGGTAGGAGTGCATGCTCGCTTCTCGCTGGTCGCCAACTCGTTTCTAGTTTCTCTAACCGGTTCTCGCTCATCATCTGCGGTGGGACCAGTGTCTTAAAAATAGTCAGTCCCGCTCCCGCCCCACCCTTTAACGGGCAAGAATAAAATTTATCCATAATTCAAGTCTCTTGATATTGCATAAAACTAAAAATTCTGCACCATAAAAAAATACAAAAAAATGACCTTAACAGGTGGTCATTTTTGCCTTAAATTTTTCAAGTTGCCCTATAAAGGGTCAAGGCAATTTTCTTTATGTAAATACTCTAATTTTGTGACAATTTTCGGAAACACTAATTTTGTGAACTGATCTTTACCGTGTTAACTGTAATAAACCACAGAAAACGTAGCCAAATCCATTTCGTTTCTTCAATATCTGTATTTAAGGCTGAAGCCCACCAAGGTTGTCGTTACCATAATGTTTGTTTTAGGTCAAATCCAATACATTTTCTCGGACAAAACGGGCACGTTGACACAGAACATAATGACGTTCAACAAGTGCTCGATAGCGGGCGTGAGCTACGGAGACGTCGTCGACGAACAGACGGGCGAGGTGCTCGAGCTCAACGAGGTATTTACTCACACTTCTTCCACTCTCTATGGATATACACTTTTTCTCTCAATCTTAAAACCGTAGCCATGCACATCAATTATTCTAGTACATCACTAGCATGTAGGGCATCTAGCAACAGCACAGTATTAGCCGCCCTAAGCGGCCGGTTTTGTTTTGCATGGAGTTCGACTTGTTTAAAAAAGTTTTAATTTTACGAGTGATACGGATTGTGATTTGATCTGTTTTGTCCCCGTCTAGCTTTGGGGTAATGTCCTGTCTGATGTAACTGTTAATGTTCAGTTTAATTTGGTTTGTTTTCCAGTTTGTGCATGTTACTGCACACGTTTTGTAAAATTTGTGTTTATACGTGTTCGCATCGACAGATATTACGTACAGTCGCCATCACATACATCGGAGCAAACAAGCAGCTCACAAACATCGGTATACACCTCTAATTTCAAGGCATTAGGGTGCATGTGCCGATATTTTTGAACTCCTATAGTGTACCGATGTATGTGATGGCGACTGTACATCACATGATGTTAATTTACACTACAGTCTGCCACCCACAGGTCACAGTATATCTCACACGTATTAGCATGTACACACGATGCAGTTTGGTTTAGTAGCTTTATTTGCAGTTATAATAAATTATAATTATAAGTGATATCGGGCTGTAAAATCGCCTGATAGTTAATAAGGAAATCAATGGTTACTAATTGTTTTAAGGCGCCTAGTTGTTTTTGTTATGCCTCGATGAAGGCGCGCCATTCGAATCATCGACGCCTCGCACTTACTACTGGCTTAATAAAACGTCACATCCATTTTACATTGATCTTAAGGTGTAGCAAGAAAATTAAACGTAGGTCGCCCGGCGGCTGTACAAACAGATTTCTGATGTTATTAGGTGGGATGTCATATTATAAGATGTACTACAAATATAAGTCACATCTTCAATATTAGCTGAATTAGTAGACACCCCCATTTAAACCATAGTAAGCTCGACCACGCCAACATCGGTGGTACACCTTGGTCATTAGATCGAAATATTTTGCGCATTTACCAAACGTAACTTGGTCAATCAACTTTTAAATGACCCTTCTGTTTTTTCTGCATTATCAGTTACCACAACATATCTCGCGAAAAAACGTATTCTAGCAGAAAACATGGTCGTCCATGCAGGTGACAACCCACAATTTTCATACAAGTTTACGTCCGCTGGGCAAGCGGTGAAATTGAGGTCAAATTAGTATTTTTTAATACAGTTGTCATGGAGTTACACGCTATAATTAATTGGGTAAGGAATGCGATAACAATTGGGAATGGATAAAATTTTTAGAAGTGCCTGATTATTTTTGGTGGTAGGAATAACCTTCCTTAGCACCGGAAAAAAGTTGCAGACTTTTCAGCTTCGTCAATTATTTTTGAAAAACAATCAGTTTCCTCACTTACTTTTTGGGTTTAGGACGGCGATTAAGACACTTTCCTTGATCCGTCTCATATTACAATAAAATATCTTAAATATCCGTGGTCAACTGACACTGGCAATGATATTGACAACTGCAGCAGCTATATTTGTCATTGCCAGGGTCAGATATTTAAAATATTTTTTGTAATATGTGACGGACTTGAAACATAAGTGAAGAAACTGTTTATATTTTTCAAAAAAATATTGACTCTGCTGAAAAGTCTGCAACTTTTTTTTGGTGCTAAGGAAGGTTATTCTTATCACAAAAAAATATTCAGGTACTTCTAAAATTTTCATCTACCCCATTACCAACAGCAGGCATCGTATTTTTTTGTAATAAACAGCAAATAGTAGAAACGGGGAGGACACAAAAAAGTTGATTGACCCAACTTATAAAAGTGGTACCGTATACTGGATAAAAAGGTCAGGCCATGAGCACATTAGGCAACATATAGTACGCGGGTGGTGTAAATAGTGAGATGTATTGGGCAGCGGTCGCGGTCGCGGCTCGGGGCGGGCTCGGCGTCGCGCGCGCGGCTGCTGGAGCAGGAGCACGAGCAAGGCCGCAGCACCCCCGGCGCGCGCCGCCTCACGGACCCCGCCCGCCCGCATGTACGCGCACACACACACACATGCACCGACCAACACTACACACACACACACACACACACATACACAACACACGCTGCAACAAAAGAGATACGACTGACACGTTAACGCTAGTCCCTTATGTGCATATCGCTGCCCCAAAATTATAAGGTTCTATGTTGCACTTTTATCAACTTGAAAAGAGAACCTCCTCCGTTTTTTTCGTCGGTTGAAAACGTAACTAATCCTTAGTCATTTAACAAATAATCAGTGTTATTGGTAACATCTAGTTTGTAGATTTTAATAAAAAAATGCTAAGAATTATCTGAGATGAACTATGCATCTCGCGATATCAGAACAGAAGTCAAAAGACAAACTGTCGAATCTCTTTTGGTCCCAGCCATATGATCATATTCACAGTCACGCGTGTATTCTACAACTATTGAATGGTATCGTCTTAATCAGCGCTGCATACGCAATTGCATGCGTGATCAATAATTACATTACGAAAGACACGTTTGACTGTGAAAACTCGCTAGAACTGTCAGCGAATGTATCGGCATTGTTCTGTTTGTGTCGTTCTTTAGAAAACAACCTCAGTGCATCTTGAGATAAAGTTGGAAATAGGAACTTATTGAAAGGTTTACTGAGATCCCTTCTCGGACTTATTTATTTAAGCTGCATGAAGGTTCCTTTTCCGAGTAAACGAGAGTACTACTAATGAAACTGGAAACGACTCACCTCTACCATATCGATACAAGGCTCTCGCGAACTACACTTCCATAACGACCCGTATACATCCTTTCACATTTCACGTGCTCAAATACCCAAGCAAATAATAAATACCTTGTATTATCATCAAAGAGTCTCGATAAGTACGAGTAACATCGTTGGATATTTGAGCAAAATTCGTCCCTTCGTTATAACGGCACAACTCGAAGTAGTTCCTCGTTCTTCTATTTCTTTATTAGAATGGTTATAGGCTAACACATCTATTACTTTCTATTCCTTTACTTTTTCATTCGATAACATCTTCAGTGCCATCTCAAAGTAACTAAAAGCCAGTAAGTCTACAACAAAATCTACAACACAAACTGTTTCAAACGGGCTAGTCTCTTCTACAAACTGTAAACAAACTTAACCCAGCTTACTGTACCTGTCGGTGAATGTGTAAATAATGTTTTTTGTTTGTGTTGCATGCGGTGCTTTGCATTGTTGTTATTGTAGAAAGCTTTGTACATTAATCTGTGTGCGTTTGGTAACGTCGGCTTTTCAGTACCCATTAAGTCTGTCGGCTTCGCCATGAAACTGTCGCCCGTGACTGTCCTTTGATATCAGGGATTAAATTGCATTTGCGCTCGTTTCATGGCGCCGCGGTAATGGGTAAACAAATCTGCGTTAAACGACCTGGATCGACCCGTGTAAACTTTATCACTGTTCTCGTAAATAAAACTTCCTTTACAGTTAAAGTAAACGTTAAATGTGCATGCATGTAAGTGTAAGTACACCATTTGATCGATGTCAGAGGGGGCTTTTAACGCAAATCTATCGAACGATCGTATCAGAACTCGGCGCACGAATGTGATAAATGACAATGGTCGCATATGTCGCGAGGATAATGCCTACGTACTAACGTGGAAAGCAAGTCATGAATCCCTCATTGGCTGAAACTTGGGACCTAATTACAGATTTATTTAATTCTTCTAGCTAGAGAACAGTGCGTATCCATTTCCAAAATCTCAACGTTCCATGTGCCAAGTTTCAAAAATACGGTCGTGATATCCATTTAATTGAATCACAGTTCCAATTTAGCTAATGGGAACTGCTGTGCAGTAAATGCATCCTCATTTATTCTATTTAGTTTTTAGGGTCTAAAATTCGTGGTTAACCAATCATTGACTCATGAATAATATTGAAAATGTAAGCTATCTAGGAGTTAACTATATCAGTAAAAAAGCATTTTCGAGATTAGTTTGTTGCCCATGAAGACAAGTTAGGATGTATTTATTGCCTGTACCCACTGACAGCAGCAGACATAAATATCTACTCGAACTCTGTACTTGTATACAAGCTCCAAACCCTTTGAGCGCCAATCGTCACTCATATAGCTGGCGCCTGAGCCCTGACGCTACAGCTAAACACAAAGTTGCTGGTTAATTCCAGCATATTGAAATTAAACATACTTAAGTTTGCCCTTGTGAGCCGCCCATATGCCCATAAAAAAATATTCTAAAATGGCAACATTTCTCGTGCAATCTCGCTCACACTATACTATGAGTAGCGAAATGGCGCGAGTAATGTTGCCATTTTAGAATCTATCCTTTAATGTCCGGCTTATGTCTACATTAAGCAGAGGTATATAAAGATAAAAGGAGTAGAGTAATGATTAAAACATACTCGCATGGTTAATTATCACACAGTTCAGAGCCTTTTCTGCTTCATCTAAAAGCGTGGCCTTCTAGACCCGGTTTTCAGTCAACGTGATTGTCTGTTTGGCATTCAAAAGGACACAAACCGAGCCGCATATGATCATTTTAGTTCGTATGAGTATATGTTATTCTTGGTGCTGACCTTGGCCCTATATCACAAAACTTACAACTACATTGTAAATTTAATATGGAATGCTCTTTACGTGACACGATATTTTGCCTGCCTCAGCAATTTTGTTGTACTCTTGTAAAGTTTTGTCCCATAGGGCCTAGCGCTTCGTTTTAAGAAGCTACAAGTATTATTGACAGTCGCCATCAGATATATCGGAGCGGCCAAAGTGCTCACAAAGGTCTGAACACGGCTCTAATGCCTCGACAATACAGACGTGCTCGCTTCACATGTGATGGCGACTGTAAATGTCTAAACTGAACTGGCAACACCAAGCACGACCAAGAACTGGCCATTTGACCAGTGTTGCTAGTTTGACTGCTTCCTGAAAAAGGCCCACTGACGCGTAAGTGAGATTTCCCAACAGTGTAATGTAACCCCCTACAGAGCACGCAGCCGCTAGACTTCTCGTTCAACCCGGAGCACGAGGCTGACTTCAAGTTCTTCGACGAGTCGCTGCTGCTGGCGGTGCAGCGCGGCGACCAGCCCGTGCACGACTTCTTCCGGCTGCTGGCGCTGTGCCACACCGTCATGCCCGACCAGAAGAACGGCCGGCTCGAGTATCAGGTAGGCTTTGTCACATTGACATAAGGTTCAGTTTCCTCTAGCCTGTATGACTTGATCAACCCCGAGCACGAGGCTGACTTCAAGTTCTTCGACGAGTCGCTGCTGCTGGCGGTGCAGCGCGGCGACCAGCCCGTGCACGACTTCTTCCGGCTGCTGGCGCTGTGCCACACCGTCATGCCCGACCAGAAGAACGGCCGGCTCGAGTATCAGGTAGGCTTTGTCACATTGACATAAGGTTCAGTTTCCTCTAGCCTGTATGACTTGATCAACCCCGAGCACGAGGCTGACTTCAAGTTCTTCGACGAGTCGCTGCTGCTGGCGGTGCAGCGCGGCGACCAGCCCGTGCACGACTTCTTCCGGCTGCTGGCGCTGTGCCACACCGTCATGCCCGACCAGAAGAACGGCCGGCTCGAGTATCAGGTAGGCTTTGTCACATTGACATAAGGTTCAGTTTCCTCTAGCCTGTATGACTTGATCAACCCCGAGCACGAGGCTGACTTCAAGTTCTTCGACGAGTCGCTGCTGCTGGCGGTGCAGCGCGGCGACCAGCCCGTGCACGACTTCTTCCGGCTGCTGGCGCTGTGCCACACCGTCATGCCCGACCAGAAGAACGGCCGGCTCGAGTATCAGGTAGGCTTTGTCACATTGACATAAGGTTCAGTTTCCTCTAGCCTGTATGACTTGATCAACCCCGAGCACGAGGCTGACTTCAAGTTCTTCGACGAGTCGCTGCTGCTGGCGGTGCAGCGCGGCGACCAGCCCGTGCACGACTTCTTCCGGCTGCTGGCGCTGTGCCACACCGTCATGCCCGACCAGAAGAACGGCCGGCTCGAGTATCAGGTAGGCTTTGTCACATTGACATAAGGTTCAGTTTCCTCTAGCCTGTATGACTTGATCAACCCCGAGCACGAGGCTGACTTCAAGTTCTTCGACGAGTCGCTGCTGCTGGCGGTGCAGCGCGGCGACCAGCCCGTGCACTACTTCTTCCGGCTGCTGGCGCTGTGCCACACCGTCATGCCCGACCAGAAGCACGGCCGGCTCGAGTATCAGGTAGGCTTTGTCACATTGACATAAGGTTCAGTTTCCTCTAGCCTGTATGACTTGATCAACCCCGAGCACGAGGCTGACTTCAAGTTCTTCGACGAGTCGCTGCTGCTGGCGGTGCAGCGCGGCGACCAGCCCGTGCACGACTTCTTCCGGCTGCTGGCGCTGTGCCACACCGTCATGCCCGACCAGAAGAACGGCCGGCTCGAGTATCAGGTAGGCTTTGTCACATTGACATAAGGTTCAGTTTCCTCTAGCCCGTATGACTTGATCAACCCCGAAGGCGGACTTCAAGTTCTTCGACGAGTCGCTGCTGCTGGCGCTGTGTCGCACCGTCATGGCTGGCTCGAGTATCAGGTAGCCTTTGTGGCATTGACATAAGGTTCAGTCTCCTGTAACCCGTATTGTTGTTTACGTTGTTCAATGTCATAGCCCACTGTGTCGCCCACAAAGCGATAATGGGTTGCCACTTCGAATGGTATTATAAACTGTGCGCTTCCTTTCTTTGGAAGATAATATTAAATCCCCAATTACTCAGTGGAAATAATTTAGAAAAAATCTCATAGGTTTATTTTTTATTTATTTAGCTATTCATTTCAGTAAAAATGTATGTTGAGATCAAAGAAAATGAATGAATTATTTTGTTTTCAGGCGCAATCCCCGGATGAGTCTGCGTTAGTATCAGCTGCGAGAAATTTCGGTTTCGTGTTCAGAGAACGCGCGCCTAATAGTATTACTATAGAAGTAATGGGTAAGACAGAGGTGAGGATCACTTTATACTTTCAAACACAGTGTAGTAATAAATCGAGATTTATAACTAGTATTTATAGACAACGAGTAGAAAACACATCTTTGAATAGAATTTGAACATTAAATTAATTGGTGTTTTTGTTCCAGGTGTATGAATTGTTGTGTATATTAGATTTTAATAATGTTAGGAAAAGAATGTCCGTGATATTAAGGAAGGATGGTGAAATTAGGTTATATACAAAAGGTGCTGATAACGTAATATATGAGAGGTTAAAAGGAAACACACAAGACGGGGTGAAATCGAGGACGCAGGAGCATTTAAATGTAAGTCAACTTTTATTTTAAATAGTCTGTGTTGAATGTAGTTATGTTCAAAACATGAGCATTGTGTTAAATAAAATCATTCTTGGTCATTGTTAATGGCGCAAATTGCCTGTTCAAAATTATTGGGTTCAATCACCAAAAACTTGCATAGAAATATTGAGTTTGAAAGAATTGCCATTTTTATTACTCCAATGTTTTTGTTTATGATCCCTGCAAGTAATGTAATATTATCAATTGTTTTCTAATAGCAAAACCAGTATTAACGGCTCCCCGTAACCTTTGTAGAAGTTCGCGTGCGAAGGCCTTCGCACGCTGGCGCTGGCGTGGCGGCCGCTTGACGAACGCTACTTCGCGGAATGGAAGCGGCGGCACCACACGGCGGCACTAGCGTTGAGGGACAGGGACGAACAACTGGACGCCATCTACGAGGAGATCGAGACGGACCTGCTGCTCTTGGGTAAGGATAACAGGTCCCCGTGACCCTTGTAGAATTGCGCTGGCTAGAGTCAAGGCACTGGCATGGCGGCCGCTGGACGAGCGCGGCTTCGCGGAGTGGACAGGGCGGCACCACACGGCGGCACTAGCGTTGAGGGACAGGGACGAACAACTGGACGCCATCTACGAGGAGATCGAGACGGACCTGCTGCTCTTGGGTAAGGATAACAGGTCCCCGTGACCCTTGTAGAATTGCGCTGGCTAGAGTCAAGGCACTGGCATGGCGGCCGCTGGACGAGCGCGGCTTCGCGGAGTGGACAGGGCGGCACCACACGGCGGCACTAGCGTTGAGGGACAGGGACGAACAACTGGACGCCATATACGAGGAGATCGAGACGGACCTGCTGCTCTTGGGTAAGGATAACAGGTCCCCGTGACCCTTGTAGAATTGCGCTGGCTAGAGTCAAGGCACTGGCATGGCGGCCGCTGGACGAGCGCGGTTTCGCGGAGTGGACAGGGCGGCACCACACGGCGGCACTAGCGTTGAGGGACAGGGACGAACAACTGGACGCCATATACGAGGAGATCGAGACGGACCTGCTGCTCTTGGGTAAGGATAACAGGTCCCCGTGACCCTTGTAGAATTGCGCTGGCTAGAGTCAAGGCACTGGCATGGCGGCCGCTGGACGAGCGCGGCTTCGCGGAGTGGACAGGGCGGCACCACACGGCGGCACTAGCCTTGAGGGACAGGGACGAACAAATGAACGTCATCTACGCGGACGTATGTAGTCGTGGGCAAAACCTAGCGATTTACTAAAACTACAATATGCCTCGCGTTCTTAAGTGTATCATGCATGAATCATGACTTCATGAGTGTGTTTTATATATGGAATAGCTGCTATACAAACACAATACAACGAAAACGACACTGACAATCGAAAGGCTGAAACAGAACACTTACACTATCATGATTGATGACATTGGTTTGAATAGTTGTATAAAAATATGAATATCGTGTTAAATCGTTATATCAATAATACTCGTAGTAAACCAAGTATGTTATCATTAATTGAATAAAAAACAGAAAACAGACATCCAAAACAACGAAAATATTAATCACATTAAGTAAAATGGCGGTATGGTTTGAGGATGCGACCAAACGGGTAATTACGTAACGTTTAGGTAGATTTAAATGTCCTTTCCCCATACAAAAGAATACATTTAGATCTACCTAACGTACGAATGAAGAGTTAAACAATCTACCAGGTCTGTACTTATAACGAACTCCAAGAACTTTGCATTATCGTATCTTATTCCCCAGGTGTAACAGCAATAGAAGACAAGTTACAAGACGGAGTGCCTGAAACAATAGCAAACCTCAGTATGGCCGGCATTAAAATATGGGTGCTGACTGGAGACAAACAAGGTACGGAAACTCATAACTCGTGTAAATGGATCATACAGAGGTTCGCGTCTCTCATTGTCAGACTGCCAATAGTGCCAATGCTAAGGGCTATAAAGCCAAATTTTTGGTTTGACACCTCATTTTATAAACGGTGTCTCCTCGTACATGCGATAAAAACTTTTGTATATGCACGAAAACCCGTAATTATTAAACACAGGAAATATGACATTTCGTTATTTGACTCTATATGTTACCTTCACAGTGGCGTCATACCACGATGAACCGACCCTACCCGTGAATGTGAGTGTGTCGTGAAGAGAGCGAAAGATCGGAGCGGCCTCTTGCTCACATCACATCAGTCGTGGCGGAGCCGTTAAGCATCTCTCGCAACTCGCAATTGTACAATTTTAGTTCAGTCATTATAGATTTTGACCCGTGAATTATTAGTTCTTGGATTTTTTTTTCGTAGATCCCTCGGGGGGGTCACTGGGAGTGTAAATTTAAAAAGTAGAGTGAATCAGGCTCCTGACGGTTTTTCTTGAATAACTTGCCCAGTTTTGATTTTACAGTAAAACCGTGACGCCAAAAATTTTAGGAAATTTGATTCTCTACAAGTTTGGACCTGACAATTTTTCTTCTAGGATCGATATTTTGATTTTACAGTAAAACCGTAAGGACAGAAATTGTAGGAAATTTGATTCTCTACAAGTTTTATTCTCACAATTTTTCTTCTAGGATCGATATTTTGGAAATTAAATTTGAAAAAAGTGACAAATTCAAAATATTTTCATTGTCTTGTTTATTTTCAACTTTACGGCATAAATGAAGAGGACTTAACTGAAAATAAACGAGATGATGAAAATATTTTGAATATGTCGCTTTTTTCAAATTTAATTTCCAAAATATCGATCCTAGAAGAAAAATTGTGAGAATAAAACTTGTAGAGAATCAAATTTCCTACAATTTCTGTCCTTACGGTTTTACTGTAAAATCAAAAATGCCCGAGTTATTCAAGAAAAACCGTTTTTCGAATATACACAGGAGCCTGATTTAATCTACTTTTTGAATTTACACTCCCAGTGACCCCCCCAGGGATCTACGAAAAAAAATCCAAGAACTAATAATTCACGGGTCAAAATCTATAATGACTGAACTAAAATTGTACAATTGCGAGTTGCGAGAGATGCTTAACGGCTCCGCCACGACTGATGTGATGTGAGCAAGAGGCCGCTCCGATCTTTCGCTCTCACGTGTGGCGCTCTGCTGCCGCTATCGCCGCTCTAATTCGTGGCCGTCCCTAAAAGCATTTTTTTAAATTATTTTATGTTACTGAACAGAGACGGCGATAAACATCGGCTACTCGTGCCAGCTACTGACGGACGACATGGCGGAGGTGTTCGTGATCGACGGCGTCGCGCACGACGACGTCGACCGGCAGCTCGCCAAGTGTCGCGACTCCATCCGCGTCGTCAACACCTTCCTGCCGGCAGGTGAGACCCGGGGCGGGGACAGACACATCCCCCACTCGTGCCAGCTGACGGACGACATGGCGGAGGTGTTCGTGATCGACGGCGTCGCGCACGACGACGTCGACCGGCAGCTCGCCAAGTGTCGCGACTCCATCCGCGTCGTCAACACCTTCCTGCCGGCAGGTGAGACCCGGGGCGGGGACAGACACATCCCCCACTCGTGCCAGCTGACGGACGACATGGCGGAGGTGTTCGTGATCGACGGCGTCGCGCACGACGACGTCGACCGGCAGCTCGCCAAGTGTCGCGACTCCATCCGCGTCGTCAACACCTTCCTGCCGGCAGGTGAGACCCGGGGCGGGGACAGACACATCCCCCACTCGTGCCAGCTGACGGACGACATGGCGGAGGTGTTCGTGATCGACGGCGTCGCGCACGACGACGTCGACCGGCAGCTCGCCAAGTGTCGCGACTCCATCCGCGTCGTCAACACCTTCCTGCCGGCAGGTGAGACCCGGGGCGGGGACAGACACATCCCCCACTCGTGCCAGCTGACGGACGACATGGCGGAGGTGTTCGTGATCGACGGCGTCGCGCACGACGACGTCGACCGGCAGCTCGCCAAGTGTCGCGACTCCATCCGCGTCGTCAACACCTTCCTGCCGGCAGGTGAGACCCGGGGCGGGGACAGACACATCCCCCACTCGTGCCAGCTGACGGACGACATGGCGGAGGTGTTCGTGATCGACGGCGTCGCGCACGACGACGTCGACCGGCAGCTCGCCAAGTGTCGCGACTCCATCCGCGTCGTCAACACCTTCCTGCCGGCAGGTGAGACCCGGGGCGGGGACAGACACATCCCCCACTCGTGCCAGCTGACGGACGACATGGCGGAGGTGTTCGTGATCGACGGCGTCGCGCACGACGACGTCGACCGGCAGCTCGCCAAGTGTCGCGACTCCATCCGCGTCGTCAACACCTTCCTGCCGGCAGGTGAGACCCGGGGCGGGGACAGACACATCCCCCACTCGTGCCAGCTGACGGACGACATGGCGGAGGTGTTCGTGATCGACGGCGTCGCGCACGACGACGTCGACCGGCAGCTCGCCAAGTGTCGCGACTCCATCCGCGTCGTCAACACCTTCCTGCCGGCAGGTGAGACCCGGGGCGGGGACAGACACATTCCCCACTCGTGCCAGCTGACGGACGACATCGACCGCGCACGACGACGTCGACCGGCATAGTTTAGATTGACAGCATTCGTTTCCCCGCAGGCACGCCGGCGGGCTCGGGCGGCGGTGACGCGGCGCGCAACGGCGGCCCGGGCGGGGCCGCGGGCCGCTCGCCTGGCCGCGCGGCCGGCGTCAAGCTCAACGCGCCCGCCGTCTCCGTCGTCACATTTAGGTGGGAACATAACATGCATGGCCACAGGTAGAGAGACAAAGACACTATATCGCCCGCCCGCCTCCCGATACACCTCTATCCGCCCGTATACCCCGACTAGTGGACGGATTCGCAATGTCTACTCTAGTCTAGTAGTAGTAAACACTACTAGACTAGACAAAGGCGACTACAGTCTTGTTGTTTTGAAAAAATATGACATTTAAGTTACATTTATTAATAAAACTAATTGGAATGAGCAATATGACAACAATTTTGTGCCACCAAAGGGGGCTTTAGCGAGATTTTTTAGCAAGAATAATTTTATTTGTGATCATTGTATTTATAACTTTGTATATTGTTGTCTTATTTTGAGACGATCGTGATGTAAATTCTTATAATCTTGACTATGACAATTTTGTACTGCACTTTATGTCATGAAATAAATAAATCTAATCTACCTATTAAAATTCAAACACATTCAAATTAATAATAATTCACCTAAAGGTCTACGCCGAAACGTGGATCCACGGAATCCGATTATAACTACCGGAACACATCGACGTTCAAATGATTCCCCGCGATCTTTTTCATTTTCCCGTTGGTTATAACGTTCAAATTATTCCCTGCGATCTTTTTCATTTTCCCGTTGGTTATAAAACTCAATATAGTTTGAACGAGGATCCATTATACCTATTTGTGGAATGGAATATCGTGTTAATATATAATGTAAATAATATGGAATTCCGTGCATCCACGTCCTGGCATACCAAAGATTAAACATTATCGACTGTTTGAGTATTTTAACAAAAGCCTTCGTGTTATTTATTAATGTTATTGCGAATCTGCCCACGGTCGGTGTTGTGTTAGTGAGCATTGTAAACTATTAACCTGTGCATTTTGTAGTTCAGTTGTCGGTATTGCTTCAGTATTCGTCTATATATATATAGCATTGTGCTATACGTGTAACCTTATTTACTTTTTATGTCAGTATTCGTAGCTCCTGGTATTAATTTTGTGTAATGTATAATATGTACTTTTTAGCCATTGAAATAAAATAAAATAATCATGATGTTCTTTTGGCATTATCGTGGACATCGCTTTCATATTAAATAAAACTTGACGATCTTATCGTATATTTAAATTATTATCAAGCAATAAAGGGAACCATTGTCATGTTAGGAGCCAAAATGCAAAAGACGTGACGCATACTTCAATAAAACTTGTATAATAATAATGGTATACAAATTGTATACCCGATTAATTTAATGCTTGATTTGTATATAAATAAATCAAACGACGATTGTAACTATACAATGGACTTACTATTTAAACGAGTTTACTAACGATTTTCCAGCACTGTCCTACTAACCTCCACCGTGTGACATGCCGGCACCTTTCTGTGAGACCACGCCGCTTGGGTGACCGCTCTAAAATGAATAAAATCCTTGTTTATTTTCCTTCTTAGAAATTTTAGCCGTTCCGTGTTCCCACACTTACCACTGGCAAGAAAGTATTCGATAGAGTTTGAGCGGTGGCCAAGCGGGCTTGATGTCCAGTCCGTCCTATCTGCGCCATACACCTCGTAAGAGTGCTCTTTCTCTCTTTAACCTGTACCGTATTTCTTTTTAACCTACACATACTTAGTACCTAGTAACACAATTAATAATGAATGCTTGCCCTAATGTCGTAAGAATCGTAGTTAGCGTCCTGTGAACTCCAGTGTATGTCATATTGTCATATATCCTGCGTTGGCTTTTTATTTTCTTTCATCGTGTACTACTACTCGTATTGGCGCTTCAACGTTGCTACTATTGGCGCTTCAATAAATTGTGTGTGTTATAATTATGTTTAGTCTAGTGTTCCTAATTTTAAGCACAAAGTTGAGACGTCAAATTCTATAATTATTAAGAGTCTTATAAAGATTGATGGTCGTCTAAATGAAATAGTTTGATAGTTAATTATTTTTAGTACCCGTGTCATAAATAAGATGGTGAAACAGTTAGTTTTATGTGCGTAATTAAAAACGAGACAATATTTGTAAATGTATAACTGTTTCATTTAGACTGCTATAGTTATATTGTTTAAAAGTTGTTAGCATTTGCCAGGCTTGTTCAGACAGACTTGTACTAGTATTTCTTACTAATTACTTGTATTATACATAACAACTTCGGTATTTTTTGGTAGATCATCAATGAGATGTTATTTACTGACAGCAGTATATATATTAACGATATCATCAATGGAACAGATATTAACCGCGTAATTCCCCTGCGTATTATACTTAGTATTACTACTTTTATAAATTACAACGATTTTTTTGGTAAACGCTAGATTAAGAAAATCATGATCAATTCCTATCGATGGTTGTTTTTTTTACTAAACAATGTTTTAAATTTCAAATTTATATGATTTTTACAAGCTTTATATTAACTTGCCTTGTTAGTTCATTCGTTGGTTTAGTGAGCCGCATCACACCGAAGTGTGTGTGTTTTTAAGATGTCTAAATGGCCATAAACAGCATATCTATAGAACAATGCTTTTGTGCCCATTGTTAACTTTGGCTACTACTTATCAGTTAAAGTTAGTCAAGATATTGCACACGAATTTATATTATATGCGGAGCAAATTTTGCTAGTCAAATTTGACCAACTTCCCGGTGTTCAATCGAGAAATTTTGCATAATTATGTACAAAATTGTACAGTGTACAGTTAAAGCTTGTACCAAGTAATTTTTGACAGAAACTTATTCTAGCTGGTTACCGTTAAAGCCGATGTACTCGTAAGTAGTATCAGTGGTTGTACTTGCCCCTGCCTTGCGTGTTGCGTGCGGTTTCTGAGCGTGTGGGTTACAGCAACGAGTACGCGGCGGGCGGGCCGGCCACGGCGGACTCGCGCGAGCACGAGCACGGCAACGACGACACCAACGGGTTCGCCATCGTCATCAACGGCCACTCGCTCGTGCACTGTCTGCATCCCAAGCTCGAGGACCAGTGAGTATTGTTTCTGAGCGTGTGGGTTACAGCAACGAGTACGCGGCGGGCGGGCCGGCCACGGCGGACTCGCGCGAGCACGAGCACGGCAACGACGACACCAACGGGTTCGCCATCGTCATCAACGGCCACTCGCTCGTGCACTGTTTGCATCCCAAGCTCGAGGACCAGTGAGTATTGTTTCTGAGCGTGTGGGTTACAGCAACGAGTACGCGGCGGGCGGGCCGGCCACGGCGGACTCGCGCGAGCACGAGCACGGCAACGACGACACCAACGGGTTCGCCATCGTCATCAACGGCCACTCGCTCGTGCACTGTCTGCATCCCAAGCTCGAGGACCAGTGAGTATTGTTTCTGAGCGTGTGGGTTACAGCAACGAGTACGCGGCGGGCGGGCCGGCCACGGCGGACTCGCGCGAGCACGAGCACGGCAACGACGACACCAACGGGTTCGCCATCGTCATCAACGGCCACTCGCTCGTGCACTGTCTGCATCCCAAGCTCGAGGACCAGTGAGTATTGTTTCTGAGCGTGTGGGTTACAGCAACGAGTACGCGGCGGGCGGGCCGGCCACGGCGGACTCGCGCGAGCACGAGCACGGCAACGACGACACCAACGGGTTCGCCATCGTCATCAACGGCCACTCGCTCGTGCACTGTCTGCATCCCAAGCTCGAGGACCAGTGAGTATCTGCATAGTATAAAACAAAGTCGCTTCCCGCTGTCTGTTGGCGCATTTATGACGTCGAGTTGCGGAAACCCAGCCCGCGTACAACCTATAACCTAATCCGCTGTCTGTTTGCCCCTATGTATGCTTAGATCTTTAAAACTACTCAACGGATTTTGATGCGGTTCTTAACAATAGATATAGTGATTCAAGAGGAAGGTTTATGTGTATGAAACATGCAGGTATTAATTGTTTTATACATATAAACCCGTGCGAAGCCGGGGCGGGTCGCTAGTTGTTTATAATTCATTTATGAGTTGCTTTGTGCACTTCTGTACGTTTCAAGTTACACTCTATGGAAGAGCGGTGTCTCTTGACACAGGTATCTTGATACATAAAAAGAGACACCAACCTGTACTTAGTTAACCTAAGTTATGTTTGTGAATAAACAATTTTTAATTTTTTTCTATTTTTCATTTGTGGGTTTATAAAAGATCTTAAATATAGGTGTCCACCACAAACCCTGTTAGGGCGCAGCATAATAGTAGATAGATACTCGTACTAAGGCTAAAAAGTATAAACTAAATATAAACTTCTGTTCATTTCGTAGCCGTGTTCTTTTTTTACTTCTTATAATTATAATATTCATGCAGATTATAAAAGCAATGTATAACAAGGAATTCCTCCAGTCGCATTCCTCAACCGATTCTCATGAAATTATATAAAAAAAAAAATTGCAATGTAAATTTTTCGAAAATCAAAAAAAAGACGGTCGTGAGTTCTACACAAAGCCACTAGTACAAATGTGATAGCAGCAGTCGTCATCACCCATTGCACACGATAACATTTGCAGCGTTTCGCGAACTTGTTACTGTACCAATTCAGCATCGCGACGCGTAACTGTGGCGCTACTACGAAAAACGAATCAATCGTAGTAGCGCCACTATTTTATTCGATGGTGGATAAGCACCGGGACTGCCGCGATACAGCATTATTGCTGCGACTGTATCGCAACAGCAACACTGCAAAAAGTCACCGAATGTGATAGCTTCAGAATAGATGATTTTATTAAGCTTTCACTATTTTAAAAGATTTTCTATATCTAAATTGTGGTTCAATTAAATAACAATAAAGTTTTATAATTATAAGGCTATGCTGATTATGGAACCCGAAATTCAGCCATAAACGTGTGAAAAAATAATAGTATCATTATGCTTTTTTTTTAGAATAGTCACCTACCTACCAACCAACCACCAAACCATACCTGATATATAATATACCTGACAACCATGCAAATTGGAACCGAGCGCTTTCCAAAATTATCCTGATAGGTAAAGGCTGCCTCTGAGCGTATCTGGCTACTTGGCTAGGCCCTTAGATAGACGTAAGATAGATAGATGTCATTTATTGTCAAAACTGTGTAAGATCTCATGTCTACAATGTAATGTGTACAGGTTCCTGGAGGTGGTGCTGCACTGCCGCTCGGTGATCTGCTGCCGCGTGACTCCCCTGCAGAAGGCCATGGTGGTGGAGCTCATCAAGAAGGCGCGCCGAGCCGTCACGCTCGCCATCGGGGACGGCGCCAACGACGTCTCCATGATCAAGGGTACGTAGACTGGCTTAAAACTAAATACCTATTGTTTTTGATAGGTTAAAAGAACACAAAAGCCTGTTTTTAGGTAAATACTTACATACAAAGCCCCTCTTGCTTGACCACCGAATTTATTGAGCTCAAGACTAGAGGTACGTTTATCCTCCTGGGGCCCAGACTACGATTTTGTATCATTGAATTAGGAACTTTTTGACATTTAGTAAAAGTATAAACTTGATTTTGAAATTTGTACAAAATTTTGTACGCTGCGCCTTAGGAGGTTATACTAAAACTTGAGTGCAGTTTTCCAATACAGTTTTGAAATATGGCGCGCTACTTCGAAATATACACATCACAATTCTAAACGATATACCCTGGCAATCAATGTAAACACGCTAACCATATAAACCTTATTTCATCGCCAAAGTGTTACGTTACGAATGGTCAGTGAACTGTGTCGTTCTTTTACAAGCTTTTATTTAGCTCAACCCGTTTGTTTTATTCTTGGGTCAAATTTAGTAATTGGATTTTCACCCACTTCCCGGTTTCCGATTGAGCTGAAATTTTGCATGCATATGTATATCGCATGACAATGCAATATTATGATGACATGGAGCTGATCTGATGCTGGAGCTGGAAGGTGGCCATAGGATCTCCGCAATAAAACGACACAACCCCATCGAGTTTGGGCTCGTTAGAATCGCCTCAATGAGTAGTTGATGATGGTATGCAGAATAGTACAGTCGGCAATAAAAGCTTGTACCAAAAATGTAAATTTTCACAGAAACTTATTTGAATATATCTTGTATTACAGCGGCCCACATCGGCGTGGGCATCTCCGGCCAGGAGGGCATGCAAGCGGTCCTCGCGGCGGACTACTCGATCGCACAGTTCTGCTTCCTGCAGCGACTACTGCTGGTGCACGGCCGGTGGTCCTACTACCGCATGTGCAAGTTCCTGCGGTACTTCTTCTACAAGAACTTCGCCTTCACCGTGTGTCACTTCTGGTTCGCGTTCTTCTGCGGCTTTAGCGCGCAGGTTGGTACACACCATGTTTACCTATGGATGTTCAGAATACGATGTTATCCGAGCGCTTTGACTGCTAGAATTTTATTCGTCTGGGGGCCTTTTTTCTGAAATTGGTAATTTTCACAAGCTTTATATTATATTACCGTGTTACTTCGTTCGTTCGTTAGTATGTGCGGGTCAAATTTGACCAACTTCCCGGAGTTCAATCAAGTTAAAATTTTACAATTATGTAAGTCGAATCACAATACTATGGTACCATAAATCTTCGCTGATGATGGAAATGGAAGTTAGTCATAGCAACTCCACAATAGGGGTGTAGACAGCAAATGAAATAACCAATAATGATGAATATTCTCGAAAAAGGATTAAAAA
Organism: Epinotia brunnichana; assembly: GCA_963854355.1. NCBI lineage: Eukaryota > Metazoa > Arthropoda > Insecta > Lepidoptera > Tortricidae > Epinotia > Epinotia brunnichana. The sequence goes on from OY977951.1 coordinate 10,663,833, forward strand.
TATTGTTAAATGGAGTAAAGTACAGTCGCCATCACATACATCGGAGCAAACAAGCACGTCACAAACATCGGAACACACCTCTATTTTCAAGGCATTAGGGTGCATGTGCCGATATTTTTGAACACCTAAAGTGTACCTATGTATGTGATGGCGACTGTACACCCCTATTACTCGTACACAAGATGAACCCCCTCGTGTTTGGGCTCATTCAAGAACCCTCTCAACGGGTAGTGGATGACCAAAAAAAACATTGATTGACGGGAAATTATTAGTGCATATTCTGCCAGTAACGGCGTAAAAACGTGATGTGCCCACAAGTGATAGCGTTGGTCTCCACAGACGGTATTCGACGAGATGTTCATCTCCGTGTACAACCTGTTCTACACGTCGCTGCCCGTGCTGGCGCTGGGCGTGTTCGAGCAGGACGTGTCGGACGCGACCTCGCTGCAGTTCCCCAAGCTGTACGCGCCGGGACACACCTCGCAGCTGTTCAACAAGACCGAGTTCATCAAGTCCACGCTGCACGGCTGCTTCACCTCGCTGGTGCTCTTCCTCATCCCGTACGGTACGTTGTCGAAACTACTATTACTGTTCTACACGTCGCTGCCCGTGCTGGCGCTGGGCGTGTTCGAGCAGGACGTGTCGGACGCGACCTCGCTGCAGTTCCCCAAGCTGTACGCGCCGGGACACACCTCGCAGCTGTTCAACAAGACCGAGTTCATCAAGTCCACGCTGCACGGCTGCTTCACATCGCTGGTGCTCTTCCTCATCCCGTACGGTACGTTGTCGAAACTACTATTACTGTTCTACACGTCGCTGCCCGTGCTGGCGCTGGGCGTGTTCGAGCAGGACGTGTCGGACGCGACCTCGCTGCAGTTCCCCAAGCTGTACGCGCCGGGACACACCTCGCAGCTGTTCAACAAGACCGAGTTCATCAAGTCCACGCTGCACGGCTGCTTCACATCGCTGGTGCTCTTCCTCATCCCGTACGGTACGTTGTCGAAACTACTATTACTGTTCTACACGTCGCTGCCCGTGCTGGCGCTGGGCGTGTTCGAGCAGGACGTGTCGGACGCGACCTCGCTGCAGTTCCCCAAGCTGTACGCGCCGGGACACACCTCGCAGCTGTTCAACAAGACCGAGTTCATCAAGTCCACGCTGCACGGCTGCTTCACATCGCTGGTGCTCTTCCTCATCCCGTACGGTACGTTGTCGAAACTACTATTACTGTTCTACACGTCGCTGCCCGTGCTGGCGCTGGGCGTGTTCGAGCAGGACGTGTCGGACGCGACCTCGCTGCAGTTCCCCAAGCTGTACGCGCCGGGACACACCTCGCAGCTGTTCAACAAGACCGAGTTCATCAAGTCCACGCTGCACGGCTGCTTCACATCGCTGGTGCTCTTCCTCATCCCGTACGGTACGTTGTCGAAACTACTATTACTGTTCTACACGTCGCTGCCCGTGCTGGCGCTGGGCGTGTTCGAGCAGGACGTGTCGGACGCGACCTCGCTGCAGTTCCCCAAGCTGTACGCGCCGGGACACACCTCGCAGCTGTTCAACAAGACCGAGTTCATCAAGTCCACGCTGCACGGCTGCTTCACCTCGCTGGTGCTCTTCCTCATCCCGTACGGTACGTTGTCGAAACTACTATTACTGTTCTACACGTCGCTGCCCGTGCTGGCGCTGGGCGTGTTCGAGCAGGACGTGTCGGACGCGACCTCGCTGCAGTTCCCCAAGCTGTACGCGCCGGGACACACCTCGCAGCTGTTCAACAAGACCGAGTTCATCAAGTCCACGCTGCACGGCTGCTTCACATCGCTGGTGCTCTTCCTCATCCCGTACGGTACGTTGTCGAAACTACTATTACTGTTCTACACGTCGCTGCCCGTGCTGGCGCTGGGCGTGTTCGAGCAGGACGTGTCGGACGCGACCTCGCTGCAGTTCCCCAAGCTGTACGCGCCGGGACACACCTCGCAGCTGTTCAACAAGACCGAGTTCATCAAGTCCACGCTGCACGGCTGCTTCACCTCGCTGGTGCTCTTCCTCATCCCGTACGGTACGTTGTCGAAACTACTATTACTGATTATCGCTACCAACACTGGCTGCTGGCTAATACTTCAAAGCAATCCTTTGACATTATTTTCACCCTGGGTTTCAAACTAGCGAAGCCAGCACAACTAAAGGTACGAGTTGGAACCCGACCGCAAACAGCAGCACCAGACGACGTGTCCTTAACGCCTTGGCGCGACGTGACGCGAGAAAATCCCACCCTCCACTTTCTAATTAGCACATTACGCGCAAAACAGGTAGTGCTGAGTCGCACAATGCGATATCATCATATCAGCCGAAAGACGTCCACTGCTGGACATAGACCTCCCCCAATGAGTGCCAAAATGACCGTTCCTACGCCACCCGCATCCAGCGGACTCCCGCGACCTTTACCAGGTCATCAGTCCACCTTGTGAGGGGGGGGGAGCTTACCCACGCCGCGCCTTCCGGTACGTATTCGCCACTCGAGAACCTAGCAGTCAAATATATTCCATATAGCAGTAAGTTAGTTAAATTATAAATGACTCCCGCGCAAGTAAACTTATATATCCTGTGGAAATGAGAAACTCCCAGTCTTCGGGAGGGTACCAGCTTCAAAGGGGTAGATTCAGAATGATTTATATTTATAAATTCAATACAACAGCAATGTGTTTCTTCAGGTACTTACAAGGACGGACTGGCGCCTGATGGCAAAATTCTGTCCGACCACATGTTGCTTGGAAGCGTCGTGGCTACGATACTAATCATAGACAACACGACACAGGTACGATACGCTTTAAGCTTAGGAAAATAAACGTTTATTAAGGTGCCGTAGGTTCACGGTCTTCTCTTCCCTCTCACTGAGCATAAGCGTGAGCGAGATGGAAGTGCGTGTTCGGAAGCACGGATATCATGTTTTTTCATTTAAAATTTTTGTGCATTTAATAAATAAATACAAAAGTAATCACTGAGTTCCCTCAAACATGATATTGCCGATTTTTAGAACCAATATTAATATGTTTAGCTTTTGTGCATAATTTGTTACGAATGTTTTAAATGTATTTTAGACCTATGTTCGTGATTTTTTTTCTATCGGGCGAAAATTGCCTAATCATGTTTCGAATCACTGATCTCGCTGCAGAAAAGCCTCAAGATTACTATTCGTATTTTTTTAAACCATATGTTTATAAACAGACGCCTTATATTGTTTCAAAAACTCTGTTCGCTTAACTTCGCTGAACCTACGGCGCCTTAAAATTAAAGCACGACAATTAACCTCGAAACATTTCCAAATAATATGTACATATATGTGGTTTAATCTGTAAAAATATATACTTAATACATACTGTGTAGTCTGTATAAGCACTATAAACTTTGCAGTATTTGTGCTAGTGTCGTAGCTTTTTTATTTGATTATACTGAGGACGGATTCAACGCTAATGTTTATCTAATTACCAGTACGATAAATAAATATGGGCGAATATATAATAACCACTCGTAAACCTTATTACAACGAGATACGGTTCAATAATGGTCGGTTGCGCTACTGTTACCACCAGCTTTGTTTTGGACGGGGTTGATTTGTGCAAGATTGAATTGATTAGATTGGTGTACTTCCTTTTGAAAATGTACATTTTATACCTATAAAATGTACATTTTATAGGTATAAAATTTCAAGTAAAAGATTGTCAGAGTGTATATGAATAACAAACAATAATATATTGTATTGATACCTAAAATTAATTTTCACACCTTTCATTCAGAAAAGTAAGTTTTGGTCCACGACGAGAGGTAGCAAAATGCAAATTTTCTGTCCAAGCTACTTTTTTAATTTAATAATTGGAATGTAGCATTTACGCAATGTGCCAATTGAACACAGATCTTAATAAAATAATCGATTGTAATTTCATCGTAATCAATTAAAAACGATCATTTTTTTCCCTTTTTTTTGTATTATTTTTTTCTTTAATTTTTTTAATTTTATTTTGTTTTTTTGCATACTTTTTTCCTCATAGTTGGTGTGAAAAGTTGCTGAGTGATAGGAGCAAAATTATTTTCGTCTTGGGCGTTAACACTTGAATCCCTCACTACGCTCAGGATTCTATTGTAGGATCCCTAGTTCAGGATTCAATACACCGCCCTCGCCGTAAATATAGTATGTTGCTCTCTTGTGACACAAATAACTATTACTGATCAGATCGCCCTGGACACGACGTACTGGACAGTGTGCAACCACGTGACGATCTGGGGCTCCCTGGTGTCGTACTTCGTGCTCGACTACTTCTACAACTACGCGATCGGCGGGCCCTACGTGGGCTCGCTCACGGTCGCGCTCACGCAGGCCACCTTCTGGTTCACCGCCGTACTCACGGTAACTTCGCTACTTCAATCTGGCATTTATACTCACATTATATACGGTTATGAGCGAGAACGATGTCTCCTGCGCGTGATTTTTCGAAATATTAAGAGCATGGTTTTCATACACAATCTGTCTCTTGCGTATTAAAATAACATTTGTTTTCATACATAGACAGATGAGCGCTGTGTGCGCTGCGGTTAAAAATGAAACAAACCTTCCCCTTCCCTGTGCGGGGAATGTTTTTCCATCGTCCTCGGAAAACGAAAACATCGTGTATGCATACAAGTGTATGTCCACGCCCCTTTTGTTTCGATGTTTTTGTGCAATGTTTCGAAAAACACGCACAGTAGAACTGGATTAATGTGTACATAATTTCTTAAATACTCCCTATTGTTGTTAGCGTTTATAAAAAGACCGGCCAAGTGCGAGTCGGACTCGCGCACGAAGGGTTCCGTACCATTATCTATAAAAAACTATTTTATTCTGTGTTTTTAGTATTTGTTGTTATAGCGGCAACAGAAATACATCATCTGTGAAAATTTCAGCTGGAACTATCACGATATCAGTGAGATACAGCCTGGTGGTGATAGACAGACAGACGGACGGACGGACAGACAGCGGAGTCTTAGTAATAGGGTCCCGTTTTACTCTTTGAGTACGGAACCCTAAAACGTGTGTCGTGACGCAGATGATGATCCTGATGGTGCCGGTGGTGTCGTGGCGGCTGGCATGCTCGGTGACGCGGCCGACGCTGGCGGAGCGGCTGCGCGCGCGCCAACGCTGGCGCGAGGCCGCGCCCGCGCCGCGCACGCCGTCCGCGCGCCGCGTGCGCCGCTCCATGCGCTCCGGGTACGCCTTCGCGCACCAGGTACGTACATGTTATCGTAACCGGAGGTAGAATTAGGACATGGTTTTGAATTGGAATTACTAAAATTCTCTGAGGCAAATAAGGTTGAATTCTTCTTGTGATAATGCAAATAAGACGAACTATAATTAAATCACCAAGTCCATTTTGTGTGAGTTTAAATTGACAGTAAATATTAAAAAAGAAGCGGGTTGTGTGGGAGATACAACCGTTAATTAAGTTTAAGTGGATACTTTCTTTGTTGGCTATGGAACCCTAATAGTTATATCTGAATTAATTCACTTAAATCTGTAAAAGTACACATAAATCGGTATATATGGCAACATTGACTGACGTAGCTCATTTGACTCACGATACATTGAAAATGGCGGTCATTTCAGCATTATTTTTATGTCCGCCACATAAATTAAATAACATTTTGTGATTAACAACTAATGGCAAATAAAGAAGGATTAAAACATGTAACAAACAATTATTTGAAATCAGATTAGGCTTTTCTACAAAAAGTTATTTCGGAAGTCACGTGATCCATTTTTAACTGTAGCAAAGAAGTATCCACTTCATAAACGTCAAGTTGCGAAGCACGAATTTCTACAAATGTATCTATGTATATGTACGTATCTATGTTTTTAGTAAGTACCTAATGTTTACGTGGTTTTGTTTTGCAGGAGGGCTTCGGGCGGCTCATCACGTCGGGCAAGATCATGCGGCGCATCCCGCACGTGGACGCCGCGCTGCACTCGCTGGCCGCGCTGCCCGGCAAGTTCAGCGCGCGGCCCGGCACGCCGCCGCCGGAGCCGGCCGGCGCCGGCTCGCCGTCCGGCGCCGGCTCCACGTCCGGCGCCGGCTCCGGCTCCGGCTCACGCCCGCACACGCCGCCCTCGCCGCGCGCGCCCAAGCAGGACCTCGACTCTGTCGACTTATGAGTCCGAGACCCCCGGACACTTTTAGTTCGCTAGTGACCGGCGCTGTGTAAATATATGGTGCGCGATCTCGGCCCGCGGGCCCCTTTTGTACTTTAATATTTATTTGGCGCGCCGCGTCGGAGGTGTGATTTCCTTTAAAAGACGAAATGTACAATATAATGTCGAGAGTAGAGTTTGTAAATACTGAGAGGGTTACGAACGAACCATAATTTTTTAAATAGACGGCATAATGTCGTCGCGACTCATATTGTGATAATGTTATTAGAGTTAAAATTCGTATTATATTATTACCTATATTAAATTATATTTGTTGATCGAGAGTATATATTGATAGATATTTATTATGGTATGTGCTAAGATTACTCTTTTATATCGGAAAGCGTAGTATTTGGTAATGTTTGTTTACGTGTTAGACGACCTAGTTCCGTTCCGCGGGCGCTCCGGCCCGCTGGCCATCCTTCGGTACTCCGACACCCGCTAACCATTAGAACAATCATTAGTAGTACACAGTTTGCTTTGTCATCTTGATGACAATTCCTCAAATCAGCTTATTTTCTTTTTGAATCTGTTGTTTTCTACTAACTCTCTTGAACTTAGTTACATGTTTTGTCTGTTGATTTCATTTAAGAGCTTAATGTTTTCAAATGATATTTAATTGTCGTCTATGTGTCCGAAAACTTAGTAAAATGTGCATTTAAACTGAACTGTCCAATCGCAAGCAGTAAAAACGCCGCATTCATTTTAAAATTGAACACGTCAATTTATTACTGTTGTGCCAACAACATTGATAGTCTAAGCGTAATTTCTTTAACGTTCACTGTTTCGAAATTTAAAAAAAACAATTTAAGTGTTTACAATTTGTCCCGTTAATAAACAATGTCCTATAGTAGGAACTAACCCGTGTAGAGTAATTGATTTGTCGACAGTGAAACCGTTACTCGGACGCCAGCCGAGCTTGCGACATGCCTTATGTACCTGGATGTTGCATTTTAACTGCATGCGAATTGAAAAGTGAATTTGCTTTGAAATCGATTTTTTAATAAAAACATAATTCTTATCAACTGCGTTTTTATTACCTTGTAAATTTTTCTACCAGATAAAATAAATATGTTTGATCAGCCATGAATAATTTGTGCAAGGGCCCGATATTTGGTGTACAGGTGCCGTTTGCAAAGAATTGTCGTAACACCCTTATTTAGAGGCAGATAGTGCAGCGCTTTACGCATTCAGTTACATTTATTTCTTTATAACAATACGTCTATCATTACAGTCTCCCAATGCGATAGAAACGTAACTTAGAAATCCTGACTGGTTATCAAAGTAGTTCTGTATGCACCGGATTGCGATTTGTTTGCCTACAAGTGGAGTAAACTTCTCCCAATTTTTAAAAGATTCTGTGAGATTCATTTTTAAATATTATTTGTTAGGTAATAATTGTGTAAGTGTTTCTTATTGTGTGAGTTTTTATCCCGGAAATCAGCCCCTAAGGGGTTGAAATTGGGGGTAGAAATTTGTATGGAGCTACTTAAACCGCTGCCCAGATTTGTATTAAATTTGGTATATAAATATTTTCAGTCCCGGGGCAGGACATAAGATAGGTTTCATCCCGGAAATCATCCCCTAAGGGGGTGAAATTTGGTTTCGAGATAGTTGGAGTCCTGGTAAAAGACATAGGATAGTTTATATCGTGGAAATCATTTCCTAAGAGGGTGAAAATTCGTATGGAACCCATTTGAATACAATTTGGTATAAAGATAGTTTGAGTCCTACGAAAGGACATAGGATAGTTTTGATTCAGGAAATCACCCCTAAGGGGGTGAAATGGGGTTGAAAATTTGGATGGAACTATGGAATCCATTTAGATGAAATTTGGTATAGAGATAGTCTGAGCCCGGAAAATGACAACGGATAGTTTTTATCCCGAAAATCATTCCCTAAGGCCTAAGGGGGTGAAATTTTGGATGAAACCCATTTAGATGAAATTTAGTTAAAATATAGTTTGGGTCCTAGGAAAGGACATAGGATAGTTTTTATCCCGAAAATCATCCCCTTCGGAGGTGAAATTGGGGGTGAAAATTTGGATATAATCATAGATTTATAAAGTAAAGAATCGCCCGTCCGAACAATTCGCTTGACATCTGTCCTTATTAAAAATGAGTGGCGCGATCTGTTGTACCAATCGGTGATTAATTTGGATGCTTCATTCCACTTTCGATTGCAGTTTTCGACTGAAGTGTCGTTACTTTTAGGTTTTAAAAGCTTCTGTTTCACACGAGCCCAATATTTCTCAATGGTTCGTAGCTCCGGGCAGTTGGGAGGATTGAGGTGTTTTTCAACAAAATCGACATTATTTGCTTTGTACCACTCTATTGCTTTCTTCGTGTAGTGATACGTGGCCAAATCAGGCCAGAACAGTACAGGTGAAGTATGCCTCTCATGAATGGCAACAATCGTTTTTTGAGGCACTCATATTCAGGTACAAATCACCATTTATGGTTCCATTAGTAAAATATGGTTTACTGCGTTTGCCACATGAACAGATCGCCTGCCACGCGAGAACTTTATTTGCAAGTTTATCCATTTTGATGACCTTATGCTCTTCACTTACTGCTTTTCTGTCGGTCCCAGAATAATAGTGGTGTCCTGGAAGTGATTTGAATTCAAGTTTGCAGTAAGTTTCGTCGTCCATAACAGTACAATAATTTTTCTTCGTCATTTTTGAATACAGCTTTCTAGATCTGGTTTTAGACTCTTTTGACAGTTTTGCATTTCTATTGAGCACTTTAGTTTGTTAAAACGTTTTTATAGAATTATTTCTCTTCACTCATTGCACAGTAGATTTCGAGGCTTTAAACTTTTTGCCCAAGTCTCGTAGAGAGAGGGTAGGTTTTTTCTGTAAAGCTGTTATAATCTTCTTCTCGATATTCTTGTTTACAAACCCTGGTTTACGTCCACTTCCAGGCCGTCGCCGTATACCACCAGTCTCCCTGAACCGTTTTAAAACCCTTTGAACGGTTTTTGTAGACGTTTTTAGCTCCGTTGCCACTTTTTTCGCAGAGACGCCTCCATATTGAACATATTTGTACAAAAATGTTTCGTGTAACTTTTCTTGCACCGACGACATCGTTGAACATCTAGTACTGACAGCGTTTTTTTTTTATTTTAATTTATACATGAATGACCATCCTAACGGAGAGTATAGTTTTCAAACCTCTTGTGATTTCATCCTGATATACCACCCCATCTAATAATCAGCGACATTTTTTTCTGGGACAAGCTTTACATTATTGAAAAAAGCGTTTAGATAGACTTAAAAATTATTAGCAAGTATTTATGTTTAATTGTAATAAATTAATCTAAGAGTAGGTATTTGTACTGCATTGTATGTCAAGGCCCGATCTTGTGGGGACCTGTTGGACCAAGATGTCGGATCAAATATTTAATTACTAAGCTCATTTTTTACATAGCTATATAGATAAGCATTTTTCTATAAGCACATCCTTATAGAATCCAGCCTATGTGGATGGATAAGAATAAGAACATTTGTTTCTCATTGTGCATTGGCCCCGTATTGTTTTTATCATATATTTAGGAAACTATAGGTATATTTAATGCTCATCCATGTCTGATAATGTTAATGTACGACTGAGTTTCTCAATAATAAAAAAAAATCAAGATGGCAGCAACTTTTTTACAATCCAGGCTTGAATTCATATTAAGAGGCCCCGCGGACCCTCAGATATTAATTTTCAACTGAGGACTGCATTTCAAGAATTTCAAGATGGCGGCAACTTATTTACAATCTAAGCTGGGATTCATATTAAGAGGCCCCGCGGACCCTCAGATATCGATTTTGAACCAAATCGGACTGTGTTTCAAGTATTTCAAGATGGCGGCAACTTTTTTACAATCCAAGCTCGGATTCATATTAAGAGGCCCCGCGGACCCTCAGATATTGATTTTGAACCAAATCGGAATGTATTTCAAGAATTTCAAGATGGCGGCAACTTATTTTCAATCCAGGCTCGAATTCATATTAAGAGCCCCCGCGGCCCCTAAGATATCGATTTTGAACCAAATCGGACTGAATTTAAAGAATTTTAAGATGGCGGCAACTTATTTACAATCCAAGCTCGGATTCATATTAAGAGGCCCCGCGGACTCTCAGATATCGATTTTGAACCAAATCGGACTGTATTTCAAGAATTTCAAGATGGCGGCAATTCAATTTGTTTGAATGAATGAATTTGAACGAAGTATTTAAAGAACTTTGATTGATATTAAAAGACCGCGAGCCCTCAGATATCAATTTGGAACACAATTTAAGTGACATCATAAAAAAACCACCTAAACCTTACCGATATTTAAAGTCGGTTTTATAAAGTCAAACTTGACACCCCTTCAGAATAGTTAGCGCAAACACAATGAGTTTGCGCTAAACTCCCTCGTCTCCCGCTTCCCCGCGTTCTCCCCCTTTCGTAAACCCGCGTGGCCCTGAGCTTGCAGACTGTATGTAGTTAGACTGTGCTCAAACTATCTCTATACCAAATTTCATCATTTTATTTCATTTCGTTTCATTTATTTAATTCATTACCAATTTTCATTGTGTTTGAATAATTAGTAAAACATTAGTCGAACAATTAAATTACACTAAATAGTGGAACAATTCAATTACAATAAATAGTCAAACAATTAAAATATATTAAAATGTCAAACAATTAAATTACAATAAGTAGGTAGTCAAAGAATTAAAATACAATATTCGTCATTCGTATTCGAATAACACAAATTAAGGTCCATACTCTCGAAACTATCATTGTTAAAATTTAAAGTTCCATACAGTACTCTTAGAATGCTATATTTATCCCTAGCACAGTCTGTTATTGACTATGGACTAACTAGCTACGGCAGAACTTATCACACATATATTGATAAAATTTACAAATTACAGTTAAGCCTATTGAAAGCATTAGTACCAAAGTCAGTTAGAAAAAAGTTTAGCCAACAAGATAAGGAAATATTGAGATACTGCAATGTCATTAGTATATACAATAGATTCAAAATTTTAATTATTGCTGAAGAACTCGATAATTTAGAGAAATTAACTAAAACTACTAGACCACTAAGACTCAGAAAATTAGTATACCTACCACTATATGTGTTACCAAAATGTACCAATGTCTATGGTAAACGAAGATGGGAATATTTGTTACCTAGTATCCTGAATGACTTACCATCTGATGTACTCACAAATATATGTGATAAACCGCAACATTGTAAACGTATAATGAAATCTGCTTGTATATCCCAAACCTGATAGTAATAATTAATGAAATAGCTAATCTAAATTACTGTTGCCGCCGTAGACGTGTATGCAGTTTTTGGACCCTAAGCCGCGGCAATAGGATAAGAAACGGTATGCACGTCTCCAGCGTGCTCCCAAGTGCTTCACAGCATATCACGTCATAATGTCGCATTTTGTGTAGGCAATCGCCGTGTGCGCTTTATTTTTATAAGCTTGTTATCCTATGTATAAACTAAATATTAATTGAGTGAATGCAGTGGCAGTTAAACCCTGCTGGGTTTTGTCCGCTGTCTGGCCATGTATTGTAAAAGAATTATATATATAAATAAATTAAAAAAAAAAAAAAAAAAAAAAAAAAAAATTTGCCCATCTCTGAGTGGCAGTGGCACAGTGGCAGACAGTGCGATGCCGCGGCGGTGACGGAAAGGCGCGGCCGGCGCGGGAAAAGGGTAAGGCTTACCCTAAGCCGAAATGTTACCGGTTAGTACACTATAAACACAAACCGAATCAGCTCCTGTAAGCGGTAACCCCTTGTTATGATTAGGTTAATCTGAATAATACGGGTTATCATTATTGTTGGGTAACCGGATGAAAGGGTTACCCGAACGATTAGCTTATCATATGAAGGGGTTACCCAAACGAAAGGGTAACCCATATGAACAGGTTTTGCGTGCTGATTTATTCTATAAGGAAATGAAATATGGTAAGTAATTAAGAAAAAAATCATGCAATATCGGTTCATAGCCCTATCACCTACCTCTGGTCACAATTTGAGGTAATATCGGGGGCACGGCAGTGTCGGCAGTGCCCCCGCCAAGTCGAGCAAAACAAAGAGGCACGGCCGTACTATCCTTTTCTCGAAGCCATTCAGGCCATTTTCAACATCCTGTAATTTGGTGCTGGCTAAAGCCAGAGCCCTGAATTTTCAGTAACATATAGGGCATAATATGACTTATAAGTATACATTCTAAATAACATTCAATTTGAACTATTAGTTTAAAAACTATTGCCTGTCAAAGTTCCTTAGTTTTGTCACTGACATATACACTGACTCACTTATGATCATCGTAATTCTAAAGTACTTTTAGCAGACCCACAAGCTCCAAATTTTGAAAATAATTAGTTTTTAGCCTATCCTTCATAAAAAAACCTAAAAATATTGCAGTTTCCGTCACGATTCTGAGATATTATTTAAACTGCATACCTAAGTAATGCTGCAAAAGTTTGTAATCCTATACAAATACATGCGATTACAAAGTTACTTTTGCAGTTGCGCTTCCCGCAAAACTATACAAACGTTATTGGATGCCATGTAGAAATCTCCTTTCACGTTTCTACTGGGGCATTCATGAGATAGATCTCAATATTTAAGACACTTCAACATATGTTAATGCTGAAGAGAAATGAGACTGTAATTTTTGACTCCACAGTCAAACTGAAAAATTTAGTTTTGTGGAGCAATGTATCAACGTATATATGTAACTTTTTGTTTTTAATAAATAAATAAAATAATAAAAAATAAAAAATAAATAAAGATTAATAAGAATGCCTGACTTGGCTCTACGAAATATCTCACCACTTTTTACTGTGGAAGAGTTCCGAGACTTGGCCTATTTTTTACATGGAATGTTTTTATGGGTGAAACTCTATCAGCGACATCGATACGAATACATATATGTACCAGTGTGTAACCGCCATACGATAAATAAATAAATAATGGGTTAAAAATACACGCTGTATATGGGTCAAACGGATTGTCCCATATTATCCCCCCACTCCTTATGGTAATATTGTATGCAACTGACACATATATAGGTCAGCTCGGGTGTGCCTTGCAGCAGCCGTTTTCCAATCACCCCAGGGGTTTAAAATACAATTGCACTCAATCTCATATCCCAATAATGGCCAGAAACAATTGTTACACCAGACACCTCCTTTATGAAGGCTAAAGCCTCGGACCCCCAGCACCCTGTCTGTCGTCTTAAAAGCTAGAGATACAAATTACAAAATAATTATTATTTTGAAGGTATTTGTCCCTTTTTCTAGCCGCAGCAGCTTCTAGCGTTCGGCTGAGGTGCGAGGCGGCAAAGATGCTGACGCACGTATTAGAATATAACTTTATAATCATACTAGCTTCGCACGGGTTTATATGTATAATACACAAGTACTATACAAGTATTATACAGATAAACCTTCCTCTTGAATCACTCTATCTATTTAAAAAAAAGTGGCCAAGTGCGTGTCGGACCACGCACAACGAAGGGTTCCGTGCCTAACCATGTACACTACAACCTATATTAAGTAAGACTAGTGGTTCTCTCCAAACTGGGAACGTTGACCAATAAAATATTGTTGTCTTATTAATTCGCTTACACCCGAATATCATCGAACAAACATGTAGGTATACGTACATACAAATAATGTACGATTGTATAAAAATAAAATAAATAATAAGGAATTTGCTAGCGTCGTCATGTAATCAATAAGGGCGGGTTGCACCCCCTTACAATAACAGAGCGATCAACGTTAAATATGGCGAATTTTCCATACATTCTGATTTTAAAGAACACCGTTTTTGATGCAATTCACCCTAATTACGCTGCATCCTACCTATAGCTTCAGATTCAGACTCACAGAAAATCTCACGTCTACAGTTTAATAAGTAGGTAGGTAGGTGGCGATGGATGTATGTGTGCGGTGAATGTCTGAGCTTCTGTGAGGAGATGGATGACAGGCAATCAACTGTACCAATGTAATTATATGTGTTTTGTTTGTTTTGTTGTATAGTTTAGTATCGTTTTCATGACGCATTGGTTTTAGGACTGTTATGTTGTGTTAACATGTTTTTAATAATAATAAATAAATAAAAAATAAATATTATAGTCCAGCTTCACTGGTGTAATTACCAAACACAGTGTATTTCCTCCTCGCGTGGTTACAGAGTTGCCGCAAAGAGGAGTATAAGTGAAGCATTTCGCATAAATGTATCTAAAAGACTTTCAAAAAGATTTTTTTTTTTAATCTTCAAAAACTAACGTGGGCAGATTGACCTCGCCGGCGCGGAGCGTTCAGCTCTGCGACTAATGTGTCATGGAGAAGCAGAAGACGCGCACAGGAAACTGCAATCGCTTAAAATTGCTTGACATCAGCGGAATTCGCGTATAAATACAGCTTCGCTGGTACGACCTGTGCTTCGAGAATAATCCGCTGCAGTCTTACTACTTTTAAGCGGGCTCCATTAAGAGCCCGTTCACGTGCTCACTAGCACCACTGGTAAATGATGAGATTATTAAAATTTAACGATAGATACACACTGTATTTTGAATTTAAGTACCTTGTGAACGGGCTCTTAACATCTTCATTATTTAATGTTACGGACGGTGTAGCCTATGTATCATCATAATTTTTTTGCCCTTATCCCATTTACTTGGGGTCGGCGCAGCATGTCCTTTTCTTCCATACCTCCCTGTCACTCGTCATCTCGGAACTTACTTCCTTCCTCTTCATATCCTCTCACCGTCCATCCACCTTTTCCTTGGCCTACCTCGTTTCTTCCATCCACGTTCAACCCTAACACTCTTTTGGTCACATGACTGTCATCCCTCCGCATAATATGCCCATACCACGCAAGGCGATGGGGTCTCAATTTGTCGATGATAGGTGCTACTTTCAGGCTTCCTCTAATATACTAATTTCTTATTCTGTCCATCCTCGTCACACCACACATCCATCTTATTATTCTCGCCAGGGATTCTTTTAAATTGACATAAATGTAATTTATAATGAAGTCTGTATTGTGTAATAAAATAAATAAATCTAAATCTAAATCATCTCCGTAACATGTTGCCTATGTATCATAGCATTTTATTTATGATACACATGTTATATCATACTTATAACTTTCAATTATTTAATCATGCTGGCTTGTCCGGACGTATCTTAGGCAGGAACTGTTTTTGGTTCAGTCAATGGTTACTCATTTCCCCGCGAGATAGCACTATAATACAAATTTGGTTTCACACGGCCCTTGAAGTAGGTAACTCTTTTACTCAGTTGCGTTGTTTACCGAGGTGGGTTAGTATGGTCACCATTCCTCGAGAGATGGCGTTTTACCTATCATTAATACCGATGAGGCTACTGCTAAACTAAACGACGATTTGGAAAGTATTGCAGCTTGGTCCGACTCTAACTCTTTGGTGCTAAATCCCAGTAAATCTAAATTTATGATTTTCGGCTCTAAAAACCAGCTTAAAAAGGTACATAACCATAAACCAGTTGTTATCATATCGGGTGATGAAGTAGAACGAGTACCTGAGGCGCGCAATTTAGGCATTGTAATGGACGAGTCATTGCGTTTCGAGGGTCATATAGCGAATGTCGCCAAAGCTGCATTTTACAGGCTTAGGGTACTTTACCGTATTCGTGACTTTCTTAGTGTAGATTTGCGTGTTAAGTTATGCGATTCCCTGGTACTTTCAAGGTTTGATTATGGGGATGTGGTATATGGCCCACGGTTATTGGCTTGTACGGACCGAATAGTGCAAAGGGTGCAAAACGCATGTGCGCGCTACTGTTTTGGTATCCCCCCCCGATCACACGTGACGCCTTATCTGAACTCTGCAGGTATTCTCAAAATGACATACCGAAGAGAACTTCATCTATCTTCCTTGTTGTTTGGCGTGGTAAAAACGTCCGAGCCAGACTATTTACATAAAAAGTTCACCTGGCGCTCAAGCAGGTCGTCCTCCTCACACGGCATTAGATCAGTATGTCATGAACTGCTACTTCCACGTCACCATACCGCCGCATTCCGAGGAAGTTTTAAATACACAGCCACTAAGTGCTGGAATAACATACCTCCGCCACTCAAGAAATGTAATACCATTCGCACTTTCAAATTGCATCTGAAACGACACCTTATGCAAATACAGCAGGCACTTCCTCCTGGTAGTCGTGCTGTGCCTTCATATATGTAATTAATGACCATATGACCTTCCATCAGAGTACCTTGTACATTACATTATTTGCTTTAAATTATGCCATTGGCCAAATATGTTTATTATTTATCAACATCCAAACATACCTACTTACAATCATCACACACTTCGTATTCCAAGTAAAGCCAAACACACGCACACATATACATACACACACACATACAATAACTGAGACATTTCGTTCCCGACAAACAGCGAGCAATTCAAAATGGATGTACATAGTTACCAGGGTCTGCCTGAAAACCAGCGTTGCAGTGACCTCGCTGTAACATTATGCTGAGGCAAGCTCCTTTTTAACATCACACACACACACACACATCATAATTTATTCATTCATTTATTCACAATAATACAATGCAAGCTTACAGTTAACACCAAATCGCTTACACGCTAAAATAAACAAAAAAGATAAACATGCACAAGTAAAAATGTCAACAATCATAATTATAATGTCATTCCATTAATTAAGTGCCAATTCAAAAATATCCTAGCAATGTGGCACAAGTATGTCAAACGATCAGCGAACATGTCAGCGTCTTCGTGCTGAGTGAGCATTAGATGCAGCCATATCAAAGCACGTGCGGTAGGCGCGTGGCTCGCGTAGCGCGTGCGAGCGGACGGCCGCTGCAGCAGGCGCGGCTGGCGGCGCGGCGCCACCGCCCCGTCCGCGTCACTGGGTAGGGTCATTTCGCCGGTTGGCGACCACCTAATTTCATGTGCCGGTTAGCGACCACTTAGCTGACTTGGTGAACTAAAAGCATATTTTCTCGTTTTTTTTGTAAATTCCTATTCCATAACTACAAACAATAAGGCATACGGCTGACTGTTTCAATAGGCTCTGTAGAATTGATGTTATCTTCAATTGAAAAACCATGTTCTTCAAGTGGTCGCTAACCGAAGGTGGTCGCGTAACCGGCGAAATGACCCTATCCGCGTTGGAACTATCAACCCGATCTGAGCCAACACCTCTGCACTATCCACTCGGTGATGGACAACTGATAGATAGTGGACTAGCAGCAATAACCTTCTTCTCAGTGCCAGCGTATCTAGTCCGACCATGCCCGAGACAAAGATGGATAATTGTAACATTAATTTTAAATTTATATTTTAATTCTAATCTTAAGGTTCACATGTATTAATGTTTAAATGTTTAATTATAATTTCGTGTAATGTGATGTTGAATAAAGCTTTTCTACTTCTACATTATCTATTCTTCTTAATTTTTAACGCGCTAGAACGATATTCAAATGGACTTGGGTCACTTTTGTTTTGATATAAAGAAACGACGTCTTGTCTTCATTACATCTGCATATAAAGGTATATTGTTTAAGCCATTGTAGTAATAATTGTTTGACGGTTAAATCCTAAAATGGCATGCAGGGATTTGAAAAACTGCGGTTCGTGGACCCTAGATTCCACCCCCGATTTCATCCTTTTGAGGGATGGATTCCGGGATTAAAAGTATTCTGTATGTTAATCCAGGCTATAAACAATATGCACACTAAAATTCTTCTTAATCCGTTAGACCATCTTTGCGTGAATGAGTAACAATCATTCAAACATCTAAACATCCAAAGCTCGAAAACCTGTAAACCGATCTTGTTCAAAATACTTTTCGGTAAATGTATTTAATAAGCACTAAGTATGTCCACGATTTTTTTCAAATTGATTACTTGCGCCGTTCGGAAGTTAGAGGGGGGGGACACAATTTTTGTGACTTTCGGGGCGAATATCTCCGAGTATATTTACTTAATCAAAAAAAATGCTGGGAACCCTTATATTTATTTTGAAAGACCTATCGATTGATGTGCCACATGTGGACTTACAATGATTTAATTTTTTTGTCTTTCAGTTACATGTATGGAGTGCACCCCGAAAAAAATATTTATTTAGTCATTTCAATGCATACCTATGTAGCGGCTATTAAAATACACCTATATTCCAAATTTCATTCAAATACACTTTATAGTTTTCGAGTAAAATGCCTGTGACATACGGACAGACGGACATGACGAAACTATAAGGGTTCCGTTTTCGCCATTTTGGCTACGGAACCCTAAAAACCGCATCAAAATCCTTTGGGTAGTTTTAAAGATATATAAATAGGGACAGCGGACATACAGCGGGCAGCGACTTTGTTTTATACTATGTAGTGATTAATCATTGTTTTTTCGGCAACACTAGTCTTGTAAAACTGTTATCTGGAAGAGCGAGGCCTTCTGACACAGGTAGATAATACCTACTAGAAGGACTCGACCAAAATGTATATACCACTTAAGGTTGAACGAAATAAAAATTATGAATTATAGGATTCATACGTTATCTAACAAACTATTTAACGTTGTAAGAGAACACTACATAGGTACATAAAGTGCCTTGAATTTCTAGCCTTATCATCCAAACGTAGAAGTATCTAAACAGCTACTTGATACACAGGTCTCTGTCTCTGAGTAAAAACAAAAAGAATATGATTGCTTTTCGCTACTTTGTTACTCGCACGGGTGGCTCGCCAGAAGGTATTTTCAAGTATTTTGGAATACTGCAAATTGAAAGTCAAAATACATAAACTATTGGATAACTTACGTGAAATTGATCACTACTGTTTTAAATTTACATCTGTAATGAACTAATTATCTAAAAGTATATTAGAATACCAACGGTACCTATTGTACGATTTGTACGTATAATACTTGTGGTAGTGGGGACTAATATTAGGTTTCTGAACGTACCCTCTTTATTGACACTAAATAAAAATAAATGACATTGACATATGTTATTAACCTTAAAAACTTTAAAAAGTTAAAATGCTGTATTAACTTCCTAAACACACGCGTTATTTTCTAACACAATTTTAATTTGGAAGCATTAAAATGTCTCAGGCCTCTCAAATTGTACCCTGGTTCAATAGTAAAGAGTGGTTTGAAGTGTACGCCAAGATATATTCCGCTCCCTCAATAACAATCAAACAAGAAGCGCTAGAAATATTGTTAGTGTGGAAAGCCAGGAGTCCGTCTCTGCCGGCTGGCATCGAGTCTACACTTGGCTTACTAGAAGTTCACGTTCAGGATTCCATAAATGCGGTGGCTAATGAGAAATTATTACGCTTGGCATACGCCACCGCGATGATGCGCTTTGTGAATCACATGCTGGACGCAGAAATAGCCAAAGGTACGAGTTTACACCAAGCAGCCAGGATTTCAGATGTTCCCGATTGGATTATCGATTTAAGACATGATACTGCACATAATAATGTTCTACCCACAATTGAGATTCTTAGAGATGCATGTGCAATAGGCCTGGAATGGCTGAACAATAACTATTGGTCTAAGCACAGGGAATTTATCATAGATTTTGTTTCTGGCCACAAAGAAATAGCTGCTACAGGTGAAAATAAAATAGCAATTTTAATGAATTTCTGCACCTCATTGAGCATATGTGCTAGCAAAAGTTGTAAAATAAAAAACTTAAGTGAAATACCTGACAATAATATGAGGGAGGCGATAATAATGGATGCAAGGGACTTATTTGCAAACAGCTTGGACTTTTCCAATCTGAAGACAGTATCTATAGCATCTTTGATCAACCTTCTCAATTCCAATGCTAAAAGACTTTTAAATGCCAGGAATGCCTCCGCTTTAGTGAATAAAGCATTAACCAGTGAAGATTCACTTTTCCTTTCTGCAGAGCTATTGAACTATTTAAGTGAGTCAGATTTTCATACAAAGAGCAAGCTGAGTGTTCAGTATGTGCAGTGTTTCGAAGTGTTGCTCACTTTCTTGCAAACTCATGGCTTACTAATGGAGTTTGTGTTGGAGCTAATCAAATTAACCCAAGATGATGAACATGACAGTCAACAGAGCAAACTTGCTGCTCTCTGGGTCTCAGAAATTTTACAAACATTGAAAAAATCTGTGTTATTCAGTCAAAAAATACAAGGGTAAGTCAGTGTCAGTTTAAGAAGTTTTTGGTTTGTTGAACTTAGTGTTCTCGTTGGAGCCACAACTCTATGCAAATATTTTGATTTTCAGATCTGATCCAGATGAAATCGAAAATAAGAAGAAAAAGGACTTGAAGCAGTTGTTTCACCACTGGTTCCCAAACGAGAGACAGAGTGGACTCCTGCTGAACCTACTCAAAAGTATTCCCACTGAATGGACAGATATAACATTTATTCAACCTATCATATCAGCTTACAATCCATATCTGATTTACTTTATTAAAGCCTTACTTGATTTAATTGTACCAAGTGTACCCAAAATAAATATGGACAAAATTACAAGATTAGCTAAATTAATTTCTATACCAGAGACTAAAGAGTCAAGTTCCATGCAGTCATCAAAAATATATACTGTTGATGACTTGCAATCAAGTCAACCAAGCGTGGTAGACCAAGATCCAGACTCCGATTGCATGGAAGTATGTGAGGACAGTTTTGAAGTAAGATATGACACCGTTACTGAAGACCAGTTTCAAAGTGGTATTTGGCAAAGAGCTTCCACAAATTACAATTGGGCTGTATGTCCTATTGGCCTCTTGCCATGGCAAACACAGGTTATAGAGTAGGTAACATAAAAATATTAAAATGTAATCAGTAAAAATAAAACATTTAATTCCACAGCAACTTTTATTTTTTTCATAGTTTGTATACAGTATAACATTTTGGTTACATTTCATTATATTGACACATTATAGGAGCCCTAACAATAAATTGAACAATATACATGTTATTAGTATATTACAAGATTAACAATTACGTAGGATGTTCACAGTCAAACAGCATACAGAAATATGATCTAACAAAACATTTGAACAGCATAGTATTGGTCCGTAGCACACTATTCACACTAAATAAACATGTCTCTTGATCATATTTTGTAAAATATCAAAGTAATATCATGTCAAACATTTGTTAAAATATTTTTTATAGAATGCTATATGCGACAAGCGATAGTCACGATAGAATGGCTAAAGCGTGTTTTAAATTTACATTAGACATGATAGGTACATGATAAGTTGACTCGACGATACGTAACGCAGTAACAGGTTCAACAACGCCGGCTCCGAGCGGGCAGCAATCTGCCCCTTCCATACTTTCGTAAAGGACTATATTCAGATAAAATTTCCATTTTGCAAATACTTTTTATTTAGGCACCTGAAGGGCATATACATATGAAACAATAAAATTGATAGGCACTTTTAGAAACTAAATTGTTTATATAATAAAGTTTTAGCAGTTTCTTAGATAAAACGTGGTACTTGGCTAAAAATAGCTTTCAAACTAATAAAAATATTTACATAATTATAATCACTAAAAGAAACTTAATTTACACACACTTCTAAAGTGTCCATAGTTTTTAATCGTACAATAATAATTCTTTACAAAAAACATAACTTATCTTAAAAATACCCATGAGTAATTCCCAATGCTCAAGGTACATTGAAAATAAGGGATTCCTATAAAATAGCTAAAAATAAAACGCAATATCCATTGAACAAGGGAGCAGCAAGGCAAGTTAACTGGGTGTGCAGCGGGCACCGACAACAACTAACACGACTATTGGCTCTAACAAAAAAGGAAAGGCACAGAATATACACGCAGCCACCGCGGCGTCTACCGCCCGATCTAGGACCCTCAATACTTTGCACCAAATTTTGAAAATAACATTCAACTTTCAGAAGACTTCCATTCATTATTTTTCTATTCTAATTTATAAATAAGTCATTGCCCTTCTGAGATTCTAAACGGATATTATGGCATAATAAACGTTGTATTACTGAAGCACAATTAATCTTAATAGAAAACGCCTTCCTGAACAAAATTGAGCTACACACTTCGTCTTGGTCAAAGGTACGCGAATATATAAATTAAAATATAATATAAATTTCTCAGATATTCGTTGTATAGTAATAGTTGACTAACTAATATTAGAAAGCAGGTAAAATATTTGTGACTTAATAATAAATTCATTAGCTTATTCATAGACAGTCTTTAGATAATGAAGCGAAATAAAAAATATAAAGCAAAATAGGTACATTTCCTTGTTATTGCGATATTCTTTTGTGTAGTTATATATGGCAACCTGATTGCGTATGTCATGGCGGAGGAGCGGAAATAAATGTTTAAATAAATAAGCACGTTTATGAATGTTAAAAATGGAAACTGTACAGTTTTAAAAAGTTGTAGTTAAAAAACTATAATGACTGTAATATTGGATAAAAATAGTTAATTCTTAATTCTAACGATTACGGAATTTGAATCACAATCGACATACTATCGCTTAAACAAATAGGAGAACTCTCAATTTAACATCTTCGAACATATATCGGATCGAACTATAAAACAATATTGCTAATTCGGTAATGTTTTACATATGTACAGACGGAAAATATATCATAAAATATAATGTCGCTGCAAAGATAAACTTTGTATGAAAAATACGTTGGATAATATCATTTTTGAGGCGAGCTCGTGCGCACTCGGCTCGGTCCCCGCGCAGGGCTCGGGCATCGCCGGCCGGAGACAAACTATAATCATTACTCGGAGGTTTACTAAGCCTCAATCTCTGATATGTGAAATTTGGAATGATTCGTGTAAACCGAGTCGACTCAAAACGGAATGTCAAAGTCTTAGAAATATCATTTTAAATTCTTGCACATGAGATCACTATAACTATTTAAGTACTCGTCTAGATTGCCTTCGGCCGCGGGTGCAGAGCCGCCGCCACTGAGTGCTCGTAGCGCGACTACTGGCAAGAATATAGTAACTTCAACAAATCAGAAACGTCAACACGTACGAATAGTATGTAATACCGAATACTTACGAAGACTTTCTGATGTAAATATCTGTCTAACCAAGGGACCGGAAATGGCCTGTTCGTTCGAGATCCGAACGCCTTTGAACATGAACGTAATAAAGACACAATGATCACATTTCACCGCACGAGTAAACATCAACACTAGTGACTAACACATCTCCACCCCACCATAGTGAAGTACCACGGCAAGAATATCGATGCAACTGGTCGGATGAGTTTTGTACACAACCTCCTATAGGCTTTCGATTTCGAATAGTACATTAGTGGGCGTCAACCCCTACAACTAAACAAAAGATTGCTTTTCACACTATCAAGCATATATTTACTAATGGCGGGTAAACTGGACAGCTCTATATCAAATTGTATCTTTTTTATTTTAAACCCTGTTCACTAACCTCTACGTTTAAACTAAAAGCCCATTTGCATTTATTTGTATCTGTTGGCATATAAAATGTGCAATTCAATAATTACAGAGCTATTTTCAAGTGAAAGTTTTGTATGGATGCAGCAAAACTAATGAAACTCTCTAAATTAAGGTCTGTTAGAGGTCAGTGTCCCGCCATTCACAAAAAGTTTTCATATGTTTCGCATCGTTTACGAACAAATGAACAATCTGGCCGGCCGTCGCACCTCATGCAGTCAGTCGATGCGGTGCGACATGGTGTACGCCAGCTACACGAATAATAAACAACCTGGGCGGTGATCCTCTCGCGTCCCGCAGTACTTGGTGTGACGTCACGGCGCTAGACCATGATGGGGTCGTCGGAGGAGAGCTGGCGGTGCAGCAGGCGCGGCCAGCGCGGCGCCGCTGAGGTCGTCCGTGCTGCCGCAGTACTTGGTGTGACGTCACGGCGCTAGACCATGATGGGGTCGTCGGAGGAGAGCTGGCGGTGCAGCAGGCGCTGCGAGCGCGCGGCCAGCGCGGCGCCGCTGAGGTCGTCCGTGCTGCCGCAGTACTTGGTGTGACGTCACGGCGCTAGACCATGATGGGGTCGTCGGAGGAGAGCTGGCGGTGCAGCAGGCGCGGCCAGCGCGGCGCCGCTGAGGTCGTCCGTGCTGCCGCAGTACTTGGTGTGACGTCACGGCGCTAGACCATGATGGGGTCGTCGGAGGAGAGCTGGCGGTGCAGCAGGCGCGGCCAGCGCGGCGCCGCTGAGGTCGTCCGTGCTGCCGCAGTACTTGGTGTGACGTCACGGCGCTAGACCATGATGGGGTCGTCGGAGGAGAGCTGGCGGTGCAGCAGGCGCGGCCAGCGCGGCGCCGCTGAGGTCGTCCGTGCTGCCGCAGTACTTGGTGTGACGTCACGGCGCAAGACCATGATGGGGTCGTCGGAAGAGAGCTGGCGGTGCAGCAGGCGCTGCGAGCGCGCGGCCAGCGCGGCGCCGCTGAGGTCGTCCGTGCTGCCGCAGTACTTGGTGTGACGTCACGGCGCTAGACCATGATGGGGTCGTCGGAAGAGAGCTGGCGGTGCAGCAGGCGCTGCGAGCGCGCGGCCAGCGCGGCGCCGCTGAGGTCGTCCGTGCTGCCGCAGTACTTGGTGTGACGTCACGGCGCTAGACCATGATGGGGTCGTCGGAAGAGAGCTGGCGGTGCAGCAGGCGCTGCGAGCGCGCGGCCAGCGCGGCGCCGCTGAGGTCGTCCGTGCTGCCGCAGTACTTGGTGTGACGTCACGGCGCTAGACCATGATGGGGTCGTCGGAAGAGAGCTGGCGGTGCAGCAGGCGCTGCGAGCGCGCGGCCAGCGCGGCGCCGCTGAGGTCGTCCGTGCTTCCGCAGTACTTGGTGTGACGTCACGGCGCTAGACCATGATGGGGTCGTCGGAAGAGAGCTGGCGGTGCAGCAGGCGCTGCGAGCGCGCGGCCAGCGCGGCGCCGCTGAGATCGTCCGTGCTGCCGAACTCGCCTTCCTGCTCCGTGGCCGACAGCAGGTCGTCGTCCGACGTCGCCCTGCACACCACGACAGGTTACAAAGTGCGCTAGTATACTGTACCCACTATTAAGTGCACTCACCGGACACGTGGCCAGTCAGGAATATATCTTAAAATAACCCAAGCAAGAATTAAGGCAAGCGTCTTCTTCGTTGTTCAGAACAACCAATAATCCCCGAAAGACAGGTTTAACCTTTCGACAGCTAAAGACGGCTGTGGCCGCGGACAAAAAGTCGTGCCACCGACGGCCACAGCCGCGCTTAACGTTTGCGTTAATTTTATGTAATAAAAAACCTTCAGTTCATGATACGTACATTAATTTTGACATGACAATATTTATAAATGTATATCAGAAGTTTCATTTTATTCATATTTTGTCTGGCTATGATAGACTGAAGTACATTGCGGTTTGCGGTGCTCTGTAAGCCAAGAGCGGCCCTCCACGCGTCATAGGGATGTTAGACCGGGATATGCTGACACAATTTTTTAAGGTTTTTGTACCAAGTATGGCGACCCTTCAGGGCCAGTGACTAATTTCGGTTACGGTTATACCGGTATGAAACCGGTATTCCATTACGGTACCGGTATGTCGTAAAGGTTATGCGCGCCGCGCGAACATAACGGTACCGTAACCGTTTTGAAATAACGGTTAGCGGTATTCGTTTTAAATGATACCGAAACCTTTATAATACCGGTATTATAAAGATTATCGAGAAAAGAAAGCGAGCTGGCACTCTACAGAGGAAGCATTGGCTACTAAACATTTAAAGACAAAACGGCAGTGCCTTTGCCGGCGGGTTGGCAACAACGCCAGGCCAAAGTCGATATATCGGTACCTTTATAAAGCGGTTACGGTACCGGAAAAAATAAAGGTTCCGCTACCGAAACCGCTATTTGACAACCGATATGACATCATACTTACCGTTAAAATAGAATACCGGTATTTTTCGGTTATGCAGTCCCTGGCCAGGACCCTTTACGTAATTAAGAAAAGGAAAATTATGGTCATAGCGCTGGTACCGGCGTCCCAAACGCGTGGGCGTTAATCGAACGTGTCGGTTAAATTACGAAAGTTAAACGATTTGTTACACAAAAATTCTTGTATTTTCCGATAGGCGATGAAAAAAGAAGTAGGCGGTAGCGTAATGCCATACTTCTCCTGTGTGACTTAGAGCCCGCCATACCAACGAGAACGCATTAATTATAAAAAAACCAATTCAACCATTTGTACCAGGCTAATTTTTGCACAGCTAATCATCGTCGAGTAGCCATTCACGAAAATCACCATGCCATACTTTTCCGACGGTTCCAAATGGCCACCATACCGCAGCAGTCGCAATTTTTTTTTAGCTAAACCATTTGTACCATTTGTAACCATATTTACCTACATATAAACCTATATTTTTTTAACAGTTCTTTGTATGATTATAAATAAAAGTCTAATAATGCCATACTGTGGGAGGCAGCGAAAAGTTTCAATATTTTTTTCAAAATAGTAACTACTAGCTGTTGCCCGCGACTTCGTCCGCGTAAAACATGTTATCGTCTAAATGTTTGTTAAAGGAATGAATAAAAAAAAAACATAGAAATTAATTTTCTACCTAGACTTTTAGAAAACAATCTAAAACCGAAGTTACAAATCTCTTACTTTCAAAATCTCTTGCTCTCTATATAAACTAAGAACCCTCTCTGAACCCTCATAGTAAACAGTCTGAAACCGTAGTTACAATTTTTACTTTAAAAATGTCTTGCTCTCTATACAAAGTTCGAACCCCCTTTTGACCTTCTTAGGCGATGAATTAAAAAAACGCCGAAATATGTTTTGTAGTCTAAGCAGGTTAAGATCGCAGTTACAAATATCATACTTTAAAATTTTCTTGCTCTCCATACAAACTTTGAACGCTTTTCAGGGAAAAATTAAAAATAAAACACTCGGTTTTTTTATTGTAATAGGTAAGTATTTTTTCTACAAACTATCTAGTCTCTAGCTAAAAAAAAGTGTTTCCCATACGAACCTTGCACCCCTTTTTAACCCCTTAAGGGGTGAAATTTTCCAAAACGCTGGCAGTAGGTATTTTTTTGTATTTTAATAAGTAGGTACTTAATCTTTCTACAGAGTTTTAAGTTTCTACCTAAAAAAAATTTTTCCTACACAAACATTGCACCTCTTTATCCCCCTCTTAGCGGGTGGAAATTTTCAAACCACTGAAAGTAATTTAGGTATGCCTGTATCTTTCCGCATTTCATGTTACATGAAATTGTATCTACCAAGCATAACTCTTTCCATAGCACACTATATATTTGTATTCTAATAAATAATCTTTCTACACAATTTCAAGTCTCAAGCTCAAAAAAAAAGTTTCCTCCATACAAATTTTCACCTGTTTTAATCACCCTTAGGGGTGGTATTTTCCAAAACGCTGAAAGTTCTTTATTTGTATTAAGTAATCTTTCAGCAAAGGTTTGTCGCTTGCGATCTTTTTAAAAAGGTTTGAGATTCTAGCTCAAAAAAATCCCCTTTACCAACATTGTACCCCTTTTTCATACCCTTAGGGGTGGAATTTTCCAAAACGCTGTTTTTTTTTATTTGTATTGTAATAAGTAATCTTTCTACAAACTTTTAAGCTTCTATCTCAAAAAGAAGTTTCGCTCATACAAACTTTGCAACCCTTTTTAACCCTAAGAGGCTGAATTTTCCAAAACGCTGGCAGTACTTTATTTGTATTCTAATAAGTAAGCTTTCTACAACGTATTGAGTCTCTTGCTAAAATAATAAAGTTTCCCCCATACAAAATTTGCACCCCTTGTTTACCCCCTTAGGGGCAGAATTTTCCTAAACGTTGAAAGTATTTTATTCGTATTCTAATAAGTAATATTTATACAAAATTCTCTAGCTATAAAAAATAAAGTTTCCCCCATACAAACTTTGCACCCCTATTTGACCCCTTTAAGGGTAGAATTTCCAAAAATCTCTTCTTATCCGTTGCCTAAGTTGTATAAGGTAGTTCTGGTGTAAATTTCAACTCTCTAGCCCCAGTAGTTTCGGCTGTGCGTTGATGAGTGTGTGGGTGAGTAAGTCAGGGCATTTATATGTAGGTATAGATAGATAGAAGATGACGAAAATCCCATTCAAATATCTCAAAACCGTTTTAATGTCGCTTGTTAGAGTGAGAAAACGATCGGGGACTGTGACGTCAAGATCCTCGAGCGTCATAGTAAAAAACAATCGTTTCATTTGGAGGTGCGTTTTGTGAAAAAGGGACAGAACATAAAACTTTGGAACTTAGTGATTACCTATTTATATACCTAACCTCTTGCGTTGATTTTTTCTCTATTATCCTTTTTTCGAGATAATACATTATGATTATTTTATTTAGTGTCTACCTACAGCCGGGTCCGCTGCACCAATGTTTTCCATGTTTTTAAACATCTAACATGTTTTCAGTCAGGTTCGGCAAACAAATAGGGTTTTGTTTTGATTGGCAAAACATGTTTGACGTTTAAAAACCACGAAAACATGGCGCAACGGACGCGGCTTACGGCGTGTAGTTTCGATTCCAGAGGGCCTACCGGGAAATGCATTCGAAGTTTCCCCTCTCTGTCATACTTACGAGTTCGTACGTAAGTGCGACAGAGAGGGAAAACTTCGAATGCCGTTCGCGGTAGGCCCTCTGACCTATAACCACGAACTTCGGAATTCGAAAATATTCGGGTATCTCTATCTCTATCGCACTAACAACACTCGTGTGACAGGGATGCAGTTATACGAACTTCGAGTTTCGGTTTACGTGGTAGCGCCGTAGGCACTTTGGCAGAATGCGCAAAGAACGCGTGCCATTGCCATTCAAAAAAAACAAATTCGTGTTTATTGTTTATTATATTGTTCAAATTTGTTAATACATTTTTTTTGAAATTACGCCATAATGCGACATTTGCGCATATAAGTTCTCATATCACAATCGAATATTTTTTTATGGTTTAACTTTTGGCATGTGTATCGTAAAGGTCTATCGTAGACTGGATTTAAATTATTAATAAGTGAAAGGCAAAGCAATTCCGCCATTTTGACGAAAATTTGACGTTTCTTATAGCTGACAGTTGGAGCAACGTTTGATTTCAATAAAAATAAATGAAAAATTAAATGAAGTCGTATATTACGGAAAATAAATTAATTGTCGCAGTCGGATAAAAACTATCCTAAGTTGCAGCTGGAATAATAATGTACCTATATAAAATGTTTCATATTTTTCCGTCCATGGGATGCTGAGAACATTCGTACCACAAAAAGCTTAGTTTCAAACTGGCTGATTCTTTTTTTAATTTAGAGATTTTTATAAGTGGAGATTACAATATGCGTATTCTGAACGATTTGTACCAGTATGGCATTAATGTTTCCTGTAAGTTTGAGGTTCACAGAACATAAATACCAAATTTCAAACACATAAGTGGCGCACAGTGTACATAGAAGCCAAAAAAGTGACATCCCCATTTTATTATAAATTACTGTAATTTAGATCATTACAAATGCGAGACTAAAACTCCTGCGTTTCTAATGTGTAGTTTTTGAGAAATATTTTTTTGAAAATCTGGTTTCTGGCACCTAAGAATTACGAAAAACATGTATATATTGCGAATGAATAATTAAACTTATCTGTTGTTTTTAAGTGATGGATAAACCTTTCAAAGCCATACATTAAGAGGCAATTACGACCTCTCTAGGAACATTTGTTACAAAGATATTAATGATTTTATTGATTTTGGTTTTTATTTTTTTCTTCCATGTTCCGCCGTAGTAGGACGCGATATTTGTTAGACAGCTTTATTATTATGTCTTCTATCTACCCTATTTTTACAATACCTAATTCCATGGAACATTCAAGTAATCACCTAAACTCTATATATCCGGTTTATCCGGCCACTAGGGTTGACACTTCGGTATTCTGAATTTTATACGCCGTTTTTTTCGGGAATCCTATTATTTATGGTTTTCTTGGATCGCCAAGGCTTAAAAAAAGAATTATTGACAGAAATCTTCGATTTTGATGTTCGCAAAACATGTAAGAGTTAAGTATTGAGTTTTTTTTTATTTAATACAGAAAAAAAGCTTGTCTTAGTTTTTTTTTAATTACTTGTAATTTCACTGATTACTGTTTTGTTTTATGAGTATCGTATTTGCTTTTTAAAATAATTTGTAGGGGTGATCACCAGTGATCGGATCTAGGATGCAATTTGGGGTGAACGACCTCAAACGTTATGTTTATCGTGGATGTGTCTCGGATTTTCCGGGATTTTGGGAAATGGGCTATTGTAAATTAAAAAATACGTCACTTAATATTTGCACACTTAAATCACACTAGAATTGTCTAATAATGGGTATTTATAACTGAAATTATTATTATTTGTCGATAAGTTGAGAATGTGATAAGCCGGGCTCGATTTGAATGACAATGTCAGTCAAGACATTATATAGATACTGCTCATTTCAAGTGGCCAAAATAGGTTGATAAGTGGTAATTGTTTACGAAAAGACAATTTGAAGGCATCCTATGTGCGGTGCAGTGCAACGTCATCGGCACTAAAAGTTCGAGCCCTGGTGATACGATTAACGAAATAGTGATAGTGAACTAATAACAATTATTACTTTTACTTGTATACCCTGGTAAACATATAAGAATAATAAAAATACATAAAAGATAAGACATACAAGTTACGTTCAGTTCTTCTATGCAGTAGGTACTGAACTACACATTTTTGTTGTTATTACATTTTCTGTTAATTTTATACTGTAAACTACAAAAGTTATTTACCTTTTTGTAAAGATAGGTGTTGGCGACTGGCTGTGGTGCCACCTTTTTTGTACGAATATGTCATGTTTTTGTTTATACTTCTTCTATGTTGCTGTTGACGTGTTTGCGCTTCTAGTTGTCAGATTGCCTTTGTCACGTCTTTATATATTTGCTGAAACTGTGTTATATTTTAATAAATACCAGTTAAAAATACGTGTTTCCATCCTACATCCATTATACAGTCCACTCTCATCCACTAGTTATCATTTTGGTCCATTCTCGTCGTAATCATTGCAATCATCGTAGTTACAAATTGTCAAATTTTTTCACGTAAGACATCGTAGATATTCATTTCATTTTGAAAACATTTCACGCATTATTTACGTACATTTTCACCATGAAGGGAACACGTAGCAAGGCAAAGGCAAACTTGACGGCTGCAGAAGTCGAGCGGGTGCATCGCGAACATTCACCGCGCGGCGCCCGGCCGATTTCAGCCGCGACAACCGACGGCGCTTTGGCATTGCCTGACAGTACGAGCATACAACAGATGGGCACCGTACCCCACGGCGAGGCACAACCTGGCCCCGGTTCCGAACACCCAAATGCTCGTGCTAGCACGCATAACGAGGCAGATATCAATGCGCCATCTAAAAGTGTTCACAGTAAACAACCGTGCAGCGAGCGCTCTCACTCATCGCGTTCCTCGGCGGCCGTGCGTGCACAGAAACTGGCTCTTGAAGCAGACACGATGCGGCGTCAAGTGGAGCGCGAGCGCGAACTTGCTCGCCAACAGGCGGATCGCGAACGTCAACAGGCTGAGCGCGAGTTTGAACTCGCACGCCAACAGGCGATATTCGCACGTCAACAGGCGGAGCGCGAGTGCGAACTCGTACGTCAAATGGCAGTGGCGGAGCGCGAGCGCGAGCTCCACCAAGCGGAACGCGAGCGCGAACGCGACCTCGCCCGCCTCGAGGCTGAGGCGGAGGAGGCGGAACTACAAGCGAAACTCGCCGCTCTGGATGCCTCAGATAAGTCCACCAAATCTCGTAGTTCGTGTTTTTCTAACCGTAATTTCGAAAAGCGTACCACAATATGGGTCTCTGAACAAAATGCAAACATGTCCACGGCATCTTTTACAAACACGCCTGGTGAGGCACCGGCTGTCACCCTGGGTAGCCCTCAGGGACTTCTTTCACAGCCGGCCGGCCCCGCCAACACGGTGTCGTTTTGTATGCCCGATGTCAACCCTGCAACCCTTTCAAAGCCCACATATGCCGCTATCGAAAATAACTACGACAGAGTGGTGCGACAACAATCATCATCCAAACGCCCGGCACCAGATCCTATAATGCAATTGACTCACGCAATTAGCGCCCTTTCCAACAGGCCAAAGAAACCCGAACTTATCACGTTCTCGGGTGACGTCGGTCAATGGATGGCATTTAAGAGTAGCTACGAGAGAACTAAATCCAATTTTTCCCCTTCAGAGAACCTAGACCGTCTTAACAACGCTGTGCGTGGTCCAGCGTACCAGTCCGTCGCGTCACTCCTGTGGAGCTCCGGTGATCCTGAAGACGTCATTAGCACCTTGGAGCAGACGTACGCACGGCCAGAACTGCTGGTAGCCCACGAGGTTGCCGAGCTGCGCTACAGTGATAAGATAAGTTCCCCTGAAGATTTAAATTGCTTAGCGAACAGACTACGCAATTTTGTAACCACTCTGAAGGTAATAAAACAACAAGAGTACTTGTCATCACCGGAGCTCTTCCGGTGCATATTGCTTAAACTGAGCGAGCACACAAGAGGCCGTTTCACGGATTTTGCGTCTCTGTATGTACCTGAGGAACAAATTATTACAAAATTAGAGTTACTCTCACGCTTCCTCTTGATCGAGGCTGATAAACAGCTTAAATACAATTTTGTTGCTCACAATACTGTTAAGGCGCCGGCTCCGATACATTCCTCTAAATTTCAACAACGAAAGGAAACTGTACACGCTACAGTATCTAATGAAAAAACTCCTGAGCGTTGTACATATTGTAAACACCCCCACAATATAAAAACTTGCAAAAGT
Source organism: Epinotia brunnichana (assembly GCA_963854355.1). NCBI lineage: Eukaryota > Metazoa > Arthropoda > Insecta > Lepidoptera > Tortricidae > Epinotia > Epinotia brunnichana. The sequence continues at coordinate 10,696,917 of OY977951.1, forward strand.
TTTTTAGGTCTGAACCTCGACGATAGATGGCGTTGGGTCCGAGAGACTAAAGTGTGTTACCGTTGCCTAAAGTCTAACCCGCACACGTGGAACAACTGCCGCGCGAAACGTTGTGGAGTTGATGGATGTTCGAGACGTCACAATGCACTCCTCCATGGCACAGCCGGTGTTAACGCTAGCGCAGCACCCAGCGGCCAGTGCAACAACACTCAAGTAGATTCTGCCAACGCTACCAGCCCCGACCACATGGACGACACCGACAACAAAACTGAATCTGCCGTTAAGATCACAAATACTTCTGATTGTTTAATTAATATGACAGGGTCCTTGCTGTCAGCGGCTCGTCCCCGCGGCCTGCTGAAAGTGGTACCGATCGTCATCGAGGGTCCTGAAGGCTGCTTCGAGACGTCAGCACTGCTTGACGAGGGCAGTACGGCGACGCTAATTGATGGGGAAGTAGCAGCGCGCATCGGTGCGAAGCCCACATGTCAAGAGCGTCTCCGCATCGAAGGTGTCGGTGGTATGAGCAAAGAAGTGGACGTAAGTTACGTTGACTTTTACATTCGCGGACGTAACCAATCCGATCGATACCTGGTGGAGCACGCGCGGGCCATCAAACCGCTAGGCCTCCGCGCACAGTGCCCTGATTCAATCAATCTCACTGATTACAATCATCTGTCGGACTTATCCCATGAATTGTCATATACGGACGCTTGCCCTACTATTCTCATCGGCGCGCCCGACTGGCACTTATCTCTGAGTCGTGAAGTGCGGTGTGGAAAAAAGAACGAACCCGTCGCCTCCAAAACTTTGTTGGGTTGGGTGCTTCACGGTGCACTTTCTGTCTCATCCAAGCCACTCGAGTTTGTGAATCATATTTCGGACGATTTAGACGCTGTCATTAAAAGTCAATACGACATTGACGCCTTGGGCATAACAAGAAATGCTCTTCGCCCAAATGACGATGATAAGCGAGCCGTAGATATTATTGAATCGTCGGCTAATCGTTTAGACACTGGCCAATTTGAAGTTGGTCTCCCATGGAGGAAGAATTTACCGAAAATCATACCCGACAGTTACCCGCAGGCACTTTCGAGGTTCAAAGCCCTCGAACGACAAATGTCAAATGACCCAACGTTCGCCGCAGCTTATCAACATTTTATAGACGGCATCATCAGTAAAGGCTACGCAGAAGAGTGTGATACAAACACCTACCATAAGCGAAACCACCAAAGCGTACCAAACTCTTCGTGCGTGACTGCAGATGGCTCTTTAGTGTGGTACTTACCAATTTTTGGTTTACTTCACCCACAAAAAAAGAAGCTCAGAGCAGTTCACGATGCTGCAGCGGTTACGAAAGGCGTAAGCCTTAACAGCCTCCTGCTGCAAGGTCCTGACATACTGTCATCCCTCCTCGACATTTTATTTCGATTTCGAGAAGGCAAAGTTGCCTTAAATGGGGACATCAAAGAGATGTTCCCTCAAATCAAAATTTGTCCCAGGGATCGGGACGCCCAACGCTTTCTCTGGCGTGAGAAAGACGGCAACTTAAAGGAGTACCGCATGTCTTCAATGATATTTGGTGCCGTCTCGAGCCCATTTATTGCGCTCTATATAAAAAACAAAAATGCGAGAATGCTAGCAAACGAGTACCCCGCCGCCTGTGAGGCAATTGTTGACGACCACTATATGGACGACTACCTCGGCAGCTACCCCAGCGTTGCTGAAGCGGCACAAATAGCCGCCGACGTAGTCACGGTCCACAAGGCAGGTGGTTTTGAGATGCGCGCGTGGACGTCAAATCATCCTGAGGCCCTCTCGCTTGTCCCCAAGGAACTCCGAAGTGACGCAACCTCCGACGTCTGCCTGCCACCCAGTAGCGAGGTTGGCGTTTTGGGTGTTAAATGGAACCCACGTCAAGACTTGTTAGGTTTTCGTACCATAACCCAGATACCGACTGACACTTTAACCAAACGCAGCTTGTTATCAAACGTCATGAAAGTCTACGACCCTCTCGGCTTGCTAATGCCAGTCGTTATCTGGGGCCGCATTTTGATTCAAAGATTGTGGCGCGCAGGCATCAGTTGGGATGCGCAACTTCCTGAGGTGTACGTGAGCGAATGTGAAGACTGGTTTACGCAGTTACGAGTTGCAGCCAATGTTAAAATTCCTCGCTGGTACATGAATAGGTCGGACGCTTCGGACATCCAGCTGCACGTAGTAGCTGACGGCGGCGAACAGGCCTACGCTTGTGTCGCATATTGGCGTTTCAGATACACCGACGGCACCGTGTCCACGGCTCTCATCGGAAGCAAGGCACGCGTCTCGCCTCTCAAACCGGTCTCGATTCCTCGTTTGGAACTGCAAGCCGCGCTCATTGCCTCGCGTTTTGCGCAAACAATATTGCAAGCTCATCGTTTTCAGCCCTCCGAAACCATCTTCTGGCCCGATTCTACTACGGTCCTCAAGTGGATTCGGAGCGACGCTCGCGCGTTTAAACCGTTCGTCGCGCACAGGCTGGGAGAGATATTGGAAACCACCAACCCGTCTAATTGGAGGTGGATCCCAACCTCTCTTAATGTCGCCGACGACGCAACTAAACCGAAGAAAATTAACTTTACCGCGTCTCATCGGTGGTTTGCCGGTCCACAGTTTATTTTTGATTCGCCAAGCACTTGGCCGACCGAGTGCGTTGCAGGCGTGGAAGAGAGTCCACCAGACCCCGAGTTAAAATCTGACCTGGTGGTTCTGCTCCTCGACACTCCGTCAACGAGTTCAGTACCTAACCCAACGCGTTTTAGCTCTTGGCAGCGATTACTTCGTGCTACCGCCCGCGTTCTCCAGGGTGCACGACTATTCCGGCTTAAACTGTCTCGGCCTGTACCTCCAAATTCTAAATTGTACTTAGACGGCTCCACATCTCCCTACCAACTTCACGCTGCAGATATTGTAGAAGCCGAGAAGATGGTGGTGCAACAAGCTCAGGCAGAGAGTTTTCCCGAGGAACTAACAGCTTTACGTTCTTCAGAGCCAGTGCCCAAGAACAGCAGAATCTCAAAACTCGCACCGACTCTCGACCAAGATGGCTTATTGAGACTGGACACACGCATAAGTTCCGCTCCAGATGTAAGCTACGCCGTGAAGTCTCCGATTATCCTCGACGGTCGTAACCATGCTGTACGACTACTCATCCTCCATGAGCACAACAGAGCATCGCACCAGTTCAACGAACTTGTGCTGAACGAACTCCGACAAAAGTACTGGATACTTAGAGCCCGAAACAGTATTCGCAGTGTTGCGCACGCCTGCTTACAATGCCGAAGGTGGAAAAACCAACCTGCTCATCCCCAGACCGGCAACCTACCCCAAGAAAGACTTGACCATCACAAAAGGCCCTTTACCCACACAGGCCTGGACTATTTCGGCCCCATAATGGTAACGATACACCGCCGCCAAGAGAAGAGGTACGTTGCACTATACACTTGCCTAGTAACGAGAGCACTTCATCTGGAAATTGTTACCTCACTGTCATCCGATGCTGCCATAATGAGCCTGAGGCGTTTCATCGCTCGCCGAGGATCACCTACGACCATTTTCTCAGACAACGGGACAAACTTCGTCGGGGCCTCCCGCGAGCTACGCTCTCTACATGATGAGTCAGTTGAAGAATACGCCACAAACCAGAAAATTGAATGGCGCTTCATCCCGCCTGCATCACCGTTCATGGGCGGCGCATGGGAAAGGCTCGTGCGGACAGTGAAAACAGCCCTCAAATCCTGTCTAATAAGTCAACCACTCAAGGAAGACGTCCTGGCAACGCTCTTGCTTGAAGCAGAAGCCATAGTCAACTCACGGCCATTAACTTACATATCATCTTCTCCTGATTCACCTGAGGCCATAACTCCCTTCCACTTTATTTTGGGCACATCATCAGTGGTACCATGGACTTCATCTCTAACAGACGCAGACCTATTGCGAAGATGCGACTGGCGCAGAACACTACGGCTCGCCGATCAGTTTTGGGCACGATGGCTTCGCGAGTACCTGCCGACGCTTCGACCGAGAGGAGCCACCACCAACGACGCGTCTATTCTAGCGAGGGTGATGTGGTGCTGATCGCTGACCCTAGCCTAACTCGCGGCTTATGGCCACTAGGAAGGATAGTGAAGGTCTACTTAGGGCCCGACGGAGCGGTCCGTGTAGCGGACGTCCGTACTAGGGGCGGTATTCTACGCCGACCGGCCCGTAAACTTGTTTTGATGGAAGCCGCACCCCAGTCAGTCACCACTAGTTGTTAGTGTCCCACTGGGGGTCCGGTATGTTGGCGACTGGCTGTGGTGCCACCTTTTTTGTACGAATATGTCATGTTTTTGTTTATACTTCTTCTATGTTGCTGTTGACGTGTTTGCGCTTCTAGTTGTCAGATTGCCTTTGTCACGTCTTTATATATTTGCTGAAACTGTGTTATATTTTAATAAATACCAGTTAAAAATACGTGTTTCCATCCTACATCCATTATACAGTCCACTCTCATCCACTAGTTATCAATAGGTATCAAAAAAAGTCGCGGGATTGTACGTCATATCCACCTTAACATTTAAAACTATAACTTAAACCCCGGGAAATTGCATCCTAGATCCGATCACTGGTGATCACGTAACGTTTCGAACGCGCGTAAGGACAATTCAACTGTCATTTTTCCATATAAAAACTGACGGTTCGATTTACCTAACGTACAGTCAGCATCAAACGTAGCTACGTAATTGAAGACGTCAAAAGCTCTAATTCCCTTTTACTAAAGACTTGACGTCTTCGTTTGCGTAGCTACATTTGATGCTGACTGTACGTACATACAATGCGTTACGTGATCGAGTTGCTGGTCAGAAACTTGTTTTACTTATTTCGCCAAGAGTTGAAACTTGCACAAATAGTTGTTGCCTAGTATTTTGTAAATTACTTACTTGTAATTTTAAATTTAAGGGAAGTAGTAATTACAAATTACGTACTGTTTTTGCTTTTTTAAATTTAAATGTATGATACCCGGTCAGAAACTTGTTTTATTAATTTCGCCAAGAACTAAAACTCGCACAAATTTTCGATTATACGCTACATGTGACTTGGGAAGGAGTCTACCATGAGGTGCAAAATGGGGCAGAGAACCTGGAAGTAGAAGAGCGTACAGATTTTTCGACTGTACAAAGAGCAAACTACAAAAATGTACAGGCACATAATCTTATTACATATAAATACCTTATTATTTACTTAGTTACAAAATATCACTTAATAAAACACCTAGGTACCTAATTGAGATGGGCAATATAACCAAATTCTCAATAGCTAAGAAATAATTACTAAATCTTAAAAAAACTAATTATTTAATATGTGTAGTTTCCTAATTTCTTTCACCACTCATACAAGTTCTATAAGTACCGTGTATAGGTACTATGTTAGTTTTATATCCAGGAAATTCGGATACTGGTAGTGGCAGCCCTGACCGAAAATTTTAATTGACTGTAGATTAAATGTTCCATGGAATTAGGACTTGTAAAAAATAGGGTAGATAGAAGACATAATAATGAAGCTGTCATACAAATATCGCGTCCTACTACGGCGGAACATAGAAGAAAAAAATAAAAACCAAAATCTATAAAATCATTAATATCTTTGTAACAAATGTATGTACCTAGAGAGGTCGTAATTGCCTCTAAATGTATATTTCTGAAGGGATTATCCAACATTGTGAACAACAGAAAAGTTTATTAAACAATTTGCAATATATTAATGTTTTTCGTAATATCCGGGTGTCAGAAACAAGATTTTCAAAAACTTATTTCTCAAAAACTACGAATATTAGAAACGCGGGAGTTTTAGTCTCACATTTGTAATGATCTAAATTATAGTAATTTGTAACAAAACGGGGATGTCACTTTTTCGGCTTCTATAAAACACCGTGTCACAATCTTGTTTTATAACCAGATGTTATGTGGTATATTTTTTTTAGGTAGCATTTTACCCAAACTAGCATAATACAATGATGCCATGCTGTAAAAAATGATTTTACGTATTGTAAAGTCGTATTTTGAAAACGTGCCGAATCAATAAGTTTTTCAAGTATGGCACCACTTTTTCCCCCTACTAGAAGTATGGCAAATATAATAACGGTCACATTGTATCATATTCTTTCCAAAAATCCAAATGCCATGCTGGTACAAATCATTAAAAAAAACAATAAACATAACTCCTATGCGGCGATTGATATGGCGATATGGCGGCCACTTGGAACCGTTGGAAAAGTATGGCATGGTGATTTTCGTGAATGGCTACTCGACGATGATTAGCTGTGCAAAAATTAGCCTGGTACAAATGGTTGAATTGGTTTTTTAGGGTTCCGTAGCCAAATGGCAAAAAACGGAACCCTTATAGATTCGTCATGTCCGTCCGTCCGTCTGTCTGTCTGTCTGTCTGTCCGTCCGTATGTCACAGCCACTTTTTTCCGAAACTATAAGAGCTATACTGTTGAAACTTGGTAAGTAGATGTATTTTGTGAACCGCATTAAGATTTTCACACAAAAATCGAAAAAAAACATTAAGTTTAAGGGGTCCCCATACTCAGAAATGAAACTCAAAAAATTTTTTTTCTTCAAACCCATACGTGTGGGGTAACTATGGATAGGTCTTCAAAAATGATATGGAGGTTTCTAACATCATTTTTTTCTAAACTGAATAGTTTGCGCGAGAGACACTTCCAAAGTGGTAAAATGTGTGTCCCCCCCCCCTGTAACTTCTAAAATAAGAGAATGATCAAACTGAAAAAAATATATGATGTACATTACCATGCAAACTTCCAACAAAAATTGGTTTGAACGAGGTCTAGGAAGTAGTTTTTTTTTAATACGTCATATATCGTAAAAAGCAATTTATGTAACGGAACCCTTCATGTGCGAGTCCGACTCGCACTTGGCCGCTTTTTATAATTAATGCGTTCTCGCCGGTATGGCGGGATCTAAGTCACACCGGAGAAGTCTGGCATGACGCTAACGCCTACTTATTTTTTCATCGACTATCGGAAAACACAAGAATTTTTGGGTAACAAATCGTTTGACTTTCGTAATTTATCCAACACGTTCGATTAACGGCCACGCGTTTGGGCCGCCGGTACCAGCGCAATGACCATCATTTTCCTTTTCTTCATTACGCAATTAGACCTCTGAAGGGTCGCCATACTTGGTACAAATACCTTAATTTGTGTCAGCATCTCCCGGTCTATGTGCCCATGTGCCATTTTATTACGAAGTTGATTGTATTTTGTTTTTTTGTGTGTTTTTGAAAGTACTGCTTAATAATCAAACTTTACGGTCTATGCCATAAAACCTACTTTGGCTTGGTCTTGTCTATTGAGTGTGTATGTTGCGCGGTGCGAACTTCATTGTTCTAAAGCAGGTAATAATCCTTATCTGTTATCTTTGGCGACCGCTGAACGGAAATATTAGAGCGGTGGAAGGGGCTTAAATATGTAGAGGAAGACATTCAGTATTACTTGTTAGTGCATTCTACTCAACCAGCCGCACAAAATACCTGCTACTTACCTGCAACATGGAGTTATTTAATGTGGTATTGAGCGCTCGGAACTTAGCAAAGGTTTCTACGCTACCATGTACCTATTATTAGAACTTCGAAAAGGAATCTGAATTTATGAATCAAAATTAGCTAATTTTCTTCACAGACGTACCTACCTATAGGTATACTATAATTGATTCCAATTTATGTATAACTTAAACTTCCATTAAACATTAAATAATAAGACACATTTTTATACATATTATATTTTATTGCGATCCCTACCTACAATATCGATATGAAAAGCTGATGCATACTACAGCTTCCCAACTCTAGTATTACAACAATTTCCAATGCCTCCGTGGCCAATGACGGCTGGGGCCGCGAACGCGTGACGTCATCACCTCAGAATAAAACAAGTAGTGTTGTTACCCAATCATAAATCTAAAATGCATTCTGTGCGAATTTTTTGATATTTTCATACTTTAATGTTGTTTTGTAATGTTAATAATCAATGAAAACATAATAACATCACATTGTAGTATATGTCTAACAGGTTTTCTACATTATTGTTATTATTATTTAGATATTATTTAAGTATTGATATTCCGATAAATCGATAAACGTAGGGGAAGTCACGTCGTACGGCCTCCGCAGCAATGCGCACCGGGACCGCCGTTACACCTTGTCACAAACTCGCTAGGTCAGAGCAGTCCGTATACGTAACGGGCCCTGCAGTATACAACCGCCTCCCAGACAGCATAAGAGATGCACCATCTCTTGATTATTTTAAAAGTAAGCTTGAAGAATGCAAAACTTTTATAGTTTTAGTGAGTTAATGAAACTACGAATGACTGTTTAATTAATATAACGACATTATACATTGTATCAATTATGTGTTTAGGTATTCGTATGAAATATCACGTACCATTAAAAAAAAATACTTGACTTGTACTTATATGTTACCAATAAATTTTATCTTATCTTATTATCAAATCACAATGTTTTGCCGAGATCGGACTTTTGTTTTTGTTCTCGCCGCAGTTGAACATCGTTTTATTTGCACCCTCGCTGTCAAAAGGTTAAAAGATCAGCTTCTAAGTTTCACCCAGCAACCTATTAGAATACTGTTTTTTAATCTAATTGGCTTGCAGGAAGGACGCGAAATAAAATATTGTATAATATGCCTCTTCTCCCGCGCCGACCCCAAATAATTGGGATGGGATAACTAACTAATGACGCTTTTGTTTTTTCCTCACAAAATGCCTTAAAGTAACAAAACTCTCTGAAATTAACGAAAATCAATCGAAAACAGTCCGAATTGTAGCGAATGTATGCGGCCGATCGAAAACCTCTCAAATGCCGTGTGCGCTTCGCGTCGTAAAATTCAATTAGGAAAACATTACGTGTGCTCGTTTATGTTAGATCGTCGTCGACATATTTGTCCGGCAGACTCTTCTGAACGACTAGCAACTCCTCGGAGTCTTGCGAGGAGTATCTTCGGTAACAGCAGACGGGGATAGACGTGGAGCCGAGAACGTGAGACGGCTCCGGGTCGCACTCCCATACGGTCCTGAAATTAGTCGCATTTAGGAAAGGTTCCGATTCGTGGTGGGTAAGCCAATTCTTCTAGATTCTGTGATTATAGTCTTATAAGTCACAAATAAAAAAATATTGGCGGGATGGCTTGTTCTCGTCTCACCAAGCATTTCGATTCAATATTACAAGTTCAAAACTGGTTCATTTTCCAGTGTGTAAGCACATTCAGCTGAAATTTTGACTATACAGGATTGGGCAGATTAAGTGCCCTAGTTTGAAAGGGCTATAAAAGTTGGAAACCAATAATACAATTAAAACGCAATAAATTTTTTTGTTAATTACAATTTACACTCGCAAGCAACATAATTGCATCACTTTGTATTTTTCCATGTACGCTCAATATCTTTGTAAAAGGTATTATCTTTCTGGAATATTTAAATGTAAAGTTTCTCGAAATGTAAGTTTTCTACAAAGTTAAGAAACATGGAAATCGGTGTAGTATTTTTTAAATGACGGATTTTTTTTTTGGTTCGTGGCCGATTACTCCTTACCTAACGCTCGAGTTGTGCTCTCTTAGAAGGCTATAAAACAGGGTAATATCCTAACCCTGTTTTATAGTCTTCTAAGAGAGCACAACTCAAGCGTTCGGTAAGGAGTAATCGGCCACGAAAATGAAAAAAACTAAGAAAATTTCTCAATTTTCTTAATATTTGGGCTTCGTCTTTGATATCTTAAATTGTATTTTTCTGTTGATTAAAGGTGTCAATACATATTGATTGACATCCCAATCACTAAAGTCGTTTTGATCGTATGATACATTACATCACATCACGTGCAGTGACGGCTTTCAAAACAACGCACTTGCTTTGTAATTCGTATAGTTCAAAAACTACCGGATTGTCATCAAGTATTTTTTTTTATTTTGTGCATAATATTATCAAGTTTTATTAGAATTAAAAAAATGTGACCATATCTTAGGATATTTAGTCATTATTTTCATTTGAACGAAAAATATTGTTGGAAAAATTCTCAATTTTATTAACATTTGGCCGCCATCTTAAATTACTTAAATGGTACTTTTTCTGTTCATTAGGGGTTTCAATACAAATTGATTGACACCTGAATCACAAGAATCGGTGCAGCCGTTTTGAGTCTATACATTTTTTAAATAATGCAGCCGCCATTTTGGTAAAATGCCGCCATCTTGAATTCCAGTGAATGAAATTTGTGTTTCCTCGGATGAAATCACTCATATTGGTCCCTAGTATCACTGGGCAAAGCGGCTTGCTTTCTGCATAAAATGCAGTTTCATTTTGCTAAGCCCTATGACTAAAGCTAGTAGCTCCCTGCATTTTTTCACTCTAGCTTTTTTTTTGAGCGGCAGTCAGCCAATGAATTTTTTGTTTTTTGTAGGCTTAGAACCCAAGATCGTCACGGAGGATGCGGCTCATGGATATTTTCATATCTTTTGCGAGTTTGCTAGCACTGTAGCACTCTGAGCCGGATTCCAACGAATTCGCTTACGAACACACTTTTCGACACGAATCGATGGTTTCCGGCCAGGTTTGGGCCTGATTCTCGACGTTCCGGTTTCGTTGTATCGTTTTGTGGTCCGCGATATGAATTTAATGTTGATACTCAAGTGTTTCAGCTTTTTTAATATCTCACACGTTCTGAAATTTTGTTGATGTAATTTCACGAGTTCGCGTTTTGCTTCCATTGTTGTAAAATACATAAAACAAAAGATACGAAGCTGTCGCCTGACATGCATAGACACTAAATACAAACTCATCTCAAACACAAAGTGTCAACTAAAAAGTCGGCATATTATACATGAAAAGTCAAGAGATAAAACTAGGACACTTAATCTGCCTGTATGTGACGATCGAATGAGAATGTAATATTATTGTAAGACGGCGGCCATACGGAACTGCCCTCTATTTTCAATGCACGCCTTTGGATTTGAGCTCATTATAAGTATGTAGTCGGTGAGTATGGAAACAGTAAAGGATGTTACAAAATCAAGTCCGAATGCTCGACGCTGTACTAGTATATGGCATGGGCACCCTGACATGTGACATGGCTTAAATTCGATTGAAGAAAAATCCTCTTAGTACGAATTTAACCCATATTGCTTTGACATAAAGTGCCCATGCCATATACTAATATAGCGTCGAGCACTCGCGACGTTTACCTTACTTGTTAACAACTGAATTTGATTCACGATACATTTATACAAAAAGGTGCATAAAGTGATTACAAATAATTTATATATAAGTCGAGTAAGAGAACGACTGTAGGCGCGGTTTGTACGACTGAGAAGCTTATAAGGCGAGCGAACAGCGGTATGCGAGTCGTGAGAGACGGCATGCAACGCGACACGAAGCGACACGGGTTTAGGAGGCACATTTATAAAATATTCGGCATTTTCACGTTTCCGTAGATCAACCGCATATACATAAACGCTAATACGATTTACAGCAGCATATGAAATATTTACGCAACGTATAACATAGTATTTCTGATATTTATTAAAGTTCTCCCTGAAAAAATATCATGCAATTTGCACGATTAACCTGTAAAAGCAAAAAATATGCATTATAATTCGTGGTTATTTACAAAGCCAGAATCAAGTACAGTAAACATCATCAATATGTTAACATATTTAGGATGTAAACTGTATAAGTAATTCCTTTTTTCGAACCCATTGAACGCCATGCATGTGTCAAGTTGATTGAAAGTGAATTGAATCTACCATAAAAAATATGCAGAACTGATTGCCTTATTTAGTCTAAGATTTACTTACAAGAAGAAGACAACCATCGATATATCAGGCATGTTTAAGACATTGTTTCTATTTCGTTTGCAAACCCACATTTGATGATTTGTAACTTGGTTATCTGAGACACATCCGGGGCGATTGTAACTGGTGAAAATAGGTGTGTTCCAGTACACAGAAGGTAAAGCGATCGGTGTTTTATCGTATTATTTGCAATCGTTATACTAATCTCATATTTGCAATGAAGGCCCGATTTGACGAAACCACACTAAGGATTTACCCCCTTATTCACAAAACTCAAAATGCCTCTAATAAATAAATAAAATGAGTTTTATTTGTCCCTTTCTCACGAATACAAATGTCACAGCTAAGAGAAACGAATTAAACGGCATTTTAGCTAAATCAGGTTTGTTGATGGTTTATGAAGACGACCATTAATCTGAGGTTAAACATCATAATTATAGGTAATACCTAGTTTTGAGTAGAATCGACAGGACACGACATACTTTTGAAGTACAACGATTACTCACAGGGCAGTGGCGTTCAACAGGTCATCATCAAGCGGCGTGGCGGCGTGCGCATACCTGATGAGCGTGGGCAGGTTGGAGGTGAGGATGGCCTTCTCCTTCTGTATCTCGCAGATGTGGCCGACCAGCAGCCTCTCCTCGCGCTGCTCGGCCGCGCCCGCGCGCAGCGAGGACAGCCGGTCCGTGCGCATACCTGATGAGCGTGGGCAGGTTGGAGGTGAGGATGGCCTTCTCCTTCTGTATCTCGCAGATGTGGCCGACCAGCAGCCTCTCCTCGCGCTGCTCGGCCGCGCCCGCGCGCAGCGAGGACAGCCGGTCCGTGCGCATACCTGATGAGCGTGGGCAGGTTGGAGGTGAGGATGGCCTTCTCCTTCTGTATCTCGCAGATGTGGCCGACCAGCAGCCTCTCCTCGCGCTGCTCGGCCGCGCCCGCGCGCAGCGAGGACAGCCGGTCCGTGCGCATACCTGATGAGCGTGGGCAGGTTGGAGGTGAGGATGGCCTTCTCCTTCTGTATCTCGCAGATGTGGCCGACCAGCAGCCTCTCCTCGCGCTGCTCGGCCGCGCCCGCGCGCAGCGAGGACAGCCGGTCCGTGCGCATACCTGATGAGCGTGGGCAGGTTGGAGGTGAGGATGGCCTTCTCCTTCTGTATCTCGCAGATGTGGCCGACCAGCAGCCTCTCCTCGCGCTGCTCGGCCGCGCCCGCGCGCAGCGAGGACAGCCGGTCCGTGCGCATACCTGATGAGCGTGGGCAGGTTGGAGGTGAGGATGGCCTTCTCCTTCTGTATCTCGCAGATGTGGCCGACCAGCAGCCTCTCCTCGCGCTGCTCGGCCGCGCCCGCGCGCAGCGAGGACAGCCGGTCCGTGCGCATACCTGATGAGCGTGGGCAGGTTGGAGGTGAGGATGGCCTTCTCCTTCTGTATCTCGCAGATGTGGCCGACCAGCAGCCTCTCCTCGCGCTGCTCGGCCGCGCCCGCGCGCAGCGAGGACAGCCGGTCCGTGCGCATACCTGATGAGCGTGGGCAGGTTGGAGGTGAGGATGGCCTTCTCCTTCTGTATCTCGCAGATGTGGCCGACCAGCAGCCTCTCCTCGCGCTGCTCGGCCGCGCCCGCGCGCAGCGAGGACAGCCGGTCCGTGCGCATACCTGATGAGCGTGGGCAGGTTGGAGGTGAGGATGGCCTTCTCCTTCTGTATCTCGCAGATGTGGCCGACCAGCAGCCTCTCCTCGCGCTGCTCGGCCGCGCCCGCGCGCAGCGAGGACAGCCGGTCCGTGCGCATACCTGATGAGCGTGGGCAGGTTGGAGGTGAGGATGGCCTTCTCCTTCTGTATCTCGCAGATGTGGCCGACCAGCAGCCTCTCCTCGCGCTGCTCGGCCGCGCCCGCGCGCAGCGAGGACATCCGGTCCGTGCGCATACCTGATGAGCGTGGGCAGGTTGGAGGTGAGGATGGCCTTCTCCTTCTGTATCTCGCAGATGTGGCCGACCAGCAGCCTCTCCTCGCGCTGCTCGGCCGCGCCCGCGCGCAGCGAGGACAGCCGGTCCGTGCGCATACCTGATGAGCGTGGGCAGGTTGGAGGTGAGGATGGCCTTCTCCTTCTGTATCTCGCAGATGTGGCCGACCAGCAGCCTCTCCTCGCGCTGCTCGGCCGCGCCCGCGCGCAGCGAGGACATCCGGTCCGTGCGCATACCTGATGAGCGTGGGCAGGTTGGAGGTGAGGATGGCCTTCTCCTTCTGTATCTCGCAGATGTGGCCGACCAGCAGCCTCTCCTCGCGCTGCTCGGCCGCGCCCGCGCGCAGCGAGGACAGCCGGTCCGTGCGCATACCTGATGAGCGTGGGCAGGTTGGAGGTGAGGATGGCCTTCTCCTTCTGTATCTCGCAGATGTGGCCGACCAGCAGCCTCTCCTCGCGCTGCTCGGCCGCGCCCGCGCGCAGCGAGGACAGCCGGTCCGTGCGCATACCTGATGAGCGTGGGCAGGTTGGAGGTGAGGATGGCCTTCTCCTTCTGTATCTCGCAGATGTGGCCGACCAGCAGCCTCTCCTCGCGCTGCTCGGCCGCGCCCGCGCGCAGCGAGGACAGCCGGTCCGTGCGCATACCTGATGAGCGTGGGCAGGTTGGAGGTGAGGATGGCCTTCTCCTTCTGTATCTCGCAGATGTGGCCGACCAGCAGCCTCTCCTCGCGCTGCTCGGCCGCGCCCGCGCGCAGCGAGGACAGCCGGTCCGTGCGCATACCTGATGAGCGTGGGCAGGTTGGAGGTGAGGATGGCCTTCTCCTTCTGTATCTCGCAGATGTGGCCGACCAGCAGCCTCTCCTCGCGCTGCTCGGCCGCGCCCGCGCGCAGCGAGGACAGCCGGTCCGTGCGCATACCTGATGAGCGTGGGCAGGTTGGAGGTGAGGATGGCCTTCTCCTTCTGTATCTCGCAGATGTGGCCGACCAGCAGCCTCTCCTCGCGCTGCTCGGCCGCGCCCGCGCGCAGCGAGGACAGCCGGTCCGTGGCCGTGTGGCACGCCGTGTCCAGCGTCGCTATGTCTTGCAGCATGCCGCGGACCTGACAAAATACCGAGTATAATTTAACAATTACTCAAAACATTCTAAGAGGGGTTTGAAACGTGTCCAATAAACAATCTAATTTGCTAAATCTTAAATCGAGTAACAAAATGGACACTGATGGAGACCCCCAAATGTGAATATGAGATGATTTCGATAACAATATTCCACATCCACGTCTCTGGGTCGAACAGAGAGGTTAGAAACATAGTAGACGCGTATTATTGTTCCGTAGATTAACCGTGGCCATCACAGGTATAGAATATCGGTGTACTCACGGTGCGGATCTTGTCGGACAGGATGGCCTCGAGGCAGGAGGTCTGGCGCGCGATGTCGTGCAGCGAGTCCTGCGCGGGCTGCACCTTGTGCGTGCGCAGGATGCACGGCGCGAACACTATCGCGAGCGCGTTCGGACCCATCCTACAAACAAACCAACAAACAGGAATATTATGGACTCTACAGGATGTTACTTAAGTAGTGATACAAAATAGCAAAATGTCAATCTATCCATGATTCTGAAAAACTTTTACTATGGGACCAAATTTGTGTTTTGCAAAAAATATCCAACTATTTCATACACTTTGCTCATTTTAGACTTCCCCCGGCGCGTCCCTTCGGGCATACAGAGTGGAGTTCAGCTCCGAATATGTATCGGATAATGGAAAAAAAAAACATTTAAGACTGACGAAAATGTATTAACAGCCTGTTTTTTTTTTGCATAATACAAAGTTCCATAGTACAAGTTGTTCAGAATCATGGTTAGATTCAAATTTTGCTATTTTGTATCACGAGTTAAGTAACACCCAGTATATAAGCATGTGATAACACAGGGGCACTAGATAAATTACTGGTATTTAACCGACCGACAGACATCGATACCAATTGGACAGAGAAGCGAGCTTCATCTTGAAGAGCAAAATTCTTGAGGCGTACACTTTAACGACCCGCTAGCATGCTAGCGGGTCGTTAAAGTGTATGTCTTTGTCTGTAGCAAGTAAAGGACATTGCCCCGTTGGGTGGTCCAAGTATTTACATAGTATTAGCGTACTCATTTACAATTCAAAAATAAGAGTTAAGTACGTCTGGTTTAGTATTTATTTGCTAATGTTTACCTGTTATTTTCTTCCCCTAATGCTACCCTCGCCAAGTGGAATATTAGCCTCTCCACCAAATCGAAGTTAGGTTTAGGTAACTTTCTAAGAATCGTGAATATGCTGGAGACTCGTTCCTGCAGACAAAAAGCTTATAAGTAAAATACATTTTAAAAACATACTTATAGGATTTGACGTAGATATCAACGAGGCTAATAGTAGCAACAAAGACCGTTGTCTTGGGGATTTGAGGTTTTTGATTGCTATGATATTGATCGCAATAAATTAGTTTAAGTAGTCGCGTTTATCAACAAGGTTAATGAACTATCAACTGGCGCTCATACTACTCTCAATTAACTAGGAGTTTCGAGTGTATGACGAAAGGAAGGGAATGAAAGGTAAAATCGTGAGGAAACCGATCATATCCCAACAAGGTCCGGTTATATTATTTTGTAGGGTTGGAAGGTAAGACGTCAGTCGCTTTCGTAAAACTTGTGTCTACGCCAAATATTGGGATTAGGTCCCAAGGGGACCCCGGACACCTATATAGTACAACCAGTGAATACGCTAGGACAGTGTTTTTCAACCTTTTTCATGGCGCGACCCCCTTACAGTAAGAAAATATTTCGCGACCCCCCACTCTGCGCTGTTCTTAGATTATATTTTCTATTTTACGAATATGAAATCCCTGCATGCTTTAACTTACAAAACTCAAGTAGCCGCGACCCCCCTCAAGAAGTTTCGCGACCCCCCTGGGTGTCGCGATCCACAGGTTGAAAGACACTGCGCTAGGAGGATGATGACTGATGAGTCACAAGCATCACTATCTGGCACGACTTATTTCCAGGGCCGCTAGGACGTGCAGATATCATTGCTGGTGGTGGTGAGCGCGTACGAATTTGAGCAGCCTCGGGTTGAGGCACGCACGGCTCACCTATTTTGCTCAAATTCGTATGTGCCCCACATGAATTACGATTTTTGTACAACTGCTTCATCCACCACCGAGGCGATTTTTTCTTATATTTGTTAATTATTCGATGAATTATGATAAACGCAGCCGCGGCTGTCATCGTGTCCGAGGCCATTTTGAATGACGCGCAATATCGGCTCTGCCTCACCCGCGCATGTTTATGTACAACTATTTGGCTCGTGAGCAGCTCGGCGCGAGAGGCGAGCATGCCTCAGGCTAAGCTGCTCTAATTCGTACGCAGCTTATGATGACGGGAACTCGTGTAGTGTGACATACCGCGGGGTCGGTGATCTCTGCGGCGAGGATGATGTCGTCGTACAGGTCGAAGGTGAGCAGCGGCTCGGGCAGCTCTCGGAAGAAGCCCTTGAGCACGGAGGCGCGCAAGTGCACCGCGTACAGTGTGACATACCGCGGGGTCGGTGATCTCTGCGGCGAGGATGATGTCGTCGTACAGGTCGAAGGTGAGCAGCGGCTCGGGCAGCTCTCGGAAGAAGCCCTTGAGCACGGTGGCGCGCACGTGCACCGCGTACAGTGTGACATACCGCGGGGTCGGTGATCTCTGCGGCGAGGATGAAGTCGTCGTACAGGTCGAAGGTGAGCAGCGGCTCGGGCAGCTCTCGGAAGAAGCCCTTGAGCACGGTGGCGCGCACGTGCACCGCGTACAGTGTGACATACCGCGGGGTCGGTGATCTCTGCGGCGAGGATGAAGTCGTCGTACAGGTCGAAGGTGAGCAGCGGCTCGGGCAGCTCTCGGAAGAAGCCCTTGAGCACGGAGGCGCGCAAGTGCACCGCGTACAGTGTGACATACCGCGGGGTCGGTGATCTCTGCGGCGAGGATGATGTCGTCGTACAGGTCGAAGGTGAGCAGCGGCTCGGGCAGCTCTCGGAAGAAGCCCTTGAGCACGGTGGCGCGCACGTGCACCGCGTACAGTGTGACATACCGCGGGGTCGGTGATCTCTGCGGCGAGGATGAAGTCGTCGTACAGGTCGAAGGTGAGCAGCGGCTCGGGCAGCTCTCGGAAGAAGCCCTTGAGCACGGAGGCGCGCAAGTGCACCGCGTACAGTGTGACATACCGCGGGGTCGGTGATCTCTGCGGCGAGGATGAAGTCGTCGTACAGGTCGAAGGTGAGCAGCGGCTCGGGCAGCTCTCGGAAGAAGCCCTTGAGCACGGAGGCGCGCAAGTGCACCGCGTACAGTGTGACATACCGCGGGGTCGGTGATCTATGCGGCGAGGATGAAGTCGTCGTACAGGTCGAACGAAGGTGAGCAGCGGCTCGGGCAGCTCTCGGAAGAAGCCCTTGAGCACGGAGGCGCGCACGTGCACCGCGTACAGTGTGACATACCGCGGGGTCGGTGATCTCTGCGGCGAGGATGAAGTCGTCGTACAGGTCGAAGGTGAGCAGCGGCTCGGGCAGCTCTCGGAAGAAGCCCTTGAGCACGGAGGCGCGCACGTGCACCGCGTACAGTGTGACATACCGCGGGGTCGGTGATCTCTGCGGCGAGGATGAAGTCGTCGTACAGGTCGAAGGTGAGCAGCGGCTCGGGCAGCTCTCGGAAGAAGCCCTTGAGCACGGAGGCGCGCACGTGCACCGCGTACAGTGTGACATACCGCGGGGTCGGTGATCTCTGCGGCGAGGATGAAGTCGTCGTACAGGTCGAAGGTGAGCAGCGGCTCGGGCAGCTCTCGGAAGAAGCCCTTGAGCACGGAGGCGCGCACGTGCACCGCGTACAGTGTGACATACCGCGGGGTCGGTGATCTCTGCGGCGAGGATGAAGTCGTCGTACAGGTCGAAGGTGAGCAGCGGCTCGGGCAGCTCTCGGAAGAAGCCCTTGAGCACGGAGGCGCGCAAGTGCACCGCGTACAGTGTGACATACCGCGGGGTCGGTGATCTCTGCGGCGAGGATGAAGTCGTCGTACAGGTCGAAGGTGAGCAGCGGCTCGGGCAGCTCTCGGAAGAAGCCCTTGAGCACGGAGGCGCGCACGTGCACCGCGTACAGTGTGACATACCGCGGGGTCGGTGATCTCTGCGGCGAGGATGAAGTCGTCGTACAGGTCGAAGGTGAGCAGCGGCTCGGGCAGCTCTCGGAAGAAGCCCTTGAGCACGGAGGCGCGCACGTGCACCGCGTACAGTGTGACATACCGCGGGGTCGGTGATCTCTGCGGCGAGGATGAAGTCGTCGTACAGGTCGAAGGTGAGCAGCGGCTCGGGCAGCTCTCGGAAGAAGCCCTTGAGCACGGAGGCGCGCACGTGCACCGCGTACAGCTCGAGCCGCTCCACGCCTTCCTCCGGCCGCTCGTCGAGCAAGCGCCGCAGCTCGCGCACCTGCCGATACAGTTTACAGTTGGGTTAACACATTCACTGCCAACAATCGCTACTCGCTACGCTCGTAGCCTATCTCGTAGTTTTCCTCGTATGTGGCGGAAAGTGACTAAGACGTAGGCGTTCGCTAGTCGGGTTCCCGGCATTGAATGTGTTAATATCTCGATGTTTTAGGGCAGATACGTTAGAATACGATTTGTTTTCGTGCCATAGAAGTGTTTTCCAGCTATACAGAAACGACGCTGACGAGTGTTAAGCGCGGCCTTTTTAAACTAGGTTTACGAAGAGTTATCGCGTCTCCACACTTAGGGAGCGATTTCGCTAATTGATGTACCAGCGACGTTAGTTTCAAATAATTTTTAGGTTAATTTGTAGTCTTATGACATGACTGATCTTTTGTTTTACTGTAACATAATTTTAAAATTTGAATCAACCATTATAGGAAATGGAGTAGAGTTTGTTTTGTTTTAAATGGAACGAAACAAAGCAAATACAGTCTGTTCCGATTTAGAATAGTAAAAAGAAACGTAAGGGATTTAGACAGCTTAAAAAATGGCCAGAATAGAGTTCGGTTGTGCATATAATAATGTATACCCAGCATTACCTTGGAACTGAGGCCGCTCTTCCTGTAGAGCCCCTCGGTGTAGAGGCCGGTCATCTCAATGGTGGTGATGAGCCGGTCCACCACCACCGGGATGTGCATATAATAATGTATACCCAGCATTACCTTGGAACTGAGGCCGCTCTTCCTGTAGAGCCCCTCGGTGTAGAGGCCGGTCATCTCGATGGTGGTGATGAGCCGGTCCACCACCACCGGGATGTGCATATAATAATGTATACCCAGCATTACCTTGGAACTGAGGCCGCTCTTCCTGTAGAGCCCCTCGGTGTAGAGGCCGGTCATCTCGATGGTGGTGATGAGCCGGTCCACCACCACCGGGATGTGCATATAATAATGTATACCCAGCATTACCTTGGAACTGAGGCCGCTCTTCCTGTAGAGCCCCTCGGTGTAGAGGCCGGTCATCTCAATGGTGGTGATGAGCCGGTCCACCACCACCGGGATGTGCATATAATAATGTATACCCAGCATTACCTTGGAACTGAGGCCGCTCTTCCTGTAGAGCCCCTCGGTGTAGAGGCCGGTCATCTCAATGGTGGTGATGAGCCGGTCCACCACCACCGGGATGTGCATATAATAATGTATACCCAGCATTACCTTGGAACTGAGGCCGCTCTTCCTGTAGAGCCCCTCGGTGTAGAGGCCGGTCATCTCAATGGTGGTGATGAGCCGGTCCACCACCACCGGGATGTGCATATAATAATGTATACCCAGCATTACCTTGGAACTGAGGCCGCTCTTCCTGTAGAGCCCCTCGGTGTAGAGGCCGGTCATCTCAATGGTGGTGATGAGCCGGTCCACCACCACCGGGATGTGCATATAATAATGTATACCCAGCATTACCTTGGAACTGAGGCCGCTCTTCCTGTAGAGCCCCTCGGTGTAGAGGCCGGTCATCTCAATGGTGGTGATGAGCCGGTCCACCACCACCGGGATGTGCATATAATAATGTATACCCAGCATTACCTTGGAACTGAGGCCGCTCTTCCTGTAGAGCCCCTCGGTGTAGAGGCCGGTCATCTCAATGGTGGTGATGAGCCGGTCCACCACCACCGGGATGTGCATATAATAATGTATACCCAGCATTACTTTGGAACTGAGGCCGCTCTTCCTGTAGAGCCCCTCGGTGTAGAGGCCGGTCATCTCAATGGTGGTGATGAGCCGGTCCACCACCACCGGGATGTGCATATAATAATGTATACCCAGCATTACCTTGGAACTGAGGCCGCTCTTCCTGTAGAGCCCCTCGGTGTAGAGGCCGGTCATCTCAATGGTGGTGATGAGCCGGTCCACCACCACCGGGATGTGCATATAATAATGTATACCCAGCATTACCTTGGAACTGAGGCCGCTCTTCCTGTAGAGCCCCTCGGTGTAGAGGCCGGTCATCTCAATGGTGGTGATGAGCCGGTCCACCACCACCGGGATGTGCATATAATAATGTATACCCAGCATTACCTTGGAACTGAGGCCGCTCTTCCTGTAGAGCCCCTCAGTGTAGAGGCCGGTCATCTCAATGGTGGTGATGAGCCGGTCCACCACCACCGGGATGTGCATATAATAATGTATACCCAGCATTACCTTGGAACTGAGGCCGCTCTTCCTGTAGAGCCCCTCGGTGTAGAGGCCGGTCATCTCAATGGTGGTGATGAGCCGGTCCACCACCACCGGGATGTGCATATAATAATGTATACCCAGCATTACCTTGGAACTGAGGCCGCTCTTCCTGTAGAGCCCCTCGGTGTAGAGGCCGGTCATCTCAATGGTGGTGATGAGCCGGTCCACCACCACCGGGATGTGCATATAATAATGTATACCCAGCATTACCTTGGAACTGAGGCCGCTCTTCCTGTAGAGCCCCTCGGTGTAGAGGCCGGTCATCTCAATGGTGGTGATGAGCCGGTCCACCACCACCGGGATGTGCATATAATAATGTATACCCAGCATTACCTTGGAACTGAGGCCGCTCTTCCTGTAGAGCCCCTCGGTGTAGAGGCCGGTCATCTCAATGGTGGTGATGAGCCGGTCCACCACCACCGGGATGTGCATATAATAATGTATACCCAGCATTACCTTGGAACTGAGGCCGCTCTTCCTGTAGAGCCCCTCGGTGTAGAGGCCGGTCATCTCAATGGTGGTGATGAGCCGGTCCACCACCACCGGGATGTGCATATAATAATGTATACCCAGCATTACCTTGGAACTGAGGCCGCTCTTCCTGTAGAGCCCCTCGGTGTAGAGGCCGGTCATCTCAATGGTGGTGATGAGCCGGTCCACCACCACCGGGATGTGCATATAATAATGTATACCCAGCATTACCTTGGAACTGAGGCCGCTCTTCCTGTAGAGCCCCTCGGTGTAGAGGCCGGTCATCTCAATGGTGGTGATGAGCCGGTCCACCACCACCGGGATGTGCATATAATAATGTATACCCAGCATTACCTTGGAACTGAGGCCGCTCTTCCTGTAGAGCCCCTCGGTGTAGAGGCCGGTCATCTCAATGGTGGTGATGAGCCGGTCCACCACCACCGGGATGTGCATATAATAATGTATACCCAGCATTACCTTGGAACTGAGGCCGCTCTTCCTGTAGAGCCCCTCGGTGTAGAGGCCGGTCATCTCAATGGTGGTGATGAGCCGGTCCACCACCACCGGGATGTTGCTGTCGCCCGTCGGCAGCTCGCCCAGGGGCACGCCGAACACCTGCAAACGAATATTAAATATTTGTACGAAATATTGTTTAACTAGAAATATTCATGGACAGAATGGTGTATCTTAGGGATAATTGCATACTTCAGCGACTGTTTCAAAGCCCGGGGTCCGTTTTCGGCATTTCCTCTCTTCTTCGGTATCTTCTGCTATGTGACCGTTTACGTTCCAAAGAAACCAGACGAAATAAACGGAAAAAATAGTATTTGAGTATGAGGTCTACCTTCCCCCGTGTGTAGCCGTACTGCTCGCGGCCGCCCGCGTCCACGGCGCCCACGATGGCGGCGCCCGGCGCGCCCGACTCCTTGCGGCACAGCGACACCTGCAACCAGAACCACGAGTTACATAACATCTTATGCCCGCCTTCCACTGCGAGCGGAGCGGAGATACAGAGTACGTTTAACTATATACAAGTGCTTCCACTGAATAAGAGGGAGCGGACTAAACGAGTTGAAAGAGTCACTAAAGTGTTCGAAGACTCGAGCGGATTCCGTATGGACTCCGCTCGAGTCACAACACTGTGATTTTCATACGAACCAGTTTAGCCGTTTAGCACACGCATAATAGAGGTCAAAACAAAATGTTTGACCCACAGTTCCTAAAAAAAAATCCCTTAGGAGGGGAGCGCCGAGGCCTTTTAATTTTTTGTTTGTCTTCATACCTCTTTAAGCCTTTAAACTGCGTCTTTTGGTATATTTTTAGAATCGCCACACACGAAAAAAAAAACCATACAGAAAAAATGTCTCGGCGCTTCCCTCCTAAGGGATTTTTTTTAGGAACTGCAGGTCAAAAAATTGTTTTGACCTCTATTATGCGTGTGATAAACGGCTAAACTGTACATCGATTTGCGGTTTTGCTACCACTATCATGGCGTGCTCGCTTCGCTAAGCCCGCTGGCAGTGGAAGGTTATTTCGGTCCCCCCAGTTCGTTACCTCCGTTTCCGCTCATTATCCTTCTCTGGTGGAAGGCGGCATAGGGTGGGTTGCACCAAACCGTCTGTAATCGTAAGCGGTGTTCGCTAAAATCTGATTGTATGGAAAGTTTGATGAGTTTATATGGAATGACAGCTGCCGACGCCATATTTAACGGTGATCGGTATGTAATTGTAAGTTGGTGCAACCCGCCCTTAGTGTAAACTTCCGAAGTAATAAAGTCTAGTGAAACAAAGATATGGAATAACAACAAAGTAGTGGAGTATTCCAATTTAACGCATATGAAAATTATAATAGTAGACGTCAAGGTTTTCTCAAAGGCAAAGTGTTTTATTTGTTAAACATAGGTGGATGGCTGCATAGAAACAGAAATATATATTTTTTTATGTTACACAATGTTTGCCGATTGCCGTACAAAAAGCGTACCAGTGTTTACGCAGTAGTGAAAGTACAAAGCCACTCCGACCCAATTGCCAGTTGACAAAAGTCAATATTATGGAAAGCGCTATTATGGTATCTAATATAATGGGTGTTAAACAATAAGAAACTTGAGTATTATGGCACTTTAAAATTATGGTATGTGATAAAACTGATAAAAGTGACGATTATGGCAAATGAAATGAGTACAAATGAAATTATGGGTAATGAAGGGATACCCAATATATCGCTTAGAATGCTGCCACTGAGTATTTCAGGAATAATTTCTGTTCACGCACGCAGTGACTATATCAATGGTCAATGAGGTATATAGTTATTTTAGGGAATAGTCATGTACATAATCTTTACGTTACCTTCATGTAGCATTTCTTGTGTGACGCCAGCCTACACGTCTGGCAGATGAGAGACCGCTCTATGGGCCACATGAAGAACGTTTTACAGATTTCGCACTCCGTCGGAATGTTTATCATTGATAGTATAAAGTTGTGCCCTTTGTACTGTATTGGATCGTCCACCTGAAAGCGAAAATATATTTGTTTAGTATATTTATATTGAATAGGTAGGGTTCTGGATCAAATATTCAAGTCATATGAGTATTCATGTTAAAATCAATTTCAAATCAACACGTAAGCCGATATACGTAAAATAATAATAAAACACATAGTTATTTTTATAAATATTAATGTTTTTAATAGTGTATTTCACGACGTTCAATGCTAAAAAAAGTTTACTCCAATGCGAAATGATTTACGGCAGTTTTGTGGTACTTTGTCCATCGCTGTCGAAAATACAGATATAAGCATTTTTTAGGTGCAATTTTATCCTTCTTAAGAAAACTTTTTTAGGAAACTTCGTATGCTCGACATATTTCACGTTGTCGTCCGTTGGACTATTGGTGTTCTCAAAATAAAAGTTACCTTGCCACGAATTTCCATTTTAAGTGACTTATGATTCGTCACCCATAAATCCCATAACGCAAAAACCGCTAGTTTTTACATGTTTTGACCAAATGACGTAGCCGCATTTTCCGAGTAAGTTTATGATTTTCGGAGACGAAGGGCTTAACTTTTCTTGAACGATTGAAGATGCCCATGTCTTTAAGATATTTTTTAACCGTTTTACCGTCACATCTAAATTTCCTTCCGAGCTCTATATACGATTTAGCGACTCGGCCGGCCGTCATTTTCTGTAGTCGAGCTCGCTCAGAAAACTTGCTCAAACTGCTATGGTTTCCAGAACCGTGCTTTCTAATAGTGGTTTTCCGCAAGGAAAAGGACGAGAGAATATTATAAATTGTGCTTCGACTCTCACCCATCTCTACAAAATGTTCCACCACCTTCGATTTCGGCCATAGGGGATGTGAACTGTAGAAATTACATACAGTTTCACGACGTCGTTCTTGTCGACTAACCATAGTTACAAAATGTATGAACCAATCCTCACGAAACTTACCAAAGTGATTGACAGACATATAGACGTTACAATGACAGTTATACATAATTTTTGTTTTAATTTATTTTCCACATTTTACATAGCCAAACTTTGTCTAAATTTCACTCCGCATACGTTACATACTGGGCCAACGATCGTGAATCATTTATTAGAATGAGATAGGTAGTCGTTCATTTATCCGGCATAAGCCGGCGTGACTTTAAATATAGTGGGAAATAATGGTGAAAAAACTGAAACACTGATTAGGAGTATACTGAGTTTTTGAGCCCCGTTTGAATCAATGGAAGAGAAGGCCTCATGCTCACTTTTCTCCTTTCGACCCTTCGTGATATGATATCCCAAGCAGGGAATATAGCAGGGGAGCTTTTTGTCAACATTCTATACGTGCGGCCTGTGGGCTAACTATACGCAGCGGGTGTACGGTTCACTGCGCGTCCAGTATAATGACGCTTTTAGGATGCTGTTTGGGTTGCCGCGGTATTGTAGCACCTCAGCAATGTTTGCCGAGGCGCAAACAGACTGCTTTTTTGCCATCATGATGACGCGATGCGCGTCACTCCTCACCCGCAGCCGCGGCAGCACTAACAGTATCCTAAGTACGCTGGCTCAGCGGTGGGACTCGCCCCTGGTAGAGGTACGTGCAACTACACGCACCTGTCGCCGTACAGCCGCGAAAGTTACAATGTAAATGTTGTGTCTCATTAATTGTAGTACTAACATAATGTATCAGTTATTGTATTACCTAACCCTATGGACTTCTAGTCTGAGATAAATATAATATAATAATATGAATGTGTTCCCACTTACTTTTCTCTTCTTATCCTTTTTCCGCTTGGTTCTCGCCTTGTCCGTGTCGTGCTGGCTCATGAACTCGTCCATGAACCCCCGGAACGCGTTGACCCCCATCGTGATGGACAGCGTCGACCCCTCGCGGGCACACACAGTCTCCATCACGTGCAGGAAGTTGCCGATGAGGTCCTTGTACTTGAGCGCGGATCCGCGGGTTTCCACGACGCTGTAGGTGGCTACTAGGTTGTCTTTGAACTCGCGGAGCGCGTGCTTGAATACCCTGTCCACCTGTGGACAATTTCACATTATGATTGTTGTTTATTCTCATCCTAAAACCAGCCAAGAAGCAGCCAGTTTTTAATAGATTATGTGTGATATTACGGTGAAAACGGGATGGGGTTTCGATGAAAGCACGCATCAAAACCCAAGATAATAACACATTTCCGGCGGTTGATAGACCGCTTATTTGACTCCCAGATATGCACCGCGCGTCGACGCCTTAGCTGTTATTGCGTTATTTTCAGTTTTGTGTATATATTTTATAAGTTTGTTAGTCTATAAAATATATGTAAATATGGGCCTAGTTGCCGGGTGCAAATAAATCAATATTTCTGACATCATAAAGCAAAGTGTCTTACTTTTTTTGTGCTTTTGTTTTGTAAAAAATAAAGATGAAGATTCTTTACCCTAACCTAACATCTCTTGCATTGGATGAAAATAGCATCTAAAAAAGGAAGAATCCGTTTGAAATAATGGTCGACTGTAAGAGAAACTACAAGATCATATCGTGCCATTACTCTTTTAAATCGAAAGCTTCAACTTTACCTCCGATTGTTTCTTCTCATTCTCGATGGACTCCATCTGGAATATCTTCTTAGTAATGAAGTTCTGCATGGCGTGCAGCTCCGTCGCGTCCGAGATGATCTTGTCCGTGCGGTCCATGAACTCGGAGGTGCCGGTGAGGTTGAAGTTAGTGCTTGAGGAACTTTTGTGGTCGGCGCCCGTGTATGGTTTCCTGTGTAAATGACATTTTAGGTGAAGTAGCGTTTATTAATATGAAATAAAAAAACCGGCCAAGTGCGAGTCGGACTCGCGCACAAAGGGTTCCGTGCCATTATCTATAACAAACTATTTTATTCTGTGTTTTTAGTATTTGTTGTTATAGCGGCAACAGAAATACATCACCTGTAAAAATTTCAGCTGGAACTATCACGGTATCAGTGAGATACAGCCTGGTGACAGACAGACAGACGGACGGACGGACGGACGGACGGACGGACGGACGGACAGCGGAGTCTTAGTAATAGGGTCCCGTTTTACTCTTTGAGTACGGAACCCTAAAAAAGTTTATTATATAAGGGCACATTACAATATGAATCACGCACGACCCTTTGTCCTGAGCTAGGAAACCCTGTGTTACAGGACCCAGCTTCGTCGTTCCAATCAGCAATCACTTAACCTACGTATCTATTAGTGTTCTGTGATTAGAAACATACCTGTACTTGTGCCTGCCTCTGCCAGGCGCGGCGACGGGACTAGAGCAAGGCATGGTGATGACGCCCTTGTTCTGTATGCACTTGGTGTGGTACAGCTGCTTGCAGTCGATGCAGCGCTGGCCCTGCGTGACGAACGCGTCGATAGCCTGGTGGCAGAACACGCACTTGTCGCCTTTCGCGAAACGGGTGCCTTTCCGAAACCTGTAGATAAACAGATCCTAGTTTTATTTTACATACCTTTAAACCGCGATAGACCGAAACCTGTAGAAAACACATCTCAGTCTTAATTTACATGAAGAACACCCTTAAACCGCGATAGACGGACTGCATTTTGCGTTTGTATTGATGTCAACTGTGCCATACACAGAACGCATTAGTGCTAAGCACGCACTACGTTTTCAAACCGCAAATCTAAATTCAGCAGGTTACGTTTTAAAATCAGGCACTGAAATAATAATCGCAAGTGTGCGCCCTTGTGATGTATAACGTACATCATCTTTTTTGCGGTTCTAAATCCGCCTGCGATTATTCGTTGCCTCAAACTGGACGCCGCTTCTTTCCACACGATGCCACGCATGTGGCACTGGATCAACCGGGTCAGAACTACTTTGACATATGTCAAGTAGTACCGCAGTTTTAAAATGTAATAGATGCGGCGCCGCACCTCGCCGCGCAGTGGGGTCGGCGCTTCTAGTAGAGGACCCATCATCTCTGACTCTATCCCGAGCAGCAGCACTGATATAGTTACAGACCTGTGTCCCGCGATCCGGAAGAGCCCGTTGGTGGTCTGTCCGATGTAGTCGGTGGAGCGCGGGTCGATGGGCCGCGGCTCGGGGTCGGAGTTGCGGCGCCGCACCTCGCCACGCAGTGGGGTCGGCGCTTCTAGTAGAGGACCCATCATCTCTGACTCTATCCCGAGCAGCAGCACTGATATAGTTACAGACCTGTGTCCCGCGATCCGGAAGAGCCCGTTGGTGGTCTGTCCGATGTAGTCGGTGGAGCGCGGGTCGATGGGCCGCGGCTCGGGGTCGGAGTTGCGGCGCCGCACCTCGCCACGCAGTGGGGTCGGCGCTTCTAGTAGAGGACCCATCATCTCTGACTCTATCCCGAGCAGCAGCACTGATATAGTTACAGACCTGTGTCCCGCGATCCGGAAGAGCCCGTTGGTGGTCTGTCCGATGTAGTCGGTGGAGCGCGGG
The DNA here is from genome assembly GCA_963854355.1 of Epinotia brunnichana. Taxonomy (NCBI): domain Eukaryota; kingdom Metazoa; phylum Arthropoda; class Insecta; order Lepidoptera; family Tortricidae; genus Epinotia; species Epinotia brunnichana. The sequence continues at coordinate 10,725,890 of OY977951.1, forward strand.
TCGATGGGCCGCGGCTCGGGGTCGGAGTTGCGGCGCCGCACCTCGCCACGCAGTGGGGTCGGCGCTTCTAGTAGAGGACCCATCATCTCTGACTCTATCCCGAGCAGCAGCACTGATATAGTTACAGACCTGTGTCCCGCGATCCGGAAGAGCCCGTTGGTGGTCTGTCCGATGTAGTAGGTGGAGCGCGGGTCGATGGGCCGCGGCTCGGGGTCGGAGTTGCGGCGCCGCACCTCGCCACGCAGTGGGGTCGGCGCTTCTAGTAGAGGACCCATCATCTCTGACTCTATCCCGAGCAGCAGCACTGATATAGTTACAGACCTGTGTCCCGCGATCCGGAAGAGCCCGTTGGTGGTCTGTCCGATGTAGTCGGTGGAGCGCGGGTCGATGGGCCGCGGCTCGGGGTCGGAGTTGCGGCGCCGCACCTCGCCACGCAGTGGGGTCGGCGCTTCTAGTAGAGGACCCATCATCTCTGACTCTATCCCGAGCAGCAGCACTGATATAGTTACAGACCTGTGTCCCGCGATCCGGAAGAGCCCGTTGGTGGTCTGTCCGATGTAGTCGGTGGAGCGCGGGTCGATGGGCCGCGGCTCGGGGTCGGAGTTGCGGCGCCGCACCTCGCCACGCAGTGGGGTCGGCGCTTCTAGTAGAGGACCCATCATCTCTGACTCTATCCCGAGCAGCAGCACTGATATAGTTACAGACCTGTGTCCCGCGATCCGGAAGAGCCCGTTGGTGGTCTGTCCGATGTAGTCGGTGGAGCGCGGGTCGATGGGCCGCGGCTCGGGGTCGGAGTTGCGGCGCCGCACCTCGCCACGCAGTGGGGTCGGCGCTTCTAGTAGAGGACCCATCATCTCTGACTCTATCCCGAGCAGCAGCACTGATATAGTTACAGACCTGTGTCCCGCGATCCGGAAGAGCCCGTTGGTGGTCTGTCCGATGTAGTCGGTGGAGCGCGGGTCGATGGGCCGCGGCTCGGGGTCGGAGTTGCGGCGCCGCACCTCGCCACGCAGTGGGGTCGGCGCTTCTAGTAGAGGACCCATCATCTCTGACTCTATCCCGAGCAGCAGCACTGATATAGTTACAGACCTGTGTCCCGCGATCCGGAAGAGCCCGTTGGTGGTCTGTCCGATGTAGTCGGTGGAGCGCGGGTCGATGGGCCGCGGCTCGGGGTCGGAGTTGCGGCGCCGCACCTCGCCACGCAGTGGGGTCGGCGCTTCTAGTAGAGGACCCATCATCTCTGACTCTATCCCGAGCAGCAGCACTGATATAGTTACAGACCTGTGTCCCGCGATCCGGAAGAGCCCGTTGGTGGTCTGTCCGATGTAGTCGGTGGAGCGCGGGTCGATGGGCCGCGGCTCGGGGTCGGAGTTGCGGCGCCGCACCTCGCCACGCAGTGGGGTCGGCGCTTCTAGTAGAGGACCCATCATCTCTGACTCTATCCCGAGCAGCAGCACTGATATAGTTACAGACCTGTGTCCCGCGATCCGGAAGAGCCCGTTGGTGGTCTGTCCGATGTAGTCGGTGGAGCGCGGGTCGATGGGCCGCGGCTCGGGGTCGGAGTTGCGGCGCCGCACCTCGCCACGCAGTGGGGTCGGCGCTTCTAGTAGAGGACCCATCATCTCTGACTCTATCCCGAGCAGCAGCACTGATATAGTTACAGACCTGTGTCCCGCGATCCGGAAGAGCCCGTTGGTGGTCTGTCCGATGTAGTCGGTGGAGCGCGGGTCGATGGGCCGCGGCTCGGGGTCGGAGTTGCGGCGCCGCACCTCGCCACGCAGTGGGGTCGGCGCTTCTAGTAGAGGACCCATCATCTCTGACTCTATCCCGAGCAGCAGCACTGATATAGTTACAGACCTGTGTCCCGCGATCCGGAAGAGCCCGTTGGTGGTCTGTCCGATGTAGTCGGTGGAGCGCGGGTCGATGGGCCGCGGCTCGGGGTCGGAGTTGCGGCGCCGCACCTCGCCACGCAGTGGGGTCGGCGCTTCTAGTAGAGGACCCATCATCTCTGACTCTATCCCGAGCAGCAGCACTGATATAGTTACAGACCTGTGTCCCGCGATCCGGAAGAGCCCGTTGGTGGTCTGTCCGATGTAGTCGGTGGAGCGCGGGTCGATGGGCCGCGGCTCGGGGTCGGAGTTGCGGCGCCGCACCTCGCCACGCAGTGGGGTCGGCGCTTCTAGTAGAGGACCCATCATCTCTGACTCTATCCCGAGCAGCAGCACTGATATAGTTACAGACCTGTGTCCCGCGATCCGGAAGAGCCCGTTGGTGGTCTGTCCGATGTAGTCGGTGGAGCGCGGGTCGATGGGCCGCGGCTCGGGGTCGGAGTTGCGGCGCCGCACCTCGCCACGCAGTGGGGTCGGCGCTTCTAGTAGAGGACCCATCATCTCTGACTCTATCCCGAGCAGCAGCACTGATATAGTTACAGACCTGTGTCCCGCGATCCGGAAGAGCCCGTTGGTGGTCTGTCCGATGTAGTCGGTGGAGCGCGGGTCGATGGGCCGCGGCTCGGGGTCGGAGTTGCGGCGCCGCACCTCGCCACGCAGTGGGGTCGGCGCTTCTAGTAGAGGACCCATCATCTCTGACTCTATCCCGAGCAGCAGCACTGATATAGTTACAGACCTGTGTCCCGCGATCCGGAAGAGCCCGTTGGTGGTCTGTCCGATGTAGTCGGTGGAGCGCGGGTCGATGGGCCGCGGCTCGGGGTCGGAGTTGCGGCGCCGCACCTCGCCACGCAGTGGGGTCGGCGCTTCTAGTAGAGGACCCATCATCTCTGACTCTATCCCGAGCAGCAGCACTGATATAGTTACAGACCTGTGTCCCGCGATCCGGAAGAGCCCGTTGGTGGTCTGTCCGATGTAGTCGGTGGAGCGCGGGTCGATGGGCCGCGGCTCGGGGTCGGAGTTGCGGCGCCGCACCTCGCCACGCAGTGGGGTCGGCGCTTCTAGTAGAGGACCCATCATCTCTGACTCTATCCCGAGCAGCAGCACTGATATAGTTACAGACCTGTGTCCCGCGATCCGGAAGAGCCCGTTGGTGGTCTGTCCGATGTAGTCGGTGGAGCGCGGGTCGATGGGCCGCGGCTCGGGGTCGGAGTTGCGGCGCCGCACCTCGCCACGCAGTGGGGTCGGCGCTTCTAGTAGAGGACCCATCATCTCTGACTCTATCCCGAGCAGCAGCACTGATATAGTTACAGACCTGTGTCCCGCGATCCGGAAGAGCCCGTTGGTGGTCTGTCCGATGTAGTCGGTGGAGCGCGGGTCGATGGGCCGCGGCTCGGGGTCGGAGTTGCGGCGCCGCACCTCGCCACGCAGTGGGGTCGGCGCTTCTAGTAGAGGACCCATCATCTCCGACGCCGCCCTGGACATTATAATGATAAATAAAAACTTTAGTACTTGCGAATGCCTAAAACGATATAGAATTGCATCATAATATGAACGTGTCAATCACAATAATGTTGGAAGATTACAGGCTGAGGACAGTCCTAATACATTTTGTATACACCTTGGGCCCGAAGATTGTTGTTGTTTGTCGATTGTAATGTGTGGGGCACGTACCTTTTGATGTCATGGTGGTCGTTGTGGTCGGCGTCGGTCTGGTCGGGCGCGCGGCGCGGCGAGCGGCGCGCCGCGCGCGCGGGCACGGCGGGCGGCGTCGCTTCTACTGAGCGCTGGAGGGCGCCGCACGCTGTCACACGGAACATACACTTAAGGCACCGCAGGTACATGGTCTTCTCTCCCTCTCACTGAGCATAAGCGTGAGCGAGATGCGAGGTGCGTGTTCGGAAGCGCGGATATCATGTTTTTTAATTTAAATTTTTTGTGTGTTTATATAAATAAAAACCGGTCAAGTACGAGTCTGACTCGTGCACCGAGGGTTCCGTACAAACTTTCATACACCATACCCGTCATGTCAGGACCCCATTCATTCTTGAACAATCTTAAACAGCTCATAGGGTCATTTCGCCGGTCGGCGACCACCTAATTTCATGTGCAGGTTAGCGACCACTTAGCTGACTTGGTGAACTGAAAGCATACTTTCTCGTTTTTTTTGTAAATTCCTATTCCATAACTACAAACAATAAGGCATACGGCTGACTGTTTCAATAGGCTCTGAAGAATTGATGTTATCTTCAATTGAAAAAACCAAGTTCTTCAAGTGGTCGCTAACCAAAGGTGGTCGCGTAACCGGCGAAATGACCCTAGTAGAAGTTACCGTTGCAAAGCGCCTTCTGCATTTTAACAACTTACAACCTAGTATGTTTATTTATCAGCGATAGCTTTTTATCACGCGTACCGATTTCGATTATTTATTTCTTATTTGAAAGAAGGGACTTTAACGATAATCTGATAGGTATTTAAAGACATAAAATTTCATACAAAAGTAAGTAAATTACAAATTTAGTTAAGAAATTATTTTTGATCAATAAAAAAAAATAAGCTAGATAGAGATATCGTTTTATTTTTCCTGTATTATTTATGTTACTCTTAATCATATGTAATTAGGGGGGGGGGGGGGGATATTTTTTTCTACATTTTCCTATATAAATCAAAATTTAACCACTGTAGAAAAAAAAATAAAAACGGTTTTAGAAAGTGCAACTCAAGCCCTTGCATATGATACCCCACTTGATCTATTTAATATACTTTGATTTTTTGACCCCCCTCATATTCGTCATTTAAACAGAAAATGAAAATGTATATCTAATTTTTTCATTTTCCATACACGTGTCTTAACCCTTTTAACAGTTGCTCCAAATTTCAAATTGATAGCTTAAGTAGTTCCTGAGATATTTAACGTTGTGACAGACGGACGGACAGAGTCGCAATAAGGGTTCCTTTTTTACCTTTTTGGTACGGAACCCTAAAAACGTAATCACTAAGTTCCCTCAAACATGATATTGCAGATTTTTAGAACCAATTTTAATATGTTTAGCTTGTGCATAATTTAATTTGTTACGAATGTTTTAAGTGTATTTTAGACCTATGTTCGTGATTTTTTTCCATCGAGCGAAAATTGCTTAATCATGTTTCGAATCACTGATCTCGCTGCAGAAAAACCTCAACTATTTGTATTTTTTGAAACTATATTATTATAAACAGACGCATTATATTATTTTCACGCCACTGTTCGGAAATGAGGCAATAGATGGTCTAAAACTCAGCTGGAAAGTAGGCAAAATCTGTAACACCTGAACCACCACTACTACAATGTTTCATTCCTTCGGCTCGTTTCATAAACCCACACTCCTATTTAATGCCCTTCATTATGTACAGTCACATAAACTACTATTATCTACACCATATCATAAATCCTCTAGAATGTGTTCGGAAACCATACATAACGACCACCATAATGGGCTTGTAACCTTAAATTTGTTTACGATGCCATTCGAACCAGTTTTTGTAGATGAACAAATGTTTGTATGGAAGCAACTACATTTGAAGGACATTAATACCCAAAAAAACGAGTTAAAGACGGACCTCGCTGACAGCAGCCGAAACGCTTCATACTGATTGGCTTTAAAGTATGACGTCACACCGTGAAATTTGTACTAACCGTTGCATGGAAAATGAAGTAAATTGCTGTTTCGGTCGCGAAATACTGCGTTTAGGTCCATAGTTGTCATACAAATTTGTTTCTATAAAAGCGTAAGGATTCTATTGGTACCTATAAATTTACTCTTGGACAATAAATAAAAAAACTTTTTTTCTAAACTTTCAAGGTTCAAGTTCATATCTTTTTATGATTTGAATTATATTTTGTAATTTATACTTTATTACAATTATTTGATGGTTTACTATCCATTTAAAACACGACGTTATCAATTTTAACACCACGCAACAATGTTTTAAGTGTATTTTAGACCTATGTTCGTGATTTTTTTCCATCGAGCGAAAATTGCTTAATCATGTTTCGAATCACTGATCTCGCTGCAGAAAAACCTCAACTATTTGTATTTTTTGAAACTATATTATTATAAACAGACGCATTATATTATTTTCACGCCACTGTTCGGAAATGAGGCAATAGATGGTCTAAAACTCAGCTGGAAAGTAGGCAAAATCTGTAACACCTGAACCACCACTACTACAATGTTTCATTCCTTCGGCTCGTTTCATAAACCCACACTCCTATTTAATGCCCTTCATTATGTACAGTCACATAAACTACTATTATCTACACCATATCATAAATCCTCTAGAATGTGTTCGGAAACCATACATAACGACCACCATAATGGGCTTGTAACCTTAAATTTGTTTACGATGCCATTCGAACCAGTTTTTGTAGATGAACAAATGTTTGTATGGAAGCAACTACATTTGAAGGACATTAATACCCAAAAAAACGAGTTAAAGACGGACCTCGCTGACAGCAGCCGAAACGCTTCATACTGATTGGCTTTAAAGTATGACGTCACACCGTGAAATTTGTACTAACCGTTGCATGGAAAATGAAGTAAATTGCTGTTTCGGTCGCGAAATACTGCGTTTAGGTCCATAGTTGTCATACAAATTTGTTTCTATAAAAGCGTAAGGATTCTATTGGTACCTATAAATTTACTCTTGGACAATAAATAAAAAAACTTTTTTTCTAAACTTTCAAGGTTCAAGTTCATATCTTTTTATGATTTGAATTATATTTTGTAATTTATACTTTATTACAATTATTTGATGGTTTACTATCCATTTAAAACACGACGTTATCAATTTTAACACCACGCAACAAGCCTATTGCAACCAGTAACGTAATCAGCGTTTTATCTGTGCCAGTGTTATTATAATGTATAAAAAAATCGATGTTATTATGGAAATCAGGTCCGGTGTTGGAGTGGTCTGGTCTGGTGGAGTTGGTCATGATTTGAAATTTAGTCGGCCATGGCGGTGCAATGGCGGTTATTCTAATGGTTCCCGAACACATCACTGAGGATTTATAACATGTGGGTAGATAAAATATTGTATGTAACTGTACATAATTAGGCATTAAAACACTAGTGTTTAATGCCCCTCATTATGTACAGTCACATAAACTACTATTCAAAAACTCTGTTCGCTTAACTTCGCTGAACCTACGGCGCCTTAAAGCATGTATGTACAGAACACTAGGATTTTCGGGAAATAAGGCGTTAATCGCCCGCTACGAGACCTAAACTAGCGGTACTAGATAAACCATCCCCGTATAGTTACGAGTAGCGCAAAGATAGAACAAATTTAAAAAACACGAAGAAACTGGCAAGCATTTGCGTTAAGCTCTTATGTGGTAACATCCTATTCACGTTAAAATTACGAAAGGAGCCAACACACGCGCGCGTCCAGAGTGACAAAATAACTCTTCGGCAATAACGGTCCAAAAATCTTAATTGACACTTGTTTTTAATTTTTGAATCGAACCTCCATTTATACTGCGTCAAGTCAACATAAACGAATATTAAAGTGTATAAAAAGCCCACGTGACTTACCAAAGTAATAAAATATTAACTTAAGACACACATTCACGTATCCCATCAATATAAGAAGCAACGAAAATAACACAATATACACAAATAACTTCTCATCCACCGAACTCTTGTGAATCGGCACAACTCGTTCTGACATCCTGTCTTCACTATTTACGTATACCAACTAACTCAGTTAGCAATCAGAAAAGAAGAAAAAAACAAAGCAGAATGTAAACACATTAGGGGAAACTTACTAGATAAATTGTCTAATGAGTTAAATGCAAAACAAAATTTGCTAATTAGGGTAACATGATGATTTTTTTATTGTCCTCGCAGCTACCTTGACAGTCGCTGATCGTCGATTAGTGTGGACGAGGTCTATTTGGGTTGTAGTGCAGCAAATACAGGTAGTGTCTCATATATTATTAGTTCTTACGCACATGCAGGTATATTGTCTAAGATAGCAAAACCGATGTTTCTATTTCGAATTGCCTTACCCAGTAACACCGTTACTATTCAGTTCACACTAGGTCGAAAAGATCACACTAGGTCGAAATGCATCCGAAAGCGCCCAGTAAGTAGTCAGTAGTAAGTATCGTAAGAGCGCTTTCACATATAGGCGTTTTTGTCGCGCGACTGTAGCTCTTCTAAGTCGCGCTGCAGTAGCGCAACTCGTATCCATACATATTATGCAGCGCGACTTAAATATGCATGGATACGAGTCGCGCTACTGCATTGCTGCCGTTATTAAGCGGCAATTACACTGCGTCGTTCACCTAATGCGGTCGCCGAATTCATTTTAAACTACTTAGGCCAACAAACGTCGTCTTCAGATTAGTCTGTCCGCCTACTACAGCTATTTTACTTAGCTGTCGATCGCCGAATGCGGCCGACTAACGTGTTCTTTACACTTTTGCGGTGGCCGCATACAGCATGCGGCGAACGACGAAGTGTAATTGTCGCTTTAGCCAACCGCACGACTCGGACGAAAGCCAGGCATGCTTGAATGGGGTTTTGTCGACGGTTGTCGTATCTGAATCGATCTGGTTTATCTCTACCGGTAGTATCTGGAAGCGTAGTGAGGTGGAGATGGTGAAGCATTGTGGAGAGGGTAGTGTCGTGGATGATCGGTATACTCACTGGTATTGAGGGTGGAGACGGCGCGCGCGGGCTCGCGGCGCACGGGCGGCAGGCTCAGCAGAGCGCGCGGCGAGTGCGCCGGCGGCTCCAGTGTTGTGCTTGATAGGCTGCGCTGGTACACCGCCGGGGAACCACGTCTGGGGGAAATACCATAGAGATACAGTGCAGATTGCGGAAACTTTCCAAAAAGTTGGAAGAGTTCTCGGAGTTTCACAAGAAATAAAGGAAATATCCATTTTGTTAATGGAAAGTTTCAGTTCCTATACAAAAATGAGAGAAATTTCCGAAAAATTCCAATGATAAATGAGCTTCAATTACACATATTGTAAGAAATATATATAATCATAATAAATAACAAAAACAAAACTTTACACTTAAAACTAATTACTAGTACATATATACTCCCCGAGGTCACTGCCTGTGGAAAGGGTGCCCATAAGGCTGGCCACATTCCCTCGTTGGATAGCTAGTCCTATTCGTTGACCGAGGAAGTAACAAGCTCTAAAGTCTGCCGAGTTCTCCATCATTTTCTTTTTAATAGCTTTATGCTATTAAATACAGTGTGAATCTTTATAATGTGCACAAAAAAAAATGTAGGAAAGTACAGTTCATTTTATCGACGGAAAAAATGTAAAAAATTTTTTTTTCCTTTATTTGACTTTTTTATGATTTAAAAAAAAAATTGGATCGCTATTGTGCCCTACTTGTAAAGAAAACATCATGTCTCTTAAATTAGTTGATTTATTGCAACCAAATAATAAAAAAAATGGTAACTAATAATAGGCTGTAGTGTTGGAATGATTACTAATACAAAATCTGACGCCATAAATTAATTATTACGAGGTTTATGGCGAAATCCTGGCTATTTTTCATCACTATTTTTAAATAATGTAAAATTTCTCAATAAAACGTCCCATTTACCAAATATTTTTATGATTTTATGTTAATCTACATCGTATTAACTTTCGAACAGTGAAATCACCACGCGACTAGCTGACACACACCATTTGTTATCAGCGCCCAAACAATGGCCTTGCCCGCGGTAATCTACATTGTAATTAGCGTTCGAATGGTAAAATTACCACACAGCTACCCATCATTTGTTATCAGCGGCAAAACAATGGCTTTACGCAACTGCGCGCCCCCCTAATTAGCAGACGAAACCTTATCTCCTACTGTCCTTAGAGGGTGGGGGACAATAAAACCAGGAGAACCTAGAAGAACTCTTACAGTCTCTCCAAAAGTTTCGCTGCTACTTGTTTCTTTTATTTCCTTCATTTTCAACCATTACGCTATGCCACGTGTTAGTGACTTTACTCCAGCTCACATTGCCGACATCCACTTTTACTATGGAATGGCACGAGGAAATGCCATGGGAGCACGCGCAGCTTACATAGCTGCATTTCCGAATCGAGAACCAGTCCCATCTGCCCGCAACTTTCAAGAGGTACACCGAAGATTGGCTATCTTGGCAGGTCTTGGAAATGGTAGAGACCGCCGCGAACCTCAACGAATCATCGATGTTGCTGTTGAAGAAGCAGTACTACATGCGGTATTCGCAAATCCTGCGGCCAGCACTAGACGTCTTGCTCTACAGTTCGGAATATCGCAGATGTCGGTGTGGCGGATTTTGAAAAAAGGAGGGCTGCATCCATACCATTATCAAAGGCACACCATTTACATGAAGACGTAGACCAGCAACCAAGGCGCATCATGTCGAATTGGATTCAAAACAGGACTAGGGACAATCCTGACTTTCTGAGGACAATACTGTGGATGGACGAATCAACGTTTACAAGGGACGGAATCACTAACTGCCGAAATTTACACCAGTGGTGTCCCAAAGGTGAAAATCCTAAATTGAAACGTTCATCTGGGTTCCAAGTAAGGTTCTCGATTAACGTTTGGGCGGCTCTTATTGACGACAAATTAATTGGACCAGTGATATTGCCGAGGACCTTGAACGCAGCAAGATTCTTGGAGCTATTAAGAGACGATTTACCAGAGTTATTGGAAGATCTTCCGCTGGATTTGCGCCGAAGAATATTTTTGCAAATGGACGGTTGTCCTGCTCATTATGCAATTATCGTCAGGGCATTTTTAAATGCAAATTACCCTAACCGTTGGATCGGCCGGCAAGGACCTGTAGGATGGCCGGCACGGTCACCTGACATGACGCCCCTCGACTACTTTTTGTGGGGCACAATGAAACAAAAAAATCTACAGCACCCCCATCGAAAATGAAATTGATTTGCAACAGCGCATTTTAAACTGTGCGAATCAGTTAAGAAATGAACCTGACATGATAAGGAGGGCAACTCATCAAATTTTACTTCGTGCGGCGCTTTGTCAGCAACAACGTGGTGGACATTTTGAAAATTTGATGCATTAGGTAGTTTCCTTGATAGTTTACATTAAATAATTTTACTGATAATATTAATATTATGATGACTGATAATGATAATATTATGAAAAAAAAAATTACTCCACTTTCCCCCACCCACGTATCACACTAGCAGATAAGGTTTTACCTGCTAATTAGGGGTGCGCGCGCAAGGCCATTGTTTGGGCGCTGATAACAAATGGTGTGTTTCAGCTAGCCGCGTGGTAATTTAAAAGTAGGGCACAATAGCGATCCAATTTTTTTAAAAATCATAAAAAAATCAAATAAAGGAAAAAAAAATTTTTTTCATTTTTTCCGTCGATAAGATGAACTGTACTTTCCTACATTTTTTTTTGTGCACTTTATAAAGATTCACACTGTATATAGGTAAATAGGCTAAATAGGCTCAGATCGCAGGTTGGCCGCTGTAAGGAAGACATGGCCAGATGGGGACTGCATCGTGGCCAATTAACCAATGTGTTTGCGGTACAGCACCGCAAACCATGGTGCACCTGATGGCGCGCCCCACATGCCCACACTCCTGGCTCGGAACACGACCTGAGAGACGCGACTGCCAGAGCTGTCCACACCGCTATTTGAGGAACCTCGACACGAAGAAGAAGAAGAATATATAGGTAGCTTTATGTTAAATTGCAGAAAAAATTCGCTATTTAGGAAACTTTCCGTTGGCACATCAGTACTCAGACATGTGCAGGTGTCTAACACATTAACAGTTTGGTGGTGCACGGAAACAGTTGCAAACATTTTTAACTGCACATTTCTTTTTAAAATGTCGGTCATGGGCGACCCGTATCCAGAAGGTGCGCACGCGGCATTATAATTCAGTACAATATAGAGACGCAAAGCCAAAATAGGGTAGTAGACTCAAAATGTATAATTACTCCAAAAGAAAGAACGAAACAAAATATGCATAGTGACGAAAATCCCATTAAGATATTTCAAAAAATTACCAAGCTACGACCGTTTTAATATGGCAACAATATTTTCTGTCACCCTAATTATTAGATGTGTCACTAATCTGCATTACCCTAATTATAATCTCTATTTAATTATATATTAGTCACCAGTTTAATCAAAACTGTCTCTAAATATAAATCACCTATTTTCTATAGCCTGAATATAAGATCTGTCTTCAAAATAATAGATCTGTCATCAAAATAATAGATCTGTCACCTAATAAATAGATCAGTTCCTTAATTTAATGAAAAAATGCCTAATTGGGGCGGAGTGAATACGATATCGATATTTGACAAAAGTCAAATCAGCTTTTTTTTTTCGTCAACGCTATAAATTTCAAAAGATATAAGTTGGTTTTACTATAAATAACTTTAGATATAAATAAATGATTAAAGGTAAAAATAGCTACCAAAACCCGAATCAGCGCATCCCACTTCCACGTGGCCTTGTCTGTCCTACCCCTAGAGTGTATATAAAAGCCCGCGGAGCCAGAAGCTCCCGAAGGAGGTCCTGAGTTGAAGGGGTGAAACGAAGGGCCGAGGAAGCGAGTTTCTGGCGGGAGCCTGGGCGGAGGGCGGTAGACTGAGTCCCAGAAAAGCGGGGCTCAGACACTTAAGGCGACGTGAGCTCCAAAAACTGATTTTTAAAAAATCGTAGCTCTTGTTTGGTTTATAATACGGCTGCCCTAAATTTTATTAGAAATCTTGAGGCCTTTTTCGAGGGAAATCAGCTATTCGAATCCTGAGTTTTCGACTTTCGGTCGATAAAAAAAAATCACATACAACATAGGTCTAAAATACACTTAAAAAAATCGTAACAAATTATGCACAACAGCTAAACATATTAAAGTTAGTTCTAAAAATCGGCAATGTCATGTTTGAGGGAAATCAGCTATTACTTTTTTATTTATTAAAACGCACAAAAAATTAAAATTAAAAAACATGATATCCGCGCTTCCAAACACGCACTTCCATCTCGCTCACGCTTATGCTCAGTGAGAGGGAGAGAAGACCACGAACCTACGTCCACTTAAACAAAAAAAAATCCAGCGATTAAAAATTAGTTTTAAGGTACTTAATCATTTTTAGGGTTCCGTAGCCAAATGGCAAAAAACGGAACCCTTATAGATTCGTCATGTCCGTCCGTCTGTCCGTCCGTATGTCACAGCCACTTTTTTCCGAAACTATAAGAGCTATACTGTCGAAACTTGGTAAGTAGATGTATTCTGTGAACCGCATTTTTCACACAAAAATTAAAAAAAAAAACATTAAGTTTTAGGGGTTCCCATACTCGGAAATAAAACTCAAAAAATTTTTTTTTCATCAAACCCGTACGTGTGGGGGGTCCATCTATGGATAGGTCTTCAAAAATGATATTGAGGTTTCTAATATCATTTTTTTCTAAACTGAATAGTTTGCGCGAGAGACACTTCCAAAGTGGTAAAATGTGTGTCCCCCCGGACAGAAGTTACAGGGGGGGCCCTGTAACTTCTAAAATAAGAGAATGATAAAACTAAAAAAAATATATGATGTACATTACCATGCAAACTTCCACCGAAAATTGGTTTGAACGAGATCTAGTAAGTACTTTTTTTTAATACGTCATAAATCGTAAACCGCAATTTATTTCACGGAACCCTTCATGTGCGAGTCCGACTCGCACTTGGCCGCTTTTTTTTATTGTTTGGTGATTCTGTTTTAGTGACAATTTCATTATTTTCAAACCCAATATAATTATTTGGTGATAAATATTATTTCCAAGTAATTCTTTATTGATTTTAGGTAATCCTTTTACTATTATTAGGTGATTCAATTTAGATGACAGATCTATTATTCTAGAAACTGAAAATGCATTTATTAGGTGACTGATAAAATCATACCCTTTTAATATTGCTAGTTAGAAAGAGAAAGCGCTCAGGGATCGTTACGTCACGATCCACGAGCGTCATGTCATAGTAAATAACGATCGTTTTATTTGAAGGTGCGTTTTTTTAAACTTTGGACATTTATAACTTTGTGATTATTTAATTCTCTGCTTAATTTTTTTCTCCATTCGACGAAATTTTTAATCCTTTTTCGAGAAAATGCATCATTATTGGTAATTTTATTTACTTGGGTAACGGTTACCCGCAACCAAAGGAATTCAAGGTGCTCCCGGTGAACTGCATCATCCGCTTTGTGGAAATGATGGAGCAAGCCTGGGAGCAGGTATAAAGGAGAGGGCAAATGCACAAAAGATCCCACTGGGTCGAAGTGCATCCGAAAGGGCCCTCACCTAGATAAGATAAGATGCGCATGCGGGGGTCCGCTGGATGCGGGTGGCGCAGGACCGGCCATTATGGCACTCTTTGGGGGAGGCCTATGTCCAGCAGTGGACGTCTTTCGGCTGATATGATGATGAAGATGCGCATGTCTTACCTGGAGCCGCTTCTGTTGGTGTCGGTGCTGTCCGCGGGGCTCCAGTCCCCGGCGTGTCTCAAGTACTCCTCGCTACTGCTCGCTATCGACTCCGCCAGTTCTCTCTCACGGATCTATGGAGAACAGTATGTTTGTGATACCAACAATGCATGATAATCACTCGAAATAGTTTGATGCTCGCTGTCGCACCGAGCAAAACGTTAATTCTAACCTCAGAGCATAGAATACTAGAGAGAGGACAAGCCGCCGGCGGCCGCGTCGCAGTTGTTAGCTCAATGGGCATACACTGCCGCTAGTTCACCGTACTGATCGCAGAGAATATTACGTTTCTTCCCGTTGCTTTGTCTTGTCAATTACTTGTGCTTTGTGTGGGTTAATGAACTTGCGACAGGCGTACTCAATACAAATCGGCCGGCATGTCCGACCTCCTTATATTCATACATCTGTGATTCTAACACTTTAGAACCTAATCCCACGGTATGATTGCAGAAGTTCCTTTCGCTCTGGTATGGGACCGAGATCTCGACTCTGGCTTTCCCGAGGGACTGCGCTAAAGGAGTAAACATGCATTTAAAGCCCCTGCCGACGCCTTAAATAGTATTTTTTGTACTCGACGATTAAAATATGTGTATTAAGATTTCATAGAGAATACTGCAACGTCACTCTTTTCATCGTTGAATAGTCTGTTACTTCCGAAACAACCGAAATAACTGTTTCGATACGCTCTAGACAACCAAAAAAAAAATTGAAAATAGAACTAAAATAAATTCGACCAATCACGTGGCTGCTTTACCGAACTGTAATGAATTGGACCAATAGAATCGCTTTGATTATTGAGTTTACTCGTTTATGTTGTACGCTCGTTGATGTCTTTTAAGATATCAACGAGCGTACGAGCGATAGGCTGCACTTCGTTTCAACAGTATCGAGTTTGTTTAATTAGTTCAGTTGACTCGTAGAAAATTAATTTTAATGAACTCGTACAAAAAGTATTGTTCACAATAGTGTTATAATCAAGCTTTTTAATCTCGTACCTTACTTAGGCACCTTACTTAAACACGGTACTCGACTAAAAAGCTCTCTATTATAACACGATTGTGAAAAATACTATTATCTACGCACATATCATTAGTGCTCTAAAATGCGTTCAGAAACCGTCGGTAATGACCAGCAGTATTACAACCAATTTTACTATTACAACTTTCTTAACACTTTAAACTCTCGCGCTTTGTACACATATTTGTACGCGTAAAATGATGTACATATTTAAAAACCTCAAACATATAGCCTCGAAAAATCTACTCAATCAAATTTACGTTTCCTTGGCCCAGTCTGTCCTTGTATACTGCATCCCTATATGGGGTGGTGCCACCAAAACGAAGTTTATTGAGTTAGAGAGAGCACAAAGAGCGCTGTTGAAGGTGATGTACTCCAAACCCTATAGGTTCCCTACAAAAAAGCTGTACGAAATTTGCGAGCTGATGACTGTCAGAAAGTTGTACGTGTTACATGCTATCTTGAGAAGACACAAAAGTACTTCTTTTAAACCTAACGTCACAATGACGAGAAGGAGATTGCCAAAGACAATCCCCTCCGCGACAGCTAACTCTGTTTACGCTAGGAGACAATACGAGTTCCAGTCTATTCACCTATACAACCTAATAAATCCTCTTATTGACATCAACTCCACAACCTTTAAAGAGTGTAAAAAGAAAATGATGACTTGGCTAAAAGATAAAAACTACTCCGATGTAGAAAGCTTATTATCAGAAAACGACAGATAAAACTCATTATATACCGACATATTTAGATCCACACCCATACGCGCGCACACACCACACACATAGTCACGCACACACACACACACACACACACACACACACACACACACACACACACACACACACACACACACACACACACACAAACACTGCTTTAGTATTTAAAATAAACAATTAGTATTAGTTTTAGGAGATTTACTCCTCTTATATTATATTATTATTTAAACATGTTCTGTGCACTTCTGTACGTTTAAAGTTACACTATGGAAGAGCGGTGTCTCTTGACACAGGTATCTCGATACTTAAAAAGAGACACCAACCTGTATTTAGTTAAGCTATGTTAAGTTACTGAATAAACTATTTTTCATTTTTCATTTCATTCACTGTTTAATCCGGGTCTAACGCGATATTTATTTACCTTTATTTCTGACGTTTCGACACGGGTTGCACCGGTCATGGTCGCAGATAACTGTCGTCCCAGCAAATATGACAACTTTCTTGTCTGTGGTAGTAGGTAAAATCTGTACTGTAATGTTATTACAGTACAGATTTCGGTATCGTTATGAGTTTAAATTTGGAACAGCTGTCAAAACTCAAGTGGGTCTCTATTCTATAAATATTATTATATATATTAAAACAGTTATCGATACGAAACGTCAATGTATTATATTTTTTGATTTTACTTTTTTAACAAATTTTTTGACTTTTTTTCTCTTATTAACTTTTTTTTGACTTTTTTTTACTTATTTTTCACTTTTTCTTACTTTTCTAACTTTTAATACTTTTTTCTTTCTACTTTTTTACTTTTTTAAAATCTTTTATGCACTTTTTTATAATTTTACTAACTTTTTTTGCACTTTTTTCACTTTTTTTAAAAACGTTCTTACTTTTTTTTACTTTTTCTAACTTCTTTTACTTTTTTTCACTTTTATTCCTTTTTTCACTTTTTTTTTACTATTTTTTCACTTCTTAAACTTTTTTTTCACTTTTTTCCTTTTTATTTTTTATTTTTTTTTCACTTTTTTTTCTTTTTTTTATTGTTTTACCTTTTTTTTTTTAATTTACAGGTAGCACTCGTAGCAATGCAGGTCATTTTCCTACGGCTTCGGAACCCATCTTAGAGTACTTATGATATGTGTTTAGATAAAGTAGTGTATGCAACTGTATAAAATTAGGCCTTAAAACACTCGTGTGATCCTATTATGAAACTAGCTGACGCTCGTTTCATAAAACCACACTCGTATTTTAAGGCCTCTCATTATGTATCAGTAGCATAAACTACTATTACCCCTTTAGCTGATGCATAAAATAGTATTTTATGCAACTGTTTTATAAGAAGGGTCTTAAAACGCGAGTGGCGTGAGTTGCGATGCGAGCCTTGGCGAGCATCGCAATTAAAGACGCCACGAGCGTTTTTAGACCAGTTATACACCGTTGCATACAATACTTTTTCTACGACAAATTTTAAATAAACAGCAGACTATAAAATAGTTAGCCTTTTCGGGCAGCAAGTTTTCTATTCGTACTTTTGCTACTCACGCAATTTATTCAGGAGTGCTGCAGTTATTAATTGCTTCGACCATTTTAAAAGGAACGTACCCTTTTATCTTCACAAACACGAATAAAATCTTAATATTCTAGAACTAACAGTTTATCATCTTTCATCTTTTCATTTTGAACTGTAACTGTATATATTTTGGTGGGATATCGGAAATGTGACACTTCTTGTTTATGGTTTGTTTTGTTTTTAATTTGTTTGCATTTGCCATCCGAACCAAACCTAATCCGGACCCGGACCGAATTCGAACTTTATTTTCATAAATAATACCAAGAATTTATAAAACATGTAATTTAACACACAATAGATGATGATTTATTATTATTGTAGTAAATAATGTATAATATACAAATGTTAAATCGTAAATAAAAACTTTTATTTCGAAATATTTGTTTATGAAGTTGGCACCACTGCAATATAGCGGCCGATTTAAAAAAGTTAAACAGTGCTTTTATGAAAAATGTATGAACCAAAAAAGTACGCTAAACAGTGCGTTTTTGGGCCATAGAGCATAGAGTTTTTCGACGACTTATATTAGTGGTGTCATTTTGAGCTACAGCCTATATAAATGACAGATAACGGTACAGGAGTAGAAAAACATCTATAAAGTACCGTTATTACTATGGGCGTCAGTGACATCCAAACTGCACCAACACGAATTACGTTGTACCCGCGAATCTCATCTGCAGTTAGACATTCGGTTCTAAAGAATATTTGAAATTAAACTGTTACTTTGAAAAACGTTTATATTTTCAGTCATGGTGTATGTGAAGTCCCCAACCCGCACTGGGCCAGCGTGGGGACTAAGGCCCATACCCTTTCATCCATAAGAGAAGGCATGTACACAGCAGTGGGACGTATATAGGCTTATTTATTATTATTATTCCATCCAGAAATCCCAATCCTCACCCATCCAGCACTTTCCTATCCCAACCGTGTCGCGTTTTTTGCTTTGTGTTTTTTTTTATCCCATTCATCAATTAGTTATGAACTTATGAGTTTATTTAAATGTTTTATAGCTATAAGTTGACATTTCATTGTAATTAATATTCTTTTTGACGAGCATGATATAAATTCATATAGATTAAGCTTAATTTAATTTATATTGTAATCTTGATATTATGAAATAAAAAATCTAATCTAAAAAAATCTAATCTAATCTAATCATTTGGCTACTGGTTCATATTTTACAAATTTATTACATTCATTATTTATTTATAAGGTGTTTTAATTATCAATACATAGTATAAAACAAAGTCGCTTCCCGCTGTCTGTCTGTCTGTCTGTCTGTCCCTATGTATGCGTAGATCTTTAAAACTACGCAACGGATTTGGATGCGGTTTTTTTTAATAGATAGAGTGATTCAAGAGGAAGGTTCATATTATGTATAATACAAACCATATATGCATGTATTATACACATAAACCCGTGCGAAGCAGGGGCGGGTCGCTAGTTTATACATAATAAACACATAATGATTGCATTATGTGTTCATTATGTGTCTTATGTTGTGTTGCGTTACTTGCGTTCCGTGGGTCACATGGTGCTGTCTAAAAACCAGCGCTGTAGGTGTCTGTCGTCAGACCTCGGCATAATGCTGAGACAGCAACCGATTCACTGCCGCGAAGACACACACATTATGTGTCAAATTGTAATGTATGTCTACTCCCTTTGTCTCTGTGTCTTTTGTGTAGTGAATAAATGTGTTCTTTCTTTCTTTCTTATTTAATTTCAGTCAAGAGTGTTATGAAATATTATAGGTAATTTCTTTAGTATTTAGTTTTAGTTAAGTACATTGCTATATACCCTAACAGGGATCATGTGAACACTAGCTGTGAAATGCCCTTTGTAAGACCTTATACACACATGATTATTAACGCAATAAATTATGAAGTAAAGTTTTAATACTCCACTTTGATAGTAGTATCACTGTTGAATATCATTTAAAACTATAATAATGATAAATAAATAATAAAACCGGCCACTTGCGAGTCAGACTCGCGCACGAAGGGTTCCGTACCATTATCTATAAAAATATTTATTTTATTCTGTTTTTAGTATTTGTTGTTATAGCAGGCAACAAACATACATCATCTGTGAAAATTTCAACTGGAACTATCACGGTATCAGTGAGATACAGCCTGGTGACAGACAGACGGACAGCGGAGTCTTAGTAATACCCTGTTTTACTCTTTGAGTACGGAACCCTAAAAACTAGCATTAAGGCGCTCTTATTAGACGATATTTAGGTATTTGCGGAGGTGAGGCAGACGGAGTGGGAGACGCGCGTCCCGCGCACCCCGCTAACGGCCTTATTCTGTTGGCATCCGTATTCGGCTCGTTTTTGCGGATCATACGATCAAATGTTTTTCATCTTGAATAATTGTTTTATTTTTCAAATCTTGGTTGATTTGTGTGAGATTGTCCCCAAATATTTATTATTTATTTATTTATTTAAATCCATTATTTTAGAAAATAAGGAATAATAGGTAGTTACAGTTCTTAAGTGCATCGTAGTATGATGACATCAATAATGGACACTTACTTTCCAAAGATATGTTAGTACAGATTTCTTCATCATCAATCCACCTAGCATTTTCCCAGTTCATAGGTGGGTGCTTCCGTTTTCCAAATACGTAGAACTGATAAAATAATAGTACATCTTCACTTCCTAAGGGTGAACTTCACCAATTATGGATTGTACTAATATATTAAAGTTTTTTTTAAAACCGAAATAAAATCGATTACTTCTAGGTAAAGTTATAGCGCCAGTTAACGCCCGCTTAAGAAACCATCAATCATAATAAGCAAATAGCTATGTTCATCTATTTATCTCCTGGGAAATTATATTATTACCATAATTATTACCTACTAGCGACCCGCCCCTGCTACGCACGGGTTTATGTGCATAATACATGCATGTGTGGTTTGTATTATACAACTTAACCTTCATCTTGAATCACTCTATCAATTAAAAAAAACCGCATCAAAATCCGTTGCGTAGTTTTAAAGATCTACGCATACATAGGGACAGACAGACAGACAGACAGCGGGAAGCGACTTTGTTTTATACTACATATGTATTGATGTTACATGACTGACTGATCAAAAACTGGATAATTAGACCACTGTTAGTCAGAAGAGCATTTTATTATACAGGGTGTTTATTTTAAGACCACCAAGTTCTTCAGTACATGACTATGTTTATTAAAAAATGTAATTTGACCAAACATCATATAAAAAGAACAATTTCAATTTGTCTCTTAAATACCTAAACGTGTTATGTCACTGTGCTCGCGCGGCGCGTGCTGCCTACCATGCTACCTCGACCAGCGGCCACACCGCGATGGACCTTGATACTCTCAACAAGCCAACAAGATTGGACTTACACTTGTTACTTGACTCTATACTCCAGGCAAAATACGGTTTCGAAAATCATGAATTTATAATAGCGTTTTTTTTTGTATATTTCATTTTTAATCGTTATTCTAAGATGCTTTATTCAAGAATCCAACAAATTTTCAAATACAAATACAAAATATTTTATTTGTTAAACATAGGTATGTACATCGGTGTTACAGTTTATGGTTTGTCTCACTATGTCTTGCCTGTTAAGGCATACAAATAGCCACAAAATAGCATGCAGCATGCACTTACACACTAGATATAAGTCGTTAATTATGCTATCATTTGCTTTCGTTAATTCATCATTCAAATATTTAAATATCCTCATTTAAATATTCTTGTATGGAATAGTATGCTTTGGCAGCTAGAAATTTAAACCATGCTTTTTTAAATAAATGAGGGTCATGGAATTTCAATTTCCATTTCCAACCGGAAGTAGTTATATAAATTTAAATTAAGCTTTAATTGTCTTTTTTTTGTTTGATTTATTTATTGAATATTTTAAAGCAAATGTAAATTAAGGTAAAAGTCTCCTCGATCTCATGCCATTTTTCTCGGTCTTTAGCCAACTGCATCCAGCTAGGTCCGGCGACCTCAGTTATGTCATTGGTCCAACGTCTTCGTCGTCTACCTTTCCTTCTTTTGCCTTCCGGCCCTGACCAGTTTGTTGCTTCCAGTGCCATCTTTTCTCCTAATATCTGGCGATATATGGCTTTTACCCTCCTCGGGCTCCATATAAGAAAGAAATAATATATCTTTTAGATTTAGTAAATATGTACTAACACAAACTATATGGAATAAATAAAGCTTAAATAAATATATTTATATAAAATAAAATAAAATTATTGATTTGATTTGATATATATAAACTAGCTGTTGCCCGCGACTTCGTCCACGTATAACATGTTATCGTCTAAATGTTTGTTTAAGAAATTTAAAAAAAACATTGAAGTTAGTTTTGTACAGTCAGCATCAGATAGTTAGTAGCAGCCTAGGTAACCAAATATATCGCAACACGTCGTTATTACTATAGGTATAAGGATGTGTTACGATATATTTGGCTACTTTGGCTGCTACTAACTATATGACGCTGACTGTACCTAGTCTTTTCGTAAGCAGTCTAAAACCAAAGTTACAAATCTCTTTTTATTTCAAAATGTCTTGGTCTCTATACAAACTTAGAACCCTCTTTGAACTCTCATAGTAAATAGTCTGAAACCGAAGTTACAAATTTCTTACTTTAAAAATGTCTTGCTCTCTATACTATGGGTATTAATGGATAGAGTGATTCAAGAGGAAGGTTTATATGTATAATTCATGCATATAAACCCGTGCAAAGCCGGCGCATTAAGTCATTTGTCATTTAAGTATCATTAATTTATTGTCATTATTGTCACTAACGTAGTTCATAAGTTGGAGACTTAACTGTTACTAACATCATATGGATCGACTAAAGATCTGAAATAAAGATATTTTATTTTATTTTATTTATTTTATTTATACAAAATTCGAACCCCCTTTTAACCTTCTTAAGTGATGAGCTGATGAGTTAAAAAAACGCTGAAATAAGTTTTGTAGTATTTTAGCAAACAGTCTAAAACCGAAGTTACAAATCCCTTACTTTAAAAATGTCTCTATATATATGCTCTCCATACAAACTTTGAACACCCTTATAATCCCCTTTAGGGTATGAATTGCAAAAAACGCTAAAATAAGTTTTGTAGTCTAAACAGGCTAAGTTCGCAGTTACAAATCTCATACTTTATAATTTTCTTGCTTTCCATACAAACTTTGAACGCTTTTCAGGGAAAAATTAAAAATAAAACAGTTTTTTTATTGTAATAGGTTAGTATTTTTTCTACAAAATATCAAGCCTCTAGCTAAAAAGTGTTTCCCATACGAACCTTGCACCGCTTTTTAACCCCTTAAGGGGTGAAATTTTCCAAAACGCTGGTAGTACTTTTTTTGTATTTTAATAAGTAGGTACTTAATCTTTCTACAGAGTTTTAAGTTTAGACCTAAAAAAAAGTTTCCCCCATACAAACATTGCACCTCTTTATCCCTCTCTTAGCGAGTGGAATTTTTCAAACCACTGAAAGTAATTAATCTGTATATTTGTATTCTAATACATAATCTTTCTACACAATTACAAGTCTCTAGCTCAAAAAAAAAAGTTTCCTCCATACAAATGTTCACCCCTTAGGGGTAGAATTTTTCAAAACGCTGAATTTTTTGAAAACACTGAGCTTACCTTGAGGCTAGTTTGATTTGTGTAAAAGTGTGCTTTACTCGTATTTATTGATTAATTACGTCGATTATTTTTCGGCAATGGCGGCGCGACAAAACCCACGGTAGCTGTGACTTGCCAGCACTAAGCACATCTATATTATTATCTGCTTGTTTTAGTGCGGATATATGATTCATGGAGATTTTGAGATAAATAGACACTTAGTTTCTTATAAATATGTAAATATTCAATTAAACGGACAAAGAAGAAACGTACCGTACAATTGGCAATGCACAACATACTGTACGTTCTACGTTCACCGCATGCTTGGCAACGTCCAATATGCTTGACATACGATTTCTCTGAAACTATCATAAACTGATTTTTTTATATTAATTTATCTTTCCAGTATTTATAAATACATAAATATCCATAAAACAATAGCTTCAACTAAATTTCCATATTTTTTTCCTTTTCGATTTAAGGGTTAAGGAAAGTATAAGTAAGTAGTATTTAAAAGATTGAAATCAACAATGTGTACCAATTACATCTACTATTCCAAAACCAATGTACCTATCTATGTAAATTTCGACCAAAACCAGGCGCGGCTCACTCGCGATTTGTGTTTATCGTTACAAGTACATGCCGGTCTCCTCTCCGAAGGGGCTCTATTCAGTGGCTGCCACGTGTTGGTACAGAACGCTCGCACGGGTCGCAGCGCGTTGCATGCGATAGAACGGTATGGCCACATTTAGGCACGTTTGGCGTACCTAAACAGGGAATTTGTTAACAGAGAACCTTCTGTACGTAGTACTATTTATTACTTATTCTGTGCCAAAACGCACTTTTTTCGAGTGTATAAGTTTTAATTAAATTTTATTCTTATTGCCATTTTGAGTGATTGCTGTTTTTCAACATGATTTTTGAATGGTTCGTTAGCTAAATGTATGTAAATTATGGGATGATCAATAAGTCCATACCGACAAAAGGTATGTTCACTTAGATAACATCACATTTATTTGCTTTAGTGGGCTTATTATATTTTTAAAGGGGCGTGGCGGGGGAGGCTTTCTTGGTAGTTATTTAGAGAAGCAGCGGCGGCAGAGTGAGTGCGAGATGTGAAACGGCATACTTTAGTGTTTTGTGATGGGTATCATGTGCACAAACAAACAGCTGGCAAAGTTTTGCAGGTGTATAGGGGAACAGCCTGTAGTTCTTTGTACCCGACTGCCTCAGAAGGAAGTTTATGTTTTTCGAGCATCATCATCATCATATCAGCCGAAAGACGTCCACTGCTGGACATATGCCTCCCCCAAAGAGTGCCACAATGGCTGGTCCTGCGCCACCCGCATCCAGCAGACTCCCGCGACCTTTACCAGGTCATCAGTCCACCTTGGGGGGGGGGGGGGGGCTACCCACGCCGCTCCTTCCGGTACGTGGTCGCCACTCGAGAACCTTTCCGCCCCAACGGCCATCGGTTCTACATGCAATGTGCCCCGCCCACTGCCACTTAAGTTCAGCGATTCGGAGGGCTATATTGGTTACCGTGGTTCTGCTGCGGATAGCCTCATTTCTGATGCGATCGCGCAGAGAAACTCCCAGCATAGCCCCCTCCATCGCCCTTTGAGTGACTTTGAGCCTTCTTATGAGGCCCATAGTTTTGAGACACTGCGGAATATTGGACGAAAATATGTGCCGTAGCGTATGTATGCATGTATGTATATGACGAAGATGAGGAAGGGCCGTGGCCTGCTGCTGGTGGAGTGGCAGGATCTTTTTCCGCACTCGTTTTTAATAGAATCTACTAAACAGCAAGTAAATATACTTCAGTTCACCAACTCGTGTAATAGCCCTAAATGCTTTTGATATATTTCTGTATGAATAAATTAATCTATTATTCGTACAGTCCATAATTGGTACCATTACCCCCCCAACCATGTGCTCGTGTCCGAATCCGATTTACACCCGACTACTTACTACCTAACAGTTCTAAATACGTATTCAGGATAACTGAAGATTTTTATTGACATCTTGTCAATATGCTCCAGCTACCTATTAATACGTTTTAGGTGCGGATGTAGAAACGCTTTAATGTAGTAAATATCGCATACCTTATATTTGTTATTCTATCATTTCGAATGTGTTCTCCAGCATGTATTAGCGTTTCCTATTCCTTTATATATTTTTATTTACCTTGATAACTCGAAATAATTGCTGCAAAAAGGCGTATTTGCGTGCCAGGTAAACATTCACAGGTCCGTCGTCGGCAGTGGCCACGGGCGTACTAAATCGTATTCGCCACCGCGCATGCACGACGCGGACACCCGGTTTTTCAGCCAAATGACCAAATGTATTGAATTATCAAACATATTGAAATTCTAAGAAGCAAGTAGATAGATCTATTAAAAAGCTACCTATCACACTAAATTTCATTGTAATATCCTAAATAACTTTTGAGATATTTAGAGTTTGGTGGTACAAAAGCACTGTTTTGAAAGGCAAAATCTATCGAGGTTTTTGTAAGCAATCGTGATTCTACGAAGCACGAACATAGCCAATGAATTGAAGATATACATATCAAAAATTTGGATCTCTAGCAATAGCACAAGTATACTAATAATCGGTTTGGAAAAGGCACTTTTTCAATGCGCAGCTGCATACAGCGCCTTAAAGAACACTCACGCGACCGGCGTAGATCACGACTATAGAGAATCACGACTATAGGACCGTACAAGGATATGCATCATGACCATGAACCTTCACGTGTCTGAATAAGGGCGAGATCACTTGAGAAAGTAATCAGGCAAAACAATTGCAAGCTATGCACTCTCTCGCAACTACGCAAATGTATAATCTAATTTACGCAAGGGTATGTCAAGTTTCCTACAGCTTAGGTTGCGTCACATATACATCTCACCCCTGTAAGGCCTAATGTGCAATAGAAGACGCACACAACAGAATGTAAACCTTTAGTAAAATAAACAACGCAACACTTCTTATGACATGACCTGATTTGTAAAAAAAAATATAGCTTAATCCACAATCACCTACTTATCAGTATTGAGTAATGGCAACCCTTACAGCGTACCTACATAGCAGTTCGCTTCTAAATGGATTGAGCTATCTTTGAACCGTATTATACACGGTGTTCCCGGGAATTTCCGTTAACTTCGGCATATTGCAGAGTACATTCACAGAAACAAATCAGCATAATTATTTCTTGAAAAAAAAATATTTTTTCGATTTTTGTACAGTCGCCATCACATACATCGGAGCAAACAAGCAACTCACAAACATCGGAACACACCTCTATTTTCAAGGCATCAGGGTGCATGTGCCGATTTTTTGAACACCTATAGTGTACCGATGTGTGTGCATGATGGCGACTGTACAAATTTAATTAATGTAGCATTAACAGTTATTGTCTGTACAAGCAAGAGTCTTGTAACACATGAAATAGAAAATATGTATGTAAAAAATATGTAATACCTTACAAAATTTAAAAAGCTGTTATGACGTCACAGTTAAGAGCCATTTACTGGTTAAATCTGCAAAACTAATTAAATTAAACATTGAATATCTTGATAACAGTAAGAGTTAAGATACTACTGTCTTGGAGAAATTAACTTTATTTGAT
The DNA here is from genome assembly GCA_963854355.1 of Epinotia brunnichana. Lineage (NCBI taxonomy): Eukaryota > Metazoa > Arthropoda > Insecta > Lepidoptera > Tortricidae > Epinotia > Epinotia brunnichana. The sequence goes on from OY977951.1 coordinate 10,752,860, forward strand.
CTAACTAAACTATGCCCCCTTGCAATTAACGGAAATTGTCATAAACACGTTGTATAATGGTTTTAAAGACTTACCTTATTCTTTTCAGACTGTAGATAGTTCTGGTCTATCCTAAGCCACAGCAGCTCATTGGCCAGGTCTTCAGGAGTGATCTTATTGGGAGGCATGACGCCCTGCGGATATTTGTTGGTGCTAACACTCCAACTCTCGTCTGGAGAAGATTCGTTCGCTTCCGATTGGTTTACGCTGCAAGTGGAAAGGAAAATCAACCCTAAACTCGTAAACGTAAATACTAAGCTCCTATTTTCGTAGGATTATAGTACCCAGGCGCCAGTGAGACGTGGTCAAGTGATGCGATTCTATTGTTAAGATTTGTAGGTGTGTTAACTGACGCACTCGGTGCTGATTTATTGACGTTTTAGTGCGTTTTGGGGTTTATGACTCGAGTGCGTAGTTAGTCTTGTAACTATATGTTGCAGTTAAATGCAGGTAACGCATTTCTTATTAGACCAAATATAGTAACGGCAAATTAAAGATAAGATAAAATCTTATCATTTATTTGTCCAGCATAGGTTACAGGATGTTACAGAATTATGGTCGGTTTCACTATGTGGCGACTTCCTAGTCGCAATTTTTTGGCGCTCAAGACGAAAGCAAGGGCGGTAAACATGTGTATAAAAATTTAGTCTTGCCCCGGCTAAGAAATTAGCTTTTCTGCAGGGGCAACGGGAGATTATTGACCCTTTTGCAGCCCGTGCTGACGTAACAGTAATATACTATTATGATTCCACCACTGATGAAATGTCTCAAATCTATATTACTATTAGTTAGTGGGGACAGATAATGAATGTTTATGTCCTGTCCTACAAAAACTCACAACATCCATAGGCTAGATTGCTATTAGACCTTACCTGGAGTTACTTAGCTTCAAGGGGTGTTCGGTGATGTTTTGCGTTTTGGAGACGCGTCGCTTGCCATACACTTGCGTGGTGGTCGCGTCCGTGATAAGGATCTCGCGCTTTTTCTCCACACTGCCAAATAATAAAGAGTTCAATTAAAATTACCCATTTCAAATCTTGAGGGAAACAAATTTTCATCGTCACCTTAACTTTTTCCAGTTGCTTTGACTTGAAAAACAGGAAACGTGACAAAAGAGGCATACCAGAGGGTTAATCAAAATCATGTCACGTTCCGAACGCGCGTTAGGACAATTTAACCATCATTTTTCCATATAAAAAGTGACATGCGTACAGTCACCAGCATTAATATCTGCTATGACAACGTGCGCATAAATATCTGACCCGACTCTTATTTCTAGGGCCGTTAGGACGAGTTAGATATTTTTGATGCCTTTGTTATGGTAAATACTAATGCTGGTGACTGTACAATGCGTTACGTGATCGACCTGCAGGTCACCATAGCAACGATTTCACGGGAAAAACTTAACTGATTCTTATCTTCAGAACTTATTATATACAACAAAACATATTAAGTCTGTAGATTAGATTGAGCACAATATTGATGGTACACAAAAAATTGAGTTAACAGTATTTTACCTTGGGATGGGCAGGGACTGCGTCACTCTTAGTTTTTCTCTCGTTTTCTCCGCCTCTTCCTTTATAAGCATGTTTCTAGAAGTGGAACATAGTTGCGTCAGATATTATTCTGATTGTTTGAAAATTAACAATATTGTAAAACTGTCAGTCGTAAAATCCGACGCCTATTGACTCACCTCTACTAGTCTAAATCATATTTAGGTAGTACGTATTCTAAGTTTACGCATATTTAAACACATTACATGGTTGATATACTTGTTTGGAGAAGAGATTAGAGAGGCACTGATATGTTAGGTTTTTTGATATAAATAACTCATCATCCTCCTAGCGTCATTCCCGGTTGTGCCCTAAATGCCCGGGGTCCGCTTTGCCGTAGGCACTAGCTTTACGAAGGCGATTGCCATCTGACTGAGTTTTGATATATAAATATGATATAAATAACTATGAACGTAATATTTTTCGGCTAAACCTTAATCATTCAAAAGTTGAAAATAACTGATGTTGATGGCTGAATCAACCTATGGTATCTTACAACGTGGCGCAGGACCGGTCATTGTGGCACTCTTTGAGGGAGGCCTATGTCCAGCAGTGGACGTGTTTCGGCTGATATGATGATATCTTACAAGAAGCAAAGATAGTGACAGTGGTGGTACACTGTACGAGATACTTACAATTGCAAATCAATAATATTCCTAATTTGGTCGATGCTTTGCCGTGTCTTGTAACCATCGGTCTCCGACGCGAGCGCTGCCTGACTGTCATGCTGTCAACACATGGATCACGACGATGTTCATACAATTATATGCAATACAACCAAACACATAGAGTTCACTTTCGTGTGCATTTGATTCCGATTAGTTACATATGATTTAGAATATGTTATAGGGTACTTGGGTGTATGAGATGAAAATTTAGTCACATAACAGTTTACATCAAGTTGCAATTATATACACATTTCTTCAATGCTTCATTCATGGAAACTAAGTCTAGACCTTAAAAACACTGCAGAATGCACTGAATTACGAATATCGTATTCATATTTTACGTAAGTATAGACTTCTTAGATACAAAATCAAACTGTTAAGAGTCCCCGGCAAGCTCGGTTCTTCATACAAGTTACGCTCTCATTTTAAAACTACTAGCTAGTTTGCTCTGAAACTTTGTACTAAGAATAAGTTAAGTATGGTTCAGGTCTGTAATTAGTTTACGTAGTTTCAGATTATTTAATTTATTTATTTAATAGCCTTAAGTGTCCTTCCACGCATCCCTATCCTGGGCAGTCTCCCACCAGTGTTGGTCGAAGACGTCAAGCTCGTCACGCCATCTCCGACGAGGTGTACCGCGAGGCCGTGTTCGGTTGTGCGGGACCCACGCGGTGATGTTAGCCCACAAGTCTTCCGGCATGCGGCAGATGTGCCCGGCCCAGTCCCACTTAAGTTTGGTAGCTTCAGTAGCTTCAGATACCATAGTAAAAAAAATACAGCCAATTTAAGTTTTTCATACAACACTTGTTTTTGCTGCATTTCTTTTGTTTTATAAACTGGAGCCATATAAACTAATTACAGACCTAGATATACCTCATGTCATTGTATATGCAAAGTTTCGTTACAATCCAACACGTAGTTTTAAAATGAGAAAGAAATTCCATTTGTATGGGAAGGTGAAATTCGGCCGAGCTTGCCGGGGACTCTTAATATAGCTTATTTACAATTATTTATCCAATTCAAAATGACATATACAAACTCATTAACAAACGGTCATCACTCACCACACTGGCATAGCCCATTCAATACACCATCGTCTTTCCTTACAAAGGCATTCGTCGTTGGCCGTTTTTAGAAGAATACAGCTTAGTGCGGAGTTTGGCTACTTCTATTATTTTGGATTAAAATGGAAAGACGTCAGTTGCAGAATGGACTGGACACACGACAAAATATTGCGACACCCTTTAACCTTTTAACCACCTAACGTCAAATAAGTTACAAGCAATTGACAACATTTCAAACTATGTAATGATGCCTAATTCAAAAACCATTTCGGTATTTAAGTTACCTGAACGTAATAAAGTAGTTTTCAGATTTCATTTCTCACCCGTTTTAAAGAAAATCGCGATATTGTATAAATATGGTTTAAGCCGTATGTGACGTCAATACTACGACTGTCATATGAAATGTGTGCACACCTTTCATATGACTATGACAGTCTGTAGTACAGAGCCGTAAGGTTGACGTCATAATTAAGTTACGACTTTCTGGAATTCGCTACTTTTCAATTTGATATTTCTGAATGAAAATTACAATTTAGGGAAAAATAAAAGAAACACGCATATTTTCTAGCGAAATAAATCATAAAATGGCCCACTAGAAAAAAATAAATGTTGTCATTTATCAAATCTGTCATAATACATCAAGGTGTCATTTACATCGTCACTTTGTCAGGTATATCAGACGATGGTGGTTGAAGGATTAATAAGTTCTATGCCTCTGGGCTTAATAGTGTACGTACCTCATTTCTCCTAGGTTCAGGCAGTCTCTTCCTGCGGTCTTTGAGGGTCCGCCGGAGCAGGTACCCGCGCGAGGCCGCCTGGAAGGCCACGACGGAGTCCCGCAGCCGCGAGTACCAGCGCCGCACGCGGCTGCCGCGGAAGTACGCTTGCACCTTCGTCGCGGCCTCGTGGCGCGACTGCAGCCATTGCCTTTGACAACAAATCGTAAGTTACGAAGGGAACTCATAAGCAACTAAGCGTCTAGTCGGTGTTAAACGTTCCACATCTATCATAGTATAAAGACGGCAAAGTATGTTATCTTCCTACAAACGCACCGCGCGCGGCTTGTATGTGTGCGCTATACTATCTATACGTCGCGAAACGGGTCGATAATTTGTTTGAGTGTGCGTGCGGCGACGTACAGATAGTATAGCGCACACATACAAGCCGCGCGCGGTGCGTTTGTAGGAAGATAACATACTTAACATACTTTGCCCTCTTTATACTATGCATCTATCGACATCAAACAGTGCAACAAGTTAAAGTGACCAACGAGCAACAAAAAATGTGTCTAGGCAAATATTGTTTAGCAAAGTTTTTAGAAAACTGCTCTCGGAATCCTCTATTACCTCATAATTATTAGTTTCCTAGCTACTAGACTAGAACTTTCATATTTGTTTTAATCTCAGTGGCATCGGCAGTTTAATGCGGTAGGTAGTGTCCACTATGTTAAAATGTCCTAAAACATAGAGTAATAAAATAGAATAGATTTATTTACTTCAGACATTTTTTTTTGTACATCCATATATTGTTAGTATAATCTTAACTACCTAGGTTAATTATATTAGTATTAGCCTCTAAGGATACAATCTATAGTTAATTAGATCTAAATTTTGCGACCGCTTTAATTTGACCGATCCAATGCGCCAATATAGGGCAGTGGTATCTGTCGGCAATGACACTAAGAATGCTTAACCGGCTCAGCATCGAGACGATAATGGATATGAACAAAGAATATAGCGATTACTCCACCGACAAGTAAATAATAATGATGATGATGGTGCATCCTCAGTTGTTGCTTCATGATATAATGTGCTTGTGATCTTTGGAAATATTTCCCTTCACTTCGCTACGAGAAAGTAGTGCCCGATATAGTTAGTGTTATAGGCTAAGCTATTACTGGCCATGCCTTACTAAACAAACACCTTTTCACTCTAGGTGTTACAGACAGCCCTCCCTACAGAGCCAGCATGGAGGACAAAAAAACAGCCGCCCACGTCATCCTGACATGTCCCGGAAAGCATGCCGGGCAAAACAACTCGGATTGCCGAGGTAGCTACCAGAGGTCGTCGGTAATATCAAGGGTCTGCTAGGTTTTTTGGCAGACATTGGTTGGCATGAGTAGTATCAACGGCCTATCGCGCAAAATAGGCGCATATTCGACGTCGCACAGCCTATAAACCAATACAGTAATTCGACGAAGCCGTTTAGAAAGGGCAATCGTGCGGGGTGTGAGGGGGGCGGGTAGGGCGAGCACGAGCTGCACACGTCGCCATTGTTTATAGCTCGGGACACGACTTGACAACCCTAGGTAAGTACTGTGACCTTGTGCGGTATCGGCATTAACGCAAACATCAAAGGCGTCGGTCCACTGTTACTCTTTACACTGTACTATATAGGTGAGCCACTAGGGTATGTGTACCTGCAGGCGCCCTGTATGAGCAGGCTGGCGCGGCGAAGAGCGAGGAAGCGGTGCCTCTCTAGCACCGCGCGGAACCAGCGCTGGATGGTGATGATGGACGCCATGATCTGCTGGTGCAGCTTGTACTCGAGTTTGGTCTGCTCGCTCTCGCGCATGAAGATCTTGGTTGCACCTGGCCGGGAGAACAATTTATGTTATAAAATACCATCTAATCTGACCATCGTTTGATGAGCTAAGCCATACCAGTCTGCAAAATACCGAAAGGCAATACGAATCAGAATGGAATAAAGAGACCGCTATTTGGAACTTTTTTGTTTACTGTCCTATTTTGTTCAAAATCGATAGCCGAGTCTGAGCGATCTCTTAATAAAAACCTGAGGTCAGAATTAATACAAGTGACCGCCCTTGTATTAATTCTGACCTCCGAGGGTCCGTCAGGGCTCTACGAATCTGAGGTCAGAATTGAAAAAAGTGACCGCCATTCGGAACTTTTTATTTGATGGTCCGTATTTGTTCAAAATCGAAATCATAGGGTCCGTCCATCTATACTCTCTAAACCCTTTGTCTCCCAACGACTCACATGTGAGTCGGCCGGCAGGTCCCACGTGTGGGTCATTTTTTTACCCTGGAATCCCAATGACCCACATGTGGAGCATGATTTTTTTTTTTATTTGAATCTTATATACAAAATACACCACGGTTCATTATCGAGGTCTGACTGCTGGACCAATGGGACCACACATGCCGACATACATGTATGTCGTTGGGATACCAGGCCTTCGATCACCGGATCGCTGGGAGACGAAGAGAGGTGAGAATTGAAAAAAGTGATCGCCTTTTGGAACTTTTTGGTTTACGGTGGTGCTATTTTGTTTAAAATCGAAATCCAAGGGTCCCAATACACATCGTTCAAAATTGTAATCAACTCACCCAGCTGATAATTATCCCTGTCCAAGTTCAACTTGGCCAGAAAGTGTCTGACGTCAGACTGTGAGCTGAGCAGCCCCTTGGGCAGCAATATCCGGTACAGCTGTATGAACTCCTCGTACGTCAGCCGGACGTTGTAGCCTGCCTGCCGGATCCGGACCGTCTCCAGCATGCCGGTGTACCGGAGCTGCCGCTGGACGGTTTCTTCGTCGAACACGTTGGGTACCTTGTCGCTGTTGGACTTTATGCATCTATGGACGGAGAGTTACAATGTAGAAAGTTCTGATATTTGAAAGATATCGTAGATACACAATCTACTCGAGGGAGCAAAATAATAAAGGGTATAGCCGTGTTTGTATGGCGAAACTGCCTTTGACGAGAAAATGGTTTTCCATTTGCTCGGATAATTATCTTTATATACGTTGTAATTTCACCAAATATCAGCCCCAAAATCGTCGTGATTTTTGAGATAATTAAAAAAAAAGGAAAATCGTTTTTATTTATTATCTACTAAACTAGCAGCCCGATTTTTTTGGAATTTGTATATATTATGAAGATAATAGAGGACTTTTTATAAAAAAAAAATTACGTTGATATTTTATATTTAGGTTAACAAAATAAGATTTTTAATATTTCAAAAAAAATTTTTTTTTACTTGCAAAGTGGCGACACCTTCCAATATTGAATATTTTTTAAACCATTTAATACTCTACCACATATATTTTTTCCAAAAAATATCACTCGGATCAACAGGTTAATAAAAGCGAATTTGTAACCTCTTATACATAGGTTTCCCTTTACTAGGTAGGGTAGACACAACACTCTTTACGTATGTACTAAATCATTGGAAATATAATATTAAAGTCCTATAAATCTTTGCTTTTAAGACAAATACAAATCGTTTATTACTTAGACTCTGACATAATATATATATACAGTGTTTTTTTTAAATGGGATAGTATGGGGAAATCCGAATCTAAAGGATATAGAGGAAAAGTGTCCAAAGAGACATTAGGTGTTTTTTTATGTAAACAAATTTGGCTCATTAAAATTTTTGGTCAAGCGTGAGTTGTTCTTAAAAAATTATAAAGTTGGTAAATTTTTTTTTGACGCGGGTCGGCTCTGTTTCATGTAAGGATTATTTCATTGTATGGAAAGAAAAAAATCTGAACAGCAGATGTTGGTCAAATTTAATGAAAACTAATCTTCATACAGTTGGTTTATTACTTGAGTAAATGTTCGATGTGGCCGCCGTCTTGTCTTATGCAGGTACGAGCACGCTTCAAGACACTTCTAGTTGCATTTAATAGAGACTTATGGTGAATTGTGTTTAAAGTGTTGTAAACAGCATCATTTAATTCTTGTACGGAGTTGTATCGGGATTCATAAATTCGACCCTTAAGGTAACCCCATAAGAAAAAATCTAATGGTGTTAAGTCGGGCGATCGTGGGGGCCACTTTATCGGCCCAATGGTCATTTTTGACAAACTTTTTTTTGATGCCAATCGATCCTGTTCCTGTCCAGGATCAAAAGCTTGTATCGGACCAAAAAGAAAATTCCAGCTAGAAAAGCCATAAATCGAGAAAAAAAATCCCTATAGTTACAATTTGTATGAAAATTAATAAAGTTTTTTTTACATGTATTTTTTTTATGTCAATTGATTCCATTTACTATCCAGTATCAATAGTTTCCTTGGGGCCAACTTTCGGTAATGTACAAAAAAGCCATAAATTAAAGAAAACTGTTTTCATACATTTACTATGGAAAAAAAGTTCTTTAATTTCTGGCTTTTTTGTACATTACTGAAAGTTCGATCGGCATAAAAAAAAAAGTTTGTCAAAAATGACCATTTTCTCGCACCCTGTATGTTTTTTCCAAAATCTGTACACGCCAATCTTCATTAATATGTAAATATAAAATTTCAACGTAATTTTTTTTTATAAAAAGTCCTCTATTATCTTCATAATATATACAAATTTCAAAAAAATCGGGCCGCTAGTTTAGTAGATAATAAATAAAAACGATTTTCCTTTTTTTTCTCAAAAATCACGACGATTTTGGGGCTGATATTTGGTGAAGTTACAACGTATATAAAGATAATTATCCGAGCAAAAGGAAAACCATTTTCTCGTCAAAGGCAGTTTCGCCATACAAACACGGCTATACCCTTTACGTCGAGCTATGTATATTGAATCCAGAATGAAGCGAAAGATCTTACAATAGAATCTTAAGCGTGACAAGGGATCTGAAGTAGAATTTTGAGCGTTTAGTTAGGACATATTAGTGCTAACATGTCGAGCGGTATTCGACTTTATAGACGCAAGTGACCCGTTCCATTATATAAAGCTTGAACACAGAAAAACACGGGCACATAAAGTAACAAAAATAAAAAATGTTATCGAACATATTTCAAGGAAATTTTTATTGCATTTATTTACTAGACTAATAATAATAACCATTTTTACAAATATATGCCATTATGCGTGCTTTGCGTCGAATCCGGCTCATTAAGTCTTGCACAGCACTGTCAGGATATCTTTTGCAAGCCCATTTCCATTTGTTTTGCAATTCAGCTGCCGATTTAACTTCTCCGCCTCCTTTTTTTAGAATCCCTTTCATAATTGCCCAATATTCTTCAATCGGCCTCAGTTCAGGACAATTTGGAGGATTGCACTCTTTAGGTACCACTGCGACATCGTTATGTTTATACCACTCAACTACTGCTTTAGAGTAGTGACAGCTCGCAAGGTCTGACCAAAATAATGGCTGTGAGCTATGACTGCGTAAAAAGGGCAGTAGACGCTTTTGCAAACATTCTTTTTTGTAGATTTCACCGTTTACTGTGCCTGTTGTTACGAATGAACGACTTCTTTTACCACAACTACAAATAGCTTGCCATAAAAGGATTTTTTTTGGAAACTTCGATCTCTTTTTTACCTTGCAATCTTCTGGGGCATCCTTACGATTGTTAGAAGTATAAAATTCTTGCCCCGGTATCTGCTTGAAGTCTGCTTTGATGTATGTTTCATCATCCAATACAACGCATCCAAATTTTGTCAAGTAATTGTCGTAGAACTTTCGTGATCTCTGTTTTGCAGACAGATTTTGCTTAGCGTCGCGATTGGGTGCAGCTTGTGCTTTGAACGACTTTAATCCAGCTCTAGACTTATAGACCAATCAAATTAGCTAAACCCGGACATAATTCGATAACTGTAATTTTCTTTTTCTATGATGTAAAGTATTGTTAGTTATAGTTAAAATAAAAAGAATTAAACATTTTAGGGTTCCGCGTCATTGAAAAAAAACCAAAAATCTAAATTTTTAACAAATTCTGATTTCATAAGTGCAGCATAATATGTAACTTTGTAAAAGTGCCTCTATTATGATATGACGCTTGCATTCCAGTTAAAGAAATCAAAATTAATCTAATTAATCAACCGGGACTATCAATAATAAAGAAAGTTCAGTGAGTAACACATTTTCTGGATTATCTTACCAGAAATTATAGATAACTGCAATTTAACAAATTATTCTGAATAGTATATTATGTGTGTTGATAAATTATTAAAAATTAAACAGATTCTCTTTGCGGATTTCTAAAATCACAAATATTGTTAGTTTTTGGAAAACCAAAATACATAACTACTTGGAAAGTGTTTGATTTATGCTGTCAACATATTATTAGTACTATAAGAAACAAATTAAACAAAAAATATCCACGATTATTAATTAATTCATATTTTTTCGTACTAAAGTTTTAATATGAACCTTATTTCTTGCAGAATAAGGCCATCATTGCTTTGCGTCTCAACTACCGACCGTGCTGTCGCGAGTCGCAGGCATTCAAGGCCGAAACGCACTGACAGCGGTGGCGAAGCGGCGCGGGGTGGCGCGGAGGCGGTACTTGTAATGTTCGAGCTAATATGAAAGGATCCGAACGCTTTTTCCCGGCTTTATTAGATCGAACAATACAGCCGGTACCACCTCTACATTGCGCCGCGCCGCCGCTTCGCCACCGCTGTCAATGTGTTTCGGCCTTCATTTATTATGGATAGGTCAATGACTGTCAAACATTTATAAAGACGAACGTGGCGTTTATCACGGTTCGGCTAGGGAGGAGATTTATTGAAATATTGTGTTCATTAGATCGATAATAATTAAATTGTTCAGCATGAGACATAATTGTCGTGGAATGTCGATTACCTATTTATAAGCACTCAGTCTTCTGTATAGAATTATTTAAATAAAATATGTAACTTGTGTGGGTGCAGAAAGGGGCATTGTTGGAATGATCCTTATTCGAATAATTATTCGAATAAACATTTATTCGCGAATAATTTATTCGTCTACACTTTCGAATGACGAATGATTTATTCTCATTTCATTCCAATAAATCCACGAATAATATTTAAGGATGCGGTTGCTCGTTGTAACACGTACACGAATTTAACATGATCACTACAAGTGTACCTATTTTCAAGTATTAATACCCTTTTCTACTAATTAACAATATTTTTGTGAGTTAAATGAGTCGCTTCTTGGGGCATTTAACAGGTTTGTTTCAATATGTCATGTGTGTGGGCTTGTCCATATATTACGTCATCGTTTTTAGGGTTCCGTACTCAAAGAGTAAAACGGGACCCTATTACTAAGATTCCGCTGTCCGTCAGTCTGTCTGTCTGTCTGTCCGTCTGTCACCAGGTTGTATCTCACGAACCGTGATAGGTAGACAGTTGAAATTTTCACAGGTGATGTATTTCTGTTGCCGCTATAACAACAAATACTAAAAAACAGATTTTTTATTTTCTTTTTTTTTCTTATACAATCTTACAAAAATCGATCTAGTCCCAAACTAAGCAAACTACTATGGGTACTAGACGACGATAAACATACTTATATAGATAAATAAATACATAGAAAACATCCATGACTCAGGAGCACATATTTGTGCTCATCACACAAATAAATGCCCTTACCGGGATTCGAACCCGGGACCTCCGGCTACGCAGGCAGGGTCACTACGAGAGTCAAACTGAAAGTTTCGGGAATATAAAAAAATATGCAGTTACATTGATTTCAGTATTTTTATTGTTTTTCAAAGTATTCTCTTTTATATTTTATGCACTTTTCCATGCGTTCAAACCAGTCGTTAAAAATTTTAAAAGCCTCCACTGCTTCTGCCGGCCGCCGAAACACCGCGCCCACCACGCAATTTATCCTTGATTTTGGGAATATGCAAAAGTCGTTGGGACTTAGGTCAGGGCTGTATGGAGGATGGTCCAGTAGTTCGACTTTTTCACCTTCCAGGTACTCATTTGTTTTACGAGCGGTGTGAGGGCTGGCATTGTCGTGGTGAAGGATGATGCGGCGACTATGCCTTTTTTCCTAAGTTCAGCAAAGACAATCGGCAAACAAATACTTGTATACCAATCGGCTTTGACCGTTCTACGATCTTCAAGTGGAATAGTAGCCACGTGACCCGATTTGGAGACAAACATAGCCACCATCTTCTTGGCCTTGCTGCGAGAGCGAATAACTTTTGTTGGCTTGAAGCTCGTCTTCGTTACCCCATACTCGAGATTGGTTTTTAGTTTCAGGCTCATATGCGTATATCTACGACTCGTCACCTGATACGACACTAAAAACTGCATTTGAGCATCCTCCGTTGAATTTATTCAATGTTTTGCGGCACCAATTGACACGAGTTGTTTTCTGCTCGTCAGACAATAAGTGCGGGATCCAACGGGAAAACAACTTTCGCACGCCTAATTCTTCCTGTAAAATAATTTGTATCTGACTCATTCCAATCCGCAAAGACTCCTGAATTTCCCGATATGTCACATGCCTGTCTTCTTTTATCAGCTGACTCACTGACTCACAAGGTGGACGTTTTCTTGCGTAACTGCCGATTTTGGTCGACCTTTACGCGCGTCGTCCGTGAGGGATACTCGGCCACGTTGAAATTCTGAATACCACCTGTATATTGTCGTCTTTGAAGGTGTTTCATTATTAAAAGCAGCAATCATCCGGTCTCCACATTGTTTTTGTGTTAATCCACTTTGAAAGTCGTAATATTTTTTTACGGGACAATTTCATCTTCAGCGGCGACTCAACAACTCGAAAAAACAATTGAAACTGAACCATTGTTTTTTTAGGGTTCCGTACTCAAGGAGTAAAACGGGACACTATTACTAAGACTCCGCTGTCCGTCTGTCTGTCTGTCTGTCAGTCTGTCTGTCTGTCTGTCACCAGGCTGTGTCTCAACAACAGTGATAGTTTGACAGCTGAAATTTTCACAGATGATGTATTTCTGTTGCCGCTGTAACAACAAATACTAAAAACCAGTATTTTTTTCTTTTACAATCTTACACAAATCGGCTTAGTCCCAAACTAAGCAAAGCTTGTATTATGGGTACTAGACGAACGATAAACATACTTATATAGATAAATAAATTCTTAAATACACAGAAAACATCCATGACTCAGGACTTGGCCGGTTGTTTTTTGTCAATTCTTGGCCCCCCCTCCTATCATCATCCTGACTACCGTCATCCAATAGACCCCCCCCCCCCCAGTTTTGAAATGACGTAATTTATGGACAGCCACTGTCTGTAATTGGATCAATGTATGTTATTAGAGGCGATTACGCATGTAAGATTGTTCAACTATATACCTGTAATTGTACATTGTATGTACTTAATCATGTTATATTCTGATCTGTGTGTTTTTAGGGTTCCGTGCCTCGAAATGGAAAAACGGAACCCTTATAGGATCACTTTGTTGTCCGTCCGTCCGTCTGTCAATACCCTTTTTCTCAGGAACGCGTGGAGGTATCAATCATTTAAAGTTTGAATTCCTGTGCATAGTGTGTGCATGCATTATTTTAGAATTAATATTTTTTATATTAATGTTGCTGTGCCCAAACAGGGTTATGCTGGAACTGTATTTATATGTAACATCTTGTAAGACCCATACTGCAACAAATAAATGAATTAAGCTGAAATTTATATGAAATACTCAGGTTAACTGTCTCTTGGAGATGTGAAAAAATCAAACTTCTAAGCCAACACAATCAAAAGATACAGCCGTTTATGCCGCAAATTTCCGCAAGTTTTCGAAACCCGCAAGGGAATCAAAACCTACTTCCCGTAAACTCAGAAACTTGAAATTTGGTGGGAAGCAACGCCCTATAGCACAGATAAAGGAAAGATAGCGAAAACCGTAAATTTTTAGTTACATCACTGAAAATTTAATGTCCAGTATATACTGACACGTACTAAGTATGTGAATACATACTTAGTGAGTGTCAGTTTATAGTGGACTTGGTTTTATTGTACGGGGTGGTCCGGAACCCTCGGTGCGCGAGTCTGACTCGCACTTGACTGGTTTTTTTTTCACCCGTGGTAAAGCCGAAATAGTAAAAATAAAACAGGTGAAATAATTACAATTAATATCCGTTTCACCATGCACGGCGATGTTACTTGGTACTCTTGATGAAGCGGTAACCTTTTTCTAACAAATTTAGAAACTAGGTATCACTGTTCTGTCTGTAGGAAAATATTACGTTTTTGAGATATATTCTATTACAAAGCATTCCTACAATATTCGTTCAAAATATTATTCCCGAAAAGCATTACGAATGATTATGCGAATTAAGAAGTTATTCGCGAATAAATATTGGCGAATAATTATTCGAAATATTTATTCGTCATTCGCGAATAATCCTATTTATTCTTAAACGTTATTCGTATTTGAATAAATTTATCCCATCTCTGGGTGGATAAGCATATCTTCTCTTTTTTTTGGCGTTCTGGCCAACTGTGTCGGCTCAATTTTGCCAATAAGGATATCGACTACCGTAGGCTCAAAGGGCGTAAGGGACGAAATGCCCATGCCCATATCCCGTGAACTCTGAATCTTGAAATTTGGTACGAAGTATTTATAGCACAAATAAAGGAAAAATTGTGAAAACCGTAAATTTTTAGTTACACCACTGAAAATTTGATGTCCACTATAAACTGACACGCACTAAGTATGTAAATACATACTTAGTGAGTGTCAGTTTATAGTGGACCTGTTTCTATTGTACGGGGTGGTCCGGAACCCTCGGTGTGCGAGTCTGACTCGCACTTGACCGGTTTTTTTTTATGCTTACCACGATCATGGCATCATCTCTTTCATTTACTTAACAGTTAAGAGTTTACTTATGTTTTCGATGATAAAAGCAAATCAATCGTTCCTTACGCCCTTTGGACCAGAGTTTTCAAAGGGCGTAATGGACAAACTGTGATTTTTCATTAGAGCTAAAAATCCTACAATTAGGATATTCCGTTATATTTGTTTTATTTGTACACGGCGCGGTCGGTGCAAAACACGTAATTGAAATAAACTCGTTAAGACGAGTTCGCCGTGCGCTCGCCCGCTGGCGCCCTACTCTCTCCCCGCCTCGCACCCACCGCATGCATCTGACTCCACGACAATGTCGCGAGTATTTTCAATTAAATTTTCAATTTCTTAAGCGTGAAATTAACATGCTTAATTTTGACGAAAACATGATTATCGTACACAAAAGGCTATTAGTAAACAAAAAATTCATAGTTACTATTTATAATTACTGAGAAATACATTATTATTAAAACGTTAAAAATAAATGTTTAATTATTGTCTTAAATGTCTAAAAAGACGCAATATACCTTAAACCGATAAAAACATCATAGTTACCATTTTGGCTTGTCTAGATAATGAGATCAGAGGAAAACTGTGAAAAAAAACGTATATGCGAATTTGATATCAGTTTAATTTTGCTATTAAGTGATCGAATTTGAATGCACCTCAAAGTTATACTAACAAGGTACTTGGTTACCTTTTTTACTTTTAGGAAAAAGTTAGGTAGTGTACGTTAACTCGTGTTTTTTTTAACTACGGTTACGATCGCGGTTTTTTTACTTAATATATTTCATTAATATTTGATACTGAATAGTAAAATCCGATAAAACAATAAAAACAACGAGTTTACGAATTATGTCCAGGGTAAGCTAATTTGATTGGTCTATTAGTTTTCTGTGCATATGACTGCGACATTTTGACCTTTTTTGCGACATCACGGGACGATAACTTCGGATTCGCTGTAAAAAGCCGCAAGACATGGGCTTCTTTTTTTTTAACCTTTGCGCCTTGCTTACCTGCACTTCCCGGCTTGCGATCTACTGTCAATCGTTCTCGGAACCTTTTTAAAACTAAATATACGGAAGATTGCGGTAATTTTAAAACCCTATAACTTAAATGGGGATTTTCAGTATGTTTGCGCAAAATAATTTCACGTTTCTTGTGTTCAGAGCTTGCCATCGTGAAAAGTAATGATCAAAGTGGAACGCTGTCATCATAGTTTTTATTCATGATATCAAATAGTTTTTATTTATAATACTAAGAAGTTTCTATATTGTATAAATAAAAATATATAAGCATTTACTTGTGCCCACATTTTACTGTATTCAAGCTTTATTGATATGTTCAGAGCGAGGGATCCGCGTTCGTCTCTAGCTATCAACACAACGAATCCTCAAACCAATAAAGGCTCGGCTACGCGCTTGCGATTTTTCTGGACTCGCAAGCGTTGACCGCTTTAGTCTAGTTGGTAGTGACCCTGCCTACGACGCAAGAGGTCCTGGTCGACTTTTGGAGGGTAGTGAAATATTGTAAACCCATATCCCTGTTGACAACTTGCTGGGACGACAGTTATCTGCGACCATGACCGGTGCAACCCGTGTCGAAACGTCAGAAATAAAGGTAAATAAATATCGCGATAGACCCGGAGAAAAAACAGTATTTAAATATGTGTACAAAGCGCGAGAGTTTAAAGTGTTATAAGAGGTCCTGGGTTCGAATCCCGGTAAGGGCATTTATTTGTGTGATGAGCACGAATATTTGTTCCTCAGTCATGGATGTTTTCTATGTATTTAAGTATTTATTTATGTATATACATATAAGTATGGCCGTGCGCCCCGCCACCGTCTTCACGGACTGCAGGTTCTTGAGGCCCTTCTTGGCGCGCTCGCGCGGCCTGAACGACTTGTACTATTACAATGTGTTACCTGATGAAGAACGGGTTGGCCTGGTTGAGCGTCTCCATGAGCGCGGCGAGCGAGTGCTGGAACTGCGCGGCCACCGTGAGCGGCTGCTTGCGCTTGCCGGCCAGCGCGGCCGTGCGCCCCGCCACCGTCTTCACGGACTGCAGGTTCTTGAGGCCCTTCTTGGCGCGCTCGCGCGGCCTGAACGACTTGTACTATTACAATGTGTTACCTGATGAAGAACGGGTTGGCCTGGTTGAGCGTCTCCATGAGCGCGGCGAGCGAGTGCTGGAACTGCGCGGCCACCGTGAGCGGCTGCTTGCGCTTGCCGGCCAGCGCGGCCGTGCGCCCCGCCACCGTCTTCACGGACTGCAGGTTCTTGAGGCCCTTCTTGGCGCGCTCGCGCGGCCTGAACGACTTGTACTATTACAATGTGTTACCTGATGAAGAACGGGTTGACCTGGTTGAGCGTCTCCATGAGCGCGGCGAGCGAGTGCTGGAACTGCGCGGCCACCGTGAGCGGCTGCTTGCGCTTGCCGGCCAGCGCGGCCGTGCGCCCCGCCACCGTCTTCACGGACTGCAGGTTCTTGAGGCCCTTCTTGGCGCGCTCGCGCGGCCTGAACGACTTGTACTATTACAATGTGTTACCTGATGAAGAACGGGTTGGCCTGGTTGAGCGTCTCCATGAGCGCGGCGAGCGAGTGCTGGAACTGCGCGGCCACCGTGAGCGGCTGCTTGCGCTTGCCGGCCAGCGCGGCCGTGCGCCCCGCCACCGTCTTCACGGACTGCAGGTTCTTGAGGCCCTTCTTGGCGCGCTCGCGCGGCCTGAACGACTTGTACTATTACAATGTGTTACCTGATGAAGAACGGGTTGGCCTGGTTGAGCGTCTCCATGAGCGCGGCGAGCGAGTGCTGGAACTGCGCGGCCACCGTGAGCGGCTGCTTGCGCTTGCCGGCCAGCGCGGCCGTGCGCCCCGCCACCGTCTTCACGGACTGCAGGTTCTTGAGGCCCTTCTTGGCGCGCTCGCGCGGCCTGAACGACTTGTACTATTACAATGTGTTACCTGATGAAGAACGGGTTGGCCTGGTTGAGCGTCTCCATGAGCGCGGCGAGCGAGTGCTGGAACTGCGCGGCCACCGTGAGCGGCTGCTTGCGCTTGCCGGCCAGCGCGGCCGTGCGCCCCGCCACCGTCTTCACGGACTGCAGGTTCTTGAGGCCCTTCTTGGCGCGCTCGCGCGGCCTGAACGACTTGTACTATTACAATGTGTTACCTGATGAAGAACGGGTTGGCCTGGTTGAGCGTCTCCATGAGCGCGGCGAGCGAGTGCTGGAACTGCGCGGCCACCGTGAGCGGCTGCTTGCGCTTGCCGGCCAGCGCGGCCGTGCGCCCCGCCACCGTCTTCACGGACTGCAGGTTCTTGAGGCCCTTCTTGGCGCGCTCGCGCGGCCTGAACGACTTGTACTATTACAATGTGTTACCTGATGAAGAACGGGTTGGCCTGGTTGAGCGTCTCCATGAGCGCGGCGAGCGAGTGCTGGAACTGCGCGGCCACCGTGAGCGGCTGCTTGCGCTTGCCGGCCAGCGCGGCCGTGCGCCCCGCCACCGTCTTCACGGACTGCAGGTTCTTGAGGCCCTTCTTGGCGCGCTCGCGCGGCCTGAACGACTTGTACTATTACAATGTGTTACCTGATGAAGAACGGGTTGGCCTGGTTGAGCGTCTCCATGAGCGCGGCGAGCGAGTGCTGGAACTGCGCGGCCACCGTGAGCGGCTGCTTGCGCTTGCCGGCCAGCGCGGCCGTGCGCCCCGCCACCGTCTTCACGGACTGCAGGTTCTTGAGGCCCTTCTTGGCGCGCTCGCGCGGCCTGAACGACTTGTACTATTACAATGTGTTACCTGATGAAGAACGGGTTGGCCTGGTTGAGCGTCTCCATGAGCGCGGCGAGCGAGTGCTGGAACTGCGCGGCCACCGTGAGCGGCTGCTTGCGCTTGCCGGCCAGCGCGGCCGTGCGCCCCGCCACCGTCTTCACGGACTGCAGGTTCTTGAGGCCCTTCTTGGCGCGCTCGCGCGGCCTGAACGACTTGTACTATTACAATGTGTTACCTGATGAAGAACGGGTTGGCCTGGTTGAGCGTCTCCATGAGCGCGGCGAGCGAGTGCTGGAACTGCGCGGCCACCGTGAGCGGCTGCTTGCGCTTGCCGGCCAGCGCGGCCGTGCGCCCCGCCACCGTCTTCACGGACTGCAGGTTCTTGAGGCCCTTCTTGGCGCGCTCGCGCGGCCTGAACGACTTGTACTATTACAATGTGTTACCTGATGAAGAACGGGTTGGCCTGGTTGAGCGTCTCCATGAGCGCGGCGAGCGAGTGCTGGAACTGCGCGGCCACCGTGAGCGGCTGCTTGCGCTTGCCGGCCAGCGCGGCCGTGCGCCCCGCCACCGTCTTCACGGACTGCAGGTTCTTGAGGCCCTTCTTGGCGCGCTCGCGCGGCCTGAACGACTTGTACTTCCTGCGGACGCAAGAGTCTTAGAGGGTGCGGGCATGCGGTCGGATTGTGGTGTAGAATACGTTGAAGGAATAAGTGTGTTTTGAAAATTGTGGTTTGTGACCCGGTATGTTCGTTAGTGTTGAGTAACTATTCAATAGGGATGTAGACTCCAAATGTATTATTACTCCAAAAGAAAGAAGGAAAAAAAATATTCCTAGTGACGAAAATCCCATTCGCATATCTCAAAAAATTACGAAGCTATAACTGTTTTAGTATTGCTTGTTAGAGAGAGAAAACGCTAGGGGATCGTGACGTCACGAACCCCTAGCGTCATGGTAAATGACAATCGTTACATATGAAGGTGCGTTTGGCGGAAAAGGGACAGAATATATAGGGGGTCCTCTTCAAACTTTGAAAACTTATATCTTTGTAATTATTTAATTTTTACTTTTTTCTCCATTTGACAATATTTTTTCCTTTTTCAAGAAAATGTATCATTATTGGTTATTTTACATGGTATCTACACCCCTACTAATGTTACTTGCAATCTGGTATTTAGGTTTTGAGGGAATTTTATATAGCAGCACTAACGTGTGCTGCCATATAAAATTGAACAGCCAGAGAGTGAAAGTCGACGATCTTAATAGTACCTTCTTTCTGTAGGTACATGTTTCAAAACACATTTGTTCTGCTTGTAATACCCAAAATTGTATACACAGATCCGCTCAACCCTGGATAGAAACGAGTTAACACAATGACATAAAATGCACGGAAAATTAAAACCCATAGCCGACACCGGAAAACAAGAGTAAGTGTAGATTCCCCAACCAATAGCTGCGGATTCATCAAACAAAATCTTCAAATTTAATTTATGAACTGTATAATGGATTGGTGATCAAATATTTAATTCGAGATAAATATTCTAAAGTACTACAGGCACTTTATAAAAATATAATCGTGACCGTTTCATGCGGCAAGCAAAATTGAATAAAAATAATTTCTACGAAATGAATTGGGAAAGGATGATAATAGTTTGTATTGGGAACGCAGTCGTGTACGAAGACCGGATCTTTGTTTGATGACCGCCGAAGTGCGAGACAGAGAGCATTGTCATACAAAAACGGCCGGAGCACCGCACGTACATAACGATCTGGCTGGCGCGCTGCATGACGTCGGTGTCGTCGAACGTGCGGTCGTCCCGCTCGCGCTCGACGCGCCTGGTACGAGTCTCGGCGAGCCTGTAATGTTTTGTCCCTTTCCCCCCGGGTCTCGGCGGCTCGGCGCGGCGCGCGACGCCGGCCGGCGCCCTGAGCGGCGAGCTGCGCGCGCACACGAGGGAAGGAATGACGATTACAAAACCAATTTATGTAACAGAAAATTCCAATAAATAAAATCGGATCAAAGTGTGAGTAGTCTTGCGTCGCGCATGCATTACTGGTGCCTTTAGGGTGATTAAATGTATGGCGCAGGATCTACGGGTGTGGTGAATACCGGGAAGCTGTCCGTCCGAGTAGACGTTAGAGCGTCAGGCTGTGTTTAAAGCGTCGAGGTTAAAAATTGCGCTGAAGCGTAAGCTGACGCTGAGCTTATCGGAAGTTAAAATATCTAATAAAACTGTGACGGTCTCTAGGTACTATGTACTATCTAAACACAGCCTCTAGATAAAGATAAAAGGGGTGACTAGGTACCGGATATAGACAACGACGTCCATGCGTTAGAGTGCACATATAACAAATAAGCATGCCGTACGTTCGGTCACTTACGCAATTCGGTTGATTGCAAGATTGATTGACGACACTGTCGCCAGTTGGCTGATCAACAAGACACATTTCATTACGTCACAAAACTGCATAAGCTTACAATATATAAGTACATATCACAATATATTCGATAACATAATTATATAGTTTTTATCGATTCCGACATGCTTGGACCATTTTAAATGGGGCCTGAACGTTTATGCATTCCAATGGACCAGTTAAAATGTCGTCATGTTAGAGTTCGATAGTGCGATTAGTCGGAGAGATGGGTTAGCCTCGTGTTACGTAACGCTCGCGAGGCACTCACCCGAGAAGGCAGTCGGCGGGCGCGAGCGAGACGCGCGAGTCCGCTCTCGCTCTGTGCTTCAAGCCTGCCTCTAGGAATGCGTTTCTGCAAGTACATACATACTGGGCTACTTTTGGACTCCCCACCAAATTTTAATATTAGCTACGAAAAGTAATAAAACAACAATTAGTCACCTTACGTAAGGTCAGAACAAGGCACCGCTCGGCGAAGCCGCGTGTCGGTGTGATTGATTTGGCTACTCGCTGACTACCCACAGATCTCGCCGTATTGCGGGTGGCGAAACAAATAAATAGGGTGACTATATCTTTTCATTTTTGTTATCCAATTAGTAGTCTGTTTTATTTCACAAATGTATTGCACTACTGCAGGATGATTTGGCGTGGTACCAAAAGTAACCCTACAGGTAACCGCAGAGGGAACTTCTCGGATGAGTGAGCTAGACGCCCGAGGACCTCCAGGTAAACTGAGTGTGGTTACGTAACGCGTAAGGTCGGTTGTCTTGTGGCTTACCCGAGGAAGCTGTCGTTGGGCGAGTGTATGGAGGCGCGAGGCACGCGCACCGCGCCGTCCACTCGCAGGCCCCGGTGTCTTCTGCCCGCTTCCATGAATGCGAAGTACCCTCTGGAAATAGTAAGGCTCAGTTTCAACCGCAACTCTCTTGGCGAGGAGTATGGATATAAGTAGCAGCTGATGAAAACTTTCGGCGTTCATTCATTTTGAAGTGGCACCGCTACAAACGAAGCATCGAAAGTCTCGCTTTACAGAATTGGTAATTTTCAAACTGATAAAGCAGTAAAACAGGCTAAGGTATTTGGCAATAATTTTACCCATGAAACAAGCTGTGAGTTATATATAAGTACCTATTACGCAGCTAGGCATTTTGTGTTACCAGCATGTATTTTTAGGGTTCCGTACTCAAAGAGTAAAATGGGACCCTATTACTGAGACTTCGCTGTCCGTCCGTCTGTCTGTCACTAGGCTGTATCTCAAGAACCGTGATAGCTAGAGAGTTGAAATTTTCACAGATTATGTATTTCTGTTGCCGCTATACTAATAGCAAATACTAAAAACAAAATAAAACATTTTTTTAAGGGGGGCTCCCATACAACAAACGTGATTTTTTTGCCGTTCTTATAGATAATGGTACGGAACCCTTCGTGCGCGAGTCCAACTCGCACTTGGCCGGTTTTTTATGATACATCTCGCTGGACAGTCTCTACAGACTGTCCAGCGAGATGTATCATAAAAAATATATCCTAGGAGAGATGCATTGGATAGTGGATGTCCTGTCGCATAAGGTCCAGGTTCTTTAGTGAGGATATCCGCTATCCGGCCGAAAGTTACTATGTCTAAAATGAAGCAAATTCGAACGCACACGTGCGCGACGCTCTGAGTAAGATGCAACTTGTCACTCGCTATAGGCAGGCTTTGATAGAAACACTTTTTTTTCATTGTTTACCTACTGTCGTTCTTTTTACGATTGCAGTATTTTAATACCAAAAATAGTATTTTTCACAATCGTGTTATAATAGAGAGCTTTTTAGTCGAGTACCGTGTTTAGGCCACGAAGCTTGCTGAGTGGCCTAAGTAAGGTACGAGATTAAAAAGCTTGATTATAACACTATTGTGAACAATACTTTTTGTACGAGTTCATTAAAATTAATTTTCTACGAGTCAACTGAACTAATTAAACAAACTCGATACTGTTGAAACGAAGTGCGGCTCATCGCTCGTACGCTTGTTGATATCTTAAAAGACATCAACGAGCGTACGACATCAAAGCGATTCTATTGGTCCACTTCATTACAGTTCAGTAAAGCAGCCACGTGATTGGTCGAATTTATTTTAGTTGTCTGGAGCGTATCGAAAAGTAGTTATTTCGATTGTTTCGACAGTAAACATGGACTACAACTATGAAAAGAGTGACGTTGCAGTATTCTCTATGAAATCTTAATACACATATTTTAATCGTCGAGTACAAAAAAATTAAAATACTATTTGGTATACGGCCGGGTACTACGCCACTCTTCGGTTTTCGGCCGGACACCGGCTAATGGCCGGATATCCGTTGCATCTCTAGTGTAACTGTACCTGAAGAAGGCGCGCACGATGGCCCAGCGGAAGACCGCGACGGGGTCGACGCCGACCAGCTCGCGCACGAAGGCCAGTGAAGAGTTCTTCAGCACGCTTACGATGTCCTGTCGCATAAGGTCCAGGTTCTTTTCGCGCATCGCCGTCGCCTGCAAATGTACGGTGGTTATTATTAATAATTGAATAAGGGTACAATTTTCGGAACTACTGTTTTTTAAATAGTTAGGTATCATCCACCAAAACTGTTCAATTGTTCAGTTAGTCACAACAAAATTACCGTAAAAGTCGTAAAAAAGATCCTTTCGCTAATACCATTGCAGCAGTACAAGGAGACCGAAGGTAATACATTTTTTTCGTCTACATAACTACTGTTAAACAAGTTCACTAAATTCTTTATATTTATAGTTGTTTTTCGTATGTCTTTATTTATCCCATGGAAGAGAATTCACAATCAAGCTTTCAATTAAAGAAGGAAGTGGAAGCGTGCTGGGCCCATAACGTAATGGGTTTAGGGTATAAAGGAAACAGTTAGTGCCGCAAGGCATAATGTGGTATATTTGGGAATTAGGAGCGTGAGCGTTTTTCAAAAAAGTGTAAAAAATATATTTTTTTTCAAAATTCATTTTTTTTTTGTTTTTCTTACTCAGAATCTTTTATACCATCTATCCTCATACAAGAAAAAAAGTGTCCTAAATATTCCATTCCAGATCGTCACATTTTTGTATGCAGTCTTTATTTATTTATATGGTCGTGACGCACTGGAAGAAAAAAATTACATAGTAAAATCTGGGACACTTTTTTTCTTGCATGAGGATCGATAGTATCAACGATTCTGAGTAAGAAAAACCAAAAAAATTCGAATTCTGAAAAAAAAAAGAAGTTTTGTACACTTTTATTGAAAAACGCCCGCGTACAACTGACTCGACTAGCACTAAGGCAAAAATGAAAAGACAAAAACAGCTTCCATAGGGTAGACAAGTATTGCGTTTACAGAGTATCCACCACAATTTACGTAGCTACAAAAATTGGCACGTGACTGACATGCAGAGAATAGACAATTCGAGAGAAAATGTTCCCGTTACCTGGTATTTGACCCTGCCGGCGTAGTGCCGCACCACGAACGCAGGCTCCCGCCGCTGCGGTTTCTCGTAGAACGGGTTATCTTCGTGCACAGAGTTGAACTTCTGCAGCAGCGTGTCGTTGGTCGCCCAGGGGAAACTAGAATGTAATAAATTCAGTTGCTTTCAAATTTGTTTGTTCAACGATTTTTATTATCATATCAGAATTACTCTAGATCTCAATTACATAGTAACGTCTGTAGAGATCTGTCCTTAGATTTGAAATTGTGCAGGACGGCATAGAATAAACCCGCTATAAACATAAAATTGTCAGTCGCGACCTAACTTGTAATAATCTAGCTTATAAACCTTCTTATAACATAGGCATTGCGCTACTATTGCCTTATGTCATCGGCACCTGAAATAAAGAATAATAGGCCTCACATTTCATTCCTACATAGTAAAAAAGGGTAATATACCGCTGGTTTCCTAAATAACGAGTGGATAACACTAAGTTTCCACTAAGAAATATAGACAGACTAAAGGAAACCTAGAGATCCTACTCGCGCGCCAGTCAGGCAACGACTGATGGGCGAGCGAGGGGGGAAACCCGGTATTTATACCTCAGGTGGGGAACGAGGTACGTATATACGGGCGGACACGGAATCCCCGCGTTTCAGATGCATTTTGACGCCGAACGAGCGGGATCTCGTGTAATAATGTATTATAAATAGCATAGAAATAGGTATAAGCACTGTAAATAATGTATTAGAGTAAGATTGAACTATAATAAATGAACATGTCATTTCGCGCCAAAATTTCCCGCGCAAATCGCTTTCCCGCCAAATATACGGGGCGAAGGGGCGTCCGGCCGAGGTAACTTAATAGTATAAATTGGGCGGCCAGACCCCATGAAATTCAGTACCTACAGTAGCAGCGAAGTGACATTACTTGAAAAAGTAAACAAGCCTTTCAATTCAGAACCCCGACCCGACCAAGTTCCTGCTAAGCCGTAACGACCAACGCCGAAGGTGCAGGATTTCCCTTCAAATTCTACTCAGCCCAGAGCCAGTCATAGGTGCGTCTCGCACATGCTGGTCCATCGAAAACCGGATTCTACATAGAGGATGCCCCTTACAAGATCGAAAGCAGGAAAACGCACGTTCGGTCAACTTATCGCAGCGAACATCAGAGAAGCCATGCTGGAAGAAGCAACCACGTCCACGTCGGGAACTGCTACTACTCAAGAAGGTTCGAGGCCCTCGCAGGAGACTTCGCGAACAAGCACTCCTGCGACGCCGGCGCCTCGGCCAGACCTGCAGCCAAGGTCACCCATAGGGCAGCAACCTCATGATGCCGCGCAGTGGAGAACACTGCCTCATGAAACCCCACAGTCAACGCTGCCACCCATAGTGCCGTCAAGAACTACGTGTCAAGACGGCTCGAGGCCCTCGCAGGAAACCCCACAGACAAGCACTCCTGCGACGCCGGCGCCTCGTCCAGACCCACAGCCGAGGTCACCCATAGGGCAGCATCATGATGCCGCGCAGTCACAAACACTGCCTCATGAAACCCCACAGTCAACGCTGCCACCCATAGTCCCGCTGCTGCAGGAGAGCCTACACCCTGCAGCAACACTGCGGCAGGAAACCCCACAGTCAAGCCAGCATCCTGCCGCACGGCCGCCGTCAAAATCGGTGAAAACAACGTCGAGTCATCGCGTCCGCCGTCTCGCACAAGCGCGAGAAGAAGCCCTCCGAATCAAATTGGAGCTCGCGCAAGCGCGCATAGCCGCCATAGAAGCCGAAGACAGCGACGATGACACCGGCACAATATCTACAGTCCAACAAGAACGCCGCATAGATGAATGGCTCGAGACCAGCCAGAGACATGTCCTCGCCATCTCCAATGCACCTTACATCGAAGAACCCGAGCCTGCAACCCCACAGTACGCCGAGCAGGCTCGGGAGAGGAGCCCCGCCGAGGGCGCGGGACAGGGCGCCGCTGCCGTGCGCCCCGCCGTCCCCGCCCCTCCCCCCGCCGGGGGAACCCACGCTCCCGTTTTCGCGCCAACGCCGCCGCGCCCACGCGAAACAGACGCATATCCGCCGCCGTTAATGTATTCACAAGCGAATGCGCAAGAAGATAGCGCCATAGTAATGAAGAATCAACAAAGTGTGAACCTGAGTGAGCTCGCCTCTGCCATCGCCATCGCCGCGCGTGCCGGCCCGAGAGAGTCATCACGCTACCACGCCGAGTTGCCGCCATTCAGCGGCTCGCATCAAGAATGGCTATCATTTAAAGCCGCCTACAACGGAACCACCGCAAATTATAGTGAAGTGGATAATATAGCAAGATTAAGAAGATGCCTCAAAGGGAGGGCCAAAGAAGCCGTCGAGAGCCTCCTCATTTACAACGCTCGCGCAGACGAAGTAATGAGAAGCCTAGAAGCCCGCTTCGGCCGCCCAGACGCCATTGCCCTCGCCGAGCTCGAGCGTTTACGCGCCCTACCGCGCCTTAACGACGGGCCGCTCGACATCTGTGTCTTCGCCAGCCGTGTAGCCAACGTCATAGCCACACTCAAGGCTCTTGACCGCGCTCACTATCTACACAGCCCGGAGACGACAAGGGCAATGATGGAGAAATTTACGCCCGCCCTACGCTACAGATGGTTCGACTACGCGAATACGCAGAAAAACGACGAGCCTGAGCTAATAAAGATATCAGCCTTCCTGCAGCGCGAGGCGGACTACTGCGCGCTCTACGCGCAGCCCGAGAACGTCGACGGTGCAAATCCTCATCCTGCAAAGAGGACACACCGAGCCTTCGCGACCACAGACAAGCCTTCACCTAAGTGCGCCGCCTGCAACAACACCGGTCACCCAATAGATAAATGCACTAAGTTTATCGAAAAAGCCGTTGAAGACCGGTGGAAACTAGCCAAAGATCAACGGCTATGTTTCCGATGCCTGCGCTACAAGAACAGGATGCACTCATGCAAGCGCACGAAGTGCGAGCGAGACGGCTGCGAATACTTCCACCACAACTTGCTACATTATCAACGAATCGAAGAAAGAAACGAGGCCGTCACATCGACACGCGCCTCCCGAGAAGCGAGAGCTTATCTAAAAATTATCCCGGTCACAGTCTCTGGACCGGCGGGAGCCGTCGAGACCTACGCCCTCCTCGACGACGGCTCCACGATAACACTTGTACAAGAAGGGCTCGCGAACGACTTAGGCCTGGACGGCCCGACAGTGCCGCTACAAATAGAAGCTATAACGAAAGAAAAAATCAACGCATCGAGATCACGCCGTGTTACGCTCAGCATCCGCGGCACCGACCAACCTTATAGGGTCGGTGCGCATACCATAGACGATCTGAGCCTATCACCACAGTCCGTTAAGAAGGAGGATCTCCGCGAGTGCGCACACTTATGCGACATAGAAGATAGCCTGCGGTACGAGTCAGCGAGACCTAGAGTGTTAATCGGACAAGATAACTGGCATTTACTCGTCAGTAATGAAACACGCCGCGGCCAGCGGCATCAGCCAGCGGCATCCCTAACGCCGCTAGGCTGGGTGCTACACGGTGCACACACACGCATCACAGGCAAACAAGTACATGCGACGCATCGCTTGACCACTATTGAAGAAGCCGAGAAAAATGAAGATTTGAATTTACAACTCAGTGAATATTTCGCGCTCGAAAACCTACTTATCGAGCCGAAGTTACCCCAGTCAAGCCCGGAAGAGCGGGCGCGTATCATGCTAGCCCAGTCAATAACGACTACAGCCGACGGCCATTATGAAGCACCGCTATTATGGAAACAACCCGACAGCCGCTTGCCTGACAACTACGAAAATACACTGAGAAGACTTCATAACATAGAAAAGAAACTCGACAAAAATAAAGAGCTTAAAAGCAAATATAGTGAAGAAATGGACGCCCTTGTCTCGAAGGGCTACGCCGAGCCTGCGCCGCCCACCAAGTCATCAAGAGTGTGGTACCTCCCCCATTTCCCGGTGCTGAATCCTAGCAAGCCCGGGAAAGTCCGAATTGTCCACGACGCCGCCGCGCCTACAAGGGGCGTGTCGCTCAATGACCGCCTACTGACAGGCCCGGCCCTCCTACAGTCGCTGCCAGGCGTCCTTATGCGCTTCCGGCAACACCCAGTCGCCGTGGGGGCGGATATTAAAGAAATGTTCATGCAGGTGAAAGTCAAATCTGAAGACAGAGACGCCCTGCGCTATCTATGGCGGGGCGACCGGCGGGGCGACGACGCGCCGCAAGAATATCGCATGACTTCACTCATTTTTGGCGCTACTTGTTCACCGTCAATAGCAATATATGTGAAGAACGTCAACGCCCAGAAACACGAAGAAACGCATCCAGAGGCCGTCAAAGCAATAATAAGACATCACTACGTCGATGACTACCTACACAGCTTCAAAACGGAAGAAGACGCGATTCGAGTGTCAAGTGATGTACGCGATATACATAGAGAGGCCCATTACGAACTACGCCAATGGACCTCTAACTCCACGCGGGTCCTCCGAGCCCTCACTTCGGAGGACGCCACGTCCGCGCCCGTCGAACTGAATAAAAGCGAAATGAAAAATGAACGAATCCTGGTACAAATATGGAAACCCGCGAGCGACGAACTCGCCTTCAACTTGGACCTCAGCCGCCTACCTCCCGGAGCCCTGGACGACATCGAGCCTACCAAAAGGCAAATATTGAAAATAACAATGTCGATCTTCGACCCTCTCGGGCTAGCGGCGCCGGTAACCATCATAGCAAAGAAAATCCTACAAGAGGTGTGGCGGCGCGGAACTGGCTGGGATGACAAGCTGGATGCAGACTTAGCGCGCCAATGGACGGAGTGGACGCTGCACCTAAGGGCATTGCGAGACCTCGCGATTCCGCGCGCCTACCCCTACTACGGCGACGCCCTCGAAACCGACGCCGCGCAACGCGGTATCAGCTGGCGCTTCATACCGGCGGGAGCCCCATTTATGGGCGGGGCATGGGAGAGGATGGTACGAGCCGTCAAGAGAGCCCTACACGCCGTGCTCAACGAGCGCCGCCCCAGCGAGGAGACCCTGACTACTCTGCTCGCCGAGGCCGAATATACAGTGAACAGCCGCCCCCTCACTCACGTGGCGGTTGATCCTGACGAGCCAGAAGCCATCACGCCGAACCACTTCCTCCTCGGTGGCTCAGCCCGGGCCCCCAACCCCGGGACACTCGACGACACCGCACTCATCGGCCGCGCGACTTGGCGGACGAGCCAACGCCTGGCCGAGCACTTCTGGGCCCGCTGGCTCCGGGAGTACCTGCCCTCACTCCAGTACCGGCGGGAGCCCTACGGTCATGGGCGGCCTATCAACGTCGGCGACATCGTGCTAGTGGCCGACGGGAATCTGCCTCGCAACACATGGCCACGAGGCCGGGTTACAGCTATATACCCGGGCCCCGACGGCGTGACACGAGCAGTGGACGTGACCACCAAGGGCGGAGTCTTCAGAAGACCGACCAAGAAGCTGGTGATCCTGCCGACGGAGCCTGAGAACCTGCACGCAAAAGAAGATCCAACGTTCACCCGAACGATGGTCGGCGGGAGAGATGTGCAGGACGGCATAGAATAAACCCGCTATAAACATAAAATTGTCAGTCGCGACCTAACTTGTAATAATCTAGCTTATAAACCTTCTTATAACATAGGCATTGCGCTACTATTGCCTTATGTCATCGGCACCTGAAATAAAGAATAATAGGCCTCACATTTCATTCCTACATAGTAAAAAAGGGTAATATACCGCTGGTTTCCTAAATAACGAGTGGATAACACTAAGTTTCCACTAAGAAATATAGACAGACTAAAGGAAACCTAGAGATCCTACTCGCGCGCCAGTCAGGCAACGACTGATGGGCGAGCGAGGGGGGAAACCCGGTATTTATACCTCAGGTGGGGAACGAGGTACGTATATACGGGCGGACACGGAATCCCCGCGTTTCAGATGCATTTTGACGCCGAACGAGCGGGATCTCGTGTAATAATGTATTATAAATAGCATAGAAATAGGTATAAGCACTGTAAATAATGTATTAGAGTAAGATTGAACTATAATAAATGAACATGTCATTTCGCGCCAAAATTTCCCGCGCAAATCGCTTTCCCGCCAAATATACGGGGCGAAGGGGCGTCCGGCCGAGGTAACTTAATAGTATAAATTGGGCGGCCAGACCCCATGAAATTCAGTACCTACAGTAGCAGCGAAGTGACATTACTTGAAAAAGTAAACAAGCCTTTCAATTCAGAACCCCGACCCGACCAAGTTCCTGCTAAGCCGTAACGACCAACGCCGAAGGTGCAGGATTTCCCTTCAAATTCTACTCAGCCCAGAGCCAGTCATAGGTGCGTCTCGCACAGAAATAAATAGAGGCACATCATTTTGAAAATCTGAATACCAACACCGATGTTTCCGAAAAAGTACGTCTGCTATTTTGAAATACAAAACTTAAAAATGTCTCCTAATTACGATAAACAATTTTTCCAGCAAACAACACTCACGGTTCCAACGGAAAACGCTGGTTATCACCCGCTACATGCTCAATCTGTTTGTCGTTTTATACACGAATAAATAATTTATCACACCCTGCTATTCGGAAATAGTACATTGTTGTAGAGTCTAGAAAGTAAGCAATAGATGGACGAGTTAGTTCGATCCCTCGAAAGTACGAGTCCAGCTATTGCACTTTCGGCCGAGGCTTAACAGTGCTTTTCACGTCTACTGAGAGGAAATTGCAAATAATTATAATTCAAAATCAAAATTAAGCACCTAATTAAAGATCATAATACTAAACAAAAAACGAAAGAACGCGGCCCCGCTCGTCGCCAGCGGCGCTCCGCCGACGCTGGCGCGCGGGGAGGGTGCCTGTGATTGTTCGAATCGCTCTTCAAACAGTCCAACAATAATATTGTTGGACAGTTTGAATTCATAAATGGCCTGTTCGAGCGACGTCCGACTAAACCCAGCTTTGAAGCCTGAATTCTGATCATCTTTATCCACATTTCCGAACAGTGGCATGAAATAGTACATTACTAAAGAGGCCGGGAAGTAAGGGGTTGCCGGCCGAGTACATATAGACGGCCGAGCGTAGCGAGGTCGGATAGTTATGAGGCTGGCAACCCTTTTTCACGACGAGGTATGTATAGTGCTTTTCTCAAACATGCAATGAAATAAATTACAAAAACTCCATGAAATCAAACTTTAATCTCCAGAGAAAGTTCTAGTATAGACAAAAAATATAACTAACACATACATATATGGCACCTATGTACACTTCGTCGATGTTTTCGTCAGAACTCATATTAAATATCAAAATCAACAACGCACAATAAATCCAATAAAATAGAATTACAGGATGAAAAATTATCAATTTTGCCTCCAATATAATTAAAAAAATACCTATGCGGTTTGAGTAGACATTTTTACCGCTAATATTTAGATGAAATAATTCAAATGTGTATTTTTCTAGAAATTGGCAATTTTAAATAATTGCAATTTTTTAATAATTTGTTATGTTCAATTCGATTCTACATAAATAAAACTGCAAAATATAGTAACCATCGTTTGTTGTTTTTTTTAATAATCGTAGTGGCAGAATGTCACAAAGAACCAAAATGCAAATGTTGCTTATAGTTTTTTTAATGGCTGAACGCCGTGATGCTGTGCCTCTAATAAATGTGGAATGGAAATTAAAAAAGACCATCTTGCAGGCCTAGGCCTCCAATTTTGCATGAAATGTCATTATGTGTCTCTTCTCACCGCACCTGAAACGTGATACTTCGCTGCCTATTATAAGGAACGTAACGTCAATATTTCATTGCATGTTTGAGAAAAGAGTAATTGTTGCCCTAAAATGAACCCGGTGGCACTCCTGCTCGTACTTGAACACTCACTTGCACTGATCGTCGAGCACACACAGCAGCCCGCCCGGCTTGCCCTCGATGAGCTGCAGACAGCCCGTGTTGTCCGAGAACCCAATGTCCGTCCACCGGATCCCCTCCCGGCGGTACTCCTGCTCGTACTTGAACACTCACTTGCACTGATCGTCGAGCACACACAGCAGCCCGCCCGGCTTGCCCTCGATGAGCTGCAGACAGCCCGTGTTGTCCGAGAACCCAATGTCCGTCCACCGGATCCCCTCCCGGCGGTACTCCTGCTCGTACTTGAACACTCACTTGCACTGATCGTCGAGCACACACAGCAGCCCGCCCGGCTTGCCCTCGATGAGCTGCAGACAGCCCGTGTTGTCCGAGAACCCAATGTCCGTCCACCGGATCCCCTCCCGGCGGTACTCCTGCTCGTACTTGAACACTCACTTGCACTGATCGTCGAGCACACACAGCAGCCCGCCCGGCTTGCCCTCGATGAGCTGCAGACAGCCCGTGTTGTCCGAGAACCCAATGTCCGTCCACCGGATCCCCTCCCGGCGGTACTCCTGCTCGTACTTGAACACTCACTTGCACTGATCGTCGAGCACACACAGCAGCCCGCCCGGCTTGCCCTCGATGAGCTGCAGACAGCCCGTGTTGTCCGAGAACCCAATGTCCGTCCACCGGATCCCCTCCCGGCGGTACTCCTGCTCGTACTTGAACACTCACTTGCACTGATCGTCGAGCACACACAGCAGCCCGCCCGGCTTGCCCTCGATGAGCTGCAGACAGCCCGTGTTGTCCGAGAACCCAATGTCCGTCCACCGGATCCCCTCCCGGCGGTACTCCTGCTCGTACTTGAACACTCACTTGCACTGATCGTCGAGCACACACAGCAGCCCGCCCGGCTTGCCCTCGATGAGCTGCAGACAGCCCGTGTTGTCCGAGAACCCAATGTCCGTCCACCGGATCCCCTCCCGGCGGTACTCCTCCTGCTCGTACTTGAACACGTGCTGGTTGAAGTAGTACTGCAGGTGCTCGTTGGCGTAGTTGATGCAGAGCTGCTCGAAGCTGTTGCAGGGGCCGAAGTCCTCGAAGCCGAATATGTCTAGCACACCTGCAATTAGATAAATAATAGAACGAATAATCTATCTATACATATAATAAAGCTGAAGAGGGTAGAAAGTCTATACATTGAAGATATTCGAAAAAAAATTGGCTAGGGATACTTACAATCGATAACAGAACACGTTCCAACAGTTTTTAGAATTTTTGTCTGTTTGTCTGTTTATCTGTTTGTCTGTTTATGTGACCGCGCATCACGTGAAAACGGCTGAACCGATTAAGATGAAATTTGGTATACAGATAGTTTGAGTCCTGGGGAAGGACTTAGGGTAATTTTTATCCTAGAAATCAACCCCTAAGGGGATGAAATGGGGGGTGGAAATTTGTATGGAGCTACTTAAACTGCTGCACCGATTTGGATGAAATTTGGTATATAATTAGTTTGAGTCCCGAGGAAGGTCAAAGGATAGTTTTTATCCCGAAAATCTTCCCTTTGGGGGGTAAAATGGAGGGGTGAAAATTTGGATGTAATCCATTTTGATAAAATTTGGTTTAGAGGTAGTTTAAGTTCTGGGGAAGGACAGTGGATAGTTTTTATTCTGGAAATCTTCTCCTAAGGGGGTGAAATGGGGGGTGAAATTTTTGATGGACTCCGTTTAGACCAAATTTGGTATCTAGATATAGTTTGAGTCCCGGAGAATGACATAGGATAGTTTGAATCCCGAAAATCATCCCCCAAGGAGATGAAATAGGGATGAAAATGTGTATAAATCCCATTTAGTTAAAATTAGGTATAGAGATAGAAGGAGTCCCAGGGAAGGACAATGCATAGTTTTCATCCTGAAAAATCATCTCATGAGGGGGTGAAATGAGGGGTGAAAATTTGGATAGAACCGATTTAGATGAAATTTGGTATGGAGATAGTTAAGAGTCCTGGGGAAGGACTTAACATAATTTTTAGTCCAGAAATCATCTCCTAAGGGGGTAAAATGGGGTATGAAAATTTGGATGGAACCCATTTACGGTATAGCGAGTTGAAGTCTTGGGGAAGGACATAGGATAGTTTACTCCCGAAAATCATTCCCTAAGGGGGTGTAATTGGGCGTGAAAATTTGTTTGTGACCCATTTTGATGAACTTTAGTGAAACGATAGTTTGAGTCCCGGAGTATGACAACGGATAGTTTTAATCCCGAAAATCATCCCCTCAGGGATGAAATAGGGGATGAAAATTTGGATAAAACCCATTTATAAAAAAAATTGGTAAAGAGATAGAAGGGGTCCTAGGGAATGACAATGCATAGTTTTAATCCCGAAAAATCATTTCCTGAGGTGGTGAAATGAGGGTTGAAGATTTCGATAGAGCCCATTTAGATGAAATTTGTTATAGAGAGAGGTCTCAGTCCAAGGAAAGAACATAGAATATTTTATATTCCGGAACACATGAAAGGAGGAAATAAGGGGAACACATAAGGGGGTGAGAAATGTTGGATGAAAATTTGGATTAAACCCATTTACGGTATAGCCATAGTTAAGGAAGGACATAGGATAGTTTTATCCCGAAAATCATCCCCTAAGGGGGTGTAAGTGGGGGTGGAAATTTGTTTGTGACACATTTTGATAAAATTTGGTGATAGTTTCTATTCTTGAAATCATCCCCAAAGGGGGTGAAATGGGGGTGAAAATTTGGATGTAGCCCATTTAGATGAAATTTGGTATAGAGATAGTTTGAGTCCTGGAGCATTCTCCAAGGAGGTGAAATAGGGGGTGAAAAATTGGATGGAACCCATTTACGGTATAGCGGTAGTTGGGAGTCCTGGGGAATAGGAACATTACATAGGTAAATATAATTATGTATGTGACTTTCCAAGGGTAAAGGTACCTTATGGCGGTAGTTTCGAAGATGTTTTCTAAAACGGGGTAAAAAAGACGTTTTATTATGGCTATTTTGAAAACTATTAGATGTAACATTTTGTTGACGTATCTTTATTTTTAATATAAAATATCTAAATTACAAGTCAGTTAATTTAGTCCTACGGTTTAGTAGAAAAGGTCCTTACGGCCGTGTGATATGAAAATATGCAAAATAATACTGAAAAAAGCCTACATGCATCTATTATGGTGAGGCGGGTCATTGAAACCAAGTTTGCGGCGGAGTCTATTTTGTAAAAAAGGCGTTCGGAGTAAGCTAATCTATAAAATCATGCAACTCAGCCATAATGACCCTTTCCTTCATACAATCCATACTAATATTACAAATGCGAAAGTAACTCTGTCTGTCTTAACAGACCTTTTCATGCTTAAACCGCTGAACCGATTGAGATGAAATTTGGTGTAGAGATACTTTGAATTCCGGGGCCTTCCCAAAAAATCCTTACTAAAAATAGTTTTTATCTGGAAATTCATCACCTAAGGGGGTGAAAAGGACGGAGAAAGTTACGATATAAACGAGTTCCGCGCGGACGAAGTCGCGGGCAAAAGCTAGTTTAATATATATCTTATAACTGAGAGCTAGGAACCCGCAAGGTGGACGCTCTGCTCGTTCCTCTACAAGCGGTTTTGCGCATGTTATCGACTACGAGCATAGCGCTACGGAAACTGAACCCACTAGATTCAATTAAATGGCAACACTAAACGTCATACGTAAAAAAAATTACCGTTGCCGGCGTTGCCGCGTGATATAATTTATTGGGTTCATCTTACGCTTGCCAGACTCTAGTTGTAATAATATGGTTGCCAGATTATTGAATAGCTATCACGTGGGATTAAGTATGGACAAGACATTGTCTCAGTAAAGGCTACCCGTTTATACGTTTCATGCTTAGCTTAGAATTCTACAGAAACCAATAGGGTTATGGACTCAAATGTTATTATTACTCCAAAAGAAAGAAATATGCCTAGTGAAAAAAAATACCATTCTGATATCTCAAAAAACTACGAAGCTACAGCTGTTTTAGTATAGCTTGTTAGAGAGAGAAAACGCTCGGGGATCGTGACTTCACGGCACTCGAGCGTCATAGTAAATGATCATTTCATATGAAGGTGCGTTTTGCGGAAAAAGGGCAGAATATACCCCCTCTTAAAGTTAGTATATACCCCTAGTTAAAGTATACAGAATGAAGCACCTAGGTTCTCCAAACACACTACGGGACGCAGTAAGCAACACCAAGGCACTCCCCAACTTTCTAGACGAGCTGGGGTGGTTAGAGTAGGGCCACACCGCCGTTTCACGCAAAATAGGCACAATGGATGTCGACTTGCGGAAAACGCCCAGTATAACTAACTAACTAACTATCTCTTAAAACTTTGGACACTTGTAACTTTGTGATTATTTAATCCCCTGCTTTACTTAACTTCTTTTCAAAAAATTCAGTCATTACTAAAACTTGGCAATTTATTTATGGAGCCATGTTTGTAGGGATGAAAACGGGACTAGGAGCTCGAAGACCACTGACAAAAAATTAAAATGTGTCATACCAATGCTGTGTCCCTGGTGGTCCCTGAGCGTGTCCTTCTTGGACAGCAGCGCGTGGTTGACCTGCATCACGATCCAGTCGAACAGCGCGCCGTACAGGCATTTCGCCATCGCGTCCCGGGTCGCGATCGCTTCCCCCATTCTGCAAGAAAACGCAGCTTTAGTTTTTGCTTTAATGGGTATTTTCGATTAAGGTATTGGGATATTTCTTAAAATAAACATACACATAAATAAACACTAGATGATGATGACGATTATGATGTGATGCTGACCAGGTTAGTTAATATAAGCTACTACCTGTAGTTGATGACGAGCGTCTCGCCCGAG
The DNA here is from genome assembly GCA_963854355.1 of Epinotia brunnichana. NCBI lineage: Eukaryota > Metazoa > Arthropoda > Insecta > Lepidoptera > Tortricidae > Epinotia > Epinotia brunnichana. The sequence continues at coordinate 10,790,110 of OY977951.1, forward strand.
GCCCGCGCGCGCTTGGACGTGAGCGCGGCCAGCAGCGTCTCCTGCTTGACGCGCAGCAGCGAGGAGATCAGCGAGACCACCTCCGGGTTGCGCACGCCCACCGCCTCGTCGTGGTGGTACGACTTGATGTGATGCTGACCAGGTTAGTTAACATAAGCTACTACCTGTAGTTGATGACGAGCGTCTCGCCCGAGGCCCGCGCGCGCTTGGACGTGAGCGCGGCCAGCAGCGTCTCCTGCTTGACGCGCAGCAGCGAGGAGATCAGCGAGACCACCTCCGGGTTGCGCACGCCCACCGCCTCGTCGTGGTGGTACGACTTGATGTGATGCTGACCAGGTTAGTTAACATAAGCTACTACCTGTAGTTGATGACGAGCGTCTCGCCCGAGGCCCGCGCGCGCTTGGACGTGAGCGCGGCCAGCAGCGTCTCCTGCTTGACGCGCAGCAGCGAGGAGATCAGCGAGACCACCTCCGGGTTGCGCACGCCCACCGCCTCGTCGTGGTGGTACGACTTGATGTGATGCTGACCAGGTTAGTTAACATAAGCTACTACCTGTAGTTGATGACGAGCGTCTCGCCCGAGGCCCGCGCGCGCTTGGACGTGAGCGCGGCCAGCAGCGTCTCCTGCTTGACGCGCAGCAGCGAGGAGATCAGCGAGACCACCTCCGGGTTGCGCACGCCCACCGCCTCGTCGTGGTGGTACGACTTGATGTGATGCTGACCAGGTTAGTTAACATAAGCTACTACCTGTAGTTGATGACGAGCGTCTCGCCCGAGGCCCGCGCGCGCTTGGACGTGAGCGCGGCCAGCAGCGTCTCCTGCTTGACGCGCAGCAGCGAGGAGATCAGCGAGACCACCTCCGGGTTGCGCACGCCCACCGCCTCGTCGTGGTGGTACGACTTGATGTGATGCTGACCAGGTTAGTTAACATAAGCTACTACCTGTAGTTGATGACGAGCGTCTCGCCCGAGGCCCGCGCGCGCTTGGACGTGAGCGCGGCCAGCAGCGTCTCCTGCTTGACGCGCAGCAGCGAGGAGATCAGCGAGACCACCTCCGGGTTGCGCACGCCCACCGCCTCGTCGTGGTGGTACGACTTGATGTGATGCTGACCAGGTTAGTTAACATAAGCTACTACCTGTAGTTGATGACGAGCGTCTCGCCCGAGGCCCGCGCGCGCTTGGACGTGAGCGCGGCCAGCAGCGTCTCCTGCTTGACGCGCAGCAGCGAGGAGATCAGCGAGACCACCTCCGGGTTGCGCACGCCCACCGCCTCGTCGTGGTGGTACGACTTGATGTGATGCTGACCAGGTTAGTTAACATAAGCTACTACCTGTAGTTGATGACGAGCGTCTCGCCCGAGGCCCGCGCGCGCTTGGACGTGAGCGCGGCCAGCAGCGTCTCCTGCTTGACGCGCAGCAGCGAGGAGATCAGCGAGACCACCTCCGGGTTGCGCACGCCCACCGCCTCGTCGTGGTGGTACGACTTGATGTGATGCTGACCAGGTTAGTTAACATAAGCTACTACCTGTAGTTGATGACGAGCGTCTCGCCCGAGGCCCGCGCGCGCTTGGACGTGAGCGCGGCCAGGAGCGTCTCCTGCTTGACGCGCAGCAGCGAGGAGATCAGCGAGACCACCTCCGGGTTGCGCACGCCCACCGCCTCGTCGTGGTGGTACGACTTGCGCTGCGGCTGGAACTCCACGTTGCCTGGAAACACGAAAAAATCATTAGCATCAGTCAAAAGTCTTTATATTTTTGTTTATGTGACTGTGTTCTAATAAAAAAAAAAAAAAAAAAAATGCGCCCTCTTCTGAAAGCATCCAGTTGCTTTTCACAGACTTCGCCAGACCGTCAGTTCACCAAGGGGGCTAGTACAACTTGCTGCCAAGTCGCGAATCACGTACTCACCGACTTTCTCTCTCGTACTAAAATAGAAAAACCGGCCAAGTGCGAATTGGACTCGCGCACGAAGGGTCCTGTACCATTATCTATAAAAATATTTATTTTATTCCGTTTTTAGTATTTGTTGATATAGCGGCAACAAAAATACATCATCTGTGAAAATTTCAACTGGAACTATCACCAGTTGAAATTTCACACACAGACGGACGGTCAGCGGAGTCTTAGTAATAGGGTCCCGTTTTATTCTTTGAGTACGGAACCCTAAAAAGAAGTAGATTTTCTCGGTCGCATTGCAAAGTGACTTGTCACTTGTGCAAGCCCGTCCTATAGCAGGGTACTTGAGGGTACCCAACTAATAGGAGATGGGTTTTCGTTTTAACCCAAAGACGGTTTAGGGTTTCACGTACAGTTTAGGATCTATTAACAGATATTAACAGCTGACTAATTTTGTCCGCTTAGTAGTAGCAAGGCTTCCATAGAAACCGATTAAAATTAACTTGCCTGTTCCAAGACATTTAATCGTCTTACCCGCAACCTTTAAGAAACAAGACAAATTCGCAGCTTACGTGTTATCTTAATATAATTTCGGCAAAAATAAATATGAAACGATAGGATATATTTTGGACATAAATCAGCATGAATGGCCTAATAGCATAAAGGGCGTGCCAGGATAATCTAAGTGATTCTGCCCCCGACGAATTTGGGCTTGTAATTATTATGGTTGGTGTGGCTCTACACCAGTAATTATTGTGCAAAATTTGAGCATCCTAAACATTATAGTTTTTGTAAAAAAAAATACGAAAAATCATTGTTCTTTGATAACTTTTTTTCTAGTTAACCGATTTTAGTATTATTCACATATGTTGTACATTGAGTCAAGATAATTGTATGACATAATAATATTTTCATTATGTCATAGCAAAAAAAAAAAAAAAGCTGACTAAACTTTTTTAATTTTTTTTTTAATTACTTTAAGGTTAGAGACCACTCTAGTTTTTTCACCAATAGTACACCCACTAATAAAGTACAACATGTATTTTTTTCAAAAAAAATTCTGAGGGAGAACATAGAGATATCTTTACATACATTTCCTAGACTCGCCTTAATATAACATAATACGAAATGTGTGAAACCTCTTTAGAGAAACGTGCAGTTTGCATACCTACTTAATACTGGCCACTTACATTTCGTTACGGTAAATTAAAAAAAAAGTTTAAAAGTAAAAAAATATTATAAATTATTTTCGTATTATGTTATATTATATTAAGGCGAGTCTAGGAAATGTATGTAAAGATATCTCTATGTTCTCCCTCAGAATTTTTTTTGAAAAAAAATACATGTTGTAGTTTATTATACTTCGATTTTTTTAGCATTAGAAAGACCTTGACAGAAGTAAGTGTAAGGTTTTTTATAGAACACGTTTTACGATACCTGCCGTAAATGCGGCGGAATAAGTGGAAAACTATGAAAACATTTTTTAAAGCATATTAGACGATAGCAAAATGTGTAAATTGCATTTACTTAAAAGGATTATTTAATAATACAGCATTAATATTTTATTTGTGTTATTTTTGATGTATCGCAAAAAAATTGCATGATAAAAAACCCAAAGAAGCAGAGGTTTCAAACAAACGGAACGTTTTAAACGCATAAATTGCGACTAAATTGAAGAGATCGTGTCCCACATCAATAAGAGTTTAGCGTTTTGACATTTGCAATCGGTCGGATAAAATGTCCGCCATTACATTGTTCATGTTTGTTTTTAAACGTCACTCTCATCTCGTATCTCGTATGTCATGCGAATGCAAGTGCGATACTTTGTCATTATCCCAGAATCTTGTTGTTTTGAGTTTTTAAATTTCATTGTTTTCCGTTAAAGTTATTTGTTATTGTTGTTGTTATTGTTATTATATTTCGTTGATAGTGCGGTTCAATTCAGGTGCCTGAGTGCGGCCCTTACTCTGATATTATTTACTAAATAATAACTCCTAATAACTACAAGGTTACATCGCACTAGTGTGTGGTGGAGGTGGACGAGGTCGGCAAAGCTTCAAATTAAGCTAAAATAGGTTCTACTTACTTATTTCAGAGAGATCACTTGATATGCATGCATTTTAAGGTTAAAACCACCCAATTTAATGTAGTGAAAGGTTAGGTTAGGTTAGGAATAGTTAATAATAATATAATTATATATAATATTTACAAACCTAAGTGATAGGAAATGTGAAATATTGATAAGTACCTATGATGTAACAAACAAAATTACACAATTATTTAATATTTTATTATTAACTTCTGAAGAAACAGGTTTACGACACCTGCTTCTTTGTTTATCGAATTTCTAATGCTAAAAAAATCGAAGTATAGTGGATGTACTTATTGGTGAAAAAACTAGAGCGGTCTCTAACCTTTAAGTAATTAAAAAAAAAATTTTAAAAGTTTAGTCAGCTTTTATTTTTTTTTTGCTATGACATAATGAAAATATTATTATGTCATACAATTATCTTGACTCAATGTACAACATATGTGAATAATACTAAAATCGGTTGACTAGAAAAAAAGTTATCAAAGAACAATGATTTTTCGTATTTTTTTTTTTTACAAAAACTATAACGTTTAGGGTGCTCAAATTTTGCACAATAATTACTGGTGTAAAGCCACACCAACCATAAAAATTACAAGCCCAAATTCGTCGGGGGCAGAATCACTTAGCTTATCCTGGCACGCCCTTTGTTCATCTCTAATTCTATTTCAACTTGTATTCAGTTGAGAAGCATTTTCCTCAGTACGAATTGATAAAAATAGCCTGTTTATTAATATGTACAATGCCAACACATTTTGGTATGACTTTGAACTAAATATTTTGTTAATAACTCTGGTTGCAAATACGCGATAATTTTCGTAACAACAATATATAGGAACATGAGATATGCCTAACACAGTTTATTGTTGAATTGGAATTTATAATAAGTTTTTATTTAATTATCCTACACAAGTGTATACAGCCTGTATGTTTAATATTACCTCAAATTTAAACCATACGTAGCTTTTAGTACTATGAACCGATATTGCAAGAAAATTGTATGTTAATCTTAACTACCAAAGCGTAATAAATTTGTAAAAATTTATCGAGCAGCAATGTAAAATGCTTACACTCATTTGACACATGGAAGAAGCGGGTTACTTGTGACAGTTGTGACGTCACATCAGTAAGACAATGCAGTGATACATTGCGTGCTGAATTATATTTATAAGGAAAAAAAAAGTTAGTAGTTAAGAAAAAAATTCTTGCAATATCGGTTCATAGCCCTAACACCTACCTCTGGTTACAATTTGAGGTAATATTAATAAAAAGCGGCCAAGTGCGAGTCGGACTCGCACATGAAGGGTTCCGTGAAATAAATTGCGGTTTACGATTTATGACGTATTAAAAAAAACTACTTATTAGATCTCGTTCAAACCAATTTTCGGTGGAAGTTTACATGGTATATCATATATTTTTTTTAGTTTTATCATTCTCTTATTTTAGAAGTTACAGGGGGGGCACACATTTTACCACTTTGGAAGTGTCTCTCGCGCAAACTATTCAGTTTAGAAAAAAATGATGTTAGAAACCTCAATATCATTTTTGAAGACCTATCCATAGATACCCCACACGTAAGGATTTGATGAAAAAAAAATTTTTTGAGTTTAGTTCTGAGTATGGGGACCCCTAAAACTTAATGTTTTTTTTCGATTTTTGTGTGAAAATCTTAATGCGGTTCACAGAATACATCTACTTACCAAGTTTCAACAGTATAGCCCTTATAGTTTCGGAAAAAAGCGGCTGTGACATACGGACGGACAGACAGACAGACAGACGGACGGACATGACGAATCTATAAGGGTTCCGTTTTTTGCCATTTGGCTACGGAACCCTAAAAATACACGCTGTATAATGGAATTAAGCATAAGATCATTAATTAATAAATGAAAGTGAATGATTAATTAATTAATTAATTAAAGTGTATTAGTGGGTCCAATAAACTGATTCGTATATCATGTTAATGATACCTTGAACTCATTACGTGATATCTGTATTATTCATACAGCAATAAACCCTACTGAAATAGCGACTATCGAAAGAGTTATCTATGTGTATCTCAAGATAAACCTTTCAGATAAAGAGAAATTAAAACGCGCAAGTTTATTTGGTAATAGAAAAACGAATAAAAGTTGAAACATACCTAGAAGTAGCACCGCAGATAGGACAGCGAACAGTCTCCGCTGCTTGTCCATGGTGAAGCCAACCATTTCCATGGACTGCTTGAGGCGCGAGAACTCATACTGCTCGTCGACGCCGGGCACCACACTGCAGCCGGTCTTCGACAAGTAGTGGTACTTGTCCACACTGAGCAGATGCAGTTGCTCCCTCTCCTGCTCCGAAGCACCCGCCAACAAATAGTAAAACACGTGATAGTTCCTCTCGTTCCGCCCCTGACTGCATATCCTCGACTTCTCCAATAGATACTTCTGCACAACAGCACCATGGACCATTCCATTCTCCTTGTAGTTAACTTGGATGAATTTCCCGAAACGACTGGAGTTGTTATTGTGGGCAGTCTTCGCGTTTCCGAACGCTTCTAGCACCGGGCCGGCGCTGAGTATAGTTTGCTCGACGCCGCTGCCATGCGAGCCCTTCTGACTGAGCGCCGTCAAGTGGTGAAGGAGGAAATTCGTACTTTCCGTCTTCCCAGACCCGCTTTCTCCACTGATCACTATGCACTGGTTAGTTCTCTCGCGAACCATACAGTGGTACGCCGCGTCGGCGACGGCGAATATGTGCGGTGGAAGACTGGACCCTATCCTCTTATTCTGGTAAAGCTTCACGTACTTAGGGTTGTAGATAGGATAAAATTTGAAAGGATTGAGAGCTATTAGTATAGAACCGACATATGTGTAGATGTATCCGGCTGCGAATCTCGCTCTCAAGTTGTCCAACAGAGTCTGTTCGTTTAGTTCCGGCAGTTGACATAGGTCTGGATATTCGCGGTCTTTCGGCTGGTACAAAAATCTCTGGAAGTAGTCTTTTATTAGCTGCGGGTCGACCGAGAAGTTCTCCATCCACGGTTCGTCTGGTATTTTCTCACGCAGGTAGAACCTAAAAATAGTTAAAGAAAATATTAGTTATATCGTCGCAACCGAGTGATCGTGAAAGGAGGATATACAAATACGATTTATTTATGAGTCACATGACCGGGATGAAATCTAAACATTTGTGGTGTTGCAGAATATTTTTAGAGTTGTTTAGCGGCAACTTTCAGTTGTGGGGGCACTCGGGCAGGAAGGAATATGCGTTATCGACGACGGCGGCAGGATGCGTGCGTCATCGCGCCGACATTATCCTCAATCACAGTCCGAGTTCCTCCTTTAAAAACATTCAAGTCAAATAAGCGACTTTTAAACGAGAGCTTGTTAATTATTTATTAGGCTTTATTAAGATGTTCCAGCCGATCGCTCCATCCATATATAGAGATTAATTACTATAATTAGCGAGATGAGTACGAGTCATACCTAGACATTGTTGAGATTGCTCCGGTATAAATAGTGTCACCGCGACAAAGCGATTAAACAAACAGATACATAAACAAAACTGTAGTTATGCAAAAGCGTGTAAGCAAGGTCTCGCGAACGTACGCGCGTATAGCGCTGCGGTAATTATTGCAGGCCATGATTGTGTGCCGCAGAACACTGCTACCACTAGCGCGTAAATGGGGAAAATGAACACATTTTACTAACTTCAGGACAAATATACATTACGCATAGAATTTATTTCTCCTTTACTTCCCTCTATAAATAAGCACCCTACTTACATAGCACACTGGTTTGATAGGTTGGGGAATGATCAGGATCACCGCCGTTATGCTTATAAAAAGTAAGCTAAGTAATAGAACAGACAACAATACGACGCGTAGAAAATGACGGAAAAGAAAAAGGTCTGATTTTCAGGTTCAGCAGTGTACGACTACTGAGTGAATGATCGGTCTTCTAGGCGACTGAATGGGGGTGGGTGCCTAAAGTGATTTTATAACTTCCGATATGACTAAAAAGAACCAAATTGGCAGCTTGGCATTGGTACTCAAATAATTTAGAAGTTACGACGCCTATTAAAGGAATTCCCTTTCATGGCTCAATTAGTTGTTATGACAATAACCATGATGAGACAATGACTAATATGGCGCGAACATACCGAGTTAATCCCCACGATGAATTTCGGGGAATTAAAGTATGACCGGAACTTAGCCGAGATGGTCCAACGATATTTCTGTGTTTAAAATAGATTAGTAGGCTTAGTGGATAGGAAGGTCATCCTAAGAGTAGGACAGTGTAACTGGAGACTAGTAATAAAAATGTGACTCAGTCATATGTACTGCAATTACCTTTCTAGTATCATTACTCGTTACAAGAAATATCAAGGTCAACAATAATGAAGTGCGCTGCGTACATATCCTTCGTGTAGTAAAAGGTTACGTGTAAACATTGTTGAGTTAAAAAATAATATTAATAATAAAAAAAACACCATAGTTTACATCGTCAAGTAGGATTTCCTGAATATAGGATAACATACTTGATACTACCTACTTCCACCCACTCACTCAGGGTCTGATTTAAATGCTCGTGAATTTACATGACCTTTTCACGCCACTGCTCGGAAATATGGCCAAGAAGATTAGAAAGATGAATGAGAGTAGAAAGTAGTTCTTAGTAGTACAATTCAAAAACAGTCAAACAATGTAGATTTGCAAAGTAAAATGTAGTGTTTAGCGGCCTTTTTTACTTTCTACTCTGCTATTGGTCAATTATTTTTGAGTGGTTGGTCATTTTAATAGTGGTTGTTCAGTTTGAACAGCTCTTCAACCAATCACAGGGCGTCGAGCGGGAGGAGCGGCGCCGCCGCGCCGGCGAGCGGTGCCGCGCTTCTTTTGTTTTTTCATTAGTATTATGATCTTCAAAATTAGGAACTTAATTTTGATTTAAAATTATGATTATTTGCAATTTCCTCGCAGTAGGCGTGAAAAGCACTATGTTAAGCCTCGGCCGAAAGTGCTTACTTACTTTCTAGCCTCTACAACAATGTACTATACCTACAGATTAACATGATAATACAGCTCAACAATCGTAATAATCATTTCTGATAATGTTACTTAATGAATTTAGGCAGTAAATAAAACATAATTAACATCTTAGAAAGGTTGAAAACCCCCGACATTTTCATTTTAAAGTTCTATATCTCAAAAACGCCTTAACCGATTCTGTTGAAACATAGCTAAGAACCACCTCGATCAAGTCGGCTTTGAGACAAAAAAACCGCATTAAAATCGGTTAACTCGTTTAGCAGCTACGATGCCACAGATAGACATACAGATACACCACAGGCACGTCAAACTTTTAACATCCCTTTTTTTGCGTCGGGGGTTAAAAAGTATAGGGAAAGATATGAAGTGGCGAGGTGCAGCTGCAAAGCCGTTTTGTAGTTTATATGTAGTGTGGTGTGGGGAAAACTCTTTTTGATGATGACACATATATTACGCTATTATGGCGTAAATCCCACTCGACTGAGGTCTTTGACGGTCAAAGTTCATTAAGTTCAGTCGTAACTTTTAAGAAAGGCTTCTCTAATGTGGCAAGTGATTCTAGAACCAATTATGACAATAGGAGTGTAATTTCAAAATTAATTATTAGAAAGAAGGCAAAAAAGTATGCCTAGTGACGAAAATCCCTTTCAGATTACTCAAAAAATTACGAAGCTACAACCGTTTTAATATTGCTTGTTAGAGAGAGAAAACGCTAGGGGATCCTGACGTGACGATCCACGAGCGACATCATATGACTGTGTAATATTTTTTTGGATAAGTAAATAAATCATCATCATCCTATCAGCCGAAAGACGTCCACTGCTGGACATAGGCCTCCCCCAAAGAGTGCCAAAATGACCGGTCCAGCGCCACCCGCATCCAGCGAGCGTCATAGTAAATGACAATCGTTTCATATGGTGTGTTTTGCGGAAAAGGGACAGAATATACCCCCTCTTAAAACTTTGAACACTTATAACTTTGTGATTACTTATTTAATCCCTTGCTTAACTTTTTTCTCCATTTGACAATATTTTTAATCCTTTTTCGAGAAAATTCATCATTAATTGGTGTCTTTACGTTGATAAGGGAAAATCAGCTATTAAGGATCTTAGGAAGGCTTACCTATAGTATTGTCCAGAGGTGTTGTTGGGCCATAGAAGCATAACGGCGACGGGCGACTCATTGGGACCGAGCCTCCTCTCTTTGCATTCACCGCTGACCGTGTCTCCCACCACCTAAATTGTTAAACATCACACGTAAAGGTTGCTTTTGGTTTCTTTAACAATATTTGTTGGTAAATAATGTAAACAATTGGTACTTTGTAAAAGTAAACACAACACTGTTAGATTATAGCCTGATGTGGTTACATTGATATTACAAGTAATGTACGAGTAGTATTGTATGTTAGTACATACATATTACGTCTTGGCATGTCACGACGCCGTTTCAGCAGTTATAAAAAATATATCCCTTTAACACATACTTTCTAGCTAAAAAAACCATTGAGAATAATTTTTCGTTATAATCTGTTTGATTTGATGCAGTTATTTTTATATCATCATTTGCTAGCCCTTACCAATTCCATTTATTAGGGATCAATACAACATGATTTTTTGTTCCATATCTCTCACTTGATACCTCATCACTCACATTCATGTGTCATGTTCATGTGCATTTATTTTCTATGTATACAATAAATATTAAGTATATTGCAGTGAACATGGAATTTTATGTAACAGTAGTTGCAGGTAAACTAATCAACACATTTTGCATAACAAAGTAACACCTACATGCTAGAGAGTGGTGTTATATTAAATGAATAAGGTCGCGTCGTATCGGCCCACGGCACAGGTGCGCGGAAGAATGCATCTTGGAATCTAATGTGACTCAAACATTGTATATGACATTACAACAATACCGACATATCCATTAGCTTTTGTCATTTAGCATTAGTGACTAAGTGATTTTTTTTATCACAGTTTCCTGTCCCACCCAAACAAACGGAGTTTCGTTCTCATTTTAAAACTACGTGTTGGATATTAGTTTATATAGCGTTTATAAAAAAACAAACGAAATAGAGCAAAAACAAGTTTTGTATGAAAAACTTAAATTTACTGTATTTTTTTACTATGGCATTTGAAGCTACATAAACAAAGTTTCAGAGCAAACTAGCTAGTTGTTTTAAAATGGAACATACTACGTTTGTATGGAGAACGGAGCTTGCCGGGGAAAAAAATCTGCTGAAATATGAATAGTGCCTTGATTCAGTGTTTTGTTTTCAATTTGCCTAAGTGGACGAGGGTGTTAGAGATTATAGATTACATCAAGGGCTTTCAATTCACTTGATCTACAACTACAGTAGAATCAACTTAAGAAATGAATGTGGTTTTGTATACTTTTACACACAGTTCAATTTGCAGGATTCCTTTAGCATACTTAGAAGTTTGCTGCTGTGTTGTAGTGAACTTTACTATTATGTTACAACTTTTAAAGTTTGGTAGGGAATATGTTTCTAGCAATTATATTTGTGTTTCTAAATATCATGACTTACCTCTGCCAGTTCAAATGGTCCTCCTGAGCCATTATTTAAGTTTAGCTTGTCGGCAATGCAACAGACTATCTCATCAGAACTGGTTTGCTTGGAGGCTTCCACTGAGAGAGCCTCGTATTGTGCTGAGAGTGCGCCCACAAACACCTAAACAATGAAAGGATATGCATTAATTAATCCTGCAATGTAAGTTAAGTTGGAAGACTACTATTGTACAAAGTGCTGCCTTTAGAATAGATCACTCTGGGCAAGCACCCAAGACGGACCAGAACAAACCTGCTCACCTAAAGTAACATATTCAACAGCCTGTCATTTTTAGTTTGGCACCATAAGCATAAATACCAGAACTAGAAGGTTTAAATGAGTCATACTGGCTGCAGTGGACACTACTCATTCCCCCTAGCTAGTGTACTTTCATTGTCAGGTATCCAGTAGGTGGGTGCTTTCCTCTACATTAATACCCGGAAAACCATGTATCAGCACTGAGTGAGTTAAATTTTGGCAAAGGTGACCTTAGCATACAAGTTATCAGTCACTGTTTTTACTGATTTGAAATGTTGTTTCAGCAACAAAGAACCGTTGTTTTATAAAAAAAAAAAAAAAACATTTATTTCTGACTAAAGTCCATATATGGTTAGTAAACAATATCCATACCACTAGTACAGTTAAATGGGTACTTTAATGTTTAAAAGTTCCAGATTTATGTAACCTACATAATCCATGATAAGAGATGGTTGGGCACAGAATTCACTTAATGGTGTAAATTTTACAACTAAGGAGCCAGAATGTGGATTTTTTGATTCATGAGTTTGGGTCAGTTAACCCCTTAAATCCAAGTTAATATAGATCAAGACCAATTTTACAAATTATTTCATACATTTTATTCAGACCTGAGTTGGGATTGGTTACAAAAGGATACACTTTTCTCACTAACCCAAAACCTAGTTTTATGCTCGACACTTAGGGGTGGACTTTAACATGTATTGGGCTGTTTTGACCCCATGCCGCAATGGACACATTAAGGAATTTTAGTACACATTAAAGTAAACACAATTGAGAATAACTAGCTCTAGCTGAGTACCAACAAAACACTTCAACCAGATTCATAAATACAAATATCAAAAGGAAAATATTCAAGTTGTTTCTGAAGATGCAACTTTGAATTGTAATAAATTTGCCTGAATAGTGAACTATTTAGTTATTGTTTATTTAATAAAAGAGTGGATCAAGTTCATGATCTTCCTAGCATTTTCCTGGTTGTAACTTAAAGGAGCCCAGCATGGATTGGCATCTAATCCCAAGATTTGGCATACACATAGTTTTACAAAAGCAACTGTCATAAGATATGGGGATAAGTGGCATACTTGAAGAGAGGCTTATGCTCAGCAGTGGGCGTTTACAGGCTGATAATGATGATGATGATGGTCTGACATTCTAACACTGAGGGAAAACCAGACCTTATTGGCATTAGACCAGTTTCCTCATATTGTTTTCCTTCACCAAAAAGTGACTGTTAAAATATCAAATGATATTTTGTACATAATGAAAAACCCTGTGGTACGAGCCAGGGTTCTAACCAACACCCTCCAGATTGCGACCCATCATCTACAGGTGCATCAATCTATTTATGGTAAATGTACACTATAACAAGTTCTTTATAAAGTTATAGCTTTAAATCAATCAAGTTGAGTATATTTTCATAAATAAAATAGTTACACAAGTAAAGTGTTCAACAATATCACTGCAGGACCTTATCAAAATGCAGTTTGAGCTTCCTGTCCAAGCTAGCCTTGAAAATGTCATGTCACTAACCTGCACAATATATCTGTGATTTTCTGCGTGAGCCATCCTGTGGCATCCTAATGCTTGCGTGTGAGAGGCGAATCCTTGATCCTCATTTTGCACTACCACTGTGTACTTGTTGAACACACAAACATGTGAATGGCCAATCAAACAATTCAATTGTATTTCTCTTCCACCTTGTATAAGAAACACTTGTAAGCGCAATAAAATTGATCGTAGTAACGTCCGATCGTGGATTCATGTAGTATTTAGTGAATATTGCTGTAAAGCGGTTCTCATGCACCTGACCCCCAGAGAGCTGAACTCAACCGTGACAGATCCATAAAATGTCATATCCCGACAAATAATGGTATCTCACGGCGCCGCTTCGCTTTGTATACTATCCTGGTGCCCCGTTATTTGTAAAACGCTCGGCTCCGTCGAACACAAAGAAGAGAAATCTTGGATTTGGGTCACATGCTGATTAATTGGAATGGTCTCTTGGATCACTCTTCCCGTTTCTTCTGTATAGCTCCTTAGTAAACTCTTCAACTGAAGAATTAGCCACCGGTAAGCACAAGCTATCGCTAATAATATAATCTCATTACAGATAAAAATAACACAATATAATAAACTGCAGCGAAATCGGTGTCTCCAACAACCTGTTATTTGTCAAACACGACTTTAGTTAGCACTCCACGTAATCGCACCCGTTCAACTTCTGCGATTTTTATAACGATGGAAACATTTTTCACTTGTTCAAGCTTCTGTGATCATTTTAATATTTTACTTCAAGTTACAGAAATTGTTTTCTTGAAGTATTCTAAACTACAGAACCACCATTTTTATTTGTGTCTGGTAGAATTAAATCGTGTATCTAAACGTAATTATTTCAAAGGACATCTAAAATATATGGTATTCGCTACATTGTTTTAGCAATCTGTATTTGGTAGGATTATACCACAGACAATATTACATTGAGTTAAGAATAGACCATGTAAAAGTTAATAATACTTTATCTGTGTTTGTTTCTAATGTTGGTACACGCAAAAACATACACGTAGTACTTTCGAATAACTTGATATAAGTAGACTTCGTTCTGTTTATTTCATATAAATAATGCAAAGAATAAGGATAAAATTTTAACAATTAAAATACAGTTTCCAGTAAAACAAATACTCTAAGATTGGTATTAGAATTATAAACCCAGTTACACCGCAATTGTTATAAATCGTATTATTATAACTTATTTTCATGGCTGCCAATACTGCAAACACCTAAAAGATATTTGTTTTAGGTATTTACGTTAGATGTCGCTACTTCAGATTCTGTAGGGCTCCTTCTGTCTTGCTTTTATTGCAGCCTAATGAACAACCTATGAATAGCCAGCACCAAAGAGTCAGCACGGCTATCACAGAGGGCTTACCGCGAACAGCATTCGAAGTTTTCCTTCTCTGTCAGACTTGCGAGTTTGTACTTAAGTGCGACAGAGAGGGAAAACTTCGAATGCTGTTCGCGGTAGGCCCTCAGGACGGCCCGCGAGCTGTGTCGCGGCGACATAGACTATCCGTCTCTTTCTAAACTGTCTAATTAGAAAGAGATGGATAGTGTATCTCGCCGCGACACAGCTCGCGAGCCGTCCTGTGATAGCCGTGCAGCCAAGGTGCAGCCGTCCGGTAAACGAGATGAAGTGAGAAAACCAGTAGTTTGGTTTGGTATCTCACCCTCTCGTCAGATGCTACGATGATCTTGAAAGGCTCAGGCAGCAGAAGGCCTGTTCCTCTCGCCATTTAGACTAAACTCGGGTCTCGTGCATGTCGAGCTGTCGGTTGTGTCGTTGTAATGTTGTGTTGGGCAGGGTATAATGTAGGAACCTGCATGGTTTGATTATAGTCCAGGCAATGAACTGACAACTTGTATGGAAAAAATGTCAAATTTGGCAATAATTTATAATAGCTGATTTTTTCTTTGTAATGGATATATTATCAATTAAATAGTTACCTAGTGACAAAATCCAACAAAATTTCAGACATCAAAAAAATGATAACTTAACTAGCTTCTGAAAAGTCAGAAAAAATATAAATATATGGTTTTATCTTTATTGTGGTTCATTTACATTTGCTCTATAATATTCACGATAAATTATAAAAAAAAAAACAATTCATGCTTTATTTAAATCTATATAAATACTTCCGGATGGAAAGTTTGTTGGATTCTTGAATAAAGCATCTTAGAATAATGTTTTAAAATTAATTAAACAAAAAAAACGCTAATATAAATTAATGTTTTTCAAAACCGTATTTTGTCTGGAGTTTTATGAAACTGGGAGATGAACAGCGGGACAGACTAGTTTCTCAAAATCGATCAAGTTCAGTTGGTTTGTTTTAACGAGTCTAAACATATCGTAAGTTCTAAATAAGCAGGTAACTATCCAGCAAACTGCAGTGATTTTCATTTTCATCTTAT
Source organism: Epinotia brunnichana (assembly GCA_963854355.1). Taxonomy (NCBI): domain Eukaryota; kingdom Metazoa; phylum Arthropoda; class Insecta; order Lepidoptera; family Tortricidae; genus Epinotia; species Epinotia brunnichana. The sequence continues at coordinate 10,805,919 of OY977951.1, forward strand.
TTGCTTCATTATTTGCGGTAAGTAATAAAGTATTGTTAGGTACCAAAAAAGTTGTTATTAAACAGGCTGGCATAAATGTTTTTTTTCGATAGTTATATAGGTGGTATTATATACGTAATCCTTTTTTTTCAAAACTTGCATTCTGTCAATATCATACAGAACATTCTGCTATTTAAATAATTATTTCTTTGGTCCGCGAGTAAGTCAGATAGCTACAAACTTTAGGGTAGACCGAGGGGTAATCACGTAACGTTCCGAACGCACGTCGGTACAATTTAACTGTCAATTTTCCATATAAAAAGTGACATTTAGACCTACCCGACGTTCGTACAATGCGTTACGTGATCGACCTGCGGTTACGATTGAACCAATATTTCGTATATCGTTCGTAGTTTTGCTTTTTATAATATGTGAGATGAAGAAAATATATCAAGTGAATGAGCGTGTTTTTATCTACTAAAAACGGCAATAGAATTTTGGGGCTAGGTGTTTTAATTTTAGTAGTTGATCAAATTGAAAAAAAAAAAACGATATGTTTCAACTGACCCTATCCCAGGAGCGGTTGAAACAGTGACAAATTATAATACTTTTATGTGTTTTATTCGTAATTTTTATGAGATCACGTATAATTTAGGAACTGTTTTTAATCAGCTAGCGTTTTTGCGCTTCAATGTTAATTTCTACGAATATTATGAGTCATTTGTCACCTTATTTAAGTAAGTAATAAACCAAAGCAAAAATAAACTGTTTGCATTTTAAACGTAACAAGACTAGTTAATTAAAAATACATGAAAATAAACTATTACTTTGACTTTCATTAGTCAATGCCAAAAAAATACAAGCAAATCAACCGTCCCCACCTCCTACTTTCGGAAAAATGCCGTTGTAGTAATAATGAGAATAATGATACAGTAAAACTAAATACGCTGACATGATACACAAGCTTCACTTCAAACATAGACACACACTCAATAATCTCAATTAAAAAGAAACCAGAATAATTGAAAAACTACGAGTGAAAATACTTACTTTTGGGGATCAAAACACAATCTTCTACAAACAAATTACGCCACGTGTACAGTCGACGCCAAAAATATATGTTTACACTTTTGCACCTTATTCCATTGTAATAAGGCGAAAACTTCAAACATATTTTTGGCGTCGACTGTACAAACCGATCGTCCGCTTCTTTCCCCCCTTGGACCCCTCGCCGTCTCGCCAGCGGTTTGCGAGATATTTGCGTTGTTTCAACCGTTCCCCGTCTACCCTACTTACGTCGAAATTGATATTCGTATCGATAAATGTAAATAGTGCAATTTACAATCGAAATAATTTTGTCAAGTGAGTACTTAGTGCAATTTACCGCGAACCATGTTGTGAATTCTGCGGCCACGAAATAAAGTCAACTGACACACCAGGCGCCAGGATACTTAAATAGGTAATTGCTAAGACGGATTACAGGTAAGTCGACTTCCTTGCATCTACGAGTAAATACCTGCGTAGACAGGTACCTAATTATTTTTCAGATCGCAGTGCCTCAATAACGTTATTTCTTCCGGCGCCTGTCTATATTTTCTGAGACACAACCTAGATGTAAGTATTTAAAGCAAAAAAGGCTCCTTCTTAGATTACGTGTTCCCTTTCCACCAGGTCGGTTCCTCTTCCGCATGTTATCAGATACAAGCGTTGCCGCTGCGTACCTAATCGTTGCCACTGATTGTGTTAAGGCGCTCTTATTAGACGATATTTAGGTATTTGCGGTGGTGAGGCAGACGGAGCGGGAGACGCGCGTCCCGCGCACCCCGCTAACGGCCTTATTCTGTTGGCATCCGTATTCGGCTCGTTTTTGCGGATCATACGATCAAATGTTTGTCTTCTTGAATAATTGTTTTATTTTTCAAATCTTGGTTGATTTGTGTAAGATTGTCCCCAAATATTTATTGTTTATTTATTTATATCTATTTTTATAGAAAATATGGAATAATAGGTAGTTACAGTTCTTAAGTACATCGTATTATGATGACATCAATTATGGACACTTACTTTCCAAAGATTGTATGTTAGTACAGATTTCTTCATCATCAATCCACCTCTCGTTTTCCCAGTTCCTAGGTGGGTGCTTCTGTTTTCCAAATACGTAGAACTGATAAAATAATAGTACATCTTCACTTCCTAAGGGTGAACGTCACCAATTATGGATTGTACTAATATATAACAGTTTATTTTAAATTGAAATATAGTTATATCGCCGGTTAACGCCCGCTTAAGAAACCATCAAAAATAATAAATAAATAGCTATGTTCATCTATTTATCTCCTGGCAAATTATATTGTTACCATAATTATTACCTTTGTTACATAAGTATGACTGACTGATCAAAAACTGGATAATTAGACCACTGTTAGTCAGAAGAGCATTTTATTATACAGGGTGGTTATTTTAAGACCAGCAAGTTCTTCAGTACATGACTATGTCTATTAAAAAATGTAATTTGACCAAACATCATATAAAAATAACAAATTCAATTTGTCTCTTAAATACCTAAACGTGTTATGTCACTGCGCTCGCGCGGCGCGTGCTGCCTACCATGCTACCTCGACCAGCGGCCACACCGCGATGGACCTTGATACTCTCAACAAGCCAACAAGATTGGACTAACACTTGTTACTTGGCTCTATACTCCAGGCAAAATACGGTTTCGAAAATCATTAATTTATAATAGCGTTTTTTTGTATATTTCAGTTTTAATCGTTATTCTAAGATGCAATTTACACAAGAATCCAACAAATTTTCCAACCGGAAGTAATTATATAAATTTAAATTAAGCTTTAATTGTCTTTTTTTGTTTGATTTATATTGAATTTTTTAAAGCAAATGTAAATTAAGGTAAAAGCGTCCTCGATCTCATGCCATTTTTCTCGGTATTTAACCAACTGCATCCAGCTAGGTCCGGCGACCTCAGTAATGTCATTGGTCGTCTACCTTTCCTTCTTTTGCTTTTCGACCCTGACCAGTTTGTTGCTTCCAGTGCCCATCTTTTCTCCTAATATCTGGCGATATATGGCTTTTACCCGAATGGGGTCCATATAAGAAAGAAAAAATGGCATAAATCTTTTAGATTTAGTAAATATGTACTAACACAAACAATATGAAATAAATAAAGCTTAAATAAATATATATATAAACTAGCTGTTGCCTGCGACTTCGTAAATTAGTTTTGTACAGTCAGCATCAGATAGTTAGTAGCAGCCTAGGTAACCAAATATATCGCAACACGTCTTTATTACTATAGGAGTAAGGATGTGTTACGATATATTTGGCTACTTTGGCTGCTACTAACTATGTGACGCTGACTGTACCTAGTATTTTAGTAAACAGTCTAAAACCGAAGAAACAAATCTCTCTTTATTTCAAAATGTCTTGCTCTCTATACAAACTTAGAACCCTCTATGAACTCTCATAGTAAATAGTCTGAAACCGAAGTTACAAATTTCTTACTTTAAAAATGTCTTGCTCTCTATACAAAATTCGAACCCCCTTTTAACCTTCTTAAGTATTGAGTTAAAAAAACGCTGAAATAAGTTTTGTAGTATTTTAGCAAACATTCTAAAACCGAAGTTACAAATCCCTTACTTTAAAAATGTCTTGCTCTCCATACAAACTTTGAACACCCTTATAATCCCCTTTAGGGGATGATTTGCAAAAACGCTAAAATAAGTTTTGTAGTCTAAACAGGCTAAGTTCGAAGTTACAAATCTCATACTTAATAATTTTATTGCTCTCCATACAAACTTTGAACGCTTATCAGGGAAAAATTAAAAATAAAACACTAAGTTTTTTTATTCTAATAGGTTCGTATTTTTTCTACAAAATATCAAGCCTCTAGCTAAAAAAAGTGTTTCCCATACGAACCTTGCACCGCTTTTTAACCCCTTAAGGGGTGAAGTTTTCCAAAACGCTGGTAGTAATTTTTTGTATTTTAATAAGTAGGTACTTAATCTTTCTACAAAGTTTTAAGTTTCTACCTAAAAAAAAGTTTCCCCCATACAAACATTGCACCTCTTTATCCCCCTCTTAGCAGGTGGAATTTTCCAAACCACTGAAAGTAATTAACCTGTATATTTGTATTCTAATAAATAATCTTTCTACACAATGTCAAGTCTCTAGCTAAAAAAAAAGTTCCCTCCATACAAAATTTGCACCCCTTGTTAAGCCCCTTAGGGGCAGAATTTTCCTAAACGTTGAAAGTTGTGAACCATTTTTTTAAATCTCTTAAGATATTCACACTGCCTTCACTGTATATCCTAGAAGTAGGTATTTTTGTCAAGACCAATCCAAGCATGTTCAGTAACGTTTCAGAAGGCCGCAGATTTCCGACACGTAAACAATACAAACATAAATTGAAAACTTTGCAGGGTAGCAACAACACAGGTCTAATCAGAGGTGGAATCTTGGGAATGGCACCAAACATTTTCAATAAAATTCCAGACCGAATTAAACACTGGATATTAATAAATTTAAAAGACAATTGACTTCATACTCAGATTCAGATTCAGATTTGTTTATTATCATAATTTTACAATTGAAATCATAGTACAATGAATATACAGATAAAAATGTGTTAAAATTATGACTTGTCAGTTACAATAAAATACAATAGATGTGTACAGTTGTGTACATAATTGTTATTATTTGTAAATAGTTTAATAATACTCATACTCATAGGATAATGCTATTACATAAAATAGAGAAAGAAAACATAAAACAAATATTAACATCAAGCTTTTAAGATCTTGTTATTTAGTCATTTGAAAGAAATTCTTGTAAACTATACAGTGTTTTTTCAAGCAATAGTTGTTTTGCATGGAAGCGAAAAGAGTTGTCGTTCGTTATGGGTTTAAGGTTTAAAGGACTTCGGAAGTTTTGTGCCTATTCTAAGCCTAGGCGAGGTTGTTTTGAAGTGGATACTTCTTTGCTCGCGTTCTTGTATAGGGGTACAGTTCAAAATGTATCACGTGACTTCCGGAATAACTTTTTGTAGAGAAGCCTAATCTGATTTCAAATAATTGTTTGTTACATGTTTAATTCCTTCTTTATTTGCCATTAGTTGTTAATCACAAAATGTTATTTAGTTTATGTGACGGGCATGAAAACTATGCTGACATGAACGCCATTTTCAATGCCTCGCGAGTCAAACGAGCTACGTCAGTCAATGTTGCTATATATACCGATTTATCTGTGCTTATACAGATTTTAGTGAATTAATGCAGATATATATTTAACGGGGACAGCCAACAAAGAAGTATCCACTTAAACTTAATTAACGGTTGTATCTCCGACACAACCCGCTTCTTTTTAAGTTATGAGCATTTCTCATTGATCTCGAACTATTTTCACCTCTCCTTTGAAATTCATTTGGATAACGTTTAACATACATCAAAACTTCCAATATATAAGTTGAAACTGATGTTAAGATACTAAGTTTTCTTAAAAGTTCGCGACACGTGTATCTGTACTTCGCATACGCTAGTACTCTAATTGCACGTTTCTGGGTCTTTAGGATGCGCTCATAATCCGTACTGTTGCCCCAAAGCATTATCCCGTATGAAAGTTGAGAGTGTATGTACGCATAATACAGCTCTTTTGAGCAACTTTCTGACACAAGTGGTCTTAACTGTCTTAGAGCATAGATCCCTCTTGCTAACTTACTGCATAATGTATCTATGTGATCTTTCCATGACATTATTGGATCAATCATTTCAATCAATAGATCAATATTTGATTGAAAAGTGTTATTATACCATTAAAGATTACTTAAACGACCCTACGACATAACATGGTTCCATTCCAGACATTCCTTAGTTATAGTATTCTTTAGTTATAGTATTTTTTGAGAGTTTTTGACATGTGTTTGAAGTATTTAACACCAATCACTGTATTGACATTTTTTTTTTAATTTTTATAAATATATTAGCTGGCTGAAATATTTTGTAAACTTACATTGTGGGTAATGCACAGAGGTCTTATATTTTGTATACCAACAATACTTGTAAAAGTTGTAACCTATGTTTAACAAAATAAATTGAATTGAATTGAAAGTACTTAATTTGTATTCTAATAAGTAATCTTTATGCAAAAATTTAAGTCTCTAGCTCTAAAAATAAAGTTTCCCCCATACAAACTTTGCACCCCTATTTACCCCCTTTAGGGGTGGAATTTCCAAAAATCCTTCTTAGCGTTGCCTACGTTGTAAAAGGTAGTTCTGGTGTAAATTTCAAATCTCTAGTCTTAGTAGTTTTGGCTGTGCGTTGACGAGTGAGTGAGTGAGTGAGTCATATCAATAACTCCATACCGACAAAAGGTATGTTCACTTAGATAACGTCACATTTATTTGCTTTAGTGGGCTTATTTTTAAAGGGGCGTGGCGGGGGAGGCTTTCTTGGTAGTTATTTAGAGAAGCAGCGGCGGCAGAGTGAGTGCGAGATGTGAAACGGCATACTTTAGTGTTTTGTGATGGGTATCATGTGCACAAACAGCTGGCAAAGTTATGCAGCTGTATAGGGGAACACCCTGTAGTACTTTGTACTTTGTACCCGACTGCCTCAGAAGGAAGTTTATGTTTTTCGAGCGTATGTATCATCATAATCATCATATCAGCCGAAAGACGTCCACTGCTGGATATAGGCCTCCCCCAAAGAGTGCCACAATAGCCGGTCCTGCGCCACCCGCATCCAGCGGACTCCCGCGACTTTTACCAGGTCATTAGTCCACTTTGTGGGGGGCCTAACCACGCCGCGCCTTCCGGTACGTGGTTGCCACTCGAGAACCTTTCCGCCCCAACGGCCATCGGTTCTACGTGCAATGTGCCCCGCGCACTGATACTTAAGTTTAGCGATTCGGAGGGCTATATCGGTTACCGTGGTTCTGCTGCGGATAGCCTCATTTCTGATGCGATCGCGCAGAGAAACTCCCAGCATAGCCCTCTCCATCGCCCTTTGAGTGACTTTGAGCCTTCTTATGAGGCCTATAGTAAGCGACCACGTTTCCGTTCCATATGTCATCACTGGCAACACACACTAGTCAAAGACTCTCTTCTTGAGACACTGCGGAATATTGGACGAAAAGATGTGCCGTAGCGTATGTATGCATGTATGTCTATGACGAAGATGAGGAAGGGCCGTGGCCTGCTGCTGGTGAAGTGGCAGGATCTTTTTCCGCACTAGTTTTTAATAGAATCTACTAAACAGCAAGTAAATATACTTCAGTTCACCAACTCGTTTAGGACTTTAGACTAGGTAGTCGCTATCCGGCGCAATAGCTCTAAATGCTTTTGATATATTTCTGTATGAATAAATAAATCTATTATTCGTACAGTCCATAATTGGTACCATTACCCCCCCAACCATGTGCTCGTGTCCAAATCCGATTTACACCCGACTACTTACTAGGTACCTAACAGTTCTACGTATTCAGGATAACTGAAGATTTTTATTGACATCTTCTCAATATGCTCCAGCTACCTATTAATACGTTTTAGGTGCGGATGTAGCAACGCTTTAATGTAGTAAATATCGCATACCTTATATTTGTTATTCTATCATTTCGAATGTGTTCTCCAGCATGTATTAGCGTTTCCTATTCCTTTAAGTATTTTTATTTACCGTGCCAACTCGAAATAATTGCTGTAAAAAGGCGTATTTGCGTGCCAGGTAAACATTCACAGGTCCGTCGTCGGCAGTGGCCACGGGCGTACTAAATTGTACTCGCCACCGCGGATGCACGACGCGGACACCCGGTTTTTCAGACAAATGACCAAATGTATTGAATTATCAAACATATTGAAATTCTAAGAAGCCGGTAGATAGATCTACTAAAAAGCTACCTATCACAACAAATTTCATTGTAATGTTCTAAATAACTTTTGAGATATTTCGAGTTTGGTGGTAAAAAAGCACTGTTTTGAAAGGCAAAATCTATCGAGGTTTTTGTAAGCAATCGTGATTTTACGAAGCACGAACATAGCCAATGAACTGAAGATATACATATCAAAAATTTGGATCTCTAGCAATAGTACAAGTATACTAATAATCGGTTTGGAAAAGGCACTTTTTCGATGCGCAGCTGCATACAGCGCCTTAAGTTACGGCCAAAGGTTATTTTTATTTTATTTGTATCAGCCCGGCTAGCACGATGGGTTTTATGTTCACGTTATACGGCTTAACACACGTAAAACGTAACCATAAAACCGATCGTGCTAGTTGGACAGGGATGAGATGCAACGGATATCCGGTCACTATCCGGTATCCGGCCTATCCGGCCACAATTTTACCATCCGGCCGAATACCGAATAATGCCGAGGTATCCGGCCGGATACCGGATAGTATTTTAACACAGAAGAACCTATGTTCTTCTGTGTTAAAATACTATCCGGTATAAGGAGAGAAGAAGAGTAAAAAGAAGGGTGAATAAACAAAAAAACTCAGCAGGGTAAGAAGTAGTTAGGTCGGTCCTTTTTTTCGTCGGATTTGTAAGTCGGTTAAAAATGGGCATGTCCAAGCTATAACATACATCGGATTTGTAGTGACAGCGGTTATTCGTAAGTTCCGTAACATCAAACCTCGTTATAATTTATACTAGCTGCCCGCTTGGCTCCGCCCGCATATTGCCGCAGCCGCAGGATGTAACATAGCCTAAGCCGATTCTGAAGGATCATTCTATAGACTGGTGAAAGTTTTTTTTTAATCGGATGATTAGTTTATCCGTAGATTACCCACTAAATGTATACAAACGTAGGTACATTTCACAAACTTTACTTTTGGTGGCAAACTCGCGTACAGCCTAATACCATAGACTATATTGCCTAATACCTCAGGACTCGTTGTGCATTTGTCTATATTATTACCTTTTTTTTTTTCGTGGAGGAATCCTCGTACCTATACCTACCTATTAACATTAGCAAATGGAGAAATAACTATTGATAAAATGCGGGTCCCTCGCTCTGGCTGTCTTACTCACCACAGCTCACCACCAAGAACAGAACACCACATGTGCGTACCCACGGTGGGCAAGGAGGGGCATTTGCCCCACCCTGCTCTCTGACCCGAAGCAAAGAATTTTTAGGCATAAATTCATTTGGTTACTTTAAATAATGACTTCTGCACCCCTTCAAAAAATGATGGGTACGCCATGGAACACCAGTCATCACAATACCTGATGAGCAAGTTGCGGTGATATTATGGCTGATGCGGTCTTCACTTCTTCAGTAAGGTGGAGGCATGGCACCCTAGTTGGGCTGCTCTAATATGAGTGAGATGACATTCCGACTGAGTGCCCGCTGATCGCCCGTCCACAGTGGAGTAAAAAAAATCGTTCAAGTGCGAGTCTGACTCGCGCAGCGAGGGTTCCGTACAAATGTTCATACACCATACCGTCACGTCAAGACCACATTCATTCATGAACAATCTTAACAGCATAGTACATATAAGTTACCGTTATACAACGCCATCTGCATTTTGGTACTAACAAAATAACTTGCAAAATATAAGACAGTATTAGTAGGTATAGTATGTTCGTTTATCAGCGATATTTTTTTATCACGCGTACCGATTTCGAGTATTATTTTTTATTTAAAAGAAGGGACTTTAAAGATAATCTCATAGGAATTTAAAGACATAAAATTTCATACAAAATGAATAATATTACAAATTTAGTTAAGAAATGATTTTTTATAATTAAAAAAAAAACGTTAGTGGTATCGTTTTATTTTTCCTGTATTATTTACGTTACTCTCAATCATATGTAATAATTTCAGAATTTTCGTTTGATTAACTTCGGAGATAAGGTTTTTTCTACATTTTCCTTAATTAATCAAAATTTAGCCACTGAAAAAAAAAATACGGTTTTAGAAAGCGTAACTCAAGCCCTTTCATATGATACCCCACTTGATCTATTAACCAGACTTTGAATTTTTAACCCCCCTCATATTCGTCATTTACACGGAAAATTAAAATGTATATATTTTATTTTTATTTTGCATACACGTCTCTTAAGCTTTTTTCAACACACCTGCTCGTAAAGTAGGTCTTATTACAGCGTATTTACACTGATAATGCAGAATATTACCCATGCCGTGCCTTTTACATTACATTATCGCCCTAGTGCCTTTTCATTACATATCTTTTTAAATATTAGCAAAATAATGCAGAATATTACTCATGCCGTGACTTTTACATTACATTATCGCACTAGTGCCTTTTCATTATTTTTTTTTCCTCACAAATGTGTTGAAAAACGTCGTATGAAACACGTGAGCATTGGTCATTACACTTCTCGTCTCCATTAAGACTTCGCCTTCGGCTCAGGCTTAAAAACCGACTCGAGTGTAATGACCAACTTAGCACACTTGTATCATAATGTACTATTAACAGTAGTTTCAAAATGATAGCTTCAGTAGGTAGTTCCTGAGATATTTAACGTTGTGACAGACGGACAGAGTCGCACCCATAAGGGTTCCTTTTTTACCTTTTTGGTCGGAACCCTAACAAGACTCAAGATTGTCTTCCAGTGAGCTAATAAAGTTGAAAAATTGAAAGGACCATGGGCAAAATGGACAGTCAGGGGCACCCATATATGTATTCAAAGTTTCTTATTATTGCAGAAATAAGGTCTATGTACGTATTTTTGAGACTTTAGTGGTGTATAATTGGTGCCCTTGTCTGGACCAAAAACCAACAGAGCTGAGAGTAAGGTCATTAAAAAGGTCTGCTTATCTTTTTTATTTCGTTCTATGGGCATAAAGAGGAATTCCATTGCAGAACTGAGATATTCATATTTTATTCAGAGTTAATATGAGTAAGAAAACGGGTTTAATTGTATTCTGTATTTAATCATTCCGCAGTTTATCTTGTTATTCTGATATTATAAATAAAAACTTATAAAGAGAACAAAAAACAAAAAAATAATATTTTTTTTAAAAACAATGTCATAGTGAGATAACAACTTGCTGTGAATAAAATGACATAACTAACTCTCAGCTCTGTTGGTTTTTGGTCCACGTTCCATACAAAGTTAAGCCTATGGTGCTTTGCCATCAATTTCTTATGTAGAGCATTGAAAAGAAAGGATACATGAGCGTGAGACGCGTTATGTTTTCGTCACATATCCATGAATGAAGCGGAAGGCCCGTTAGTAGATAATGCCGGTAATTGATTGATTGCGGGTCAGTTTCTCCGACGTCGACGCTCCGCGACCCGGCTCATGGGTTTATTGCTTTTAAATCTACCTACATCAAAACAGTCTTCATTGCCTTATTATCATTTATGTTATTCAAGAGAATCACTGCGATGGACTTAGTACATTATAATTAACTTTAATGTTATTGAGCAAGTCTCTCTATGACTTTGTTGATGTGGGTACATTACCCTTCGTAAAGGTAATTATACTAATTATTGAACATGGCACCTTTTGTTATCTTATTACATAAACAATTATATTTCGGATGTTATCTATGAATTCACCTCACGCACACTACTATCTAGGTACGTGAGTTATTATCTTTGCACATAATATGGTATTAAGTATTAATCAGACTCTAGCCATCTATAGGTAGACTTTACATTACAGTTAACCTTGCATAAAGTACTATAATTAATTAGATATTACTTTGACTTTGTTATCTTTAGGAAAACCATGTCTGTGGAGCATCAGCTCTCAGATAGACGGATCAATTAATGTGTAAGCTGATTTAGCTTGCAAATTAAATATCCATTGAAATAGCAATCGATTTAACACTATATAGTTCATATTCGCCATTCTCAACAATACAGCCTGTATTTTTAATATTACCTCAAATTGTAACCAGATGTAGGTATTAGGGCTATGAACAGATATTACATGAAAATTTTAAGTTAATCTTAACTAACAAAGTATTACTCATTTTTGAAAATGTATAGAGCAGCAATGTATTGCGTACACTCCTTTGACACATGGAAGAAGCGGGTCACTTGTGACAGTTGTGACGTCACGTCAGTAAGACAAAGTAGTGATAAGATAACTTGCGTGCATAATTATTTTATAAGGAAACAAAAAATCGTCGAATAAGAAAATTTTCTTGCAAAATCGGTTCATATCCCTAACACCTACGTCTGGTTACAATTTGAGGTAATATTAAAAATACACGCTGTATACCTAACACTTAATTTAAATCATCTAACCGCAAACTTCAAATATCGGCACCAAATTTAGGTATATATGCGGTTTATATTTGGCTAAGATATCACAAATAAAATTATACGCACACAAATAATATACTTAGTTGAATCAAGAACCTCATTCAACATTTGGAATTAAGTTGTAAATTATGATGAGGACCTATCAACTTTTTCTTGTAACTCGTTGTCTTGCCTACTTCTCCTGGGTCACCTCACTCGGTAAAAAGATTTTTTTAATCCACCAACTATATTTTTGTAACAATTAGTTACCTAAGTAAACTCAACTTTTTCGAGTTATCTCTTAAGCATTCCACTTGTCTGTACGCTGTCTACTTCATATATCATCTACTCGCTAAGCGACAGAACACCGTCATGAAAAAGTTGATCGACCTATAAACATCAGCAATCATATACATAATTACATTACGTACCTATACCTATCACATCACAAAAACGACGATGTCACGTCACGTCAACATTTCGCGCCCGCGCGAAATAGATTGTTAGGTCCATATCCTAGGAGATTCTTTAATCACACAAGCCTTCTCGTCCGATATCCGTAAGATGCAGGTCTTCTGGTGTTGTTGGCCACGGCTGCGGCGGCGGCGGCCGCGGCGGCCGCGGCGGCCCGTCGCGCGTGCACTCTCCCGTGCTTGGCGAGGTGGTCGGAGCGGGCGAAGCGCTTCCCGCACTCGCCGCACCGGTAGGGCTTGTCACCGGAGTGGCTGCGGCGGTGGCGCGCCAGCTCGTCCGAGCGCGCGAACCGCCACGAGCAGCCGCCCCACGTGCACCGGTACGGCTTCTCCCCGCTGTGTCGCCGCAGGTGCGCGCGCACGTGCGACGCCTTTGCGTACACCTTCCCGCACTCCACCACCGGACACCGGAAAACCCCCATCGTGGGACAGAACTGCGGCTCGCCCCACGAACGCTTTTCGCTCTTTGGCTCTTCCTTCGGTTTATTAACGTCCTCCTTGGGTTCGTAGCGGTGGTCGTGAACGCGCATCGTCTCCAAATCGATGCCGAGGACCGACAGCCGGCCCAGCGAATCTTCGCTGCTATCCGTGGTCTCGGAGCCTGAGTGCGGTGCGTCATTCGAACGATCACTATTCAAAGCGTCCATCAGGAACTCGTTAAAGTCGAATGTATTGTCCAGATCGGCGAAATCAAATAGCACTGGAGATCGAGATCTCGAATCATCCGTATTTCTCACACTACTGCTTACAAACGCATCACAATTAATGTCCAAATCACTGAACTGCCAGTCGTCGGTGTCCGAGCCGAGGCTCGGCAGCTCGAAGTTGATGAGGCTCTCCGCTGGCGAGTACTCGAAAAGCATCTCGTCGCTGAGGAGCACGTCCTCGCAGATTGGGCTGCTGCCGTCGCGTAGCATGGTGCTACTGGAATTTTTAACAATTATTTAAACATGTGTTTTTAAGTTTAAAGACTAGACTTCGAGATTTGTTGTTGACTTTAACTTACATTTGCAGTGTTCCAGCTCGAGAGTTTATTTGTTGTGCGGTAAGGTCGCGTGTGGCAGACAACCGGCTGTGGAGCGGCCGGGCGCAGAGTGCGCGCGCGCTGCCAGCGACGGACGCGCGATAACCGCGATCACCGATTATCGGCGGATCCTCATGTCCGCAGCTAGCCCAGATTAAACCTTATCACATGTACTTACTGCCCAAGCGCTAGACGCGCGTGGTGCAACGGAACGTGGAATTGTTGGTAAACAACAATTAATTCGCAGGTGCAATTACCGACGACATGTTTCCATGGCTGGGCGAATTCTTGACATATGTATTTCTAAAGTACTTATTTTCAAAATCAGAGTCAGTATTTTTTTCTTTATGTACGCAAGCCAGAGAACTAAACATTTTGGTCAAACCCCGGAACATGAGCGCAATGACCAGGGTGTCAAATATGAACATAATAAGATAAATCCCAATGTGGAGTTGAGATAGATATAAAATTAAACAAATAAACAAAGTTAAAATTGCACAAGACGTTTTAGGCAAGAAATATGCTAAATGCTTTTTTTATCAGCTATAGTACCTAGGGAATCAATGGATTGAAGTATGTAATTAAAAGTAACACAAATCAGAAGAACAGCGATCTTTATTTTCACTGCTTGTAAAATTCCATATACTTAAGCCACGCAGAGCCTGTAGGTCATGCCAAGTGCCATTATTATTGATAAGAAATAGAAAAATATCAATTATTGTGCACTACTTAATAAACATTGTTGGTGCCTACTGGCGGATCATTCACTTTCTTCGTTATCAAAGTCTTGTTATGTTTAAGTGACCTGTCAGAGAGTTCTTCAACTTGTATTACATTTTAGGTATGCATGCCAAATAAATAGCACAGTTATGTTTGTAAATGTCTGTCTGTATATGTTAATAATAAATATTTCAAATATTTCAAATATTTTTTACAAATTTCAAAATATTTGAAATTTCAAATATTTAAGAAGCGTCACCTTTAGAAAAATACCTACTTAACGCAAAAATAATACATTTTTGTGTTAGTCGGGAAAAGAAAAGGACTGTAAGTAGGTATTTTGAGTGAGTTTTTATGCGTAGCTACTTCTGCTGCTGCATGACTGTCATGACTTTGTACCTATCAGTATCTTAAGTTACGATAAGTTTCGCTCGTAACGTCAGTGAATGAAGTTCACCCTGCTATTACGAGTGCCTAAATACTTACTGTAGGAGAGCTCCTGGTAGGCAATTTGTTCTTACTTATGTACTTCATCATTACTTATGTACGTCACGTCTTTATGACATTGACAATAGAGTCCTGTATAGTTCGTCCGGCGGCGTAAGAGCCAAAAGCCATAAAGATAAGCTAATTAGTCATCTATTGTTAAAAGTCTGGATGGTAGGGCTGCAACAAACGGGAAAAGTCCATCTAGTATTTCGTTGGAACTGATTTAGTGATAACGTGTTTATACTATTTAAGTTGTTTTGTTAAAAATTATACAGATATTTATGTACGGTCGGCCAAAAAAAGTGGTCTACCAGTTTTGACAAAAAAATCTGTGAGATCTGGTGGATCAAGTGGAAGTTGACTTTGTTGATTCATGACGTTCAAATGAACCTCGATTTTAGGGTTGGTAGACCACATTTTAGGCCGACTGTACGTGCCCTTGTTAAAACTTTCAAGATACTTTTTCCATTGTTAAACCCTGAGTGCGGTAATTCTAAATAACCTTACCTTAGGTACCTACTTGAGAATACTTATTTTTATACTACGGAACTTAGGTAGGTATGTGTAGGAAGGAACATACATATATATGACGTCTATTTCATTATTAATGTTGTTTATGGCCATCATGTTTGCCTGTGCAAGGGTGTACTAATAGTAGATTGTACAACAAGCGCATAAAACGAGCGATTGATTGATTTAACCTGAGACGTTTATATCTACCCGAGCCACCGGCGAGTTAAGTCGAGGGGTAAAATGGCTCATTTATGCCCGAGTTATACACACTGCCTTTCACTTCGATTGCGAGAAAATAACAAATAATTGCAAATTTTAATTAAATAATAGCTCATTCCCGTCACTTAACTTTTTAAAGTTTTTATGTTTAATTTTCGACACGTGATTAGACTTAGGTATACTTCATAATAAGCCAGGCAATGAACTGACAGCTTGTATGGAAAATATGTCAAATTTGGAAATAATTTATAATAGCAGATTGTTTTTATGTAATGGATATATTATCAATTAAATAGTTACTTAGTGACAAAATCCAACAAAATTTCAGACATCAAAAAAATGATAGCTTAACTAGCTTCTGAAAAGTCAGAAAAAATATTAATAAATGGTTTTATCTTTATTTTGGTTCATTTACATTTGCTCTATAATATTCAAGATAAATAATTAAAAAAAAACAATTCATTCTTTTTTTAAATCGATATAAATACTTCCGGATGGAAAGTTGGTTGGATTCTTGAATAAAGCATCTTAGATCAATGTTTTAAAATGATATAAAGAAAAAAAACGCTATTATAAATTAATGTTTTTCAAAACCGTATTTTGCCTGGAGTAATAATGCCAAGTCATTTAATGGTTCGATACGTTTGAAAATAATTAGTCCTATTTTATCTGCTTTTATTAATTTAGTAATGGAAAACACGGATGTGAAATTTATTAAAGCAAATCAAATAAAATGACAAGTTTATTCTACGAAATTTCATTTTATTGTATCGGCTGTTAAGCCCGATTATCTTAGTCTTTAAAACACTTTTACTTTGTGGACTAAAGCATAAAAGTGGCATTTTGTGCAGCATACATCCAGCACAAAGGAGACCTTTGCGAGCATGAGAAGTGAAACATATATTAACGCACTGTAACGTCTGTAACCTTGATAAAAAGGTCGTGTTCCAGATGATAATTAGCACTTTATTTGCTACCATGTGATAAAAACAAATATATTTTTGCAAAACGCTACCAAGGAAGGATATCCGCTTCCATTTCCACCACGAGCCTCGCTTTGATAAAACTCTTCTAAAGTCGCAGTGTTATGTACAGTGTAAAAAAGGCGTAAAAACCAAGCTGTGTTGGATCCAAACAAACAGGATCCAATGAATCACTGTAAGTAATGCCTGACGTCACACTGCGGATTTTTTTGTAACTCGTGGCATCTGATAAGTGATAACCAGGGAATTTTTAAACATACAGGGTGGAATTTCATAAACTGTACATAATAAAAGGAGAAAAATTTCAGCCAATTTCATCGGTGAAACGGTGTTTTTTTTTTTTCTAGTCATTAGTTTTTTTTTTACAGAATTTTGAAAATTTTTGTAAAAACTTGGGTAATACACCTAATTCAGACGGTATAACTTTTGATCCAATGGTCCTAAAATGAAAATAAAAAATGCAGAGTATTACCAAGGGACAGGTTAATAATTCTTAATAACAATAAAAAACCAACTAGAAGAGAAAATCCGCAAAAACAATTATTGTTTTTGAAAAATGGCTACAAAAATTACGAATTTTAAAAGAAAAACACAATTTTCTGAAAAAAAACGCAGATTTAGTTACCATTTTTTTTGCTTAGTATTAAACCTCACTTAATGCCGATTCTAAAACCGTTTTTAAACTGTCTCAGACTTTGAAAAATACCACGCAAATGGGTACGTAAATCAAACCATAATTTTATTAATTTTAATCTTCTTAAAATCCTTAATGACCGTTTGTTCACAGGTAGTTGAAGGGTGTTATTGGGTTTTAGGTGGAAATAACAAATTACGTACTTAGTATTAATCCTCACTTAATGCCGATTCTAAAACCGTTTTTAAACTGTCTCAGACTTTGAAAAATACCACGCAAATGGGTACGTAAATCAAACCATAATTTTATTAATTTTAATCCTCTTAAAATCCTTAATGACCGCTTGTTCCCAGGTAGTTGAAGGGTGTTATCGGGTTTTAGGTAGAGAAAACAATAGGAAGAAAAGTAGTCCTAAAAATTGCGTATATAAAATCATGTATTTTAATTAAAAGTCATAAATTCGATTGATAAACCTTTATTAAAGAAAAAACTTATTCTAGTGTTGCAAAGGGCGTTCCCTGTATGGTATTAATTGTTCAAAATGACCTCCTCTTTCTTGAAGGCACAATGTGGCCCGAGCTTGAATTTGTTGCGTAGCCCGTCGAATCATTCCCGGATTATTTTTTTATTTCTTGTGCTGCATTTAAAATTCTGTCGTGCAATTCTGCTTCGATATTGACGATTCTGTGATATACCCGTTGCTTCATATCACCCCAAAGAAAATAATCCAACGGCATCATATCAGGCGATCTTGCAGGCCATCCAACGGGGCCGTCTCGGCCGATCCACCTATTGGGATATTGCTCATTTAAAAAATGTCGAACTCTTAATGCCCAATGAGCTGGGCATCCATCCATTTGGAGAAACAGGCGTTGTCTCACATCTAACATCACATCTTCCAAAAGCTCTGGGAGCTCGTCTCTCAGTAACAGTAAAAATCTGTCGGCGTTCAAAGTATTCGGTAAGAAGACTGGTCCAATCAATTGATCGTCGAGTACCGCTGCCCAAACGTTTATGGAGAATTGGTCTTGAAAATTAGATGGTCTTACTAGGTTTGGATTATCGTGAGCCCATGTGTGTAAATTTCTGAAGTTAGTTATTCCCGTATGAGTAAATCTTGCTTCGTCCATCCATAAAATTCTTCTAGTAAATTTCGGATCCCTTCTGATATTGCCAAGTATCCAAGTCGACATAACACACCTAACGCGGGCATCGCCAATTTGCAAATTTTGTACCCGTTGATAATGAAATGGATGCAGTCCTTCCTTCTTCAAAATTTTCCAGACAGAGAATTTTGAGATTCCGTGCCTCAATGCCAAGCGTCTTAGACTCGTGGTTGGGTCCGCGTACAAGTCTCTGAGAACTGCTTCTTCTATGGCAACATCAATTATGTTTCCTGGCTCTCGGCGATCTCGGCCACCGTATCCCAGGCCAATATTGCACAACCGGCGATGAACTTCTTGAAAGTGGCGAGCAGCAGGTCTTGGAACGTCATTAGGATACTGCTCCAAATAGGCGATACACGCAGCTCTTGCAGATCCATGGCACAATCCATAATAATAGTGCATGTTGGCTATTTGTAACGGCGAAAACTCTCGTAAGCGGGGCATGATGATTCAAACTGAACAAGTACTGGAGTAATCAAAGAAGTGGCGAGCAAAGACAAGCAATTGCGATTTGCGAGCGACTGAATAGTTGACCTATTGCCCAATGCCTTTATACCCCTCATGTTATCTCCACCTTCAACCCAAAAACACCCTTCAACTACCTGGGAACAAGCGGTCATTAAGGATTTTAAGAGGATTAAAATTAATAAAATTATGGTTTGATTTACGTACCCATTAGCGTGGTATTTTTCAAAGTCTGAGACAGTTTAAAAACGGTTTTAGAATCGGCATTAAGTGAGGATTAATACTAAGTACGTAATTTGTTATTTCCACCTAAAACCCAATAACACCCTTCAACTACCTGTGAACAAACGGTCATTAAGGATTTTAAGAGGATTAAAATTAATAAAATTATGGTTTGATTTACGTACCCATTTGCGTGGTATTTTTCAAAGTCTGAGACAGTTTAAAAACGGTTTTAGAATCGGCATTAAGTGAGGTTTAATACTAAGCAAAAAAAAATGGTAACTAAATCTGCGTTTTTTTCAGAAAATTGTGTTTTTCTTTTAAAATTCGTAATTTTTGTAGCCATTTTTCAAAAACAATAATTGTTTTTGCGGATTTTCTCTTTTAGTTGGTTTTCTATTGTTATTAAGAATTATTAACCTGTCCCTTGGTAATACTCTGCATTTTTTATTTTCATTTTAGGACCATTGGATCAAAAGTTATACCGTCTGAATTAGGTGTATTACCCGAGTTTTTACAAAAATTTTCAAAATTCTGTAAAAAAAAAACTAATGACTAGAAAAAAAAAAAACACCGTTTCACCGATGAAATTGGCTGAAATTTTTCTCCTTTTATTATGTACAGTTTATGAAATTCCACCCTGTATAATTTTGGAACAGTCATGGAACATTTATATGACGGACGCTATCATTTGAAGTACTGGAAATGAAAAATTAAACTGAAAAATCGTTATTTGGTTACAGAAATATGTACAATAGTTTAGGGTTGGAATCTTCTAGTAAGTATTATAAATACTTGCGTGCGTGCGTGCGTGCGAGCGTGTGTGTGTGTGTGTGTGTGTGTGTTGATGCAATTAAGCAAAACAAAAAAAGTTTGGGAACAATCTCAATAAAGCTTGTGTTATGGGTAATATACGATAAGTTCTTCTTTCGTGTAAGTACTAAAGATTAAATAAGTCCTCGTCTTTTTAGAGACGATTTACAGCTAATAAATTCGACTCGCTCATTAGGTACAGTTTTAGCAGTCTAGGTACCTCTGCTTAGTTTTTGTGCTTGGTAATTTAAGACCACCTAATTCGACACGCTTCAAAATAATTTTGGGGAGTAGGTAACTAATAGATACTAGTCTAGTATCTGTTAGTTACCTACTCCCCAAAATTATTTTGAAGCGTGTCGAATTAGGTGGTCTTAAATTACCAAGCACAAAAACTAAGCAGAGGTCGGGACGGCGAAACTACGTAAGTAGTTAAGTACCCACTTTCAAATCAACTTTTTTCTGTCACTACTAGTGGCCATGGTTACGTCTACTGGGTCACTTTTTAAGACTGCGATTGTATGGGTAGGTATACATTCACTGTTTATATCCCGATTAAGACACGTTGGCACCTTGCAGCAAGGTGTATGGACTCGGCACATTCTTAAATTGACCGGGGGATATACAGGTTTGTTTTTAATTATCGGAAAATGGATTCTTACTCGACTAAACAAATTAAATCCTTCTTGTGAATTAATTGATTATTTCTTCTTGGATATGATATAGAAATGTTTCATTTAGTAAAACTATTTACTTTTGATAACATTTTACATGAATTTATATTGAATCAGAAAATATTTATTTTTCATCACACTTGCTCATAAATGGTGTTATTGGTGGACAATGGCCTAAATTGTTCCCGCGGGAAATAATGGTCGCAAGAGAAGTAATGAGCTTGTGTGTGATCTGATTGGTTAAGCAAATCTGGACGGCAAGAATTCTGCTCTGTGATTGGTTGGAAAAAAATCGAGCAGGCCGTGCCCTGCAAGAACCACATGCTCCATGCTCTGTGATTGGTTGAAATATTGAAGCTCCGCTCTCCACTCGCACTGATCTAGAAGTGAAGTTGTCAATTTCGTCAACATTTGATTGATGCGCTTGTATAAAACATAGGTTTTTCTGTCTTTTGTGGTTATTTATTTCCTCGCAAATGTGATGAAAAACATTGTGTATAACACGGGCGTAAGAATATTGCAAACTCGAGTCATCAAAAGCCCTCCGCCTTACGGCGTCGGGCTCCTGATAGACTCTCGTTTGCAATATTCCTCATACGCCCCTTGTTAAACAATGTACTATTATTTTGTATTGGCTGTTTAGAGATTTCATCTAAGCCTCGCTGCAGGCGCACTGCGCGAACTTCACGAAAAAAAAAAATACTTGCGCAATAGTTGCGCGCCATTATAAGTAATTTCACAAATATTTGTAAACATTGATGATGCGTGTTTGGTTATTATTAAACATGTCTGCCTGACTTGCCTGGAATGGTGACAGAGGAGGATACAATCAACGCCTTGGTGGACACAGCCATCGTTAAGGATGCAAATGTGAGTCATGATCACATAAATACTGAGATGTTCACACCATACCAGCCCCTATCTGAAACTGACTTAAACGAGGTGATACGAGCTCTTCGCCTTTTTAAAAATAAGAAAGCACCAGGTCCTGATCAACTAAGAACAGACGCATTGAAACTTGCTGGACCAGCGTACCATAATGCATTAGCTCGTATTATCAATTACACTTTGCACACTGGATACTTTCCTAAAAGATGGAAGCTGGGGGATTGTATTTTCTTACACAAACCCGGCAAGTCCCACACAGATGCTGCGTCGTATCGTCCGATTACCTTACTTTGCATAATGGGGAAAATCTGCGAACGGATTATGTATAGTCGAATCCTCTCAGAAACTAATAGACTAGAACTCATTCCAGAATATCAGCACGGCTTCACAAAGCATAGAGGAACTGGTACACAAATCTTACGAACTGGCAAAGTTATTACCGATGCTTTAGCTAAAGGAAACAGCGTAGCAATGATCTCTACCGACCTTAGCAAAGCATTTGATTTCATAAATCACACGGGGCTGAGTAAGAAATTGTTCGACGCTGGAATGGCAAACAACGTTATTCAACTCATTGAGAATTACCTTTCAGGCCGAGAGGCTCGTGGCAAATACCGCACGATGTACGGAAAAAAGATGCCAGTTCCAAATGGAGAGTACCGCAAGGCTCTATTTTGGGACCGATACTTTTCAACTTATATGTAAGCGACATTCCGAAAAATCACATAGCTGGTATCACGTTATCACAATATGCTGATGACCTCTGCATTCTTAATGAAGCATGTCGTCCAGATACTGCATCGCGACGAGCAGCATGGGCTGCCAAAACGATCATCAATTATTACAAGGAGTGGGGTTTGCAGTGCAACGTCAGCAAAACAGACTGCGCCATGTTCACTAATAAACGCAAATATAGTAGGACAGTTAAACTTGAAAGCGAGAATTTACCAATTAAGACAAGCATAAAATATCTCGGAGTACACCTTGACCAAAGACTAGTAATGAAAGAACACGCTAAAAATACTATTAAAAAAGGTATAAAGTCCGCGGTATGTTGGCACCGATTATAGGGTGGTATAGCAAGGTGTCACTCGAAACAAAAATTTAAGTGATAAAAGCAACGTTTTTACCGATCATAGACTATGGCATTGTGCAACTTTACCCTCGGGTGTGTAAATCCAAGCTGACTGAACTAGAAAGACAATACCGTATGGCATTGAAAGCTGCAGCTAATTTTCCTCGCAATACGAGTTCAAAAGTGATCTGGGAGATGCTTGATGAAGACCCGTGGTACCTACGTGCTAGAGACCTCCATGAAGACATGCTACGTAAATTAAGTGATCTGCAAATTCCTGGTCTTACACAGCCAGGTGATAAATATGACAAACCAAACCAACATAATCCCATGTTACCTAGTTTGCGCGCTGGTGATATAGATTATGTGTGCAAACAACAAAGAGGTAAACCACTCTCCAAGCGAATGGTCCCTCCTCGTATTCCTGTGATTTAGATATAAAATATATAGCAGTGTAGCGTGAGCCAGTTCATGTCTGAGCTGAGCCCCATTTACTTTACAATTAGATCTTATAGTAAGACACATGTGTAAAATAGCAATGATGTGTACTTGGCGGCCAGAAAACTGTAAAACCAATTATCTCCACTTATAATAAATCTCTAAATTAAAAAAAGAATCAGCCAGTTTGAAACTAAGCTTTGCGCGGTTCGAATGTTCTCAGCATCCCATGAACGGAAAAATATGAAACATTTTATATAGGTACATTATTATTCTAGCTGCAACTTAGGATAGTTTTTATCCGACTGCGACAGTTAATTAATTTTCCGAAATATACGACTTCATTTAATTTTTCATTTATTTTTATTGAAATCAAACGCTGCTCCAACTGTCAGCTATAAGAACCGTCAAATTTTCGTCAAAATGGCGGAATTGCTTTGCCTTTCTCTTATTAATAATTTAAATCCCGTCTACGATATACCTTTACGAGACAAATGCTAAAATATAAACCATAAAAAAATATTCGATTCTGATATGAGAACTTATATGCGCAAATGTCGTTTTATGTCGTAATTTCAATAAATGAAATCAACAAATTTGAACAATATAATTAACACGAATTTGTTTTTTTTGAATGACAATGGCACGCGCTCGGCGCATTCAGCCAAAGTACCTGCGGCGCTAACACGAAAACCGATACTCAATGTTCATATATTTGCATCCCTGTCACTCGAGTATGGTTAGTGCGATAGAGATAGAGATACCCGAATATTTTCGAATTCCGAAGTTCGTGGTTATAGCTCAGGAATCGGAAATATGGTAAATAATCATAATGTATTTTCTCGAAAAAGAATTTAAAATAAATATAGTCAAATGTAGAAAAAAAACAAAGCAAGAGGTTATATAGGTAATGATTAAGTTATAAGAGTCCAAAGTTTTAAGAGGGGGTATGTTCTGTCCCTTTTCCGCAAAACGCACCTTCATATGAAACGATTGTTTTTTACTATGACGCTCGAGTATATTGACGTCACAGTCCCTCATCGTTTTCTCACTCTAACAAGCGACATTAAAACGGATGTAGCTTCATATTTTTTTGAGATATTTGAATGGGAGTTTCATTATCTTCTATCTATTTATACATAATAAATGCCTATGTCCTGACTGACTTATTCACTCAATCACTCACTCACTCACTCATCAACGCACAGCCGAAACTACTAATCTTAGAGAGTTGATTTTTGCACAGTATGTTGCTTTTATAACGTGGGCTAGGGATAAAAAGGGATTTTTGAAAATTCTACCCCTAAGGGGGTAAAATGGGGGTGCAAAGTTTGTATGGGAGAACCTTTTTTTTTTGAGCTATAGACTTAAACTTTGTAGAAAAATTAGTTATTAGAATACAAATGAAACACTTTCAGCGTTTTGGAAAATTCCACCCCTACGGGGGTAAAATAGGGGTGCAAGGTTTGTATGGGGGAAACATTTTTTTTTTAAATAGAGACTTAAAACTTTGTAGAAAGATCAGTCATTAGAATACAAATAAAGAACTTTCAGGGTTTTAGAAAATTCTACCCCTTAAGGGGTAAAATAGAGTGCAAAGTTTGTATGGGAAAAACTACTTTTTTTAAATAGAGACTTAAAACTTTGTAGAGAAATTATTCATTAGAATACAAATAAAGTACCTAGATTCAGTGTTTTAAAAAAATCTACCTCTAAGGGGGTAAAATAGGGGTGCAAATTTTGTATTGGGGAAACAATATTTTTTTTAAATAGAGACTTAAAACTTTGTAGAAAGATTAGTCATCAGAATACAAATTAAGTACTTTCAGCGTTTTAGAAAATTCTACCCCTAAAAATAGGGGGCTAAAATAGGGGTGCAAAGTTTGTATGTGGGAAACTATTTTTTTTAGCTAGAGTCCTAAAACTTTGTATAAAGATTATTTAAATACAAAGAAAGTACTTTCAGCGTTTTGGAAAATTTCACCCCTAAAGGGGTAAAATAGGGTGCAAAGTTTGTATGGGAAAAACATTTTTTTTTTAATAGAGACTTAAAATTTTGACGAAAAATTACTTATTAGAACATGAAAAATACTACATTCGGCGTTTTACAAAAATCATTCCCTAAGGGGGTTAAAAAAGGGTGCAAGGTTTGTATGGGGAACACTTTTTCTGAGCTAGACACTTAAAACTTTGTAGAAAGATTACTTATAAAAATACAAAAAAAAAAGACTTACCTACAGCGTTTTGAAAAAATCTATCCCTAAGGGGGATAAAAAGGGGTGCAAAGTTTTTATCAGGGAAAGTTTATGTTTTTGAGTTAGAGACTTGAAACTTTGTAGAAAGATTACTTATTAAAATACAAAAAAAGAACACAAATCGTTTTAGAAAATTCCACCCCTAATAGGGTTAAAAAGGAGAGCAAGCTTTGCATGGGCAACACTTTTTTTTGAGTTAGACTTAAAACTTTGCAAAAAGATTACTTATTAGAATACTAAAAAAGAACTTTCAGCGTTTTAGAAAACTCCATCCCTAAGGGCATCCTTAAGATCCTTAAGAAGGGTAGCCAGTGTTGTGTGGGAAAAACTTTTTTTTTTACTAGACTTAAAACTATTCAAAATGTTACTTATTAAAATTAATAATAAAGTACTTTCAGAGTTTTAGAAAATTCCACCCCTAAGGGGGTTAAGAAAGCTTTGTATGGGCAACACTTTTTTTGAGCTAGAGACTTAAAAGTTTACGAAAAAAGTTCTTTCAGCGATTAGAAAAATTCAACCTCTAAGGGGGTTTAAAAGGGGGTTCAAATTTTAAATGGCGAGCAATAAAATTTTAAAGTGTGAGTAAGAGATTTTTAACTTCGGTCTTATTCTGTACGTTAAAAGACTACAAAACTGATTTCAGAATTTTTCCAAATTCATCCCCTAAGAGTGTTAAAATTGGTTCATAGTTTGAGTATTTCAAGGCATTTTTAAGGTATGAGATTTTTAACTTTGGTTTTAGACTGTTTGTTCACAAACTAGAAAATGAACATCAACTTTTTTTTAATTATCCCCTAAAAGAGGGTTCAAATTTTGTATTGAGAGAAATCATTTTCTAAGACGATAAAAAGTTCTACGCGGACGAAGTCGCGGGCAACAGCTAGTATAAAATAAAGTTTTAATATATCTATCTATCTATCTATCACGCTCACCTGCGGTTCCGCCTCTGATTTTTTTCAATTTGATCAACTACTAAAACTAAAACACCTAGCCCCAAAATTCTATTGCCGTTTTTAGTAGATAAAAACACGCTCTTTCACTTGATATATTTTCTTCATCTCACATATTATAAAAAGCAAAACTACGGACGATATAGGGTCATTTCGCCGGTTACGCGACCACCTTCGGTTAGCGACCACTTGAAGAACATGGTTTTTTCAATTGAAGATATCATCAATTCTACAGAGCCTATTGAAACAGTCAGTCGTATGCCTTATTGTTTGTAGTTATGGAATAGGAATTTACAAAAAAAACGAGAAAATATGCTTTCAGTTCTCCAAGTCAGCTAAGTGGTCGCTAACCGGCACATGAAATTAGGTGGTCGCCAACCGGCTAAATGACCCTAGGTACTTGGGTAGGTACTCTGTCATTTCGGGACCCAAAATATGTTGTTGTATTTGAAAGGTCAGGTCAGGCCCTGGAATAATCACGTTCAAGTTCGACAGAACAGATATCTGAATGATAGGTATAAAACCAGGTGGAATCGACGGGTAGGTACCTAGTCCTCAAATTGTATTGAGCACTTGCAGTAAGTAATTTGGATAATGTCTAATGTGGCTTACGCATTTGCACTCCAAAAACCATCATTTTAGACCTCATCGGATCGATGGAAATAGGTACAGCATGACCTATCTAAATGTTGGTCTAATTATCCAAGTCTGTAATCTATCGTCTATCGACTGAAGCTCCGGAGGCTGGCACCACCGGCATCTGCGCGTGGTGTCATATCATATCGATTGCGATTGCGTCGCTAATTGCCCCGCAATGCCAGATTGCTTTAATTCGTATTTAAAATGTTTTTATCGTTGCCTAGCTATTTTGAATGGGTATAAAATATATTGGATGAATACTTAGGTACTTTTTAATGTACCTAATCTATACTATCTATACTTTAATATTTATTAACAATAATTAGTACATTGTGAAACACGTGAGCTATGTTGATCAGTACATCACAGGCGGAATTGTCACGTAGGTACCGTAGCCTAATATGGACACTTGTGACTCCAGAAGAGTCACAAGCGCATTGCCGACCCTTTATTCACTTGAGGATTTGCTGTGTTGGCAGATAGAGACAGCAGGTCTCTCACTCCCAACACAGCGCATCCTAGGGAGCTCTGGCGACCTTACTCACCACCAGGAATACAACACCACATGCTTCATTCATAGCGTGCAATCTATCTATCTTCTATACATATACAGGGTGGAAAGTTAAAACGGGGCAGTAAGGGCAGCTACTAGATCCCTTGCCGCCACGCAAAAATGGCGTAAGGATTTCATCACATTCACAGATTTTTGAAAAAAAGTACAGTCGACGAGAAAATCATAAATTTTGACGATTTTTTTTTTGAATGCCATTCGTTCCCATTCAAAATACTCTTTGGGGTCGACTAAGGTTTGACAACTAGAACGCCCAGAAATCAAAGAAAACTTTTTCCATACAATTAGTATGGGAATCCCAAATTGCAAGTAGTCCTTTAGTTAGACGATCATCAAATTGTATGGATACGGAGATAACTTCATTAAGATTAGAAATGAGAGAATTCATTCCTTGGTCAAAAAAAAAACTGGTTTTATTCAATGACGCCCAGCTTTATTCTGTAAAAAGATTGTAAAAAGAATACTAACATCCGTATTCAGAAGGAAAGAATTCTCTCATTTCTAATCTAAATGAAGTTATCTCCGTCTCCATACACTTTGATGATCGTCTAACTCTAACTAAAGGACTACCTACTTGCGCTTTGGGATTCCCATACTAATTGTATGGAAAAAGTTTTCTTTGATTTCTGGGCGTTCTAGATGTCAAACCTTAGTCGATCCCAAAGAGTATTTTGATCCTTAATAGGAATGGGATCGAATGGCATTATAAATTTTTTTCGTCAAAATTGATGATTTTCTCGCTGACTGTACTTTTTTTCAAAAATCTGTGAATGTAGATTGTCATCACTTAAAAAGTTAGGAATTAAATCCTAATGCCAATTTTGCGTAGCGGCAAGGGATCTAGTAGCTGCCCTTACTGCCCCGTTTTAACTTTCCACCCTGTATAATAAAGCTGAAGAGGGTCGAAAGTCTGTACATGGAAGATATTCGACAAAAGATTGGCTAGGGATACTTAGAATCGATAACAGAACACGTTCCAACAGTTTTTAGAATTTTTGTCTGTTTGTCTGTTTATGTGACCGCGCATCACGTGAAAACGGCTGAACCTATTTAGATGAAATTTGGTATAGAGATAGTTTGAGTCCTGGGGAAGGACATAGGGTACTTTTTATCCTGGAAATCTTCTCCTTAGGGGGTAAAACGGGGGGGGGGGGGGGTGAAAATTGGGATGTAACCCATTTTGATAAAATTTGGTTTAGAGGTAGTTTAAGTTCTGGGAAAGGACATTGGATAGTTTTTATCCCGGAAATCTTCCCCTAAGGGGGTGTAATGGGGAGTGAAATTTTGGATGGACTCCGTTTAGATCAAATTTGGTATAGAGATAGTTTGAGTCCCGGAGAATGACAACGGATACTTTGAATCCCGAAAATCATCCTCTAAGGGGATGAAATAGGGGTGAAAATGTGGATAAATCCCATTTAGTTAAAATTTGGTAAAGAGATAGAAGGAGTCCCAGGGAAGGACAATGCATAGTTTTTATCCTGGAAAATCATCTCCTGAGGGGGTGAAATGAGGGGTGAAAATTTGGATAGAACCCATTTAGATGAAATTTGGTATGGAGATTGTTAGTCCTGGGGAAGGACACAAAATAATTTTTAGTCCAGAAGTCCTAAGGGTGTGAAATGGGGGATGAAATTTTGGATCGAACCCATTTACGGTATAGCGAGTTGGAGTCCTGGGGAAGCACATAGGATAGTTTAATCCCGAAAATCATCCCCTAAGGGGGTGTAATTGGTGGTGAAAATTTGTTTGTGACCCATTTTGAAGAAATTTGATTGAAAGATAGTTTGAGTCCTGGGAAAGGACATATGATAGTTTTAAATTCCAGAAATCATCCCCTGATGGGGTGAAATTGGGTGTGAAAATTTTGATGTAACCCATTTAGATGAAATTTGGTATATAGATAGTCGGAGTCCCGGGGAAGGACAATTCATAGTTTTTATCATGAAAAATCATCTCTTGAGGGGGTGAAATGAAGGGTGAAAATTAGAATAGAACCCATTTAGATGAAATTCGGTATCGAGATAGTTGGAGTTCCGGGAAAGGAAATCGCATAGTTTTTGTAACGTAAATCATCGCCTGAGAGGATGAGATGAGGGGTGAACATTTGGATGGACCTCATTTAGTTGAAATCTGGTTAGATAGTTTGAGTCCTGGGAAAGGACATATGATAGTTATATTCCGGAGATCATCCCCTAAGGTAATGAAATGGGGGTGAAAATTTGGATGGAACCCATTTACGGTTTAGCGATAGTTGGGAGGCCTGGGGAATAACATAGGATGGTTTAACCCCGAAAATCCTCCCCTAAGGGGTGAAAATTTGGATGTGAGTGACCCATTTCGATGAAATTTGGTTTACAAATTCAAATTCAAATTCAAATATTTATTCGTGACACACAATTTACACATACAAAAGAAATAATATAATACATATTTTGTCACGAAATGGACCCTGCTCAGCATATAGATTTACAGATAGATTGAGTTCAGGGAAAGGACATAGGATAGTTTTTATCCTGGAAATCATCTCCTAAGGGGGTGAAATGGGGGGTGAATATTTGTTTGGAGCTACTACGAGTAAGGAGAGATAAAATTTGGTATAGAGGTAGTTAGTAGGCGCGGCGTTGGTAACTGTTGTGATTTGTAATTTGTGCCTTCAAGAACATTTCTTCAGAGTGCGTATTTTGGTTGGCCAACCACGTCGAGACCAGACAGCAGACCAAAAATAATCAGGTTAGTGCATTGCCGATCCTTTCTCCTGTGTGCATAAAAACCAAAATACCTAATCCTATCGCAAAAAATACAGTCCACTTTCAAATTAATTTAAATCCGCAAAAAACCATCCCCTCAGGCCCCGTAGCATGGATGGCGTTATCACGCGATAAGTGATAGGATAAGCGCGTCGTCTCATTCTATCGAACGGTGTCAGCCAGGGACGGCAGCTCTATCCTATCACTTATCGCGTGATAAAGCTATCCATGCTATCCGTCCAGGTGTCGAGGTCGCGTACCGCTACTTATTTAATAGATTTATGGTTAATTAACACCACCATAATTTTTTACCCCACAAAAGCTAGTGCAACACTACAAAGCAGTGGTGCTATTATGGCTGCGGTCTTCTGTAAGGTGGAGGATTTGATGGTTTACTATCCATTTAGCAACACTTACGTTACGTTACCAATTTTAACATGAGTCTACACCCCTAGGTATACGGCTGGCTGCGCCGCGCCCGCGCATCGCTTCCTATTAAAAGTATAAAGTACTTAACTAAATTACATTTATTCCCTTATATTTATTGTTAACTAGCTGTTGCCCGCGACGTCGTCCGCGTAGAACTGGTTATCGTCTTAGAAAATGATTGCTCTCTATAAAAAAAAGCATTTTCCACACAAAACTGGCTCCCCTTGTCAAACCCCTCAGGGGTGGAGTTTTTTAAAGTTTCAAGTCTCTAGCGCAAAAAAAGTCTTGCCCATGCAAAGTTTGCCCTTTTTGACCCCCTTAGAGGTGGAATTTTCTAAAACGCTTTATGTTTTTTTTTATTTTAACAATTAATCTTTCTACAAAGTTTCAAGTCTCTTCCTCAAAAACATAAACTTTCCCTAATACAAACTTTGCACCCCTTTTTATATCCCCCTTAGGGGTGTTTTTCCAAAATGCTGAAAGTTCTTTTTTTGTATTCTTTTAAGTAATCTTTCTACAAAGTTTAAAGTCTCTTGCTCAGAAAAAGTGTTCCCCATACAAACCTTGCACCCCTTTTTAACCCCCTTAGGGAATGATTTTAAAATCTAAATGCAGTTTTTTTCATATTCTAATAAGTTATCTTTCTACAAAGTTTTAAGTCACTATCTAATATAAGTCGTTTCGCCCATACAAACTTTGCACCCCTATTTAACCCCCTTAGGGGTGGAATTTTCCAAAACGCTGAAAGTACTTTATTTGTATTCGAATGACTAATCTTTCTACAAAGTTTTAAGTCTCTATTTAAAAAAAATGTTTTTCCTATACAAACTTTGCACCCCTATTTTAAACCCTCAGGGGCGGAATTTTCCAAAACGCTGAAAGTACTTTATTTGTATTCTAATAATTAATCTTTCTACAAAGTTTTAAGTCTCTAGCTCAAAAAAAAAGGTTCCCTCATACAAACTTTGCACCCCTATTTTACCCCTTCAGGGGTGGAATTTTCAAAAATCCCTTCTTATCCCTAGCCCACGTTATAAAAGCAACCTACTGTGCAAAAATCAACTCTCTAACATTAGTAGTTTCGGCTGCGCGTTGATGAGTGAGTGAGTGAATAGTTGGAACTTCCAACTATTAAGTAGTATAGAGCCAATCTTGGGCTTGGAACCTTAGATTCGTAGCGGTATTCGGTAGCCTTTAGGGGTTTGACGTCTGGCTCCCACCACGTCTGGTGGCTATTTAGGCCGCTTCCCAAAATGTGAACTCCCACCACGGCTTTTTCCCATTATGTACACTTCTCAAAACGTCTACTTTGTTACTTAATTTACAAGGCACTATTGTGCTCAACATTTTCATAGGCTCACTGTACACTACCGATTACTGATAGTGTGTGCTACTATTATGTGCATTATGTGGTAAATGTCCTAAAATGTCTTTTTATAGTGTATTTTTTTAAACTTTATTTTTGAGTAGCAACTCGCCCAAGTAGCGTCTGGTCTAAGTAGCAACTCGCCTAAGTAGCCAGTCGTCTATCCTACCTATTATACTCTAAGGTAGGTCAGTGTAGGTACGACGACGAGCGAAGCGAGGAGGAGTGTTAGGAAGAACTGCGACCCTACAGCGCGTGAGCCGAGCGAGCGAAGCGAGCGTGCCGCGGCAGCGGCCGGCGAAGCGCCAGAACCGACTTTTTTGCTAATTACTCCAGTTGCTACTTAGTCCAGTTGCTAAAAGTCAAGTTGGACTAAGTAGCAACTGGACTAATTAGCAATTTTGTTCGTATAAAGTTGGTTTTGGCTCGCGCGCTGTAGGGTCGCAGTTCTTCCTAACACTCCTCCTCGCTTCGCTCGTCGTCGTACCTACACTGACCTGCCTTAGAGTAAAATAGGTAGGATAGACGACTGGCTACTTAGGCGAGTTGCTACTTAGACCAGACGCTACTTAGGCGAGTTGCTACTCAAAAATAAAGTAGACTAGTTGCTTTTTAGACGAACTGCTAAATTAGACTAGATGCGATATAGACCACCTGCGTCTTAGACGAGCTGCCCCATAGACGAGTTGCGTTTTAGACGCCGTGCTACTAACCCTGAAAACCTTTGTATTTTGGAAAGTCTGAAAAGTTATCATTTTCGGAAGTAGCTACTTAGAAAAAGTTAACATTTTGGGAAGTTTAGTGGTAATTTAGGAAATAAGCCATTTTGAAAAAGTTAACATTTTGGGAAGCGGCCTAAATAGCCACCAGACGAGGTGGGAGCCAGACGTCAAACCCCTAAAGGAACTATAGTCCACTACCCCAACTATGGTCCAAAAGTAAACTCATTCGTTTCTATCAATGTCCATATTGTATTAGTAATTTTATACGATTTATTTAATTTTGTGTCAATATTGCCTAAGTTCAACCCTAAGTGAAAATAGTCCCTCATTGGGACCTCAGCAAATAATATGAGAATTAGTTTGGACCATAGTTGGGTGAGCTGGACTATAGTTGTGTAGTTTTACGGTACCAGTTTTGTTTTTTATTAGCCCACTTTATTAAGCCTGTACGCACGGAGCGAGCTATAATTTAAATTATATAGATATTGATATACCGAAATATTTAAAGCGTACTAAGTCGACACAGTCCAGATCTACTTGCACGGCTGCACGCACTATATAATAGGTACCTATCTATATATAATGCTGACTGGATTGAGTCAACAAAGGGTATAGCCGTGTTGGTATGGCGAAACTGCCTTTGACGAGAAAATGGTTTTCCTTTTGCTCAGATAATTATCTTTATATACGTTGTAATTTCACCAAATATCAGCCCCAAAATCGTCGTGATTTTAGAGATAATAAAAAAAAAAGGAAAATCGTTTTTATTTATTATCTACTAAACTAGAGGCCCGATTTTTTTGAAATTTGTATATATTATAGAGATAATAGACGACTTTTTATATAAAAAAAATTACGTTGAACTTTTATATAAAAGTTAAAAAAAAAAGATTTTTAATATTTCAAAAAAAAAATTTTTTTACTTGCAAGGTGGCGACACCTTCCAATATTATTCCAATTACAAAGATAATTATCCGAACAAAAGGAAAACCATTTTCTCGTCAAAGGCGGTTTCGCCATACAAACACGGCTTTATAAAAAAAATATGATAGCCGTTTTGACAGTAGAAAAACCCACAGCGTGAGTAACGCGATGTTAATCTTCTATATATATAAAAGAAGACTTCCTGACAGATCATCAACGCACAGCCGAAACTACTGGAACTAGAAACTTGAAATTTACACCTATACAACCTTTTATAACGTAGGCGACGGATAAGAAGGGATTTTTGGAAATTCCACCCTTAAAGGGGTTAAATAGGGGTGCGAAGTTTGTATGGAGGAAACTTTATTTTTTGAGTTGGAGTCTTCAAACTTTGTGGAATGATTACTTTATAGAATACAAATAAAGTACTTTCAGCGTTTTGGAAAATTCTACCCCTAAGGGGGCTAAAAAGGGTTGCAAAATTTGTATGGGGGAAACTCTTTTTTGAGATAGAAGCTTAAAAGTTTGTAGAAAGATTACTTATTGAAATAAAAAAAAACAACTTTCAGCGTTTTAAAAAAATTCACCCCTAAGTGGGTTAAAAGGGGGTGCAACATTTGTATGGAGGAAACATTTTTTTTTTAGCTAGAGTTTCAAACATTGTAGAAAGCTTACTTATTAGAATTAAAATAAAGTACTTTCGGCGTTTTGGAAAATTCCACCCCTAAGGGGGTTGAAAATCGTTGCAAAGTTTGTATAGAGGAAACTTTATTTTTTGAGCTAGAGTCTAAACTTTGTGGAAAGATTACGTATTAGAACACAAATAAAGTATTTTCAGCGTTTTGGAAAATTATACCCCTAAGGGGGCTAAAAAGGGTTGCAAGGAGGGAAACTCTTTTTTGAGATAGAAGCTAAAAAGTTTGTAGAAAGATTACTTATTAAAATACAATAAAACCACTTTCAGCGTTTTAGAAAATTCACCCCTAAGGGGGTTAAAAGGGGGTGCAACATTTGTATGGAGGAAACATGTTTTTTTAGGTAGAGACTTAAACCTTTGTAGAAAGCTTACTCATTAGAATAAAAATAAAGAACTTTCAGTGTTTTGAAAAATTCCACCCCTAAGGGGTTAAATAGCATTGCAATGTTTGTATGAGGAAACGCTTTTTTGAGATAGAAGCTTAAAAGTTTGTAGAAAGATTACTTATTGAAATACAAAAAAAAATCCACCCCTAAGGGGTTAAATAGCATTGCAATGTTTGTATGAGGAAACGCTTTTTTGAGATAGAAGCTTAAAAGTTTGTAGAAAGATTACTTATTGAAATACAAAAAAAACTACTTTCAGCGTTCTAGAAAATTCCACCCCTAAGAGGGTTAAAAGGGGATGCAACATTTGTATGGAGGAAACATGTTTTTCTAGCTAGAGACCTAAACCTTTGTAAAAAGCTTACTTATTAGAATAAAAATTAAGTACTTCCAGCGTTTTAGAAAATTCCACCCCTAAGGGGGTTCAAAATCATTGCAAAGTTTGTATGAGGGAAATTCTTTTTTGAGATACAAGGTTAAACGTTTGTAGAAAGATTACTTATTGAAATACAAAAAAGAACTTTGAGTGTTTTAGAAAACTCCACCCCTAAGGGGATTAAAAGGGAGTGCAACATTTGTATGGAGGCAACGTTTTTTTAGCAAGAGACTTAAAACTTTGTAAATAGCATTATAAGAATATTATTAAAGTACTTTCAGCGTTTTGAAAAATTCAATTTTAGAAAATTTCACCCCTAAGGGGGTTAAAAGGGGGTGCAACATTTGTATGGAGGAAACAAGTTTTTTTAGCTAGAGACTTAAACCTTTGTGGAAAGCTTACTACCTAGAATAAAAATAAAGTACTTTCAGCGTTTTGGAAAATTCCACCCATAAGGGGTTAAAAAAGGTTTCTAAGTTTGTACCATGGAAACTTTTTTTGAGATAGAAGCTTAAAAGTTTGTAGAAAGATGACTTATTGAAATAAAAAAATACTTTCAGCGGTTTAGAAAATTCCGCCCCTAAGGGGGTTAAAAGGGGGTGAAACATTTGTATGGAGGTAACATGTTTTTTTACCTAGAGACTTAAAACTTTGTAGAAAGCTTACTTATTAGCATAAAAATAAAGCACTTTTAGCGTTTTGGAAAATTCCACCCCTAAAAGTTGTTAAAATCGTTGCAAAGTTTGTATGAGGGAAATTATTTTTTGAGATACAAGGTTGTTACCTACTTATTGAAATACAAAAAAACTGGCCAAGTGCGAGTTGGACTCGCGCACGAAGGGTTCCGTGTCAATAAAAATATTTATTTTATTTTGTTTTTAGCATTTGTTATTATAGCGGCAACAGTAATACGTCTTCTGTGAAAATTTCAACTGGAACTATCACGGTATCAGTGAGATACAGCCGGGTGACAGACAGACGGACGGACGGACGGACGGACGGACAGCGGAGTCTTAGTAATAGGGTCCCATTTTACTCTTTGAGTACGGAACCCTAAAAAGAACTTTCAGTGTTTTGGAAAATTCCACCCCTAAGGGGGTTAAAAGGGAGTGCAACATTTGTATGGAGGCAACGTTCTTTTTTTAGCAAGAGACTTTAAACTTTGAAGATAGCTTACATATTAGAATATAAATAAAGTACTTTCAGCGTGTTGATAAATTCCACCCCTGAGGGGGTTACTAAGGGTTGCAAAGTTTGTATGAGGGTAACTCTTTTTTGAGATAGACGCTTAAAACTTTGTAGAAAGCTTACAAATAAAGTACTTTCAGCGTTTTGGAACATTCCACCCCTTAAGGGGTTAAAAAGGGTGCAAGATTCGTATGGGAAACACTTTTATTGAGCTTAGATACTTGATAGTTTGTAGAAAAAATGCTTATTACAACAAAAAAAACTCTTCTTCTTAATTTTTCCTTGAAAAGCGTTAATCCCCTAAGTTGGTATAGAGAGTCAGAAAATTTTAAAGTATGAAATTTGTAACTTCGATCCTAGCCTGTTTGTTAAAAGACTACAAAACTTATTTCAGCGTTTTTAGGGTTTCGTACTCAAAGAGTAAAACGGGACGCTATTACTAAGACTCCGCTGTCCGTCCGTCCGTCCGTCTGTCTGTCACCAGGCTGTATCTCACTGATACCGTGATAGTTCCAGCTGAAATTTTCACAGATGATGTATTTCTGTTGCCGCTATAACAACAAATACTTAAAACATATAGTAAAATAGTTTTTTATAGATAATGGTACGGAACCCTTTGTGCGTGAGTCCGACTCGCACTTGACCGGTTTTTTTTTACAATTGAACCTCTAAAGTGGATTCCAAGTTTGTATGGCGAGCAAGTAATTTTTAATGTAAGGGATTTGTAACTTCGGTTATAGACTGTTTGCTGAAAGACTACAAAACTTATTTCAGCGTTTTTTTTTTATTTATCGCCTAAGAAGGTTAAAGGGGGTTCGAAGTTTATGTAGAAAGCAAGACATTTTTAAAGTAAGAAGTTTGTAACTACGGTTTCAGACTTATACTATGAGGGTTCAAAGAGGTTCTAAGTTTGTATAGAGAGCAAGACATTTTGAAGGTAAGAGATTTGTAACTTCGGATTTAGAATGTTTACTAAAAGACTACAAAACTAATTTCAATGTTTTTTTTTTTAAATTCATTCTTTAAAGAAACATTTAGACGATAACATGTTCTACGCGGACGAAGTCGCGGGCAACAGCTAGTGACATATAAACAAGCGATTAGGTATCTGGAATACTGTAATGTTATGGTTCTTCGTAATTGATATTTCCACAGTTGTTCTTGTTATTTAGTAACAAACAAAACAACCGAGGGCAATTGTTTGTATCTACATCTACCCTTATTAGTTTGCGTCACCTCTAGGAACCAGGAATAAGGAAAAGTAGGTACCTTTACTTCAAAAACTTATTTCAAGCGAAGTTAAGTACTACCTACCTATATTATACAGCGTGTGACATCCATTAGAACATAACGATAGCTATAGGTAACGATAGTAACGATAGCTATAGGTAAGTGCTGTGAACCGTTTTATCAAAAAAATATAACAATTTCCTTTTCTAATGGAGATTTATTAATTTTTAAAATTATCTTGCTAACATTTATTTGAAGTTTCAGAAAGGTAGGGCTTGTTTCAAATGTTACTGTCAGTTGTTAGCTTTGCGTGCCGAATTAGTTTGTATGAAAAAAATACAGTTGTTTTTTTTTTATTATTATTATAAAATGGGTATAATTTTAAATGAAATGAAATGAAATGAAATGAAATTTATTTCGTAACATATGTTATACGTCAAACAGTCATGTGGTATATGGACATCATAAGTATAGTGATTTAAATGTAGGTACATACAAAAATCATTATAAAATAACTATATTGGTATAGGTAATAATTATTCTCATTCCAGCACAAGAGGTAAGTTAAAAAAATCTTCATAATTATAAAAGCTGTTTTCCTGGAGCCATTTTTTCAATTTGGTTTTGAAGCTAAGGACGGATAATGTACCTACTTCTTACTGCGTCAGGCAAACGGTTATATACGGAGGGTCCCAGAAAGTATACTGATCGCTCCGACTTGGCAAGTTTATGTAAATCTGCCACTAGCCTGTCCTTTACAAATAAGGTCTGTCCCACAAAACGGTTTACACAGTTTTTTAAACTAGAGATACCTACCAATTTACGTTCATTATTTCAGTTCTTATGGAAGTCATACAATACAGTGTGGTGACTTTCATTATTGATTACCAATCACGATTTCAGTCTATGTACACCTATTTAACTAGTGACCAAAGAGCTGGCGGTTTTCTCGCGCAACGCAATTATCATTGCAATTCAGCGAGGAAATGCCGCCAGCATCCTCGCTCGGTACAATGCCTCGAGGGCATCATCTTGTTTATACTTTAGGCAATAAATGCGTTATTTAGTAAGCGCCTACCTATATTTTCTTATCACAATTTAGGCATTTTCATACCTTACCTAGGTATGAAAATGCCTAAATTGTGATAAGAAAATATAGGGAGTCGGGAAGGAAACGGAGACCGGTCGTGCTGCCAAGTGGACAGACTCCGTTTGAGAAAAGTCCAGTTACTTAGAAAATATGAAACGTGAACTTCCGTTCATAACCAAGTTGTGTTCGAATGCGCATTGTTCATTAGCAATCAACTGATTATATCTATATATTATATTGTATATTATATCTATAGTTAATATGAATCACTTGCTTGGGTAATTACTGCGTTTTTCCTGCGGACGAAGCGTCCGTTCCGTTCCGATACGACTCCGTGGCTGGCGGTGCCAGGGTCTGTCTAGATCTGGCTTACTCCTGCACTTATCTACTTATTACGTTGACAATGCATATGTAGATAGCAGTGGCGACGCGTACCTACTTTAAATCAATGGAACTTGTTGCTACAATTTCACACATGCACTGCCGGGACACCGCCTTCCGCTACTTGGAGGGAAAACTACGGGATCGGGTTCGAGCGTAGCGCGTAGCGATTTTTGGCAGTGAATGTGTGCTTTAGAAACTTAGGTACACTAATACCTGTGAAAGTTACGGTCCACGTCACAGAAATCTTTACACTTTTGCATCTTATTCCAAAATTCCAATATACCTATCTTTACGGTGACTGTACTTGATTACTTGCTTAATAGCTCGTATATGTCGGACGTTGAAAAAGAGCATTCCAAGCATTCGTTTCTCACTAGAAAGTAGCAAGTAACGTAAGCGTGAGATAAACGCGATCATGCTACTGCTAGGTACTATCGGTCCTAATTTTGTTCATGTCGTGAACTCGCGATATATCCTGTAAGTGTTAAAGGCCACGTACTGGATGCCAGCTGACAGCAGGGCGACGAGCAGTACGAACATTTGTATTAAAGTTCAATCTATGGACGCCCGCTGCCCGCTGGCGTCCAGCTGAGGGGTAATCACGTAACGTTCCGAACGCGCGTTCGGTACAATTTAACTGTAAATTTTCCATATAAAAAGTGACATTTAGACCTACCTGACGCGCGTACAATGCGTTATGTTACCTACTGTGTCGATCACGTAACGTATTGTACGCGCATCAGGTAAATTTAAATGTCACTTTTTCTATGAAAAAATGACAGTTAAATTGTACGAACGCGCCTTCTGAACGTTACCTGCGTGTTTACCCCCCTGGCCGCGGCCTAATATTTGCGTAAATTTCGTTTTGGGAGTAGGCATTTTTTTACCTTTCTTGAAAATAATTATAACCACAGCGTTACATTGCCCCCCCCTTTGAACTGAGCATCGCCAGGGGTGCCTAAAGATAAGCAAACAGCAACATACCTAAAACAAATGACTGTTAAACAAATCTGGCGTAGATACATATTTACAAAAATATTTCATCACAATTGGGAGATAACGGCATCGTTAGGATGGCACATGGTGGTCACGTGCGCGGAAAGCCGTGATAGCGGTGATGTAGGTACGACTTAGTATCGAGTTGCCGAATAACGACTGCAATTGATAAAGCTTTCCATGGATTTGAACACGATTGAACATAATACTTTGTTTATCACGGCCATGCATGGCAAAGCACACAAATAATTATCGTATTCTGTTTTAACTTACAACTCGCATAATTTTGAAGTATGATGCGTTTTATAGAAGCCGAAAAAGTGACATCCCCGTTTTATTACAAATAACTGTAGTTTAGATAATTACAAATGCGAGACTAAAACTCCCGCGTTTCTAATGTGCGTAGTTTTTGAGAAATAATTTTTTGGAAATCTTGTTTCTGACACCCGGATATTACGAAAAACATTTACCTATATATTGCAAATTATTTAATAAACTTTTCTGTAGTTCAAAATGTTAGATAATCTCTAGGTACCATTTATTACAAAGATATTAATAATTTTATAGATTTTGGTTTTTATTTTTTTTCTTCTATATTCCGCCGTAGTAGGACGCGATATTTGTATGACAGCTTCATTATTATGTCTTCTATCTACCCTATTGTTACAAGTCCTAATTCCATGGGACATTTAATCTACAGTCAATTAAAATTTTCGGTCAGGGCTGCCATTACCAGTATCCGGATTTCCTGGATATAAAATTAACATAGTAAACACGGTATAGCACTTTTATGGGTGGTGAAAGAAAACATTATTAGTATGACACGCGAAATACGAACATACATATTAAATAATTAGTTTTTTAAGATTCAGTATTTATGTCTTAGCTATTGAGAATTTGTTAATATTGCCCATCTCAATTACCTAATGTTTTCTGAAGTGATTTTTTGTAACAAAGTAAATAATAAGGTATACAATATATGTAATAAGATTATGTGCCTGGTACATTTTTGTAGTTTGCTCTTTGTACAGTCGAAAAATCTGTACGCTCTTACGCTCAAGGACCATGACAAGACAAATCAACACAAGAAGCAATGCACAAGTCATTGTATGTACACTGAGCTCCGCAAAAACAAGAGAGGGTCCTAAATTATATTGTAACACACCTAACCTAACTATGAGATTAAAATGGGCAGATCATCACACTGTATTCAATATAATAAAAAAACTAAACGATAACAAAAGCCCTGGTGCTGACCGCATTCGTGCTTCAGACCTAAAATATATAATATCGGAAATCACGCCCCTAATTACCCACTTGATTAATTCTTGCATTAGAACATCATCTTACCCGGACGGGTTAAAGGTCGGCATAATACGCCCTATTCATAAAAAAGGTTCATACACAGATTACAATAACTATAGACCTATAACGATCCTACCATGTATAGACAAAATAGTTGAGAGGTATATCGGGACGGAGCTGAATAAATTCTTAAATAATAATAAAATAATCAACGTTAATCAATATGGTTTCCAGCAAAATCGAAGTACCTCTCAATTATTAACTAAATTTACAAACGAGGTGAACGAATATTTAAATGAGCGTAAACATGTAATTACCACCTTTATTGATTTTAGTAAAGCATTCGACTGCCTTAATTATTCTACATTGTATAGCAAGTTACAGCAGAATGGTATACAAGGACCCCTGCTGCACTGGTTCCAGGACTATCATAGCAACCGCCACACCATGGTAAAGATCGCCGGCGCGCTCAGCGAGCCGCTGCGCACGGAAGAAGGCACAGCACAGGGATCCATAGCTG
This sequence comes from Epinotia brunnichana, assembly GCA_963854355.1. Lineage (NCBI taxonomy): Eukaryota > Metazoa > Arthropoda > Insecta > Lepidoptera > Tortricidae > Epinotia > Epinotia brunnichana. The sequence goes on from OY977951.1 coordinate 10,847,702, forward strand.
GCCCGACCGAATATTTAATCTACGTCAATGACATGTGCAACATATTTAGTGCGGGTTCTGTATACCAGTTTGCTGACGACACGTGTCTAGTAACTTCTCACCGAGATTTGCTCGAAGCCCAGAATACAATGCAGAATAATTTCGACCAGTTATGCAAATGGGCCCATGATGTGGGGCTTGTAATTAACTCTAAAAAAACCAAAATTGTACATATACGCTCACCGTACACAAAAGAACCACGGGCCCCGACAATCATAGCACACGATCATCACTGTCTACATAACCCTAACAGTAGCTGTAAATGTGAGGCGCTCGAGCTTGTTCCCCAACACATGTACCTAGGATTAATTATAGACAATACATTTAATTGGAAACCCCATGTGGACCACGTATGTTCAAAACTAAGATGTATATTAGCTAATATGGCAATCTTAAAATATAAACTACCATATAGTATACTACGAATGCTTTACCTATCACTTGCAGATTCAATTATATGCTATGGTATTACAAGTTACGGGAGGACATACAAAACCTACTTAACGCAAATATATAAATTGCAACTTGCACTGTTAAAAACAATTGTACCTAATACAGTTAAAACAAAATACCGTGATAATAAAACAGGCCTATTCAAACACTGCAAGATCATTAACGTGTTCAATAGATTTTGTTTGTCCTTACTAACTGAGGAATGTGAAATAATACCCTCATTAGAAAAAAAAACACGCCCTAATAATTTACGTACGTTAGATTACTTGCCACCATACCTATTGCCACGCAAAATTAACACTTATGGTAACAGAACTATTGATCACTTACTTCCATCTATCTTAAATAACCTGCCCAAGAAATTATTACATGACCTCACCGATACCATTAGTAGTCATGAAAAATGTAAGAAGCTACTTAAAAAGTACTACCTAAGTTTAGATGAAGGTAAGTAGTAAATTGGAGTACATATTAGCAAATTGTTATATTATATTATACTTAAGTAAATTATGGAACGCGGGATGTACCGCGCGATCCCGCCAACTATTGCCTAAACCTTCCAGGTTTTAAATAGTGGCTTTATGTGTAACACAGTAACTATGTAAACATAATTGTATTAAATAAATAAAAAAAAAAAAAAAAAAAAAAATGTCTTCTTCTACTTCCAGGCTCTCTGCCCCATCTTGCACCTCATGGTAGACTACCACCTTGGAAGTGTCTCTCGCGCAAACAATTCAGTTTAGAAAAAAATATATTAGAAACCTCAATATCATTTTTGAAGACCTATCCAATAGATACACGTATGGGTTTGATGAAAAAAAAATTGAGTTTCAGTTCTAAGTATGGGGAACCCCCAAAATTTATATATATTTTTTTCTATTTTTGTGTGAAAATCTTAATGCGGTTCACAGAATACATCTACTTACCAAGTTTCAACACTACAGTTCTTATAGTTTCGGAAAAAAGTGGCTGTGACATACGGACGGACAGACAGACAGACATGACGAATCCATAAGGGTTCCGTTTTTTGCCATTTGGCTACGGAACCCTAAAAACGTGAACATAATGTGAAAAAAACCTGTTAAGTGCGAGTCGAGCGGCGCACGATGGAGGGGTCCGTAACAATAGTAGATTGTACAACAAGCGCATAAAACGAGCCATTTAACGACGACGACGTTTGCGACGTTTATATCCACCCGAGCCACCGGCGAGGGTGGATAGTTAGTCGAGGGGTTAAATGGCTAATCTATGCCCGAGTTATACACACTGCTTTTCACTTCGATTGCGAGAAAATAACAAATAATTGCAAAATAAAATAAAACTAGGTATACTAGCTACCCGCGCGGCTTCGCCGCGTATACAAAGAATCTAGGCGGAGCGAAGATATAAAATATAGCACATACTTAATCCTGTAGGGCCATTCTACACATCCCTTATATTCCCCCCGAGATCCCTTATAGGGATAAGTTCGCCTTTGTACCGACTTTAATCTTACATAAGTATCATGTTTATGTTTTAACCTGTTTTGTATATAAAGTGCTTACATACATACATATAACCTACCTACTGAACAAAGAAGTTTTTTAGAATAGGATGGGTATAGTTTCAGAGATTACCCCCAACATACAAACTTACATTTTACAGACATTACACCTGTTTATTTTATTATTAGTATCGGCACATGCAATTTATAGGTACCGTGAATTAATGTTACTTTAAATCCTTGGTTTACATTGATCAAAACTTCTCTTCATGTTTAAACTCTAATTTATACGATTTCTGAACGCATCGTTTGGTTTTTTTTTTACGATTGGAAGCATTGAACGTCACTTTCAGTGTGTCTTTACCAGTCGTGGGATCGGGCACGCCGATCGATGAAAAAAAAATTAAAATACGTGCGTACTCATTTTACGGACTTTTAATAGCTTGTATAACTTTTAAGGTAAAACTTTCAGTATAGTAAATACACTAATTTTATCTAGTTCACTAAATCAGGCATGTATTTCACATTGACGGCCATTTGCTTTTTAGATATTTGTAGCATGGGGTGTCATTGATCACTTCTGAGGGTTTACTTTGATCACTGATACCCTCATCATCATCATCATCATCATCATCATATCAGCCGAAAGACGTGCATTGCTGGACATAGGCCTTCCCCAGAGAATGCCACAATGAGCGGTCCTGCGCCACCCGCATCCAGCACACTCCCACGACCTTTACCAGGTCATCAGTCCACCTTGTGGGGGGCCTACCCATGCTGCGCCTTCCGGTACGTGGTCGCCACTCGAGAACCTTTCCGCCCCAACGGCCATCGGTTCTACGTGCAATGTGCAATGTTATCCTTCTGTGAATGATAGCCTTATTTAATATAAAATAAATACCCTTTTTTTTCTTTGTCAAAGTAACCCCAAAGGCACATAAACCTTTATAAATCCTAAGCCTCTGAACGGATTTTTTTTTATGTTCTAGTGTTTTTAGGGTTCCGTACTCAAAGAATAAAATGGGACCCTATTACTAAGACTCCGCTGTCCGTCCGTCCGTCCGTCCGTCCGTCTGTCTGTCACCAGGCTGTATCTCACTGATACCGTGATAGTTCCAGCTGAAATTTTCACAGATGATGTATTTCTGTTGCCGCTATAACAACAAATACTAAAAACACAGAATAAAATGTTTTTTCTTATAGATAATGGTACGGAACCCTCCGTGCACGAGTCCGACTCGCACTTGGCCGGTTTTTTTCCTTATTGCTGTCACTATCATAATCCGTTAAAAATAAGGGGGGTTTTAAAGTAACCCCGATGTGAGTACAAAGTTAATCACAGAATTAATATTTTTTTTTTAGAGATACATTAATAATCTTTTTTTTTGTCGGTTTAATCGATAGAGGACCAACAACTGATATTTGCATTTTTTCCTTATTTTTTTGGATTAACGTTTAGGGAGGTACCTACAGACGTTTTAATTCTGAAATTGATCAAATTAACCCCATTTCACGGTACCGCTAAATAGTTTAATATCTACTTATTTATGTTTTCCAGTATTAAGTCATATCGTTTTGACAAATTACAATTTAGTCCGTGGGCGACCGAGCTCTGCTCGGGTGAAAATGGAGAAAATACGGAGAAAACGAACTTTCCCGGACATGAGACCTATCTAGATCGATATCTCGCCCCCGTAAACCCCTGTATTCCAAATTTAATCGAAATCGTTAGAGCCGTTTCCGAGAACGTGATTGCAAATATATATATGTACAAGTATTACTCGTTTAATTACAAAATTTATATAACCAACCTCCTACCTGTAATCAAAATATAATTATCTGAACCTGAAATAATTTAGATGGTATTCAAGGCAGGTCAACAAAGTCACCAATGGGAGTCCCCGGCCATCCGAAAAGAAAATTTTGTAATCGAGTTTCGTTTTCTACCTACATCTTTATAAGTACTGGAAATTAGGCGAAACCTATCGGCGCCTATACGGCATTGTACTAAGTAAGGTTAACAAAGCCGTCTATGAGGTCCACGACAATGAATGGATTTAATTAAACCTCATTCTTCTCCCAACATCTCGAATATGGGAAAATAAGTTTGTATATAAACTTTTCTGAAGTAAAAAAGAACATGGCAAGTAATACTGACGTCTCTGTAAATAAAAAAATCAGATTTGACACAATACGTCTGTCAGTTTATGTAAATAAATAATATTTACAAAAAGCCGTTTACTTTCTATTTTTCTTACTTTTCTTAGTGTTGTATCCATATGTGGCCGACTCAACATTTATAATTTTTCATGCTGAAGAACTTAGTACAGGTTTGAGTTTAATTCTTGTTTATCATTTTACATTGTCATCTCGAGTCAAAACAGAAGTTACGCCACGTGACGTCACGCAGCCAAAGTCACGTGGCCAACGCACAGTAGTTTCTTTAAATTTATATTTTAGTAACTTACCGATAAAAAAATAAAAAACGAAGACCTTATTGCAAATCTGCAGCATGAGACGAATCCAGTGACATATCATTTATCAAAATCGGACCATAACTGTAGATCTGATGGCTGTTACAAAAATCGGGCTCGCGTAATAATAATATAGATAATAGCTCATTCATGTCACTTAACTTTTTAAAGTTTTCATGTTTAATTTTCGACACGTGATATTAGACTTAGATACTCTATACTGCCAAGCTATTTATACGTTTTAAAATAATATTTGACTCCTATTTTATCTGGTTTTTATTAATTTAGTAATGGAAAACACGGATGTGAAATTAATTAAAGCAAATCAAATCAAATGACAAGTTTATTCTACGAAGTTTGTGTGTGGCTGTTAGGCCCGATTATCTTAGTCTTTAAAACAATTTTACTTTGTGCACTAGAGCATAAAAGTGACAATTTGTGCAGCATAAAGGCGAACTTTGCGAGCATGAGAAGTGAAAAAGAATATTCTTCATGACAAACTCTGGTTCTTCTGTTTGAGGAGAGTCTTTTACCGTAATCAATCGGAACCCGCCGTCTATGTCCGTTGAAAGTATTAATGAAGTGCCTACTGCGATTATCTCGTAAGTTGCACTTACTTAGAGAAAATTTCTGTGACACAAGGACAACACGAAACTATAAGGAATCCGTTTTGGCAACGTTGGCTACGGATCCCTAGACAATATTACCTGGACTATCGTACCAATTTATCCGTTTTAAATAGATAAATCTCTAGATATCTACCTATATAGATATTCGATATTAGGGTAGATGCGTCATGTTAAAATTGATAACGTAGTGTTGCTAAATGGATAGGAAACCATCAAATTATTGTAATAAAGTAGAGATTGTAACATGACGCATCTACCCTATTCGATTGTGACAGCCCAAAATAACTCCATATTCAAAAGAAGACTGAAAAGTTGGTTAGTCGAGCAGGCCTTCTACAACCACAAGGAGTTCTTTGAGTTAGAGATGTCTTGAGATGTGTAACATAAACGACTTAGGTATAACCATTGACATGTTATCTGAATTATTAATAGACGATTAGGCATATTGATTATTTAATTTAATTTTATATACATTATTTATTATTGTAAAAGTTGTCCTGCTATTGTGAATTAATTTAAGTAAACCTGACCTGTAATTTATATTACCAATAAAATGAATATGAATATGATAATAGGGTAGATGCGTCATGTTAAAATTGATAACGTAGTGTTGCTAAATGGATAGTAAACCATCAAATTATTGTAATAAAGTAGAAATTGTAAAATAGAATACAAAAGTAATGGACCTTGAAAGTTTAGAAAAAATATCTACCCCGATGGGTACAGTGTTCTGTTTGGCGCTGTCCATGTCATTTAGCTAACAACTTGAGGACGCGACGATGGTATCCTAGAACGGAACTGCAGAGGCAAGGCTCTAGCGCTATAAAACCTAGATCTCGAATAATAACACAGCGTAGATGACGGCATGTAGAGGTTCTAGTGGATAGGATACCTCGTAAACCAGACTTCCCCGAAAGCCGAGTACCAGACTCGTAGGTTTTGCTCCTGAAAGACTTAAATATTTCGGATTGATACTTGAATATCGATAATAACTTCAACTAAAGATCTGACGGTAACATATAATTTAAGTTTATTTCTATCTACAGGCTTGACCGGAACTAAACCCATTTAAAAAAAACGGAACCTCATAATTAAACGATATGATGTCAAGAATCAGACCGGAATAACGCAAAAAAAACCGGACAAGTGCGAGTCTGACTCGCCCACCATGGATTCCGTACAAAATTTAAAATGTTTTCAGATTTTTACCTGTAGGTATGTACTTGTAGTAAAAAAACAATATTACTTGCAAAATTTCATATTTTTCTAGGTCAACGGAAAAATATAAATACATTTTGATAGGATATAATTTTGATTCCCTTGACTTCAGTGTCGAAATATACGTTTTATGCGGCATAAACGGCCGGAGGTATCTTTTTTTTACGTTACGTACGAAGTTTGTTTTTTTACAGCTTTAAGGGACTGTAGACTTGAGTATATGGTTTTAATCTCAACTCGATACCTCCATGCGTTCCAAGGGTCTTGACAGACATACCTTGACAGACGGACAACAAAGTGATACTATGAGGGTTACGTTTTTTCTTTTGAGGTACGGAACCCTAAAAAGGTCATAAAAGAAACAAAGGAATAATTTGCGCATATTTTTTTTAATACGAGCATTTTACAACAATATTGAAACGAAATCATCATTTTGAGATCTGCTGCCAACATACACTACCGGCTCAACAAATAAACATAAACCGCGCACACTAATCTATATAAACAAGTCGCATAAGTACATACAGGCTTCCCAATATACTCTATACATACACTATAACTATATCACCACTGTCGCTCAGAGAACGTCCGCTAGGCACAGTCACTTTGTTCGCTCACTAATAGATCACTTCGTACACTGTGGCCTTCTTGTCGCCGGATCCCGTCACGATGTATTTGTCGTCCGATGAGATGTCGCAGCTTAGCACCGATGATGATTCTTTTGACTGTGGACAAGAATTATACGTTAATCATTTGTTTCCTTGGAATATATACGCAAATAAAATTAGGGAATACCCTGGCTAAAGACGCAGGGACCAGCACCGGTTTCCCGTATGAGGATTTTGCATAGGTTTATTTTAGAAGTTGTTTTTAAAACCCTATTCATAATGGTAACCTTACTGATAGGGTAACCCTATTGCTATAGCATATCGGATGTGGTAACCATAAGTTAACCATACTGAACATTTGAATGTATGTATGGTCAATGTCACACGTTTCTATGGAACAGCTGCCCACGCCATATTTAACATTGAATGTAATTGTATGTTATCTTATCTTATCTTATCTAGGTGCGGGCCCTTTCGGATGCACTTCGACCCAGTGGGATCTTTTGTGCATTTGCCCTCTCCTTTATACCTGCTCCCAGGCTTGCTCCATCATTTCCACAAAGCGGATGATGCAGTTCACCGGGAGCACCTTGAATTCCTTTGGTTGCGGGTAACCGTTACCAAAGTGGTTCATTCTTTGTCTGGCAAGGGCATGACATTCACACAATAAGTGTTCCATAGTCTCATCCTCCTCGCCACACATCTAAACTATCAGATAGTCCCATCTTGGCCATGAGATCCTTGACCCCGAAGTGACCTGTGAACACCCCAGATATAATTCTGAGTTGCTTCCTACTGGATTTCCAGAGTTTTCTGGTCCAGCCCGAGTCCACTCCTTCTATGAAGAGCTTAGAGTGCCTTAAGCCAGCCTCATTCCTCCACTCGTGTTGGTGTTTGGTTTTGGCGTAGGCTTTAAAGGCCGATATTATGGTCCCCTGCGAGAGTCCCACAAATGGTTCTGGACCTACAAAGTGATTTGTAGAGCCCACTCTTGCAAGCTCATCTGCTCTTTCGTTGCCGATGAAGCCCTTGTGCCCTGGTATCCAAACTAGTTGCACCTTATTGTGCTTTCCAAGTCTGTTTAGTGCTTGGACGCCATTATAAATTAGTCTAGAGTCCACTTTCGGCGCCGTAAGCGCTTTAAGGGCCGCTTGACTGTCACTGAGTATATAGATAGTCCGCCCTTTGGTTCGCCTGTCTATATTCTCCTGTACACAAGCAATTATGCCGTATGTCTCCGCTTGGAAGACAGTTGCCAAACTACCCATGCTTACACTACTACTATAGTCATTTGCATAAATGCCTGCTCCCGTACCGGATCCCATTTTTGATCCGTCCGTGTACCATATACTGTCTTCGATACCAGACTTTGGTGGTTCTAGACCTTCGGCCCACTTAGCCCTGGTTTGAACTTTTGTTGTGTAGTTCCTGTGGAATACATACTTGGGTAGCATTTTGTCGCTTCCCATGTTTGTTATTCTGTCTAAGAAACCATCAGTCTCCATGTTTGTGTGCTTAGTCTTCGGCTTGCTATCGCTCCACAGTCCTTAATCTGTAGAGCGATTTGCGCGCCTCTGACTTAATCACCATGTGAAGTGGCGGTAGGTCCAGTAGGACTTCTAGCGCCGCTGTAGGCGTGGTACGAAACGCCCCTGTTATAGCCATGCATGCCGTTCTCTGCACCTTTCTCAGGGCCTCTCTGCATGTGCTCATTAAAGTCCTTGGCCACCATACCAGGCTACCGTACAGTATTATGGGTCTCACCATCATGGTGTAGATCCACTTCAGTACCTTGGGGTTCAGTCCCCATGTTTTGCCATACGCTGATCTACACATTCCAAATACCCTCAGGGCCTTTGTAATGGTGAGATCTGTATGCTTCTTCCAGTTCAGTTCCTTATCCAGTGTGACACCTAGATATTTCACGTCATTGGACAGTTCTAGTACCCTTCCGTACAGCTTCAACTGCTGTATGCCGCGAAGGGTCCTTTTCCTAGTAAAGGGTATTACTACAGTTTTGCCTGGATTAATGGATAATTGGTGACAGTCGCACCATCTCTCCACTTCCCTCAGTGCCTTGTTCATGATTTCTGATACCGTACTTGGGAATTTCCCATTAACCAGTATCACTAAATCATCAGCATATCCTACCGTGTGGATGGGACCTTTATTGAGTTCTATCAAGAGTGAGTTCACCATCAAACTCCATAGAGTTGGTGACGACGCACTCGGCGGACCATTGGTGGACTTTATGCTGTTGTAATAAGGTTCACAAATGGTCGGCTGAGTGTGTCGTCGATGGTACACTAAGTTTAGTGTTAGTCAATTAAGTAGGTAATTTAGTAAGTAGGTAAACACAACAATGTTTGACTTTTGGAAGGGAGCGCACGTTCGCCGACAAACTGTCCTCAGTTTGGCGAAGCAGAAAGGAATGTACTTGCCATTGTTGTTTTTTTTGAGAATAAATAAATAAATAAAAAAAAATAAAGTACCCCACCTTGTGGACATCCCTTTGTGGCCGTGGCCATTATGTCATCCCCTAAAAGAGATGACTTTATCAGTCTGCCATTTAGCATGTTGCCTATCCATTTACATATGGTCGGCTCTATACCATGTTTTGCAGCTGCTTCGCTAATAGCATTATACGTGGTACGAGCAAACCACGTCTAAGAAAGCCGCCAGACATAGTTTTTTATTCTCTATAGCCTGTTCAGCCCTGGTTGTTACCAGATGAAGTGCCGTTTCCGTTGACTTCCCTGGCTGATATGCACATTGTAGTTCGTGCAGCGGATGTCTCCTTAGTGGGTTATCTACCAACTTCTCCAATGTTTTGAGGAAAAATGACGATAGACTTATCGACTGTAATCCACCTTACCCGGTTTGGGTAGGTAGGTTACTTTTACCATCCTCCACACACGCGGTACGTGTGCGAAGGCTAAGCACGCCCTGTAATTGTATGTTGGTGCAATTAACCCATACAGTTTAAAATGATGTCAGTGACACACCCAGTGTGATGTCGGATTAGATTAGCACCAGCCCCTCTCTTCCCATGAATGTCGTAGACTTGATTATGGAAAAAGATTGAAGTGTGTTGTGGACAAGCAGTTATTGCAATATCTTGCTAAAAGTGTCACTGAAAATTCAATTACATGTGATCACATCGGCTGATCGGCCAACCCCTTATGGGAATACAGCCTGATTATGCCTTCCATTATTTGTGGTGAGTGTTGCTTACTGACTCCGTTGGCTGGGCAAACTAGTTAAAACTGGTAAACAGAGAAAGTGGTGTTTAAAAGGTACCTGGAATATGCTGGCTCCGTATGGCGTGCGCCACGCGTTGAGCAGGTTGTCCTTCCCGGTGGAGACGAACCACTTGCCGCAGCTGGCGAAGCGCAGCGACAGCACGCACGACTCGTGCAGGTGCAGCTGGTACTTGTCCGGCTTTACCGCGTGCAGGACCTCCACGTTGCTGTTCTCCATGCCTACTGCTAGCCATTCGCCTGGGAACAAAATAAATACGGTTCAAACATGTTGTGTTCAATTTTAAACATGTTATAAACACCGCACCGGGAGGTGTCGCGTGGGTAAACCGCCGAAAAGGTGGACTGATGACCTGGTAAAGGTTGCGGGAGTCCGTTGGATGCGGGTGGCGCAGAACCGGTTATTAATAATAATAATAATAATAATAAGCCCGCAGGGCAGCTTGTGGCAAGCTGTTGGGGAGTAACGACCCCACGGACCCGAGTGCTCCCGAGAGTCGGTCAGGGCCTCCGTCTCCGGCGTGTCTTCGTCGGTCGGAGTGGAACCCCAAGGGGGCCCGCAGGACTCTCAGCTCTGGCTTGCCTTCATTGGCCGTCCAGAGAGGAGTCGTAAGAGCTATATGCTCCAGGGGTGGAAGTGTTAAAGGGCATAACGCCGCGAGTAACTTCGGAGAAAGCGCAGCACCACCTCTCGACACCCCTGAGCCGCTCACCCGGTGTTGCTCCTGGCCGTCTGTACGACGACGCTTTCAGGGGCCCATCTAGCGAGTGGCTAGTCACCGCCTGCCTCGATAGCATCTCACAATGTTATGGCAGGTGTCCGGAACTCTTGCAATAGCTCATTCATTTGTCCATCCAAATTTCATCCATAGCCCGTTACTCTTTCCTCTTAACGTACAATAGCCCCAACGCCTGTTGGAACCGGTTCACGGGTATCTACCGATGTACCCGTGAATGGGTTCTAGCAGGTGTATTACATCACATTAAACTTCGTCTCCAAAGGGCCTCTACGTGTTGGATCTATATCCCCACGCACGCCTTCCAAAGGACCGGGCTTTGTCCCGTGAATTTAAACAGGAGATACATAATAATAATAAAATCTTTTATTTCGGAATACAAAAGATTCCATAGTTGTTAGTAACATAAAAAAAAAAACATACAAATTATATAAAACTATGTTAGTTTAAGTACAATACAAGGTAACTTAATTAAATTGAATACAAATACAAGTTAAATACAAATTAAATACAAATTAAAATACTTTTTAGTCGGGGTTTAGGGCTACCCCTTTAATAAGTCCAACCCAATGCATGAGGATTGCGCTGTCGAACCTGTTGGCAAACACACTTAGAATGCTGTTGGCGCTCCGTCTAACTCGCCCCAGCAGGGACACGATCTTTTTGCGCATGATTGCTGGGAAACCGTCCGTCCGTGCTTCGCAAAACATGCCAGACGCACTGCACCTGCTGGGCAAGCCCAACAGCATTCTAAATATGTTGTTATACTGCACTCTCAATGCATTATATGCTCGCTTCGTATATCTCACCCACAGGTCTATATTAAGGCGCTCTTTGGAGGAGGCCCATGTCCAGCATTGGACGTCTTATGGCTGCTATGATGATATTTAGTATATATGGTAATTAAGAAGGCTGCCAACGGCAGTCTTTCCCACGCGGTCCACTTCACAAGGGACCGAACTGCATGGAGGCATCTGCATGACGATCCTCAGTCAAGAGGGATCGACTAAGAAGATATTATAGGTATAGAAAAATAACGAACTTTACGTTCCGTTGACAATTTCGATGTGCAAAAACCACGCACTTATCAATAGCTGAAGATGTTACGAGCACAGATGTGGAGTTGTGTGGCTTTTAAAGAATAGCTACAAAATTTTCGCACCATATCAATTTTTCATAAAAATGTGTAGGATAAAATATATCATAAGAGTGTCTTACCTGTAGGACAGTATCCCAACGAGAAGATCTGTGAGCTGAAATCATGTTGCTGCAATTGTCTGCCTTCTCTCAAATCCCATGATCTGTAACACAAACACCAGACATAAATCTCAATGTACTATCGGTTGATCATAGGCAACTTAACTAGCTTATCATCATGAACTAGATGATAAAAGGGCAAATACCTCATGGATGCCATGTAGAAATCTCCTTTCACGTTTCTACTGGGGCATTCATGAGATAGATCTCAATATTTAAGACACTTCAACATATGTTAAAGCTGAAGAGAAATGAGACTGTAATTTTTGACTCCACAGTCAAACTGAAAAATTTAGTTTTGTGGAGCAATGTACCAACGTATATATGTAACTTTTTGTTTTTAATAAATAAAATAAAAAAATAAAAAAAAAGAGCAGACTGTGCCTTTTTCTAAAATGTTTAAAATATATTCACTAAGTTCATGTAGGTTATTTAGAGATGGGCACAGCAGAAAGTCATGTCGCGTTTCGGAGCAGCCCAACTTGGGAAGTACCACTACCACCACCTTAAAAAGGCTAGTAGCTCTGTAGGTACCTATGTGGTATATTGTGTTTCTGCCTAGCTAGCACACTAGGTTTTATGTCGGCGAAAATATGCTGAAACGTCACGTAAAACGCGACATGAAGCCTAGTGTGCTAGCCCCCCTGGTGGGCGTATGCTTCGGGAGATTCAAAAGATGCTCTGTGTTGAGTGAGGGACCGATCAATAGGCTCGGCAAGGCGTTAGTGATTCTTCTGGAGTCGCAAACGTCCATAGGCTATAGCCATAGAGACAAGCTTACCATAAGGCAGGCTGTAAGCATGTTTGCCACCGTCGGAGTATTAAAAAAAACCGACCAAGTGCGAGTCGGACTCGCGCACGAAGGGTTCCGTACCATTATCTCTAAAAAACTATTTTATTCTGTGTTTTTAGTATTTGTTGTTATAGCGGCAACAGAAATACATCATCTGTGAAAATTTCAGCTGGAACTATCACGGTATCAGTGGGATACAGCCTGGTGACAGACAGACGGACGAACGGACGGACAGACGGACAGTGGAGTCTTAGTAATAGGATCCCGTTTTACTCTTTGAGTACGGAACCCTAAAAAACTACTATAAATTAGCGCAGAAACAAGCAAGAATCAGAGTGTGCCTTTTAAGTAACAAGGATCACGTATACTGACCGCACGGTGTTGTCGAGCCCGCCGGTCCACAGCTTGGTCCCGTCAGCCGAGATGTCGATGCAGGACGCGCCGTCCGTGTGCCCCTGGAACTGCCGCACGAGGGTCTGGTTGTGCAGGTCCCACAAGGATCACGTATACTGACCGCACGGTGTTGTCGAGCCCGCCGGTCCACAGCTTGGTCCCGTCAGCCGAGATGTCGATGCAGGACGCGCCGTCCGTGTGCCCCTGGAACTGCCGCACGAGGGTCTGGTTGTGCAGGTCCCACAAGGATCACGTATACTGACCGCACGGTGTTGTCGAGCCCGCCGGTCCACAGCTTGGTCCCGTCAGCCGAGATGTCGATGCAGGACGCGCCGTCCGTGTGCCCCTGGAACTGCCGCACGAGGGTCTGGTTGTGCAGGTCCCACAAGGATCACGTATACTGACCGCACGGTGTTGTCGAGCCCGCCGGTCCACAGCTTGGTCCCGTCAGCCGAGATGTCGATGCAGGACGCGCCGTCCGTGTGCCCCTGGAACTGCCGCACGAGGGTCTGGTTGTGCAGGTCCCACAAGGATCACGTATACTGACCGCACGGTGTTGTCGAGCCCGCCGGTCCACAGCTTGGTCCCGTCAGCCGAGATGTCGATGCAGGACGCGCCGTCCGTGTGCCCCTGGAACTGCCGCACGAGGGTCTGGTTGTGCAGGTCCCACAAGGATCACGTATACTGACCGCACGGTGTTGTCGAGCCCGCCGGTCCACAGCTTGGTCCCGTCAGCCGAGATGTCGATGCAGGACGCGCCGTCCGTGTGCCCCTGGAACTGCCGCACGAGGGTCTGGTTGTGCAGGTCCCACAAGGATCACGTATACTGACCGCACGGTGTTGTCGAGCCCGCCGGTCCACAGCTTGGTCCCGTCAGCCGAGATGTCGATGCAGGACGCGCCGTCCGTGTGCCCCTGGAACTGCCGCACGAGGGTCTGGTTGTGCAGGTCCCACAAGGATCACGTATACTGACCGCACGGTGTTGTCGAGCCCGCCGGTCCACAGCTTGGTCCCGTCAGCCGAGATGTCGATGCAGGACGCGCCGTCCGTGTGCCCCTGGAACTGCCGCACGAGGGTCTGGTTGTGCAGGTCCCACAAGGATCACGTATACTGACCGCACGGTGTTGTCGAGCCCGCCGGTCCACAGCTTGGTCCCGTCAGCCGAGATGTCGATGCAGGACGCGCCGTCCGTGTGCCCCTGGAACTGCCGCACGAGGGTCTGGTTGTGCAGGTCCCACAAGGATCACGTATACTGACCGCACGGTGTTGTCGAGCCCGCCGGTCCACAGCTTGGTCCCGTCAGCCGAGATGTCGATGCAGGACGCGCCGTCCGTGTGCCCCTGGAACTGCCGCACGAGGGTCTGGTTGTGCAGGTCCCACAAGGATCACGTATACTGACCGCACGGTGTTGTCGAGCCCGCCGGTCCACAGCTTGGTCCCGTCAGCCGAGATGTCGATGCAGGACGCGCCGTCCGTGTGCCCCTGGAACTGCCGCACGAGGGTCTGGTTGTGCAGGTCCCACAAGGATCACGTATACTGACCGCACGGTGTTGTCGAGCCCGCCGGTCCACAGCTTGGTCCCGTCAGCCGAGATGTCGATGCAGGACGCGCCGTCCGTGTGCCCCTGGAACTGCCGCACGAGGGTCTGGTTGTGCAGGTCCCACAAGGATCACGTATACTGACCGCACGGTGTTGTCGAGCCCGCCGGTCCACAGCTTGGTCCCGTCAGCCGAGATGTCGATGCAGGACGCGCCGTCCGTGTGCCCCTGGAACTGCCGCACGAGGGTCTGGTTGTGCAGGTCCCACAAGGATCACGTATACTGACCGCACGGTGTTGTCGAGCCCGCCGGTCCACAGCTTGGTCCCGTCAGCCGAGATGTCGATGCAGGACGCGCCGTCCGTGTGCCCCTGGAACTGCCGCACGAGGGTCTGGTTGTGCAGGTCCCACAAGGATCACGTATACTGACCGCACGGTGTTGTCGAGCCCGCCGGTCCACAGCTTGGTCCCGTCAGCCGAGATGTCGATGCAGGACGCGCCGTCCGTGTGCCCCTGGAACTGCCGCACGAGGGTCTGGTTGTGCAGGTCCCACAAGGATCACGTATACTGACCGCACGGTGTTGTCGAGCCCGCCGGTCCACAGCTTGGTCCCGTCAGCCGAGATGTCGATGCAGGACGCGCCGTCCGTGTGCCCCTGGAACTGCCGCACGAGGGTCTGGTTGTGCAGGTCCCACAAGGATCACGTATACTGACCGCACGGTGTTGTCGAGCCCGCCGGTCCACAGCTTGGTCCCGTCAGCCGAGATGTCGATGCAGGACGCGCCGTCCGTGTGCCCCTGGAACTGCCGCACGAGGGTCTGGTTGTGCAGGTCCCACAAGGATCACGTATACTGACCGCACGGTGTTGTCGAGCCCGCCGGTCCACAGCTTGGTCCCGTCAGCCGAGATGTCGATGCAGGACGCGCCGTCCGTGTGCCCCTGGAACTGCCGCACGAGGGTCTGGTTGTGCAGGTCCCACAAGGATCACGTATACTGACCGCACGGTGTTGTCGAGCCCACCGGTCCACAGCTTGGTCCCGTCAGCCGAGATGTCGATGCAGGACGCGCCGTCCGTGTGCCCCTGGAACTGCCGCACGAGGGTCTGGTTGTGCAGGTCCCACAAGGATCACGTATACTGACCGCACGGTGTTGTCGAGCCCGCCGGTCCACAGCTTGGTCCCGTCAGCCGAGATGTCGATGCAGGACGCGCCGTCCGTGTGCCCCTGGAACTGCCGCACGAGGGTCTGGTTGTGCAGGTGCCACAAGGATCACGTATACTGACCGCACGGTGTTGTCGAGCCCGCCGGTCCACAGCTTGGTCCCGTCAGCCGAGATGTCGATGCAGGACGCGCCGTCCGTGTGCCCCTGGAACTGCCGCACGAGGGTCTGGTTGTGCAGGTCCCACAAGGATCACGTATACTGACCGCACGGTGTTGTCGAGCCCGCCGGTCCACAGCTTGGTCCCGTCAGCCGAGATGTCGATGCAGGACGCGCCGTCCGTGTGCCCCTGGAACTGCCGCACGAGGGTCTGGTTGTGCAGGTCCCACAAGGATCACGTATACTGACCGCACGGTGTTGTCGAGCCCGCCGGTCCACAGCTTGGTCCCGTCAGCCGAGATGTCGATGCAGGACGCGCCGTCCGTGTGCCCCTGGAACTGCCGCACGAGGGTCTGGTTGTGCAGGTCCCACAAGGATCACGTATACTGACCGCACGGTGTTGTCGAGCCCGCCGGTCCACAGCTTGGTCCCGTCAGCCGAGATGTCGATGCAGGACGCGCCGTCCGTGTGCCCCTGGAACTGCCGCACGAGGGTCTGGTTGTGCAGGTCCCACAAGGATCACGTATACTGACCGCACGGTGTTGTCGAGCCCGCCGGTCCACAGCTTGGTCCCGTCAGCCGAGATGTCGATGCAGGACGCGCCGTCCGTGTGCCCCTGGAACTGCCGCACGAGGGTCTGGTTGTGCAGGTCCCACAAGGATCACGTATACTGACCGCACGGTGTTGTCGAGCCCGCCGGTCCACAGCTTGGTCCCGTCAGCCGAGATGTCGATGCAGGACGCGCCGTCCGTGTGCCCCTGGAACTGCCGCACGAGGGTCTGGTTGTGCAGGTCCCACAAGGATCACGTATACTGACCGCACGGTGTTGTCGAGCCCGCCGGTCCACAGCTTGGTCCCGTCAGCCGAGATGTCGATGCAGGACGCGCCGTCCGTGTGCCCCTGGAACTGCCGCACGAGGGTCTGGTTGTGCAGGTCCCACACGGCGATGTTGCCGTCCGAACAACAGCTGAAGCACACCTGGAAGGAAAGTGTACTTTGGTTAGACGAGTCCTCAAATTACGTTACAGATCGCGATCATTGGGCATGTACTTCGTATGATTCCGTTATAGATTGTTCAGCTCCAATCAACGTTCTGAACGGTACAAACCAGTAGATACGCAATGAAAATGAGAAAGACGAGGCAGCGTGGATTTGACAATATTTCGTGACAAAATGTGCCTCATATTATTTCTTTTGTATGTGTACTAGTAAATTGTACGGGATATTTACCGTTAGCTTTTCGGTGAAGGAAAACATCGTGAGGAAACCGGTCTAATCTCAATAAGGTCTAGTTTTCCCTCTGGGTTGGAAGGTCAGATGGCAGTCGCTTTCGTAAAACTAGCGCCTATGCCAAATCTTGGGATTAGGTGTCAAAGCGGACCCCGGACTCCTTTAGGGCGTTATCTATGTTTAGGGCACAACCGGGAATAACGCTATTGATTGTGTACTAGTAAATTGTGTGTCACCAATAAATATTTGAATTTGAATATGAACATTTAATGGAATTTCTACCTCATCAACTCATTTTGTATGTTGATCTGCTAGTAACATTGAACATGTAGGATTTGTTATATCGGACCCAAATGGTAGATCGAATAGTTAAGTAAATATAGCTGCTGAAGCTGTAAGGGTACAAGAAAAGGATAAGCTAATGCCATGCGTATCATATAATTCATTCTGATAAGTGATAACTATGAACATTTTCGCAATAGTGTTAATAATCTGTTACTTTGCGTCTGAGTACCTAAAGCTGTTCAGCTAAAACTGTTGTAAACCGCAAACTTTTGCAACGCGGCTGCGCTAAGACTGAGATTAAAACTGGTAGTCTCCTAGCACTTGGCATTAATCGTTCTGGTTTTAACTTTCTCTTTGCATGGTATATTATTTAATTGAATTACGTGAAGTAGGAATACTATTTATCAGTAAACGTGGTGTAAAAATTACCATGATACTACAACTATTACACGTCTGTAAATAATAAACAGCTCAAGAAAGTAAATCTAGCTGACGGCGATCAATCTATGAACCTTCACATAATTTTTACCGGGATAAACCTCTTCGTCATATACTTACATTTTAGGGATTATAGGCACTTGTTTCTACGGTAGCAGTGTCAGGTAAGTAAGCCGACCAATTAACTATTACTGTCTTGCTACTCTTACATTCTCTTTTTCTCTTGTTCTGTGCGTTTTTGGTCCATTCTGCCCATGGTTCTTTTTTATAAGGTGTCTTTTTAAGTTAATTTTTTTATTGATTGTATTATTGCTTTTAATAGTTTGTGTTATTCCTCTTTATCTTTGTTTTGTTGTAAATTGACCTTGTGTGCGATCGTGGCGTCATTGTTCCATGTTTGACCTAATGGTCACAACGTAAGACCAGCGCTGGCGCTGCCAGCATTACGCTGAGTTGTGACCATTTCGTGGCGTATGTGTCAACAGTTTGTTTTATGTATTTTTGTCACGAATAAATGTTTTCTTTCTATCAGAAGCTAGGAATTGCTTTACTTCGGAGCTCCACTGATCTGAAGTGGTCTACTGTGTAGATGATGTTTACCTTGGAGTCGGGACTGATGGCGAGCGCATAGCAGGCCGGCGCGGACGAGGTGAGCTCGGCCTTGATGCGCGGCGTGGGCGAGGCCAGGTCCCAGATGGACAGGTTGGAGGCTTCCCCGCCCACGATCAGCGTGCGCCCGTCAGGGAGCAGCTTCACCGATCTGATGTAGTTGTCTCTTTGCTGAAATAGAAGAATTTACTATTGAATAACATGAAGTTATTAATCATCACTTAACACAACATCATATATCTATTGATATAGTTTAATGATGTACTGTACTAACAACTTTATGGGCTCCTGGCCTGAAATAAATAAACAATAATAATAATAATAATATGTTCTTAACATTATTAAGTGGCAATCGTCGTGTGTTCAATCTTTTGTATAAATAGTAAGTAGCTAAGAAATATATGTACTTCATTTTGCAACTAAAGATGCTGTTTGAAAAGTCCTATCTTTGTTTCTATTGTTTGTGTTTCTTTTGTGATAATTGTCTCTAGAATTCTATTGGCATCCATATGTAAGTATTGTGATTGTTATGTGTAGTTGATTTAGAATGACAGGTATTCTAAAAGCGTAGAACCTCAACCAACTGTAATGGACTAAGGGTGGGTTGCACAAAACCGTCTGTAAACGTAAGCAGTGATCTTTAAAATCGGAATGTATGTGGAATGACAGATTTAAAATTGATCGTAAGTTAGTGCAACCCGCCCTAAATATCTCTATTATTAAAATAGCACCCAAAACCCAAACCACGACAGTTACCCACTCACCAAACAGTCCAACTGGCTAACGGGTGCCTTGCTCGGCTGGCTGATGTCCCACACCTTGACGCAGCCCTTGCCGCCGGTGTACACGTACTTAGTCGGCGAGGAGACAGTCACCGCGCAGACTACCTCCCCGTGCGCTAGTGCAGAGACTTGGCGCGCGTGGCGCGGGATCCCGGGGCCCATGAGCGCGTCGGGCGGGAACGGGACGGGCTGCATCTGGCCCTCGGCTGACACGTGGAATGAGTAGGCCCTGGAATGAAAGTGGATGCATGAAGAGGTTTCGGAAAAATATCGATCGATTTGGTTCTTCCTGTACCCAGTTATCCTTGTAAGTCCCAGAGTGATTTTGAATTTGGAACCTTCATTAATTCCGTTAAAGAGTTCGAAATTCGTTTTGAATTCTTAGTTGTACAAGTACACCATTAATCTTCTGAGAGATTTTTTCTAGTTTTCTCTCCATTATGCAGCGATTCGGAGCAGTTTAACGTCTTTTACTTGGTAAAAATTTTGGGTCGCAATCTGAATACTACCGTCTACAAAACACATCATGGCATATGGTATTTGCGATACGCATAAGAATTAAAAACTGATCTCAATCTCCAGCAACTTGATAAAAACGGTCAAGTGTGAATCTTTCATGAGGAAGGTGACCAAAGTAACCAAATTTTACAGCAAATTGGCGCTATATTCCCTGCAGGCCAGCACCTTACCTATTTTGTCTGTATTTTTACCAAAGTCTTGAGTGCAATAAAGTATATACATACATACATGCATATGTTACAAAAATAAAGGTATTGTATACTCACGGCTTGCCACCAGGAATAGGCGCTAGCGCTGCCGGGCCGATCGGCGGGCGCAGCGGTTCATACGCCAAGGCGGCGCGCGCTGAGTACCCCGCCAGGCCGTACGCGTCATGCGCGCCGTTGCCGAGGTAAGGGTACTGCAGCGCCGGGGGTTTCACTGCGGCTTTCAGAGGAGCGCCCGCCGCGCCCGCGCCGCTGGCGCCCGACGTCGGCGTCACCGGCTTGGAGATCGGCGTGCTTGGCTTCTCATCGAGCTTTTTTGCTGACGGTGTTGAGGCATTACTTGATGTGCCTGACCTGAAATTTGAAACGGACGTTTTACTTCAAGGCTCAAGGTAGACAAGCTGAGGTTTGACATCCCTAAATCAGTAACATGCATGTGTTTTTAGGTATGCCGTATTTAGATTGCCGAGTGTTCAAACGTCCTGAGTGCGTTCAAGTAGGCAATGAGTCAATGAGTGCATCAATATTTAACACCAGCATAGCCTATGTTCATATTTGGATCGCACTTCATCAAATATGCTCACCGAGTACCGTCGTGTTAATTCGACTTTTGAAACTATCAAGTTGCATGAAACAGCAGAAAGTGTGCTAACACTACGTGAAACTAAAAACAGGTCGGCATCTCGACAGATTACCGTCGGTTTATCCATCAAAGCGTGCCTAATCCCATTACAGTTATTAGGAGTACACTAAACATCGGTGTCAGTAATTGATTTAGTGCGAAGACGGATTAGTCGGCCGGCCGGCTCCTACATACACTGACCCTATTAGAGGCATGTATTCGCCGAGTACGGCTTCTTTTAAATGGATAAAGCGATTATAGCGAATTTGTGCTCTACATAGAGCTTAGGTAGAAACGGCGTGAGGTGTAAAGGCCGATCAAATAAAATATAAAATTCGTAGAATATTATTACAATATCCTTGGTAAACCTGTGACTGGCTGGATTAATCTATATTTCTACTTGGGATTCGTTGTTCCTTAATCATCACTATCAAATTATCATTTTCTGATGATAAATAGGAAACAACAACACCAGCCGTCTGTCGACATTAGACGGCAAATGACATTAAAATCTTACCTAGGGCTATGAGGTGGGTGCTCTTTTTTGGGTTGTAACTTGTCCAGACCATTCTCTCGCGGTGAAGGCGCTCCGTTGTGTGGCGAAGTTGGTTCTTCACTGGCGTCGTCTACCACTAGTTCCTGAAAATGTACAATTTTTAATTAAAATCATTATTTAAGAAAGAAAGACTAAGACTTTCAAAAATCGTTGAAGAATGGGGAACCTGAATAAAAAGAAAACTTACATGCCCCATGTCTTTTTCTTCCTTCTTCAATTTCTTATGGTCAGGCTCGGCCGGACTTCGCGTCCGATATTTTTCTCTTTCACCAGGTGATATGGAATTTCTCTGCAACAACAAAACGGCACAGCTACAGAAACAGTACACCCACGTTTTTACTCGTACTGTAACAATACGGTCGAGTAAACATAATCAAACCGTTTACGGTCCGGGCTTACGTAAAGCAATCAATCGATCATTGTTCGCAAATAAATCGGCGTGCAGCGAAGCGAGCGCTAGTCAATATCAATATCAAAACAAGCTGAGGCAGAACAAACTGACCGCGTGATTAGCTCGGGGAGTGGTCGTAGCCCCCTCCTCCCACCGGGAGGGCCGCCGCAACATTTGGATGAGTGCGCAAATACGGACTAATGAAATAATCATATACGTGACGAACGACCCGCTCGGTCTGATTCCGCCCGCGTTGACGTACGTATCACCTATATTATTTGCTGGCAGATATCGAAATGTATTCGGATTACCAATACTCGGTTGAGTGCGCAGCGCTGTTAGACAGATGCTATTTCAAGTGCACGCAGCCGGGAGGGGCGGTCGGGTGAAAAGGCTTACGTACGTGTCTGGTATACTGAAGTCGAGGCCACATATTGCAAATACTGTGAATTCACCAGATGCGTATACAGTCTAGTATGCATGCTTTATGATTGGCACTCCAAGCGGCACTTTACTGCCTCATAAAACCGCCAGAACTGCTCTTACTCATAATTCTCATAGGGCCGTCCAACTTAATAAGAGTAAGTACCTTCAGACATAATAAAATAACTAAGGCACAAGTCCAGGATACAGCCGTGAATCTAATTTGGATTCAGCTACTGTAACGCGCTCACGTCCGTCTTTGTCACACGGCGTGGCTGTACTCTAATTACTTATGTCGTAACTGGTCATGAATGAGAAACGGCCCGTAATCCTCGGCCCTCGGGGAGCGAGCGAGGCGCCCGCACACCAGAATTTACATAATCAGTACCTTGACTCCAAATAAGCGTCAAAATTGGAGTGCTTGTCTGTGGGCAAACGCGTCGCAGTTGATATTGCTGACCATATTGCGGTAGGCAGTTGCATGATTGCATACTTCAAAATGTTAATGATATAATGATAGAATAGCGGTGGTGGATTTCGGCTGTATGAAGGCGCGACGCTGGTTGAGATACTTGTACCGTGGCAGTAGCCTGGAGGGAGGAAGGGGCCTAATTTTACGAGGCACTAAGTTAGAGGCGAGTGGCAAGCGCCTGTTAATTTGCTCGCCACGCCGGCCTGTCGCCGCCCGCTGTGACTTATCGCACTGCTCCGCATCGCACCCAGACAATAACACTTTATGTCGGATTCACATCTATTTATCGCCGACCGAGTACTTAACATCACAATAGACCGGCTCTGTTTAATGTACTGTTCTAACTGTTGAATACTTTCGACTCATTTAATTTCGCCTCACGAGGCTGTAGTTAAAAAGGATAGTTGGCAGTGATTGGTAACATTCCTAAGCACTTCAAGAAATAAATCACTTACCTATTTATGTATCAGAAGAAGTTGCGACCGTTAAGTACCTCCTTAGTAGAAGCAACTTTTTTAATCTAAAAGTTCTGCGCTAACTGACATTACATTGCGTAATAAGAAACCTATTTTTGCTAAACAAAAGAAAAAAAACGATATCCAGCTAACAGAAAAAAGTACGAAACTTTTTAATAGCGAAAATATTTGGCGAAGAAACTAAAAGAAAATAAAATGTGTCCCGAGATAATATTGCTAAAAGAATGAAGGTTCGCGCGCGCACCGCAGTTAAAGACTAGGGAAACAATAAAACGAGACGAGCCCGTTATATAGGTATTAGTATGTAAGATAAATAACGTGGCTTATGGCGGCGTTATTGGATATTTTTATAGTAGTTGAAATGTAACCAATAAACTTTTATCATTGGCACAAGTCGCGCGGAGGACATAAAACCGCGTCCACACACGCGGGGCTGGTAGCCCCTTAATTTTACGATCACCCGATCTCCACAGCATTCGATATCGAATTTCAAGTGGGCTATTTCGAGAGCCGCAGCCGTAATGTGACGTGTCGGGTTCGATTGGCCGGATTTTATGTTGGTCGTGCGAGCAACTCGCTCAAAGGTAGGCGGTCTGCGGTTATTAGTGAATTAAATAAATCAAATTGTGGTCAGGGCTGCTGTTGTTGGAATGGTGACTATTTGTTGTTATTTGATCGTACCATTCGCACCTAATGGTATCTTGTTTTCCTTATTTAATATGCATTTTAATTTGTTAACGAAAAATTGTTTGTAATAAAGTATCTATTATTATGTAGTACAAACAATCAGTTTTTGGAAGTACCTACCTACGGGTAAGTGTAGTTCACGATATTGAAAATAAAAAAGGTGGTAACACATTTTATCCCCTTAAAATAAAAAGATAGCAATGTATTGAGTAGTCATTTACCCAACCTTTTTCCATTTTCAACAGAAAAGCGGACAGAGCTAATCTTTACTTTATCCGATTACGCGGGTCGACCTCAAGAAAAAGGCAATTGAGTCGGAGACGGGGTCGCGGGCGGCGCCGTCTCGCTACAAGCTTCGACAACACGACTTATCGGCTACCGTTCGCGCCGCGAGCCGGCACACACGCCCGCCCGTGTGTGCGCCGGCCAGGGGGAGCCTGTGACGTAACATATAAAGTGGCAACACACAGGCGCGCTGTTAACGCCGCCCGGGCTTATTGTCTGCGGTCACGCGACGAGCCGTTTAGCCGCGCGCGCCGCCGCCGGTTAACCGGAAGGGGGGGCGGTTAACCGGACGCTGGGGGCGGAAGCGGGGGAAATAGATAAATAGACCGTCCGCTCGGAAATGTACGGATTGAGTTCGGACTATATTTCAGGCATAATAGTTTTGAAAAGTTACGTGATTTACACGCGACGCTTTCAGCTTTTATCGAAACTGCGGCTCTGCCGGCTTTATACGACTTCGTTTTATGATACTGTCATCGAAAAGTTTTATTGCGCACCATTTACTTTTAAAGTCCCATTACGTTGTCAATTTACAACTTTGTATAGCTTGGTTATGCCTGTGGCCATGGCTAGGAAGGATCCCAACGTGCCAAACTTTTGTAAACACGGAAGTAGGCTGGCAAAAAATAGAAAATGTGCAGCAGATTTACATATGTGTTAAGCCAGTACAGAGTACACACATGTATAGTGCTTACAAACAAAAACGAGCCGTAGGCAAGCATCGTTTGTAAACGACATCCACACACTGGCATCGGGACTCACAAAAACGTTAGACTCGCACCAAAAAATTAATCGCTCGCGTAAACCGCGGGACGCTGTGCGACTTTAAAATTAACTTTTACCGGTTCATTCGTATACATAAATAATGGAGGAATTTCTGAATACACATTAAACTCCTATAAAGAATACATTAGCATAAATTTATGGTAGCGAGTCGGCGTTTCGAGCGCGTTTTTACGTGACTCGTAAAGTTTATAGTCGCGAGTGGAGGATTGCGTTTACTGCGCGCTATCGGTTTATGGCCGACCCCAAATAACCAAATTGGCCGGCGCTCGTTGTCAGGCGGGGCGCCCGCTGCCGCCTGTGGCACGCCCGCTGCCGCGTGCACCGTGCCCGCGCGCGCAGTGAAGTGCGCGGCCATTACGCCGCCACTCCGCGTTACGAGCGCTCTCCGAGGGAACTCCGGCTTCGCCATACTCCGTACCACTCACAAATGCACCGCTTGGAAACTTGCCCGATAGAATTGATGTTCATTACTGCTTTGTTTGTTACCTGCACTTCATTTTTATACACCTCTCCGATAGTTTTATATTTGCTGCGTTTAAATAATCTTGACTTATAATCGCGGATTCAAAATGATCCCGCATCGCACATGTATTTAAATTGTAAACGCGTGGTGTAAATCCCACGTAAAGTAATCGGTTAACAAGATGTGGAAAGTCGGGAAGATGTATCACACAAAGTAAATTCTGGGAGCGTCGTCGATAAGCAATCTCGCCCTCCCTCGCTCCATTACAGGAGTAATTAGCACAATTAACAGGAGCAGGGGGCGCGGGCGGCGGAGCGGGGGGCGATCGCTTTCACGCACGCAAACAAATGTCACGTGGCACGGCGCCTTAATTAAAACGATAATTGAGTTGACTTGCGAAACTCGCCCGCCATTTCGACATTCCGAGAGAAATTTCACGGAAATTCCCCCCCTCTGGAACTACGAAGCCCTTAAGTGTCGACGACTTTAATTTTGTGTTAGCGTCTATTTTGCGGTCTCGAGGCAAAATTTTAATACGGTGTACACGGCCTCGCTTTGTAGAATTACTTAAATAAATTACCCCGAATCGAGTTTCGTCGCGCTGAGAGGTGAGCTCGTTTGGAAAATTGGGAGCGGCAAAATATGTTGTTACTTACCTACATCCATCGAGCCTTTATAGATTTGCAATGTAGATTGAATAGTTCTAAAAGCCGTGTAAGCCTAATATAAAAAAAAGATTGAATGTAAATATAATCCGTATTAAAGCGTGACAAATGTCCGCGGCGTTATTATGGTAATAAAATGTATCGGCGGAGTGCGCCGGTCGTGTTGACATCGCACCGGTTCCTTTAATTGTGATCCCTTGCTTAAATCAGAGAGGGAGGTCGGACGCCTCCGCGGCAATATGTGCGTCGACACTCCGGGGACTTAATGCGGGGGATAAACAATTCGTTCCGTCTTCATAAGTGTTTCCTTCCAAATAATAGCTAAATTACTTTGTAGCTAAAGTATGTTTAACCTTCTTAAGCTCACTCGGTAACGGCATTCTGAGTAGGTACTAAAAGTTGCGTTGTACGGTTTTGAAATATCGCAATGAACCTGTTTTGGAGAAGACTTGAGGCAAATTAATTTGAATTGAATACCGCCCACGCAAGATTTAACAGTTGAAGTGTCAATAAGATATGCTAATGAGCCTCCAAAACAAGATACTTGTAAGTGGGCATTTATGTTGATTTCTTTTCCAGTGTATTATTCGCACAAGGCGGAGGGTCAGCATGAGATAAGCGGGTTTGCGGTCAGCGGCAACATTTCGCATGATCGCCGCGACCCCGGCGGGCCGGCGCGAGCGAAGGGGACGCGCTTATTTAAATGAGAGCTCCCTCGCCACCCGTCAATAAAACATTAAACACGTAACAAGTTTATGCGCAGCGACAACCCTAGCGGATTCCGCCACTTCGTTAATCCGGGGCGGGGGCAGCCCTAAATTAGGGTCGAGACAAGCCGTAATCCCCCGCTCGGCGCGACGGGGGATTTATATTGTTATTGCTCCGCGTCCGGAATTATACGAGGGTTGAGGGACTAATGAAAGGGGAAATTTAATTCCTAATGATTCTCGTCTTAGCCCGTAACGAGGAAAACTCGAAAAAGGGCTGCGACCCGCTTGCTTTTTTATGATTAATCGTTTTAAGCGGAGCGGAGATTATTCGATTCGTGCCCGGCTGTTTGTAGTCTATGTAGTTCGATTGTTTGTTTTTATTGGATGTCGACGTGTTCGTAAAGTCGAAGTTACCTAACCATCAAATTGGATTACAAATTTATTCATGAAACATTTTCGATGCCCGTACACGGCGTAGCAGGCGAAGCATATGTAAATGCGTGATAAGCACGAAGGCATCATGGAGGTGCGGTGTAGAGAGTGCGGCACGGCGGGCAACACGGCGTCGGCGCGCCGAACACGGCCGTGCCGCCGCATTGTTAAACACGCCGTCCGACAACCGCAGCGTGCACCTTGCGTCGGGCCAATATCGTGAACAACCGCCGGCTACGGGTAACCGCAACGGGTATGCTGAGATCATTTGTGACCAAATGGCTCGGTGGCAGATTGTTCATGTTCCTGACTGACCGCTGTTCGAATCCCGAGCAAACTTTAAAATTAACCTTCATCGTTTTATTAGGAATATTTAGGCTCATAACATAAATAAAAAATAAAAGAAACCGTATACTTTAAGTACGTACCGACAAGTGTTTATAAAATCCCCGACGCGTCAAGTGAGCTACCAGCACCCTTGTGCGCATTACGCCGAGACTAACTAATTGAGATAAAATGGAAGACATGCACATCGCGAGACGCGTCAAGTTTGGGGTGTAACGTTGTGTAGTTGTCTCGAAATTTACTCATAATTGCACAAGTGTGCGTACGAGTTATACAGACGTAGCACAAACATAACAGTAAAAATGTGACACAGAAACACCTCCGGAGCGTTAGGTGCTCACGCCGTCGCCCTTCCGCTCATTACGCGCGACTAATTGAGATAAATTATGAAGACGTGCAGCGAGCCGCGAGCGATCGCGCGCCGACCTGCTAATTACATGCAGCCATTTCAATTACCCGCCCCTGCCGCTCTAACTTATGTTTTTATTGGTTTTTCACTCCAACGAACCAGTTTACGGCGATTATAAAGAAATATCGTGATAATTAGGACTTGGCGCAACTAAAAAACTAACCACACACCCATTAGTCACGTTCACGCGGCACTTTGTTTTCCCGAGTGCTTGGGAGAGTCGAGCTTTTCTTACTACTAACGTATTATTTATGTTTAGTTGGTATTTCATTGAAATGATGATACGAATCAGTGAAAAGTAGCCTTAAAACGCTTCACTCAACAATAAGACGATTAAGTCAGCGGTTATCGTATCGTAAAAATGTAATGAAGTGAATGCAATAAGTGTTGATGGTAGGTTAGTGGGGGCACAGTAGTCATTATGTATGCGGGGCGGAGGCCACACACGTCGGCATGAGACGCGCAGGGCTGCAAAACGATCAAGAAAACTCGCTTCTTTAAGTATGTTCACTAGAAAAGTAATGCGTGTTTCGCATACTTACGTCTGTGTCGATGCACACATTATTCTTTCAACTTGAATAACAATTTCATTATTGGTTTCCGATGGAAATGATTGCTAGTTAATACTGGCAGTTGTTGAGTTTGTAATGTGTGTGGCGGTGGCAGCCCTCATGGCCGCCAGTGGAGACCACAACAGAGGAGCATGTGCGCCGACCGCATGCAGGCTCGGCCACAACAACATGCTGCCACTGACAACACCTTTTTACTCAACTGGGGCACGGATAAAGCCCACATATGATGTTGATACAATTTATTCCAACTAAGCCTGTCAAGTAATAGGCTTTTGTATTCTAATCAAATATTGCCAGTGCAATATCTATGCTACGTTGGAAAAGTAATTTGGTATTAGATACAGTACCTATTTATTGAGGATAGGAATCAAAGAACTTTTTCCAATAACAAATATCCTATCGACTCTCATGACTGAATCACTAGAATTCATACTTTTTAATTAAGTATTTTAACATGGAGATTAAAATCGATTGGAATCAAGCACGGCATCGGAACGCATTCAGAAAATGAAGAACGCCACTTTGCGAGTTGAAATTTTCGTTTTGTTTACCGGCACCTATAAAATATTGCCCTTTCAATACCGTCGAATGCAACGTATTGAATATTTCATTTGAAATATTGAATCTGCGGGAGTGGAAGTGGCACGTTATAACACGGTTCGTCGCTGCAGTGATATTTGATTAAATACTCGACGTAACAATGAATACGTAATATATTAGCGCCTATTGTGAACTATCCTCAACTACCAGCTTCT
This sequence comes from Epinotia brunnichana, assembly GCA_963854355.1. NCBI lineage: Eukaryota > Metazoa > Arthropoda > Insecta > Lepidoptera > Tortricidae > Epinotia > Epinotia brunnichana. Next base: position 10,877,018 of record OY977951.1, read on the forward strand.
CAGTATTTGTGTACGTAGAGGCTTACATCGATGGATTAATGTCCTTTTAATTATTAATGATGTTTAACTTACATTGCTTCTACCACTATTTGGCTCTCTAAATTGTCAATCATCCTTGACACATTGATATAATCATCCTGGGGTTGCGGTACGGATCTTCGTTACTGACACCAGATTTAGAAAAGCCTCATTATCAATAATCAATCATTCTTTTGTCTCGGTTTCATATCATCGAAAATTGTTTATCAAAGAATGAAGGAATTTCTTCAGCATATTGAGAATAAATAGGTTTGAAATATTGAATATTCCATTCGCTCACGTAGTGCAGCACGTCTGAGGTATTGTTGTCGGCGAGAGGTGGGTGGGGGGAGAGGGGGGGTTGCGATTCGATCAAGCCTGCATGAATCGATGCGATACGGGTATCGGGACAAAGCCGCGAGCGCCGACACCGAGGCACGCCGCCGCTTGCCTTCCTGGAGGTAAGCATGTACTTAACTCAGGGTTATTAAATGTTATTCGGATCGCACAAATAACAAACAATGCATCCGAATTAATAAGTACCTGTAACCTTTTGTATGCAAAGCGCACTTGGGTTAAGTATCAGAATGTTTTACGATCCATTAGTAGTCTTTTCACATTTCAGTATCGTCCACATTCGTTGAATCGTTTATTTGTGAAAGTTTACTGTTCCACAAACAAGTTAGCTTTTACATTTCTAACATCGTACTAAAGATAAATGTATGTAAATGTTAGCATTCTAGTTATTTTCTCTGAAAATCGATGCTACAAGGCTGCATGTACCTACTTACAACTTGTAAGTTACAAGTCATGAGTTAACGAGAGAGAGGACCGAGAAATACATTTATGAACAAGCCTTAATTATTAAGAGGTGTATTGCTCGGTCATAGTTTAGTGATTTATTTATGCGATTATAAACTTCAGCGAGACAATCCTTGTATACGAGCACATGACAGATAATCTGTCGAGCTGCAGCGACATAATAATCTGTTATTCTGTATCAAGACGGAGCCATAAGGAGATTAGGGCACGGAGCGTTAGGCGGGGCCGATCAGCTCACTGAGCATAATCTAAATGTATCTGCGACGGTGCTGAATGGATCATTTCGTAGCCAGGGGACCGTGCGCAGCCGAAAGGTTAAACCCGTTCACCCGGACCAATGTGTTCATTCAAGTTACATGTATGTCCACACTTAGCACAGTGGCGTAGAATTTCCACCTTTCGTAGAGTTCTTGAAACAAGTGAGCTTCGGCTTTCCTAATGATTTGTTTAAAGTCATGCTACTGATATGTACTTCCAGCCTATTATTTTAAACTGTCTGTAAATAAAGGAAATGAAAATATTAAAAGGCCGTAACCGGATTACTTTACGGGCTTATCGAGCCGGGAAACTAATAGGCACTTATTCTTGCTTCCTTAATTATTCATGGACAATTACGTTTTACTAGCCGTTAAGTATAAGATGTTAGCGCTAAGTACTATGCAAGGAAGTTAAGTATATAATCCGTATAATAGATATCAGGTTCAGACTGGAGTGCTTCATATCACTGCCCTCAGCTGCGTGCTCCAGATCAATATCTGCAAGACGGTATGCCATGCTTTGCTATCTGATGGTTATACTCAATACTAACCGGTTCGCGTACCACTTATTGGATTCAATGTTATATTTGATCGAGTACGAGATAAAACTGTTGTATTTAACTGAAACTCAATAAAATAATGCTCTTTTATTCGCGTTCTCTGAGTTGAATCTAGTAAAGGGTTTGTGCACAAATCACGCGAGGTTTTTTCGGCTATTTTTTGACCCCCCCCCCCCCCCCCCCCCCTCCCCCTTGGTGATATTTGGTGAGGTTCTTGGCTACCCCCCCCCTCCCCCACATAACCTCACGTATATTTTTTTCATTCGATCTAATTGTAAGATAAATAGTATTGTACATAGTAAATCTTGTTTATTTTTCTATCTTAGTGAAATAGACTCGCTATTTTGAAGTGCTAAGTAAAGATTTATGTTTAATGACTCCGAGAAAAAGTATTTACTCGTGTGGTAGATATTTTTTCTTAGTTTCGTTCACTGTAAAAAAACATACGTGAGGTCTCCTTATACCCCCCCCCCCCCTCCCCGATCTGTCGTAAGTTTTTCCTGACCCCCCCCCCCCCCTCCCCTATCGAACCTCGCGTGATTTGTGCACAAGCCCAATGAGTTAAGTACTCTTCAGGTGTAAACAGTAAACATTGGATTCTAAAATAAAAGTACTACAGTGTATAAACGCACTAGATCTCCGCATAAACCGTAAAGAAAAGGCAAAAGAGAGTAAACTCCTAACTGCCGCGGAGACGACTACCGCGCAATCTGTTTCACTTTACGGCGTCTTAAGAGGCCGCAGTAAGCTAGGCCGAATTACACCTTCCCATACAAACGGAGTTACGCTCTCATTTTAAAACTACGTGTTGGATTGTAACGAAACTTTGCATATACAATGACATGAGGTACATCTAAGGCTGAAATTAGTTTATATGGCTCCACTTTATAAAACAAATGAAATGCAGCAAAAACAAGTTTTGTATGAAAAATTTAAATTCGCTGTATTTTTTTCCCTATGGTATCTGAAGCCATATAAACTAATTTCAGCCTTAGATGTACCTCATGTCATTGTATATGCAAAGTTTCGTTACAATCCAACACGTAGTTTTAAAATGAGAGCGTAACTACGTTTGTATGGAGAATCGAGCTTACTGCGAACTCTTAATAATTACAAGTGGCCATTTCTTCCAATTAAGAAAAGTCTGGGGCGATAAATTGTGAGGGTTGTGTCGAGCGGTGTTTTACCGCGCGTAAACATGACTCGCTAGGGTTGTCACTAGCTACAAATACGGCCAAATTTAACTTGAATGTTTTAATAAAGCGCGCCCGTCCATATCGCAGCAGGTAGCAGTCGCATTTACACGCGCCGCTGCCGCCTTAATTAAAGGAGCGCACCTCGAACACGCACCGGCGGGGCATGTTGAAGAACAAACGCAAATTTATTCGGACCGGGGTTTTTTCATCATCTATTAAATAAAGAAGTCGAGGAGAATGCTAAACAAGGTTGAGCGGCCCTCGCCCTGCGAGTTTTCCACTTGAAGTGGTGTGCAGGAGCCGGGGGTGGGCGGCGGGGGAGTGGCTTAGATAAGGTAAGGAGGATGAAGAGGCGAGATGCGCGGCGTAATGAACCGGCTCCAAGCAGTTTTTGTGTGGTTCGGGCGTCCAAATTGAATATTAGGCGCGATTTGAGAGCGAATGAACGGGCGGAGGAAATAAATCCGCGGTTATTATGCTACCCAAATGAGATTGAGGAAGGCTCGCCCTGTTAGGCTTAAGGCCGCTGCTCAATTTCACCTCGGTGTAAATTGTCAGACGTAACCTTCCTAGCCTTGATTATTTTGGGAGATTTTAAGGAGCTTTTGAAAGAAGGATGGAAATGAAATTATCCTGTAATATTTAACAATATTGCCTTGGGTGCTTCCCTAAGCGAGTTCAATTATCTACTTTAGTCCTTAGCAGGATAACTACCTACCACTTAGTCAGAATTTATGTGAAGGTAAATTAAATAGGAAAGTGGTTGCTGATTACGTAGTTTTACCCAGCAGTCAGTATTTTGTTGACTGAACAACGTTTCGAATAGCCTACAAGCTCACAAGCCAGTCTATACATCGAAATATCAAACACCACCGTTGGATGTTAGCAAATAAACACGAACCGTTTGCAACAGTGTGTCAGCAGCGTGATTCCAGTAAAAACATTCGCTCGCCGAAGGGCGAGGCGTAACCTGACGCCCCCAGCCGCAGCCAAGACGCGCTCGGTTTATGTAAACTTTATTACGGAGTGCAGTAACCCCCCAGCCCAACCCCCCACTTCAAATTGTAAGGCGCGTCCGTGCATTACTCAGCTCGCCGCGCGTTTGCACAGATCGGCGGCTCGAGACGCCAACCGGGTCACACCGGAGAATAAACTTGTAAACTCCGAAGCGCAAGTTTTCTAACTTGCTAAGGTATGCCTTACCAACTTAATCTTATTATCGGGCTTCCACGGCTCACAGCGGCAAGAAAAGAAACATTTGCAGCGAGTATAACAAACTTCCATACGTGCAGCGTAAAAACGCTTTCGAGTAAAAGTTTCCACTAGAAACGGGATTGAAATCAAAACGTCAAAATGAGAGATTTGTGGCGCGCTCAGACAGAAGTAGGTTAGGTGAACAAAGACAATGTTAAAGCAGCGGGGGCACGGATCGATTCGCATGCATTTCGTTTCGCTTGCAGAGCGACGGCGACGGTGGCACATCTGTGCGGTGCGCCGCGACCACCCGAGCACAACAAGGGAGGCCACCCGCCCCCACCGCGCGGTAACACGATACCCGACATTCGCAACACCTCGCCGACGCACTGTGAACCACACTTCTATATTGCACTAGGGTCGCCAACTTCACCTATTAACATATTTAACGACGCTTTCTAATTTCAATTTAAACGTTAAACTCCCGATCCAAGCATTAAAGGTAACTGCCGAGTGACATCCTTAATCTTTGAAGGAGATTTTGCATTATGGCAGCCCTATTGAGGGTGCCACTTGCAGAGCGCCACCCACTTGTTCCAGGCCCTGTTATGAAATCAACGTGTTCGAGCAAGCTTCTCCACGTTCGCATTCCAAAATGGAAAAAGCAGGAACGCCTCTCGGGAATTTTTCAAAGCAAATTTTTTGTCGCTGAAATTTTAACAACCCAGGCTAAATTGGAAAAAGTTGTGTACTCACATGCCTCTCCTCTGCAGAGCTGATACCTGTCGACAAATGAGACCATTAAATGATTTGAAATAAACACATTGCAATATTTAGTATGGTTATTTGGACATACTGTTAAACTTTGTTCGTTCATAAAAAAAAATGTGAACCCGCAGATTTAAACATTCACAAGTCAAGTTTAGAATACATTACCTCGTTTATCCTGAGATCTCTTACACGCAAAGTGTTACACCTAGCTAACCCATAATTCTGCATGTTTTTCGAAAGGGCAAAGTGATTGAAATTGAAACGTATTATAAACCGGATACCCGGGTAGATATAATCTCGGCGATGTACCCGGGTATAAATTGAGCTGGGTCGGTAGTCCGGGTGTAAAGTGCTCGATGAATATTGCAGGGGCTGTCGTCGCGTCACGCATCCCCCGCAGGGTTGCCGCCTCGTCAAAATACTACCTTAACTTTCTAATAGCAATTATTATAATGATACTCGTAAAGCTCTCTTCGTAAAACCCTCGATAAGGGAATGGGACGCGCTTTATGTGTTACGCACTAAATAAGGTTAAAAGCTGGATTAAATTGCGAACTTTGACTTTATGTTGTTTAGTTTATGAAAGATCTCTCAATTGGCCATTTATTGAACGATTTTGTATAAAGTTCTATATTAAGATATTTAAGTACAACTTCATGTTTTGATGGGTCGTTTGAACTATCGGGTTTTTAACTCTATTTCCCGTCGATAGCTGTACTACGTACTTAGTTATTTACGAAGTTTCGATAGAAGCTGTCGCCAAATACTCCGAAGTTGTAGAATGTGCGGTAATGGAAGCTCCGCGAAGTTGTCAGATGCCTACGGAACCCTCTGACGGAACCCTCCGAAGAAAGTTAACCGCAGTAGGGACGCTAATATAATTACCGAACCTTTTCCAACCAATATGGTTAGGGCAGATAATACAACAATATTATGAACTCAAAGTCTACAAAAAGGCGCTTCAAAGAATGTAATCAGATGAAGTAGCTCTGCTTTCTTTTTTGTTCAGAAAGATGATGATTTTTATCATGAATTATTTGGATTATGGATACGATGCATAAAGCAATACCTTTTTAAATAAATTAGTTTGTATTCGTTTTCGTAATATCGGCACTTTTGAATTCAACATACATACTTCAAGTTCAAACTCTTCAAAGTCGACACGTTTTGAGCCACAAAAATAAAATATATTATTTAACGTGGTAGTAAAAACTTTAAGCACTCGCTAGCAAGCTTAACCTAATAATTATTTTATTCCAAAGTGTACAGTTGGCGCAACAAAGCATATACCGGTGTACTCCTGGGGCATACTAATACCGCTTCGCAAGTCAGCTCACGTGCGGTGCATTGTACGGGCACCCGGCACTCCTGCAGCGACTTATTTCTCGAATTAGAGTCGTCTACCATCAATCAATGTTGATGTGTGTGTGGTGAATAGTTATAGGATCTTAGGAACGATGTATGTCTCGTCGCTAGACTCTAGTGAATAAGTGAGTTTAAAATAGAGTTCGCTGTAGTTGAGGCACATTTATAAAACCAGGCAACTTTAATTAACTAAAAATCTAACTGGAAGTTATGTTTAGGTGCTAAAGAGGATACCTAATTACCTACCCCACTATCCATTAAAAATCCATAATCAATTTTTACCCATTTATCCTTTAAAATCAAGTATTATGCAAAGCCAAGGGTCACAAAGGGGCAGGGCACAACTTTAATAATTTAGAGTCAAAATTTTAGACTGGATCTTCTTTCTTTTATATCATCATCATCATATCAGCCGAAAGACGTCCACTGCTAGACATAGGCCTCCCCCAAAGAGTGCCAAAATGACCGGTCCTGCGCCACCCGCATCCAGCGGACTCCCGCGACCTTTCTTTTATATGCACTATTGAAAAGTAAAAATGAATTAATTAGAAACAAACTTATTTAGATGAGATGAATCAGAATGAATGTGTCTAATAATACAGCAGAGCGAGTGTTTGTTTGGTCGTCGGTTTTGTTTGCCGTGTGGCGCGGGAGACTATTAGACCCCCCTCGACCGCCTGACGTCTCCAATCCCACTACTGTTTCAATATTTACCAGCTTCGAGAGGCTTTTTGAACTCACTGTTTGCGTGTTTTCGGATCGCTGACGGCTATATAGCTCGCCCGATATTGCTTTAAAAGTATGAAAAAGTCACTTCTCCGAATTGAAGCTACTTGTCAATGTTTGGATAGAATACGTAAACAAGCGTTGGCTCGGAATACGTGTACCGATTTTTTCGTCGATAGGTTTAGGTGTAAACAGACTTCGTATACCAGATATAGGAATATAACTGTATAGTTTAGTTATAATATTATTCATACAAACAATGGGGAGCTGTGCGGTTGGAGCGTAGCGCGAATAATCCAAGCACGCGGGGCGAGCGCGCCGCAAATGAAAATGTAACACAGAAATGGATTTGGAAGCCGCCCGTCGCTCCGGTTAATTACAAAAGCAAGCGGTAATCTGCGCTCCGGGATGTTCCGGCTTAGCACCCCCACCCCGCCCCCCCTGCCACTTCCCCGGCTAATTTGTGCCATTATCGGTGTACTGATGTAAGAGTTACCGAGCAGGTGGGGGTACCTCCACTCTACCTTGCCTCAATTAATTATTCCTGCTGGTGTGAGCGTCGCGTGTTTTAGTCAATTAGTAACGTAATTTTGCGGGTGACTTGAGTGTATGCGGTCGCGAACTCCGCCGCGTTTTAATGTTTACTAAATTACGAGGATTAAAATAAATAAGTGCCTAACTTGCGTAGTAGACGTAGGCACATAGGAGTGTTATTTGTACTTCTATAGAGGGGTGAATTATTGTAGAAATTCTATGACTTTGCCTGTTTAGTCAATTGGGAACGTAATTTTGCGGTTGACTTGTCTCTTTGCGGTAGTGTGATGAACTCATCAATGCTTTAAATGTTGACTTGAATCTGTGCGGTGATGAACTCATCCATGCTTTAAATTACCACTAATTAATACAAACTAAATTTGTTTTAGTATTGTATTTCATACCATATTTATAAGAAATGATGTTTTCTTGAATATAATCACAATTGAATATCTGCACGCTTTATGCACGATTAGTTGAACATATTATAATAATTGTTCCAGTTAGTGAGCACGCTTCAATTACCTATCATGCGGACATACGGGATGCTAACTACCTACCAGTGATAGCAGGGCCAATTATTGAGGCTATTGCATTTAAATTAATTGTAGCTGCACATGCAGTACTAATACCCCTTACATTGCCTATGTACGTGTACCGTAATAGGATTGCCCCAGCGATTGCTTTGCTCACAAACTCGAGGCGATTCGGGCTATGCATTAAAGGCCTTTGATGTGCGTCGTGCACGTACATAGTGCCCGTTGTTTCATATAATTGCCAAGGCGACAAAAGGCGGTCGGCGGCCGGTAACAAGCAATGCGGCCGAATGATCCAGTGACTGACTGTTCCGACTACCAATAATCATATAAATCGGATAGAGACCGGGCGTTAGATATTCCGGGTTGGATTTGTGCGCATGGGAAATCCAATCAGCCTTGCTCTGCCTTTGTATTGACATTTATAGTGATGCATGGCCTGTATCCTACTCTAAACTAAATTCTGTACCTATGTATCTTTTTCTCCCTATTCATAAGAACCACAGCTTTTAAGCTTGTTCGTATATGTTACTAGGAGTAGTGTGATCTGTGTTGAAGCTGCAGATAATGTGGCTTGGCCAGCACTGAGAGCGAGTGTGGCACCCCGAGCCCCAACAGGCCGATACCAGGGCATGAGGAGTGTGTTGAAACTCACCTTTCCCCTTGTCATCAGGTTGGTGTATGTTCGGCGGCTTTGCCAGCACGGAGTGCGAGTGCGGGTCGCCAAGCCCCAAATGCCCGGCGGGCGGTAGCGCACCCTGCCCGCGCAGCAGCAGCGGGTACCAGGATATCAGGAGTGTGTTGAAACTCACCGTTCCCCTTGTCATCAGACCGGTGTAGCTCCGGCGGCTTGGCCAGCACGGAGAGCGGGTGGTGCGGCACGCCGAGCCCCAGCAGGCCGGCGGGCGGCAGCGCACCCTGCCCGAGCAGCAGCAGCTGGTACCAGGACATCAGGAGTGTGTTGAAACTCACCGTTCCCCTTGTCATCAGACCGGTGTAGCTCCGGCGGTTTGGCCAGCACGGAGAGCGGGTGGTGCGGCACGCCGAGCCCCAGCAGGCCGGCGGGCGGCAGCGCACCCTGCCCGAGCAGCGGCAGCGGGTACCAGGACATCAGGAGTGTGTTGAAACTCACCGTTCCCCTTGTCATCAGACCGGTGTAGGTCCGGCGGCTTGGCCAGCACGGAGAGCGGGTGGTGCGGCACGCCGAGCCCCAGCAGGCCGGCGGGCGGCAGCGCACCCTGCCCGAGCAGCGGCAGCGGGTACCAGGACATCAGGAGTGTGTTGAAACTCACCGTTCCCCTTGTCATCAGACCGGTGTAGGTCCGGCGGCTTGGCCAGCACGGAGAGCGGGTGGTGCGGCACGCCGAGCCCCAGCAGGCCGGCGGGCGGCAGCGCACCCTGCCCGAGCAGCAGCAGCTGGTACCAGGACATCAGGAGTGTGTTGAAACTCACCGTTCCCCTTGTCATCAGACCGGTGTAGCTCCGGCGGTTTGGCCAGCACGGAGAGCGGGTGGTGCGGCACGCCGAGCCCCAGCAGGCCGGCGGGCGGCAGCGCACCCTGCCCGAGCAGCGGCAGCGGGTACCAGGACATCAGGAGTGTGTTGAAACTCACCGTTCCCCTTGTCATCAGACCGGTGTAGGTCCGGCGGCTTGGCCAGCACGGAGAGCGGGTGGTGCGGCACGCCGAGCCCCAGCAGGCCGGCGGGCGGCAGCGCACCCTGCCCGAGCAGCGGTAGCGGCGGCGCCCCGTGCGTCGGCAGGTGAGCTGCGTGCATCTGCTGCAGCAGCCGAGGTAAGTCCGGCCTTTGTTGCTGCAATAGAAACAAACAAGTTCAGAAACTTTTTTTTCTTTTCAGAAAAGGAGATCATTCGAGAGGAATGTATTGTGTAAAGTTGTTTCAAATTGTCTTTTAAATAACTCGGGCAAAATAAGCCATGTCTATTTTACCTCAACTGATATAAACAATTTTGGTACGGAAGACTAAAAAACATTTCAAAAGTAAGTAAAACTTCCGGAGGCGTTTGCGTCATAAGTTTAGCTAATTAAGTATGAAACTTTTTAAATACTTGGTCTGGGGGCTAAACACGTAACGTTCCAAACGCGCGTCGGTACAATTTAACTGTCAAATTTCCATATAAAAAGTGACATTTAGACCTACCCGACGTTCGTACAATGCGTTACGTGATCGACCTACTGGGTTACAGTTCTATGGCTGGCAGTTGTACACCTACTCGTACTGTCACATTTTCAAACAATTTCGAATCAAAGTGCAGATTTAATTACACAAAGGGCTGGTGCGGCAGCAGAGGCGGCTGAAACTAAAAAAATAGCTAAGTACCAGTGTCTCGGCCCTCATTACCACTTCGTGGCATTCGGTGCTGAGACACTGGGGCCGTGGGGTCCAGGCGCCAGGACGCTTTTTAAAGAGCTGTCAAAAAAGCTCGTCGACACAACTGGTGACCAAAGAGCTGGCAGCTCCTCGCTCAACGCTTAAGCATTGCGATTCAGCGAGGTAATGCTGCCAGCATCTTTGGCACGATGCCGTGGGGGCCTTATTTAGATGTTTTTTAGTTTCTAAGTTTAGTTTCGAGATTTTGTAAATAGTTATTTAAGTAGTTTCTTAATTCGTTTTTATTTAGGTTTTTTTATACTTAGTTTTAATTTAATTTACCATTACTTAGGTATGTCAAGTGTATTTTCATATATTACACAATTAACTTCCGTTTTCCTTAAACAAAAGATACGTGACCACAGATTCGCTCTAACAATGTGTAGGTATAATATTATGAATATAATAGGGTGGGCTTGTGTAAGTAATACCCCCTCGTTCATTAACTTTGAAAGGGTTGATTTTATATTTAAAGTCGCTAGTGGTAAGCCTGTTTGATGCAAAGAAATTAAAACAATACGACACTTTTTCACAAAGGGTGGTCAGGGGTGGCAGGCACTGTCGTCGTCAGCAGTAAACTAAAGCACAGGCGCGGTAGTGAGATTAATACGTGATTGCTAAAGCCCAATTTATGCATGGGTTTCGCGCGACGCAAATTAGCTACTCTGATTAAAGTGAAAAAAAAAGCATTTTAGTTGGGAGTGCCGACAGTCAAAGTGAATTGATGTGTCACCGCAGAGCGTCGTGCATTTTTAAACCGTAGCCGGCCCAAATTAAAAGTCCTCCATGGCCCCCTGCCGCCGCGATATTTTAAATTTTAAATGAGAACTCCGCCGGCGGCGGCGACTGAGCGAAATTGATTACTCCTTCTCCATTATTCCCCTTTTTCCACTTTTCCCGCGCTTCCCGTTCGTATCTCGTCTCGTTTAACGTTATTATTATACACTGCGAGCGGTTGCCCGCCCATCTGTCCCGGGCCCGCTCCGCTCGCCCCCGCCGCTCCCGCCTGAGCCGCCGCGCCCGCTTCCGCCCGCTCCGTGCCGTGCCCCGCGCACTCCTCTCCGACTCGCCAAGCTTTTTCCGCTCGGACGAGCACGTTCTTTTTTAGCGGCCGAAAATTAATTGGATTTTCGCCGAGGGTGGAACATATTTTTTATTGGCCGCTCACGGCTGTGATTTATTGTGTGTCAAAAGGTGGCGAGCGCCACTTAGCTAGAGTGCTTTTCTACAAACGGATTTTTTTTTATTTCAATTATATATTTTTGGTCCAGTTCTTTAGACCCCATGAGACTAAATAAATGCACAAGTGATTTGTTTAACAATCGAACTAGGCACACGTTTCCGCTATTAATTTATAAAACCTGCCGTAATTTTAATTAGGAGTGAATTGAGATAATATGTCAGTGAACTTGCCAGCTGGCATTTATACCTTCAACACGACCGCATTTTACTGTAACCTCTATTATGGCAAAACGACGCGTAATGCTATGCAAATTCCTCAAGTATAAATAATCTTTTCAGTGCAATGAAATGTCAAGTGTTATTCTGAGGTCAGTAGTTCACCTCGCTCTATTAAACATGTCTCGTAAATTCATAAAGCATGAGTCGAGGTCATATTGTAGACGAAATTATACAAACAAAGCCGTAATTACCGGCCAATGTGTGCACACCCGCGTTATCCTGTCACTCGTTGTACCCCGTGTCACCGACGTTACCCCGACCGGTTCCTCGACACGGGTTACCTCACCGTTCGTGCACAACCCTAGCTCTCAAACCGACAGGTTGCCTCATGATCTCCATTGTATCCCCCATCTGTTACTGTTTATAAACTAAGCTGCTTATTTCTGTCTATAGACGTTATTTTATAAACACTAGTAATAACAATAGGCGTAAGCACACATTTCCTAAACGTACAACGCCAGAGGGCATTGTTCCTTGAAATTTCTACGTAATATTAATTGAAATCAGAATGTGTGTGTTCAGTGCCATGATGTTTATATTACAATTCATCGTGAAGGCGCATTGGTAGCGTCCCAACTAGCACTAGCGTTAAAATAACACGTACTTACTCGTAAAGAATGATACCTATAGATCATTATTTAATCGGTAAGTAAGTCCGGTTTTTCTTAACTCCCCTATATCATTATTAGTTCCAACTGAGATAATTATAAATCACTTATAAGGTTGTAAATGTTATAATAAAACCCTTAGCTGACACCAAAATGTTAGTTGGAGACTGGGGTGCCTGCTTTATTTGCAGCCCTAGCTCGCCCTCGACTGATCCTTATGAATGACAATACTGCGGATCTGCCGTAACTAGAAAGGCTGCAAGAATCATATGAAACCATACACACTTACTCCCATTTACTTTTGAATCGTGAAACTTCGTTACATTTTTGTAAGCGCATAATTTAGTCGTGATTAAAAAGTAAAGCTGCCTTGGGGATTAAGACTTCATCCTCTTAACAACGTTTGCGTATATCCAGCTAACTTTGAGGAAGTCTGCCGTTATGGAGATTATGTTATAAACTAGATTCAAGTAACATTAAGTAATGTTTAAATTCATAATTAAATATAAGGTAAGGTGAGGGGGAGTAAGAGGAACAGGGTTTAGGACGGGGTAAGACAAACAGTATCCCTAAAGTCCAATATCCCTTATGTTTCCGTTTTTCTCTGTGTTTTCCTCTTGACCCACCGTACTTAAATCTAAGCTTTCCAATCGTTTAGATCCATTCTTAAATTATGATGTTTAAATATGGTAGAATTGAATATTTCCCTAGAGGATTGTGAATCCTTCCAGCGACTGCGAAGGTCAATTTGCTATTCTAACGTAAGCGAACAGAAACAGAAATCACAAGATCTCTGACATTTTAAATATGGGTGGAGGCATGTGGGTATTGTGGGTATCAAGGGAATTAGAATGGATGGAGGCAGACATGTCTGAAGATATTTGCAAAAAATCTCGATAGCAGGGTACTAGTAGCGTTATGCATTAACCTTATTAGATTTGTTGTTGAATGTAAGTCTGAAATTATTATACTCTTTGTATGGATCTTACCTATTTTTGTGTAGAGTATGCACTGCAAAGAAATCATATTGCTTCCGCTTTTGAGATTTATTCAATTTAATATTATAATAAACCTTTTATTTCAGGCATTTAAGGCCCACAGTTACTAATACTTTAAAGACACACACATAGTACATACATACAATTATAAAATTAAAAATGAATTATTATTTAAGCGACGAAACAGCGTGGTTCTGTTATTTTATTTATAGACCTATTTAAGTATAGACACGCTCTGTATAGTCCTGAGCCGCAAAATGACTGACGGAGGGATTCTACTTAATTTTGAAACAGAGCCATGAATGTGGGGGATATCCATAAAGCATGCCTAGGATACATCACACTTTGTAAGTCGAATAGCGGCCGGGCCCTAATATAGAAATACAACTTTGTTAACAGAATTGAATATTGGTCCGTTATTAATGTATTTTTTAAAGAATTCGTTTGAAGCCTTTGTTATTAGTTTGCAGGGGTCGATAGAATTTGTACCGGAAAATATTAGGCTTTCACAGAGTTCACCTCGCCTCGGCGGGGATTACTCTCATGTACATGTATACTCGTAGGTACATATGGCAGCGTGCGGCAGAGCGCAGATTTTTTCGCGATATTTCCCTGAACACCAACAGATGCTTTTGACACAAATACGGTTTTTATATGAATCCGTTGAGCGGGTCACGAATTGACGAAACAACGAAGACAAATGCGATAGGTATACCAGTATCACGAAACTGGCATTTGGTGATGTTGGCGGGCGTTCATCGCTCATTAACCCCCTTTGAGGATTATTTTCGGATTTCAAAACATCCTTGGATTCCATCTATAGTTTAAGTTTGTCGGTTTAAGCGTAAGAAAGGTGACAAAGCGACAAAATACTTTCACTTTTATAATGTTAAATAAAAAGGATTTTATTTTGAGTGTGTGGGGTTGTTTGTGATCCGAGTTAAACTGTCTCGTAAAAGCGTTTTTAAATGCGTTTTAAAGTTTTCCTGAGACATATCTGTACGGATGATGAACAGTTTAAAATGTAAAACATTGATATAATATAGAGTTACTGACAAATGACCATAAAACGAGTCACTTAACGATAATGCTTATTGCTTTTTTATTGCACGGACAATTAGTGTGCTCTAAGTAACAGACGTGCGCTGGTAATCCGTTTCTATATCATTAACCCACAATTAGTTGCGTTTTAATAGTTCTATCGGGAGACGAGGAAAGTTTCCATTCTAACGCTCGAATAATTAAGATCAGTTAGTTCGCGGTTAGAGCACATTAAAGTGCTATTACCAGCGATTGCTCCGCCGCGCCGCCGGAGTCGGATTAAGATATTGCCTTGCTGCTTTAAAATAATTGATTGATTGCCCGTATATTTTGCCAATTGACGCAGTGATGTTGGCAATTAAAATATATGGATGAGCTGAGATGTTTTTAATAGTCTGTTGCAACGAATGACGCATTGGGACACTCTGCATTTTCTAAAAATATCGCGCAAGGTGACCAAAGATATAGTAAGAGTCCTTCTGTTTTTTGGTTACAGACTCAAAAAACAGAAGTCTTCTTTCCTGCGGTCAATAGTAAAGGGCTTATACTTTACGTTAAGGGTCAAACCAAAAATTTGGCTTTTTAACCCTTCATTTTGGCAATGTACTTTACAAAGGAGAGACGCGAACTTAATTATCTGTATTATGACCCATAAACACGATACTATCCGAGCTATTATGTATATCTTAATTTAATTCACATACAAACCTACATTGTAATCAAAACTTCAATTTCACAACATAATAAAAAACAGTAACTGAAAAGATCAACAAAGAATTAAGGATGACAACATTGATAGGTCGCGTCCGTCCCCATTGTATCACAGTTGATAACTATCGATATTGGGCCTTAAACCGCCCGCCCGTGAACACGGGGCATAAAACGACAACATAAGCTACAAAGAGGGTAGTTTATTGAGACAGGGTGGCGGGGGGCTAACGCACCATTAGACAGGAACCGGCGGAACACGCGACGCGCCAACACACATGTTACACTTTCAACATAATTGCTTTTATCACTTAGAGTTAAACACATATACAACATTAAACATAGAGGTAGCTCTAATTTGATTTGGCCTTTTGTTTTTTCCATTCCAATGCCGCATTATTTCATTTGACGATTAAATTATAGGGATTGCTATTTATTCAAGTTATAACATGTAGCTGTCAGTGAGTGATAAAATAATCCTCATTTCATTATTCGTTACATTTCTCTGAAATAATATCGAGTCAAGCTCCAAGCTGATCCTATAAACAAGTAGGTACAATACGCCGAAAACGGAATGAATAAATCTGTAGGTAAAAGAAAAACTCGTGAGCCGGATGAGTCGTAAAACTGATTTCATAATTTCATTGGAAGCGACGACAGGCCCGGCCCTAACTCACTGGCTGAAAAACAAGCGCCTAAGCGACGGGGAAAAGTTAATGCGGTAGCGGAGCGGGGCAGACGCACAAGAAATACCGAGGAGCTACACGATCCCATGCAATATTTATCACCGCCGCGAACGTGCCTCGGAAAAAATGACAAATTCATGTTTCCCCTCTCAACCTCCCCGCCGCTCCCCCGATTTATACTCCTCGTAATTTTTATCAGAGGGCGCGAGAACCGACGTAAACTAGACAGAAATGTTTTCGCGACTCGCTTGTTTATAGAGCCATCGACGGGGAAACAGATACGCTCTATTTACACAGTGAGCACTCGTGTTTGCGCACCTATCTCTCGAGATAATGTTGCATAAACGAGATACATAATACACTTGTTTATTCCGCACAATTACTATCGTAGATATGGATTTTCTATCACAAATAAACGGATCGTAATAAATTCTGATTAGGTTATTAGTCAATGAAGCGTTTCGATGTTCGTGTATGTGTGTCGGAGCGCGTCTGCGTATCGATCCGATCTCGTGAATATTGTTTCAATGTGAACACTTGTGACATGTATAGGTGAACATGAGCGGGTGCGAGTATCTGGAAGCTATTGCGTCGAGGTCGGAGCCACCCCTCAAACCGGCGACGCGGAATAAAATCAGAACGAGAAACGAGAAATGATGCGCCCGCCGATAACGGAGCGGCGGAACGACTCGCCCGACCTCTGCTCCGGGTCTCTCCGCGCTTACCTATATTGTCACCGTACGCACGCACTTATCCTACACATAACACCTAGCAATTGGTACTTTACCCTCCTCCGACTCAATAAGAAGCCAATTTATCTGATATATACTGAAATGAATAACTCCTGCTCCAGACGGGATTCATAAATCGTTACGGAATACTCATAAAAATATCCCTGAAACCATTTAATGAAATACGATTAAAGTCAACGGTAACAAATATATAAGCGCCTAAAGTGAAACAAGAGGATCGTAAACAAAAGCTGTAACAAAAGCAAGACGTTTAAATTTGGAAACGGAGCACTCTGCAAGACGGTAAGTGATTTTAATAGGCAGGCAAACAGAGTCCCCAATTTGAAGAGTATTCCCTCTTCACAAATCGGCGCGCGGTGGAATCGTCGCAAATCAGACGGGCCGGGGAGGCCACTCTCCGGGGAGAGCCCCTTTGATCCCTAGCTGACCCGAAAATAAAAAAGGTTCGTAATAAAAAAAGGACCGACATACGGAACGTGGCGCAGCTTTTTTATTTAAATTAGAGTATTTTATAGGGGGGAGACGATATTGCGTTTTGCCGGTATCTTGAAAGCTGTTCAGTAAATCTATAGGTAAATCCTCGCCGGGGCGTTGAACCTTCAGCAAATACTTAGGGGATCTTTAGGCAGGTAGATTTTCTCATATTTAAGGTGTTTTCGCACCGTATACGCCATAAAAGGCTCTTTAACATTGAGAACGTAATGCCTCGAGATGCTTATGAGATAGAGTTTACGATATTGTTGTTTGAACAACTGTAATGTGAGACATAAAGTTGGCCCCGAGTTCTACGAATGAAATGTGCGAATATGCCCAAACAATCCATTTGATTCTTGATACTTAGCCAACAACACATGAAGCTACAGATACGCTAATCTTTGGCTAATTTTACTGAAAGCTGCATGCAGCCTTCTATTAATCTGCGCCAAGTTAATTATAGAATTATGAAAACTTTGGCTTTAAAATAGGGATAGATCAGTGTGGGTAGAGGTGGTAACAATGTGGTACGTGTGATCGAGTTGGCGCGCCGCCAACCGTCTCCAGCCACAGACGGCGCAGCGTCAAGTGACTTCCACCACTTTATTTTCGCCCTCATTATCTTTAAAGTGATTTATTTCAGTCGCCGCATCGACAAAACTAATAGATAGGTATCTATTTACATTAACACATGCCAAGCGTTAACACATCGCGAGAATAGGTCGCACTAACGACTTGGCACGAGAGCGCGAATGCGAGAAGACTCGAGTGTAATAGACCGTCGCGATGGAGTCCTCACGACGCTTCGCCTAAAAAGTACAATTAGAATATCGTGGAATTAGTTAGAACGGCAATTTGAGGACGGGCTCTAATTCGCGCCTGGAAAGGTGTGGTTAGCATCTCGTATGTAAATGCTAACAGCGCAGTCATTAGGCTGATACACTCGTACCTCGCCCACGCGGGTGACAAATGGCCGCTTCACATGTGTAAAGCCGTAAAACACGGCGGCGTGCACTAATAATTATCAGAGGGGTCATCACGATAAATTAATACAATAAATTATTATTTTCTTTATAAATTGGTCGCCGTTATAGTTTGTTGTAATTTTATCGGGCAGTCCTGGCGCGGGGCCAGATCGTCTAAGATCGTTTAATTAACGAGCGCCCAACTTTCGACCTGTTGAAAGCGCTTTTATAGAATCCACTCGAGTTTCGTACCTGCGCTGAAGTTTTACAAGTCTTTTACAGTTTTATTGTCAACCAAAAAACAACTTTCATTACTTATATACGTGTAATTATTTATAACTTAAAGCAGTGTGTCACTGGGCTCGACAGGCCAGGCGGCTTGTCGTGCGATCAGTCGCATAACTAAGCAAAGAGTGGACTGTTTGGACATATGCCACATAGAGCAGTGGTAGTCGCTAAACATTCCACGCTCGCATTTACAACCAACAACCTACTGCTGTGCAAACAAGACACGTGTAGGTTTAATCGGTTTCGCATGAAAAGCTGTGCTCGTGAATTTGTTCTGCTAACGATGTTACGCGCAATATAACGTTTAGACTGCAGTCAGCGAAGGCATAGATTACACGCGTTATTGCGCTTTGCCGTTTTTGCTGCAACAATTGCTTAGTTATACTTCCGGTGATTACATTATTCTCGTGTCTTTGATTTGAACGCATGCCAGCAAATTTGTGATGACTATACATATTTACAGTAGCTAGTCAATTTCAAATGCCAGTATTGAGAGCTGTTTTAACAAAGGCTAGGTCCCGTTTTACAAGGTACATACAGGGGGAAATCGGGGTCGTGGAGCAAGAAGACCAAAAGCGAATAAGATGATAACACTAAACCACTTTTCCCAAGAATCCAACCACGAAATCGCAAAAAAAAACAGCTGTTCCATACATTAACTCTTAATTAACTCACAGTTAACTTTTAATTGACTCTTATTTTTAAGCGATTTCGTGGATGGTCCCATGGGAAAAGTTGTTCGGTATGACCATCTTATTCGCTTTTGGTCTTCTTGCTCCACGACCCCGATTTCACCCTGTATATTACAATTTTACAACTGGCAATACCGTTTCAAATTTCTCCATAAATGCCAGGGTTTTATAAAATTGTAAGGTATTGTGAATCGGGGCCCTGCAAACGATGGGAGGCGTCGCTTAGCTAACAATACGCCGCCAGTTTCTCCCTACTTTAAAACTCAGTAGATGGTTCTTGAATCATATTAAGGCAACGCGTTTCCCGAAGTATGGTTTTGTTGATTGTAGATAGCTAAGCGAGCCATTCCCATAGAGTAGCCCGGGTCAAAACGATACTTACCCCAATGATGGCATTGAGTTCTGTCATAGTGACCTGTTTCGCCCGCTCCACTGCCGTGGCCACCTGCTGCTGGTGCTCTTGGGACAGGAACGGGAGTATTTGGGCTATTATTGCGTTCAGCCTTTTTGCTATTTCCGTCTGAAAAAAAAAAAAGTTGTATTAGCTCCTTATTTATTGAACACGGAAAATCAAATGCCTTCCCGGTTTCCGAAGTTAAGGACATAACCCTGGCCTGTTTTAGAATTGTGTAATTGTGGGTATCTGTTGTCCTTTAACCTATTCGCCGTACGTCAAAAAATAAATAGCGTGCCACCCACGCCAAGCCACAAATTGCACGTAAACAACTGTCAACTTTGTATTGTCAAATGAAGGAAATTTTATTTTGAATTTTGTGACTTGATATAAAAAGTCGTGGCGTGTGGGGCACGAACTGTTCTGACTTCATATCAAGTCATTGGCGGCGAAAAGGTTAACTATCGTAAATAAAAAGACAAATTACAAATAAGTAGGTATCTCAATATAAGTTACTCGGCAAGACCCACAAGGAATTATGTTCGGTATTGTAGCTATTGTAGCAAATTATCCTGTTAGCTGTTACATAATTGAAACTATAAGAATTTTCTAAAATGTTCTAAATGTTATGAACATTTCGATACGAATCGTTATCGACCATTAATTCTGAAATGTATCCATGCCAAGAACCACGATACGAAGATCACGCAGTCGGAACCATAAAATAGCTCCGATAACATGAATAAAAACATGACATTTAAACGGTCACAGATTGATTGAGACCAATTTAAATTCAGTGATCTATTTCTTTGTATAATATCAACATTTACATTCAATAAAAGCTGTCATCGGCTAAAACAGTAAACGCTAACTGGACATATTTTACATAAAAATTGACAGGAAAAGGTTGCCACATTCCGAAACGATATTTGAGAGCATTGTTTATTTAGATAAGGTCGCTTGAGAGTCATCGACATTATAGGTAGGTATTAGTTAAAAATCAATGAGACTTCGTATTTTCCTGCACGCATCGAAAAGTATGTAGTTTAAGTAGGTATTTTAATGTATCGCCAATGTTAATTTAGAAACTATTTATATTTCTTTAATATATTTTTTTTTAGCGTTGCAACTTAAATTGCGTTTACTAATATGCAATAGGAGTAGAAACAAATACTGCCACTGCTTCTCTAAGTATTTATGCCGTTACGCTTATTTATATCTCGCTCCATCGTCATAAATCAGATGAACTAAGCAAACCTACATACATAAATATACAACAAAACAAATTGCGATCGTATAATCACGGATACAATTAACACGATAAACAATATGCGTTGAATGAAATGATAAATTGTTGGCTCGACATATTCATTGGCTTTGTACGTGTATTTTACGATTAAATGCACAATAATTTTATTCACAGATCCGCTGTGAATCGAGCACGAATTAACATAATGAGCCCGTGGAGTATGATGCGCTTAATATGACCCTTGTAAACACGAAGTTGGTGTCAGCGGCCGATTTTATTAATTATTTAATTTTATTCACTCGGTTCGGATTTTCCACAATGACATTTATGGTTGATTGATTTTATGAACACGCAATATATTTACAGATTATAATTTGACGGCGGGATTGGTGAGCATAAGCTACATAATAGTGTAATCGGATTATGGATAACTTACCCGGAAAAAGCTCATAATATAGGCGTAAATCGGATAATTATGATTATTAAATTGATTATAATATATTCCTGTTATCTATCACGTATTAATAATTATTACAAATTAGAATATTAGGGGCTGAGTAACGTCAACGTTGTATAATTTATCGGGTCATACAGATCAGTAGGTCGATCACGTAACGCATTGTACGAACGTCGGGTAGGTCTAAATGTCACTTTTTATATGGAAAAATTACAGTTAAATTGTACCGACGCGCGTTCGGAACGTTACGTAATTACCCCTCAGAAAACAAAAGTTATCACTCTTGCTAGTTAAGTACACTGAAGCTAAAATTCAAGTTGTGAAAAGTTAGTTTAAAATTGTAGGTTACTCGGCTGATATCGGTATAAACCTATCCCACCGTTATTTTGGCCTTTATCAAAATTGTGAGTCCGTAACTATCGGGAGTAGAAGACCAATTACCGCCTTAATATCTGCAAGCCGCATTTCCTCATATGTGCATTCATGCGCTTCACTCAGTAATCTCTACCTAGTCCGTAACGAAATGGACGCACAGATCGACAAACGAGAATATACGTATACAACTTGTGCCTGGGTGCAGTTCGAGCGCTGTTCGTCGCTGAACAAGGCAGCAGCAGCACGCTTCAGTGCAGCAACGCAGCTAGCGGGCTGCATAAAGGGCATTGCTCGACGGGTGTCGCCGCACCGCAAATTGCACTTCAATTCCGCTCCGCTAAATAGCCGGACCGTGTTTGTCGCACTCGCAACCCTGCCTTGTTACTGCTCGTTCCGAGTTTTACTGCTTCTCTTTATGATCTTCGATTGTTGTACGCGGACTGACAAAGTTTGTATATTACTTAGTGTACATAGAAACAAACTTTATTTATTGCATCTGAGTACCTACACGTTCTAATGGATACCTAAACCCATGTAATAAGTTAGCTCCGGGTTTCTTGAAAAAGTGACTTCTGATTTAATTGGATACCATTTGTATATTGTGTAGATATATTTATCTATTTATATATATGTCACCGTTAGATTGTGAAAACCGTCAGTTTATAATCTTACCCGTTATATTGTAAACTGACGGAATATTGTGAACTGCCAAAATAATTCATAATTTTACGCATTCATTTTCGTTAGTTTATAAACTAACAATGTCATATCGTCAATTTGTGAACTGAATCAAATTTTCCTGATTTGGAACGCAACCTGTGCGCTGTTTGGTTGAGCGCATTATTCCACTTGCATCGGTTTCCACTTACGTCAGAACATGATTGATTTTGTTGTTATTCAGACATTTTCTTCCATTTATTTAGGCATCCAGCAGTGTCGACGGAGCCCAGCTGCGCGGGGCTCCTATTTCTGGGCGCTTTGCCCTTCGGGCAACTGAAGATACCTAACTAACCTAACCTACCTAGTCTTTGTGTACGTTCCGTAGCAAGCCGATTTGATCTCAGTTCACAATTTGACGATTCGACATTGAAAGTTTATAAACTAACGAAAAATATTGCGTTAAATTGTGAACGGTTTTGGCAGTTCACAATATTCCGTCAGTTTACAATATAACGGGTAAGATTATAAACTGACGGTTTTCACAATCTAACGGTGACATATATATAGATTTATATTTATTTATAGTATGTGTATAATATTATTATTTTATTTGTACTAGCTTGTAGTATATGTATTAAGATTAATTTACTGTAGCATAGAGGTAAATACGTCTCTGTACATATTGTGTTAGTTTGTCCATCTTTTAGTTCCTGATCTCGTCTCAATTGCTCAAAGGTTAACTGGAAGAGATCCCTTACAGGGATAGGTTCGCCTTTGTACCAACTTTACCAATTTTGTCTGTATTTTACCAATGTCTTGTCTACAATAAAGTTTTACATACATACATATTATGATGTTTCAACGAAAGTATATCTATTAATGCGGAGTTATATATATATATAGGGCAAACCTTGGCTAATCGGTGATAGTTAGGTTTTTTGAGTTTTTTTTTAGTTTATTTTTTCTTAATTTTGAGGGATGGGTGATACTAGCTGCACGTAAGTAAGTTGAATGACAGTGCCGCCACCTACTGCAAATTATTACAAGCCGTAAAGATATCGAGTAACTCCGCTATTTAGACCTTAAAGTAGCTATCACCGAATAACTTAATATCACAGATTAGCCAAGGTTTGCCCTACTCATAGCAAGATATGTTTATTGTGTTGGCCTTCTATTTTATAAATCCCTCTCGCCTTATTAACATCGTTCAATAAAGAAGACGAGTAAAACCATAGTTTTTTTGGTGTTTATTTACTTGAGTAAACAAAGCGATAACAAAAACCAAACAAATTCTATCCAATCAAAATGTAAATCAAAATTAAAGCAAGTAGTTCGCTATTTGTCGTGTAAACGTGGGGTACCAAGCCTAACAATTCTGCGTCGCCGTCGCCACCACCGCAAATGGCACCGCCGCACAAAGCGCCAAGACTCGTTTGCAAATATCTGCAGTTTCGAGCAACGACTCACCGACTTGCCTGCACAAGTTGTACACAGTATATCACTAGTTCCTGTTCTTATTTAAATATTCCATCTGGTCTTCGATGCGAGCTCCATGTTTCTTATAAGTTGGAATCTCAAATTATTCCGTCTAATATTATACCAAAGAACGATGGACTTCAAGCACGTATTTGTTATTTTATATTCTTCATTTTCTTTTGACGTATTAACAGATCGCATGTTAACTAGATATAAACTGTTATGATTGCGTTTATTCTCCTTTCAGATACGCAGTACAAACCGAGATAAATAAATAAAATGAGTTCTCACGGTCTGAAAACCTAGGTCTCATTAAAGCGAACACGATGTTGCGCTCAGCCGGAGTCATTGGAGGGAATGAAAATGTAATTTGCGGTAATTCGGCGGCGTGTCGCCCGCCGCGCCGCGGTTACCGCCAATACACATTATTTTAACACTGATATTCATACCCCGCAATAACGTGTACATGATAACTTCTGTTTTTAACCGACTTCAAAAAAAGGAGGAGCTTCTCAATTCGGATGAATTTTTATTTTTTATTTTATTTTTAATGTTTGTTACCTCAGAACTACGTCATTTATGAACCGATTCGTACAATTCTTTTTTTAACTGAAAGTATATACTTCCAGATTGGTCTCATTGTTTCCAAAACCCCAGTTGGATGATGGGAACCATGAGGAATTGAGGGAACTCCTCAAATATATTAGGCACGCGTATAGTAATTTCGGTATTTTCAATTATAACTCGTGTATCCGGAAATCATAAATTTGGTGAAGTGGAAGTGATGATGAAGACCACAGATGGCTTGTGGAACTTCTCAATGATGTACTTCAAACTATATAATACGTCACATATTCTGATATTATTCCGTTGAAATAGCAAACAATGAAGTGCCAAAGGTAATACTGAGATCCTTGAGGAATCGACGGAAGTATTATAGACAAAAAAACCAAGCTCCATACCTACCTAAAAATGTGCTCGAATGTTTATGGTTAGGGGAAGACGCTGGTTTGTTTACGTCGCAATGAAAAGACGATGTCTTCCATTCGTGTATAAATCTACTGTTCAGCATATAAAGTTAAAAGACACAAACAGGTTAATAATTCTTGCAGATAGTATCCATTATATAGAAATTATACCCCATTCCGAATATTTATAAGATAGGTAGTACGACTATACAAATGCAACGTTATTTTCTCAATATTAGGGGCGATGACTAAGATTTTTATACATAGATAGATATTTTTATGGGAGCAAATACAATTAAAGAACCTAAACACCCAAAAATTTGAGACAAAGATTGACCTTGCTGGCGGCAGCCATAAACGCTTCATACTAATTGACACACAGGTATGACGAAACACCTGTTATTTGTACTAACCGTTGTATGGAAAATCAAGGAAATTGCTGTTTCGCTCGCGAAATACTGCGTTTAGGTCCATAGTCGTCATACAATTTTGTTTCCATAAAAGCGTAAGCATTCTATTGGTAGCTTTAAATTTACTCTTGGATAATAAAAAATAATGCATATTTTTTCTAAACTTTCAAGGTCCATATATTTTTATGATTTTAATTGTATTTTTTTATTTATACTTTATTACAATAATTAGATGGTTTACTATCCATTTAGCAACACTACGTTATCATTTTTAACATGAGGCATCATGCCTATTGTAATAATTTCACAAAAACTATTCTACTTGAGACCAAACTTTTGAAAACTTATTAGTAATTTATGGAAATTAATAAATTTAAAATGTAACAAACTTTTTAAATATATACCCATACATTTTAAATTGAAATTTATGGTAAGTAAATCTAACCTAATAAATATGCAAAGTTCAATTTATTATTGTCATAATGGCCCCAGTTGACATCCATGACGCGTAAATAATGTGATAGAGACCACATTTCACGGCCTCGTGGGTTCGGTTTCGACTGAAACCAATACATAATCCCATTGCATTCTCATTATATCAGGCGGTGCCTACGCCGCGCCGCCGCCCGCACCCAATAGACACGAACAAAGAGCCTCCAGATTAAAACATTTCATTGAATTTACAAGTCGAAAAATCTCGTACCATTTGCACTGGCTCATACATAATTATAGCTAGCTAGACTGGCAGCCACGAGCGGCGGAATAAAAGCGGGCGTACAAAAGAGCCGCAAAAATACGTACTTTTGCGAGCTCTCCACAAAAGATATAGTACGGTTTGTCATTAAGGAGTTCATCCCGCGCGAGAAATAAAAGAGGAACGTCGGGTTTCAGGGTGAGCGGGCGCGGGCGCGGGGGCGGGGGAGGGGGAGGGCTGCACTAATGGCTCCGACACTCATCCGCTAATGCCGCGGGTGACTCCTCTTTTTGCACGATTTTCACGTGGTTTAGTCGGTTGAGCTTTTAATCTGGCACTGCATCTTGCCTGCGGTGACGCTCCATTTGTCCCTGCACTACCCTCCATTTAAACCTCCATATCTAAATTAATCGGAGGCGCGCACGGTGACTCTTAACACGAAAGCCGGAGTCACTTGGGAAATTAAAAAAGTTTACCATAGTTTTATTATTTTCACCGCCCCCACAGAACACATTTGCTAAGAGTACTGATAGCGCCCGACGTAAGCCCTAAATTTAACACTCGACACGTACAGCGGTTGAAATAGTAATACGAATTCTCAAGAAGTCACGCTTATCTTGCAAATGCAACCGAGTGCAACGCATGCGGCGCGGCTGACCCAAATGGAGGCACGGCCGCGCCACGTGGTGCAATTTATTGTCTTCCCTCCCAGAACGAATGTCGACTTCACACACGGTGCAGCAATAAGCGGACGCGAGTGCTTAAACATTACTACATAAATTTGTTATGTCTGTTTTGTGTTAGCGTGACGTCCACGGCTCGGTGGCCGGGAAGAAACGAGCGGGAGCTCGCGCAGCTCTTCCGTCCCGACCACTTCGCCGATCAACTTTTCCCGCGATTGTTTTACTAAATTAAACCGGACGCTTCCCAGTAAACTGCGGTCGCGTCCTTCATTACAGCCCGCGGTTCTGTTTCATAAATTATTTCATGCACGTTATCTTCGCGGCGAAGTTTCTACACTTTATTAAACAAAACAGTCTCGTAAAGGCCACTATTGTATTAAAAGCCACGACGCGGTCGCTCTTATGGCACGGTAATAAATAATTCCTCCGGCGAAATGGCAGTCGAGTCGATAAATGGGCTATTATTGCAGCAGACAGAGGCCTACATTATCATCGATTCGTATCGCATTCGCTCAGCAATAATTGTTTAAACACAGCCTGTCGCGGTACATTAGTGGCTGGATGGCGCACATCAATAATGTAAAGTAGATATTCCTGCCCACTGTCCTCGTGGATCGTTAGCTTTCTAATTGCACCTTACATATTAATGGCCTTAACTACTGTACTTATTATACGTACAAGGTTTTTGAAGTTTACGGTAAAACAAAGTTTGACAAATAGTGTGGGGGAACACATGTAGTCGATTTATCACTAGTAAAGTGCTACTGGAGGACAGAATTATAAATTACTTAAATATTAAAATAATTGGTGTTCGAACGGCCCGATAGTTATTCGAGAACCGGATCGCGCCTGCGCTCGCCGTCGATATTCATTAAAGCAAAGTGTGTAATTATGTAGGACAAGTTTATTCAAAAGCGGGCTAGAGGCGGTAGTGATCGGGCACATCATTATCTCGCTCGTCGCGATCAGATAGATCTGATAGATGTAATTGCGATCCGCCGAGTGGCGAACAAGTGCTGTCAATCATTACCACATCGCTACCATCTACGAGTATAGGTACCTATAACAATAAATATAACACGAAAGATAATTACAATATGCTGACGATTATACCTTGCTGATACTTTCGAAATTATAGACAGTAGCGTATTAAGTATATTGCTACTTTATTAGAATAAGCAATTTCATTCACTGATCCAATAAAACTGCAAACAGGTTGCTTTACATTTCTACTAATAAATGATACTCGTTTTTTGCGTGAATAAAGTCAGCCGTTGCAATTTTAATTGGGTTCTAACACGACGTTGCTCCAACGACTGATGACTAATCATTAAGTATTCAAGGATTGATCGCGCATTGTAATTTCAAGTAACGAAAATGGTCGCTCGTCACGCGACGAGCATCGATTCCGTGGATCGGTTAATGCGATTATCATTTTATTACTGATACGAAGTTGATGTAGCGTGCGTCGAGCGAACGAGCGATGCAAACGTGGCAGCAGCATATGGTTACAATGGTCCGCGTCCGAGGCGCGCATGTCTCGTGTTGACTCGAATGTTTCTCGCCAAACAAAGAGCCAGCTTCCTAGCTACCCCTGTTTGTTTAGGTCCCGCCAAACGTTTATTGCCCATTGTGTATCTTGCTTTTCGCTAAAGCGTAAAGCCTTTTTGACTCGGCACTTTTTACAAGTGTGCTTATACCGATGTTGATTGCTGGAAATTCTAAACGAGGCGGTCAGATGTTTGTTCAAGAAGCGACGGTGAATTTGCATACCCTAATGATTTTTTTAGAAGCAGACGATTGGCAAACAAGATTATTTATTTCGGGAGTCTCTTAGAAAAAACAAGGCTATATTTACAAGCTTTTTTTATATACTGAATTGACCAATTTGTAGTTACTTAGATAGTCTCAAAAGCGGTCGTAGTAACCAATGAGCGCGGTACACGGTTTTTTGCCAGCATTAACGAGCCGGCCGTAATGACTCGCGTTTCCGGCGCCGCGGGCTCCGATCGCTTAACACATGTATTTGTGTACGAACAAGAACACAATTGCGTGCGACAATGATTACAACACTACGCCTGTATTCTGTAACATTATAGCACCAATTAACAAGGACAAATAAACTAATACAAACAACTACGTTCAGTCAGATTAGAGTTCATCAATTATTAGTAATCGATTTTCGAAGCGAATTTCGATCTTGCGTAATAATTTATTACGCAAGATCGAAATTCGCTGTGGCCAACCCAACGCTATCCAATAGCCGAAATGTGAATCGGCATTTCATTGTAAAAATCACTCTTTCAAAACATTTGTTTTAGGCAGGTAACAATTAAACTACGAAATATCAAGCGAATGGCGAGGAATATATTTCCAAAAAATGCTTTTAAATTCGAACGCTCACGAGTATCGAATTAGTGCCGCGCGGACGAGCATCGATTATATTTTTAGTTCGCAGCGACGGCGGCTCAGCGAGCCGTAGTTAGCTATAACATGCCAGATATCAACCGCTTATTTTGGATAATAACATTAATACCCAGATAATTTAATATCAAAACAGGTACATTAAAACGCTACAGCGTTTATCTTGCAGCGGTCCACGTGGACTCGGCCGGCTACAAATTATTTATTTTATGGGCACGGATGCTACCGCAACATAATGAGTTTAACTATTCGATGCTGCGTTATAAATAATTTTAATGAGTATTATCGGCAATTAAGAAGTTTCAAATGATAGAACTTTTATTAAGTCACGGTCGGGTTGAGCATTCGTTTTTATCTTCTCACTTGAAAACTGCTATCCATCAATGTTACAGGACTAAGCTCCAACGGTTATATTTGTTGATCGAGACTAAGAGCAGATACCGTTTATCGTGTGATAAATATTGATTACCTGATTAAGCTAAATCCCAGGCACAAACTTTTGGATAACTCGAGTTATTTTTGGACGACAACTAAACTGATAATGCTTAGACAATGTCATGATATAGGCATTGGATTTGTTTGACAAAGGCTTTCCCGAAATTGTAATCACCAATACATCGGGGTTAAAAACATTTTACAGTATTTATGTGTAACTGTTCAGTCTTTCCTGTGGTTACTAATGACAAGTATAATTGGTTTGTACCTAAACTGTTAACAATTGTATTGTCTCCCTACAGAAACGACGCCCATTTTGTGTTCCTAATTTTGAAATACGAAAGAAAAAAATAAAGATATTTATTTGGTGTGAAAAATAAATTATACATGTGTTTAAATTACCACCATATATATAAATGCACCAAAATGGATGCCACGCAGCATATCGCTGCCCCAATATTATAGGGTTCTATGTTGCACTTTTATCAACTTGCAATTTGAAGTTTGTCAGAGTGGCACTAGGTCTGAATCGAAGTACCCCGACAATGTAATGTTACATGATAGCCCCTATAATATTGGCGCAGCGATATGCCAGCAACTTTGAGACATAAAAACCACTCAAACAAACTGATATCTACACATACACGTAAGGGTATGTTAAAATATCTGGTATAATCTCTTACAGTTAATAAAAACTTCTTTTGAAACGTTGCTCTCAGTAGGATTGCGGATGAGGGGAGCTAGGGGTCCAGTGCAGTTAAATATGTACCCAAGTGCTGCGTCTACGTTCAGGTTTGCTTGTTTACGGAGAGCGTTTGCTCTGGCATGTTTGCTATCTCGGCTGTACTTTGACAGCGGGGTTCAATTCAACTATTATCCGAAGTTCTAGTAATGAACTAGGTACTGACTTTTGGAACTATTTCTCGAAACACTTGATTACGTAGCCCGTTTAATTTGTCAATCACAAGGCAGAATTGGTTCAGCGTTTTTGTTTTGACTATTATCCAAAGTTCTAGTAATGCACTGAAAAAAATGGTTTGTTGGATTTACCAAATTAGCTAAGGTTGGCTGAATTACATGGAAACTAAGATAAATATAACAAAACCTCGCTATTGGACTTACAAAACTAAAAAGGTTGAAGTCGCTACCAGACTTCTGGTGTAAATCAACAAAGAGTATTTTACATTTTACAAAACAAATCTCAACAATTTGGTTTGGTTGATTATATCATAAAAATATAATAAATATAACAAGGCCTCGCGGTTGAACTTACAAAACTAAAAAGGTTGACGTCAAAATATAGTCCTTACCAGAGTTCATGGTGTATATTAACAAAGAATATTGTACATTTTACCAAACAAATCGCTACAAATCGGTTTGGTAGATTTTATAAATCAAATATGATAAATATAACAAGACGTCGCGGTTGAACTTACAAAACTAAAAAAGGTTGAGGTCAAAATATAGTCACTACCAGAGTTCATTGTGTTAATTAACAAAGAATATTGTACATTTTACCAAACAAATCCCTACAAATCGGTTTGGTAGATTTTATAAATAAAAATATGATAAATGTAACAAGACATCGCGGTTGAACCTACAAAACTAAAAAAGGTAGAGACCAAAATATAGTCCGTACCAGAGTTCATGGTGTATATTAATAAAGAATATTGTAAGTATTACCAAACAAATCTCTACAAGTCGGTTTGGTAGATTTTATAAATAAAATATAATAAATATAACAAGACATCGCGGTTGAACTTACAAAACTAAAAAAGGTTGAGGCCAAAATATAGTCCCTACCAGAGTTCATGGTGTATATTAATAAAGAATATTGTAAGTTTTACCAAACAAATCTCTACAATTTGGTTTGGTTGATTTTATCATAAAAGTATGTTAACTATAACAAGACCTCGCGGTTAAACTTACAAAACTAAAAAGGTTGACCTCAAAATATAGTCCCTACCAGAGTTCAAGCTGTTAATTAACAAGAATATTGTACATTTTACCAAACAAACTTCTACAATTCGGTTTGGTTAATTTTATATTGTAAATATGATAAATATAACAAGATTTCGCAGTTGAACTTACAAAACTAAAATTAAACTTACAAAACTAAAAAGGTCAACCCTCGAAATATAGTTCCTACCAGAGTTCATGCTGTTAATTAACAAAGAATATTGTACATTTTACCAAACAAATCTCTACAATTTGATTTGGTTTATTTTATAATTAAAATATGATAACTATAACAAGACCTCGCGGTTGAAATTACAAAACTAAAATGGTTAAGGTCAAAATATAGTCCCTACCAGAGTTCATGGTGTAAATTAACAAAGGATATTGTACATTTTTACCAAACAAATGTCAAGAATTTGGTTCGGTTGATTTTATGATAAACATATGATTAATATAACATGGCCCTGTGGTTGAACTTACAAAACTGAAAAGGTTGAGGTCAAAATATAATCCCTACCCAGAGTTCCTGGTGTAAATTAACGAAAAAAAATGAACACTTTACCAAACACGTCTCTACAATTTGGTTAGGTTCTATCAAAAAACTGGCCAAGTGCAAGTCGGACTCGCGCACGAAGGGTTCCGTACCATTATCTGTAAACATATTGATTTTATTCTGTTTTTAGTATTTGTTGTTATAGCGAAAACAATTATTAGTAATAATATTAATATTAAAGACAGACGGACAGCGGAGTCTTAGTAATAGGGCCCCGTTTTACTCTTAGAGTACGGAACCCTAAAAACGAGTCATTTAGGGATGACGCGGTATTTTCGATTTTTGGTAAAGTGACGTTCGACGCTCGAGATCACAAACTTGTATTATTCATTGCGCCAACTTCATAAACAAGTCTGCAAAAATCAGAACTACCAACCCCGCCAACTACCCCGTACTTTCAGGCGACATAGTTACTTATTAAGAAAAGTCGTATCATTTTTAATTACCGCGATGAGTACGAAGAAGGCAAAGCCCATGGTTGTAGGTATATGTTTCAGTTTAAGTTCTAGTGACATTGTTACAAGGTTTATTATTCCAGTTTAACAAGTTTTTACAAAATAAATATCACGGAACAATATACTTAACACAAATATAATGCGGATTTCAGTAGCGTTGATATCTTTAGATATTCAAAGGCACCTTTTAAAATGCAAGTAATTAATAGTGTTAAGAATAAGCAGCATAAATAGTATTAGAAATAGGTAACTCACCTCTTATCATGTTTAAAAATGTTGTAGTATTATACTTAAGTTACTAAATCTATTTGATTCACTCTAAATATGGGATTTATACAATAGTATTGTCATTAGGATAAACTATAGCAATATATTCTCATTTGCGGTAACCTATATAGATTGACATGCTTGGTTATGCTTTCATCTTCAAAACAAAAAAAAAACAATTACTCAAACTTAATTTAAAAAAAATCATCTCTATTTCACAAATGTTGTGATAGTCCATTCAATTGTTTACATATCAAGTTATCTAGGTAAACCTGTAATTGGCCATACTACTATGTATTATAGTATAAGTTACGTACTTTGTATCGCTGTTGGTTTTCTGAATAAATAATAATAATCACTAATGCACTTGCTAGTTAGAGCAACAAAGAGAGAGATAAACGAACTTAGTTTGTTTTGGTTTCGCGGTAGCTCCTCAGACTACACTACGCTAAATGAGATAATTAGGTACCTATTAGGTATATTGTGTAAATACGTAAATATATATAATAGTTAATAGTAAATGTAGTTAGCACAATTATTAGAATTACGTACGACTTAGTTTTGCTTCAATCATTATTAAAACGACATTACTTAAGTATCATAACCCATAAGGCATAGGTAACTGTATGCAATTGTATGTAACATGTATTTAACCTAAACCTATTTACAAATTAGTAATTAATTAATTATTAACTCTGTACTTATTATGATGTTTATAATCACACAGACAAACTATTCCGACAGTTTTGCGAGACCATGTTAGTTATTATGTTTATATACTCTGTGTATTAAATAAAATTAAATAATAACCTAGGCCGCTTTTCACGTTGTATGTAGGTACCTACCTAGCTAGACTATACCCAAATTAATAATTTGCAGAGCCATACCACAGATTGCCATACTTATTCCCAGACAAAAAAGTAAAGTTGCGTAGGTACTTACTTAATGATTATCTATGTAGTAATTAGGCTTTAACGACGTTGAAGTTTTCGTGGCTTTTCCTTAATACGAGTAAGTAATATCCTTCCTTATCGTGTGAATGTGAAAGTGTGTTAATTGGTTGGTCCTTCCTTGGTGTTTGTTTGAACGTCTTCATAAATAAGCAAAATACTTACGTTTGTCACGCGGGCCAAGCCGCTGACAAAACTAGTAAGTAGATACTACATGGTGTACCCATGCAGGTACAGTCAGCAGCAGAAGTAGCAACACAAAATAACACGCTAGAAATTATCTAGAAAGTCCGTATCCTCTTGACATTAGAGCCATGTGTAGGTCATTTTGAGCACTTTGACCCGCGTAGCTACTTTTGCTGCTGGATGTACCTTTAACTTTATCATTGATTAATTGACGTCTTAAAATATACAATTGGTAAATTACCTAAATACCTAATCATTACATAGTATACAACAAAGTCGCTTACGTTTTTTTTCAATAGATAGAGTGATTCAAGAGCAAGGTTTATATGTATAATTCATGCATGTATTATACGTATAAATCCGTGCGAAGCCGGGGCGCGTCGCTAGTTATAAGTATATAATCAAGTAATAAATCGTTTTGTCTTTACTTGTTGGTCGTAGGAATGAGATTCTATTGCTTTGTTATTTTGCAACCTTTCACGCCACACAAAATAGTATTAAGTACTTACCTAGTCTATTTTTTCCAACAACATTAACACGAAACATTTGGCGTTTAGTAGGTACATAGGTAACTATCTACTCGTACCTTTTGAGAAAGCGCTGCAGTCACTACCAGACCTATACCTTGTTAAAATTACCAAAGAGTTTGGTAATTTTAACTAGGTAAAAGTCTGGTACATTTTACAAAACAATACCGCTGCATGCATAGTTCCATCCTACTCAATTTATAAACATAATAGTGAGATGTGACTATTCCCCTCCCCGACTGCCCTGCGGAGGTGCGCCCCTTCCCCCGGCTACAGCATCTTGCGATGCGCGCGCGGCGCAGCAGGCTTCATTGCGTTGAGGTAGTTCATTGTATATAGTCACTTTGTTTTGTTTGCGTTTTAATGAAATTTTCTTGGTGCGCCATTTCATTTCGGCTGGTGCGTGGTGGATTTAGTTTGCAAAGTGTAACCAACTATGGGTAGTGATCTCGACGATGACTTAAGTGTGGGGGTGACTGAATATTTGAAGGAATGGGGATTATCTCAATCTACCATAACAAGTTTTGAAGGTAAGCATTAGAACGATATTACACTAAAAGTGCTAAATTGGCAACACTGATACCTTACTAATTAATTGTGAATAAGAATGATATTGTATGTGAATAACGTACTTATTCCATTGTTAGTTCTTTTTTGTCTGAAACGCAGGGTAACCTATAGTTGACACCGTATATGGATTCTCCTCCACTCATACCTCCTTATTATTAATGATTAAATATAATAATTTTGTGATTATAGTTTAATATGAATAGGAAGCTTAACTCAGGCTTAGATATTGACCTAGAAATATTGGTTACGTATTACCTACCTAATTACTTTGATTAATTTACAAAACGAATTTCAGTAAAATTTACCAAATCGGTTTGGTTGGCCATCGTTGCGTTTGTATTTTGTCTGTATGTAACTAACTGAACATTAAATAATGAGTTTAATGACATATGTCTTATTTTTTAGAAAATCAGATTTCGTTAAATTTGCTCGACTCCATTCAAGAAATTAACTGAAGGAGCTGATTCCCAGTTTAAAGGAAATACTATTATTCAAGCGGGGGTTGAACAAACTCCAAAACATTATTCATGTAAGTATTCCTGTCTGTTTTACATTTATTATCCATTCTACATTTAAATGCGAAAGTGTGTCAGTCTGTTTGTTGCCTCTTAACGCTTAAACCGCTGAACCGATTTAGATGAAATTTGGTATCAAGATAGTTTGAGTCCCGGGGAAGGACATCAAATAGTTTAAGTCGGTGAAGTAGGTGGTAAAAATTGTATGGAGCTATCAGTTCTATCGGAAGCATTATGCTGATATAGAACCGTTTCGTGACAAACGCTGTGTGTTGTTTGTCTCGAATAAATGTTTCTTTCTTTCTTTCTATCTCCTTCCTCGGGACTCCAATTATCTCGATACCTACTAAATTTCATTTCCTTCAGCTCAGCGGGTTAAGCGTGAAGAGGTAACAGACATACAGATATACAGACAGACACACTTTCGCATTTTTTATACTAAAAGGTACGAAATTTGAAATAAATGATAGCCTGTCATATTCTCATATATACTCGTAAGGTACATAACTGGAAAGTTTCTTAAAAAATCGTCCAGTAGTTTTTGAGATTAATTGAAACGTACATTCATCCATACATCCAAACTTTCGCATTTATAATATTAGTAGGATAAGTTTGGATACGGTTAAAAGTAAACAATATATTTTAATTTCCAGAACGAAAGCGAAGTCCTCACCCAGCTGGACTATTGGATAAAAGCCCAAATGGCTAAGGGACTGCGGTGCCAACCCATCATCATTGCTGTCGGACCGACCATCGATGCCCTAAAGGACTTTTATGTTGCTTATGACGACATCCTTTATAATATCGACTCATTCCTGAAAGCGCTGGACGTATGCTTCAAAACTTTTCACTGCCTTGATGCAGAATATGGTTGGCAACATCTCGCTGCCCCAATATTATAAACTTCAAATTTCAAGTTGATAAAATTGCAACATGGAACCTTATAATATTGGAGCAACGAATTCTGTTGATTCTGGAATCTACACAAAGACGTCAGAATACGGTGCGCTATTTTTGCAAACGATACTCCACTGAGAGCCCAGTCTATAAGACTACTCAGCAAATTTCATCATGACTTGTAACTCAGCCTATAAGATTCACACTTACTACGTATACCGTGAACCTCTGGTATCTATCTCGTAAACTTAAAATTAAGATATGTACAGCCAAGGAATTTGATTCACGTACGGTCAGCCGCAGAGAAATAATGTGGGCTGCAACCTGGCAGCCTTTTGACTTTTATTATAAGAAAGGTTTTGTACCCTACTGAGTCACTGACATAATTTTAAAATAAGTGATCTACAGTTTATTGTATCGATTCGCAAAATAAATTTTATTACATGTACCAAAATTCGGACTATTTTTCTTTAAACCACCGTATATAGCCCTTATAATATTAAATAAGGTTACTGGTAAATCGACGTTATTCCTTTTAACAGTGATATCTATTTAAAAAAGGCAATTTGTAAATGTTCACTCTCTAGGAACTGCTGATTTTCGGATAGCCTTCATGACCTTTTTAATTGCAAATGAGCTTTACTATATCTCCCTAAAAAGAAATACGTTGGTTACCAATAAGCCTGCATATTTTTGAAGTGTTTGTCTTTAGCTTTTTTCATCTACAATATTTTTAGGGTGTGGCTACGAATAATCTTCAATCTACATAGAAAACTACGTAGTTTGAAAATCTCAACTGCTATAATTTTACTCTCATACCATGTCAGCAATATTGCAAGTTTCTAATTTTCAATGATACCACACCCTATTTATACTCTGGAAATCAAAAATGTGTTTGGTGATATCTACCTAAAAAGATGTGTACATTTTACTAATGTTAGTTTGATAAATTAACCAAACTAACACCATTAAACTGTACACTACTTATTTGGTACGTTTTACTAAAATAAGACCGGTACAATTAGCAGAACAAGCACTGATAAAATCTTGGTAGATATTACTAGTAAACATTTGGTAAAAACCACAGTACAAATCTGTTAGATATTACCAAACCAATTTTAGGAAAAAATACGAAACACATGATCGATAATACTTAATTATATTTGATAAAATCTGCGATCCACTTATAGTAGATAATACAATATTATCTTTGATATAAAGCACGATCCAATCTGATAGATGATACTAGATTTACTTTGATGAAAACTGCGTTACATATCTGGTAGATATATCAAACACCTTTAGTAGTAACTAAAATATAAATCTGGTAAATATTACCAAACTAAAGCTGACAAAATACACCGAACGTGATTAGTAAATACTACTTAACTTTGTTTGTTAGAGTTCACCAAATAAATTACATTATACTTACAAGTTAAGTTCAGCTCTTTCAATCAAAATGATTTAATACATTGTACCAATAGAAAGTGCTATATCTACCAAATTGTGTTGTAGATTTTACCAAATTACTTTTGCATTTTCTACTGACTAACTTCGGTAATTAGTACCAAAAAATAGTAACAGTAGAACATGCCAAAGATATTTGGTAAAAAAAGACGAGTATGTTTGGTAAAATGAAAAATATCCGTTTACACCAAACTACATTGAAAAAAAATATACTTAACTACTTTGATAAAAAGGTTACTAAACTACTTTGTTTAAAAATGTACTAAAGTTCTTTGGTGAGAAACGTTACTAAAGTACTTTGGTAAAAAATATACTAAAGTACTTTGATGAGAAATGTTACTAAAGTACTTTGGTAAACAATTTTACTATTTACTACAAAATATAGGTGTAATCTACCAAATAAATTTGGTACAACACCAACTTATTTAGTTTGATAAAATCAACCAAAATTCGTGATAGGACCGAAATCAACCGCTAACTTTGGTAACATTTACACGGAATCTGGTAAATCCAACCTAACATTTTTTTCAGTGTGAACTAGGTACTGACTTTTGGGACTATTTCTCAAAACACTTGATTATGTAGCCCGTTTAATTTGTGAATGACAATGCAGAATTGGTTCAGCGTTTTTGTTTTGAATACTATCCATAGTTCTAATGATGAACTACTAAGGTACTGACTTTTAGAACTATTTCTCAAAACACTTGAGTACGTAGCCCGTTTAATTTGTCAATCACAAGGCAGAATTGGTTCAAGCGTCTTTGATTTTATGCAACATTTCTACAAAACTCTATGAGTAAGTTTATAAAAGATTCACTGCATTTCTCGGCGGCGACGAAGCAATACGATTTATATACGCGCATCACTTTTATATAGATTTTCTAAAAGGCTTTTGTAGTTTTGCCATGCAAGAAAGGGCTACTGTGATACGATATCTGTGAACAGAGAGCTAGTTTACAGAGAACGATTGCCCCATTGTTTGCTATCTCATCGGGTTGAGGTGGATTCTTGGAGGATATTCATTTTATTCACTATCTATACTTACAAGACGTTTAGTTACTAAGAAGTATTTAAAACAGGCAACATTTTACTGAACTTGAATCACATTGGCTTCCATGTTCATGAATAAGTATAAATAACTCTTCGACCGCACACAATATCTTTAGTCGTTTCTGGCGCCAGGGATACAATAGCCTTGGTTGGGGTTGAAAAAAAAACCGTTTTTGTTCGTCTTGGCTGGTTAATATATGCAAATACTTGACACCGCGCCTCTACTCAGTAATTTAATGAATATTTAAATACCTACTAGACGTTCAATAGTCAATAGACTTACGTACTTTGCAGATGCGGATAATCTCTAGCTAGCTAGCAGGGGCTAATTTATAAGTGCAAATCTACCTGATCTTACAGCAAGCAACAAAAATCTAGCCAACAGAACAAGAACTATGTATCACGTATAAGTTTGGGCGAAGCAATGCGAGGAAAGCATTGTTTACGAAGCCCGTTTACTCTGTTCTGTTTGTTCTCTCGTTGGGCTGTGCGGAGCTGACTGTACCTGTGGGGGTGTGCTACGGCACAGATAACGAATGCGGATGAATGGCCAAGGAAATATTGTTACGTTTGTACTGGCTGTCGGAAAAATCAAATACCTACCTAATAGCTAGGTACCTACGAATTGGTATTTACATACGTATTAGTTCTTATTGTCATTTAAAAGAAAATAGTAGATTGTACAACAAGTGCATAAAACGAGCCGAGACGTTTATGTTAGAGATAGTTAAGTCGAGGGATAAAATGGCTCATTTTTGCTCGAGTTATATATACTGCACGAGCGATTGCGAGAACATAACAAATATTTGCATTATTTTTAAATAATAGTTCATTCCGCCACTTCACTTCTTATAGTAGTTTATGTGACTGTACATAATGCCTAATTATTATTTACATACACTAATTTATCTATCTACATATCATAAGCCTCCATGATGCATTCAGGAGCCGCTAATTATGACCGGCATCGCGGCTTTGTTTTCTGGCAGCTGTCATAGTTTTTTTTTTAATTCAGAGACAAACTAGAGTCGGATCCAACTAATCCAACCATCATAACGTTCGATATCTTACTTACGTGCGACATTTGTCAAATTTGTATGCAAATTGAAAATTCATTTCGAACTAAACGTCATCTCGACTGATGTTAGAATAGAGGTTAAATCAAATTTCTTTGTTTTTAGAGACGTTCGAAATTTGAATGAAATAATATTATCGAAATCGATGTTATTATTTAGCAATAATAACATTTTCACTGATAAGAAATTTGTTCTAACAAAACTGTCTATTTTTATGGTGGTCATAATGTGCGGTTCTTGAACGTATCATGGAGGGTTTATGATATTTGGATAGATAAAAGTTTTTATGTTTCATTTTCGACACGTGATATTAAGTAGACTTCATACAGTCAAGTTATTCAATGATACGATACGTTTTTAAATAATAATTGACTTCTATTTCATCTGGTTTTATTAATTTAGTAATAGAAAACACGGATGTGAAATTTATTAATGCAAATCAAATAAAATAAAAAGTTTATTCTACGAAGTTTTATTGTGCGTTAGGCCCGGATTATCTTAGTTTTCAAAACAAAATGGGACTCGCAGTACCACCTCACGAACATAACCTCATTGCTATTTGTGATTTGGGATAAACCTCACGAATAACACTCGCAGTGTTACCACACGAGTAGATCCACAAAACGTATAATTCAACATACGATATTTAAGCTATAAGTGTAATTACTATGCTTGAAAATGATTCGAATTCGTTTTTCCGTTACCATTATTTTCATGTGTCATGAAATGAACGGAGTGTGAAAAAAAATCAAGGTATTTTACGTTACTGAATGAGACTAATTTGTATTTGTATACCATAAAACCTATTATATTTACCTTCAGCATTGTTCTCGGTGTCACTCTCGCTTGTTGTCGGCGTCCTGTGTCGTTTTTTCATTTTCTTGGTAAACTTTTTAAATAACGAGAATAACTCCTCATCTTCATTTTTTCTCTTCTTATGTTTTCCCATGATGACGATGATGGAAAAAACCTTGTAATTAACTTGTATTTTATGCTTCTTATTAGAAATTTAATAAATCCGTGATTTTTCGGCGCGCACGAAGAAGTCGAATGACAGGTGGTATTGGGCGCGTTCCAGACGACGTAAGAAACGTTTAAATTTTTATTAAGCTTTGTATACACGTGATGATGGCGACACGATGCGTCTACTACAAGTCAAGAATGATAAGACGTCTTGGACCAACACCCTCACACAATTAACATCGAACTTCACTTGGTAAGTTCGTTTGATTTCTAATAATGCTACACTAGCCAGTAACAACCGTACGTAATGTTTTAATTATAACAATTAAATAAATTCAGGTTCAAAGCCGGGCTTATTTATTCGCCGCGAGGAGGTCGGGGCGACCGCAACCGCACGCCGCGGCCGACCGCTGCCGCCGCGGTCGCCGCTCCCCCCCTTTTCTAATATTAGACTTCTTAAGCTGTATTTGTTTAAACTAAGCGTATTTTCATTCATTTACACTCTAACCGTAGCCGATTTGTACACGTATGATTAATGACAGTGAATGGGATGTAAAAGCTGTTTATAGCCTAAATAAATCGGTCATCGTCCTAGACTATAGGACAGAATCGTCGTGAATGCGTAATGTTCTTCGTGTTTCTAGTTCAGTACTTTACCATGTGTATATATTTTTTTGAATAAAGGGGCATAATTTAGTTCCATTAAAATTCAATTTCCCGGTCAAAACAACGGTGCTATAATTACAATTAGGTCCGTGAGCGGAGCATAAGTACGTTAAATTCCGACATAGTTGCCGAGCGATTCATTTGCGCCATGAATTAGTCATTAGTGGGCACGTTCCAGCTCATTCAGGACATATACCGTCCTGCTCTAACGTACTAGGTTTGTATACGAGTAGCAGGGATGGTTGAAGTTCTGGTTTAGCCGGGAAATGGTTTTATTTCAGCTGTTTGTACTCGTAGGGAAATGATGTGGCGCCACACGCGAACGCCTTGTACTTGTAACTGTTATTCAACTAAATAGTTATAAACGGCAGGGTAGTCTTATTTTGCAACAGGGGTTTATTTCCGAGGGTGTTGTTCCAAATTATACATTAGCTGGTTATTACTTAGTTTTAAAAACCACCGAAACGATGTTCGTAGTTCGTACCCTTACACTTGTTATTGTTACTAATGATAATTAAGCATTCTCGTAAGTATCGCATATTAATGAGCAGCAAGTGTTATTCAAACAATGATTATGAGTCTCAAAGTTCAACGTGAACTTTGACCGAAACCTTATCGACTAATATGTTATATGTTAATAACTTTTGCTATTAGTAGGTAATATTTATAAATATACAATGGTTATTACGTCGTATTTATGTTGAGAAGTTGCGCTGGAATTTTGAAATGTTTTTGTACAATTAGTAAATTTCTAAGGACACGAATATGCAAATTACAGCATGCCTAATAAGTGTTTCTTTATACTTATTAACACTTTGTTAAATACATACCCAAAAATATAGATTAGCAGTTCAGAGTTCGATAATTCTTAACCGTAAACATTCCTATCGCTATCGCCTTTTTTATACATACAGCTATATTTAATATCGTTAAATAAACGTATTTTTTTAAGAAGCATTATTGGGTACGCAGGCAATTAAAACCGAAATTGAGGGCAACCTTCATGCGGTCTTATCAGTTTAGTTATAATGAGAATTTTGTATTTAACTTTGAACTACTGAAACGAATTTAGATTTCCAATCAATAAAAGTTTTCGGGTTTGTTATTGTTTAGGAGAAAATAATGTTAAAGTTAAGGGTCGGACACTTGTCCAATTAGGTTTCATATCTATCCGACGTTGTAGACGCCACATCCGAGACCTTTACATTATCTCCCGATAGAGAATGATGCCGATAACACTGACATTTGCCCCCAACTCAACCTTTGCTTAAGGTCTGTGATGAAAGTATTCTCCATACACGCAGACTAGACTTTTTAAATTTTAAAGTGTTTTGTCCCACCACAGCTTTGATTGTTGTATTGACATATTAATGTGAGTTTAGAACTTAAAAAACGAGATAAATTATATCTATCGCCGCAAGATAGACACAGTCACTACATATTTAGTAAATACTTTTAATCTACTATAAGAGAGTCGCAGTGAAAACGAACCAAAGCAAGCTGTCCAAGTATCCCGCGACACGTGAACCAGTTCCGCTTCCATAATAAGTAGACACCTACATGAATGGTGTGTCAAAGGTGTTCACACTATTTTACCTTATGATTATGTAATAAGGATAAAAGTGTAGGTACACATCTTTGGCGTCATATGTTACCCGAATATCATGTGTGTGTGTCATATGTTGCCACACTACAGGCCAGCAAGCATCAAGCCCAGGACCGAGCAGCTTGGAGAGTGATGGTGAAGAGCGCCCACAGCCGTCACCTTACGTCCCTCAACGGAAAGGAAGGAAGGTTACCCGAATAGGTGTAATATTTGACAGGTAGTGTAAATTCGGCAGTGTGGCCACGTCTCGCCTTCCGGCGCTGATCGCTATCGGCACCGGAAACACGTGTCTGATACCAACACCCAGGAAAATTGTTTTACGGAACACAGCTACGCAAATATGGCCACTGAAATAAATATGGTATTTTTTTCTGAATTGACACGAGGAACCATGCATGCAAACTAATACAGTCATGAGATTATCTGGATAATTATTTACAGGATAATTAGTACTCCATAAGTAAGTGTTAAAAATAGCAACATAAATTATTTTATCTATCCAAATATCATAAACCCTCCATGATACGTTCAAGAACCGCACATTATGGCCACCATAAAAATAGACTGTTTTGTTAGAACAAATTTCTTATCTGTGAAAATGTTATTATTGCTAAATAATAACATCGATTTCGATAATATTATTTCATTTGACACTCGTGTTTAATGCCCTTTATTATGTAAAGTCACATAAACTACTATTAAAAGTTACTCCTTTTAAATTGGTATCATTATAATTCTAGTCCGTATATTCAGTTTCACGTCGAAACAAGGTTATTTCTTATACTAGAAACGATAAAGTATTAATGGACGCATCAATATTGAATAGTGAGTGACACGTGGTTTCAATAAAGGGTCTTATAGCTAATAATTATCTGTAATTATGCATCGCGCGATCGCAGCCGACTGCATCGATTCAAGTCATAACTAATGCAGACAGTGGCTGCGGCGCACACATGTCACGGATGCAATTATTGCACATAGAAACATTTCCTGCGGCTATTAGCACATATCGTATGCCGTTTATATCGATCCCCACTTAGCGTGTGACTTATCATATGCCTATTGAGTTACATTTGCGGTTTGCTGCTTACCTTCAGAACGTACAAAGCCATTATTTATTAAAGCGGTTTAATATAAATGTTTTTTTATGCATTAATCATTCGTTAGCGCCAAATCAATTCTAATGGACGCCTAATTAGCATTCAAAGAGGAATGAATTCATTCAATCAATTATAGCCCAGTCATGCGAATGATCAATAAAAAATAACTGCATATTAATCAGTTGACTGTATTCACGCCTTCTCCAAAGCTTAATCTGAATTCAAATTTATATTCGCTCAAAGTCGGCAACGTTTTCATTAGTAATTCGGTGCATACAATCCCTGTAATAGTCATAAAATGCAAGTTTAATTCCGCAGTATTTTGAGCAACTGTCAGTGAGGGGCGCACCCTACCCGGCAGGGTCGCCACCCCCTAATGTTTGTAGTAACCCCTTTCGCCCTGTTTGCATTGTTTCATTCTATTTGTATAGACTACGCCGTCCCACCGCCGTACAACTGTTACCGTTTCCAT
Source organism: Epinotia brunnichana (assembly GCA_963854355.1). Taxonomy (NCBI): domain Eukaryota; kingdom Metazoa; phylum Arthropoda; class Insecta; order Lepidoptera; family Tortricidae; genus Epinotia; species Epinotia brunnichana. Next base: position 10,921,564 of record OY977951.1, read on the forward strand.
GATATGTAAACGAGGTTTAATGAATGATACAATCCGTGCGAACTGTCACAATTAATTAACCGAACCGAACTGAAATGAAGCACTTACACCTACCCTCTTATCTTCAATATATTTTTCAAGCTTCGCGGATCAAGTAGGTATATTTACGTTCTTACTAATTACTATTCGTCTTATCTGTGCATCTTATTATATTATGGATACCTAAGTGATAATTAGATAAGTAATTTATAAAACCAGCTGCTTATTAACAGTGTTCAAGAACTTTGTTAACCAGATGGCTTAATTTATAGATTGATAATTCGGTATTTGACAAGAGTCAAATCAGCTTCTTTTTGTGAAACGTCAAAAGCTCCGTTAGTATGGAATTTGTAATCTGTATTTCTATGTTGTGACGTCACAATCAAACAACGTCCTTATTGACTTTAGTTTTTATGAATTTAAAAATCTTAATATAGTTAACATATAATCTGTTGCTAATAAAAAAAAAAAAATTTTTTCACTGTTGTCTACCCAATTATGAGATCAGACCATTTATTTTGTGCGAATCAGAATTTTATTAGCCAATTTGATTATGATTAGTACCTATGCAAGTAGGTAAATGAAACGCCGCTTGTTAAAATTCTTAGATCGCACGAGCTGCAGTTTTACGGGCTATTACACTGAATGAAAAATGAGTGAGTCATAGGCGCAGAATACGAGTCGAATAGAAATCGTCTGTTTTAAATGAAAAGTCAAGGAGCGAACAAGGCGTACATTATTCATGAGGACCGTTTCACGCCCGGCCACCGCCAAGTACGGAGTGCATCACGTCGCGCCGGGATACGTGGTAAAAGACACGTGAACACGGTCTTGCGCCTTTGACAATACAGGCTGTGTATCGACGCAGTGTGCGTTCATATATCTGCTGCCGACTGTACAGTTGGAGCTGGCATCAACAAACTGTTTCGAAATCAATATCCGTGTCTCAATCAGTGCAATTAAGGCGCCCGCGGAGCAGGGCCGTATTCAATGTAATTAGTTTCGCGCCGTCGCCGGTGGCGAGGGGCGATAAATAAACGACTAGATGACGTTAAACGTGCAGCGACTCTGGGAGCCGATAATCTACAGAATGTCCCTGAATCCCGTCGAAAGGTTTTAACAAGATAAATTCAATTAGGAATAATTACGAGATTGATTATATGATATAAACTGAAATAAATGAGGCGTACCTGAGAAAATCGACGTGATATTACAGAGCGCTTTGCGTCTGTGAGTGGCTACACGATTGTGTTATTAAGTCGATTCATTGCGTGATTTGGGCTAGCAATAAATATATATTTACCAGTCACGAGTGTTCAACCACATTACACGGGAACCGTTTGTGTAATTTATTCATTCTTTCCTGATAAATGTCATGTCGCGAATAACGAATACTAATAGCCGTTCGAGAGCACGCTGTATGAGCGAATTTAATAAAGCCGGTGGGGCGAAAACGCCCTATTTTTTCACATGGCGCGCATCGCTTCCCCTAGCATTATAGGGGCCGAATTTGAAAACACAATTAGACTTAATACAGAGGTGATTGTTGGCGAGCGAGGGTCGCTGCGAGGGGTTACTGTAAATCCTTTAATTTGGCTCCCCGATCAAATAATAAAGCGAGGGGCAGCGAGCAGCGAGCGATATCGCGTTTAGTGGTTTTATTGCAAGCGCCATCTGCCGCGCACGCACCCTGTAGAACTGTAGATGGAGAGATAATTTGGCTTTAAAGCGGGGGGCGACCGAGCGTTCATTGTGAGTTGTTGCGTTCATTTAAACAATTCACAACGCTGTATCCGCCTGTAGATGGGAAGATAGCGCGCCCATTATGCGGGTCCCTTGACGACTGTCTGCGCAGCGATGTGAGCACTCCACGCCGTCGCCACGTTCGATAAGGCACGCTGCTCCTATCAAGATATTTGACTAATGTAAACATTCTTTTATGCACTTGACAGATCTGAATAAATACCCAGCATACCCGCAAATAAATAGTTTGCTTGAACTAATCCAGTTCTATGTAGAGGCATCGCTTAATATTTTCTAAATAGTTTTTCTTTGTTAAACATTTAACAGAGCAAAAGCGACAGAGGTTTTTGTTAAAGCGCCGATGGCGCTGGGTTTAAGGTAAATCGCCCGCTCTGACCGGATTTGAAGAATTGTATACTCCAACAAAATGGACATTGGAGGAAATTGGACTTGATATCCAGAATAAAACTGGGAGAGTCAAATGGATATTCACAGGTTTGCACAAGGACCAAGGTATAGATAAAAATAAGGGATCACATAATTAGTAGGTACCTAAAGGCTTAAGATAATTAGTGCAAGCTTGAAAAACAGATTAAAATCGATGGATACATTTCGAAACCAAATTAATTGAAGTCACTTAGATAAGATTAGAATAAAATTGAATGGCTAATGATGTCGGAAAACATTATTTAATATCAAAATACATCTAGATAAAATTAATCCCGTTCATAATCGGAATCGCAGCTAACTTTTATAGATAGTATAATATATACTTATACCAACGGCTCTCTTGTTGTTGATAATAATAATAGGTATGCGTCAGAAAAACAAACGGAATTACAGAGTACGCTCAACAACCCTAGTTATTCATTATAAACAGCGGGTGAACATCGCACGTGCAGCCCTATACATTCCATAAAACCTCGTATCTTATACAATTTTGATGAGCGCAAATAACACCTTGCACCGCACAATATAAAGTCCACTTTCAATAATAGCTAGTTAAGAGATATAGGGTTGCGAGTAAACAGTAGCTTTATCAATGACCGGGTGCACCCTAATGCAACAGCAAACAATCCTCCGCCCCGCTTATGAATAATTTGAACTCGAGGGTGAGGGCGTATGGAATCGAAATAACCAGTAAATTATTGAATTATACCGAACCTGACTCCGCGTCGTCGGAGGGAAGATTTATGTTATTTTTACGAGCTCTCTGAACGTTGTGAACCGATTTAATATTTTACAGCATAAGTAGGTAAGACCGCATCCAGTACGTGAGTTGAAATCTGACGCTGTATTAAGAAAGTTCACCGGGATGTGGATTAAATTCTAGTAAGTTTCATGGGTTGTGGGACAATCGCTTCAGTCGGAGAGGTGCTCGTATTTATAAAGTTTATGTTACTGCGCGCGTAACGAGCGAGTGCCAGTGAAGGGTGGCGAATGTGTGCACTGGAACGCAGGGGTGTCGCCTACAGCGAGGCCGAATAACTCGTTGGACAACCCTAATTTTCATTGTGTTATCGGTCCATTTTTTACGTTGATAGTCATTAAACTATTGACTCGTTGTGAGTATTTTATCAGCTTATATAAACTTTATCGATGTATAAACTATGGTAATAAAAGTCGCTCAGTGTTTTGATAACGAACCTATGTACCTACACATATATTTCAGAAACACCTTATCAGAGTTGCTCGATGTAGTAAAATAATGCTGAAATAATATACTCGGTATTGAACGCTTCGTACTAAAATATAAACATAGAAACTGCTGCAATAATCAAAAGCGTGAAAGTCAGTCGGCATGAATAATGTCTCGCAGCGCGGAACAATAACTCTCCGTGTCGATACAGCTACACAAAGACGAAACAATCAATTCACGGCGTAAGTAGGTGCGATTCGCCACGGTCGCGGTCGTCTAGCCCCGCGACTAACAAAAGAAAATCTAAGCAATTAGTCGTCGTCAGAAAGAGCGGAAAACGCGCGTTAGACGCGGTCACGCCGAGCGTGCACGACCGCGGGAACTGACCGCGCCGCGCTAAAACGCGTCTTAATCGCGGACAAATTACGCTGACGCAGACTTACTAAACGTTCAGAGGAAGATCTCAACCGACCCTGAATCGAAAACTCCGTTCAGACTTCAAACTTTATTGAGTGCTTAATCCGGCACGGTCACGCTATGGCAAACACAAAGGCAGGCAAAAAAGAAAACATTACTTGTTGTGCGATTAAGCTCGCTATAAAAGCTTAGAGGGGTACACTTCTTTCTAATCGCTCGACTGAGCGGGCTGAGTGCTAATGTAATAATCCATTACAATGAACAGTGAACGCTAAATAGCGCATTGGAGCGTTGAGCTAGTGAGCCATCTGTCCGGAGCAAACAACGGTGCCCGCCGGTCTGGAAGCCGTATCAACATTACAACTTCCTGCCACATGGGCCCTTTTCCATATTGCAAACGGAACCCTTACGCCAGGGCAGACCAGACCAGACCCTCGACAAATATTCACGCACTGACAGCGATGGTTTATGTTTCAAACAGGTCTTAAAGTTTCTGGTTTTGATATGAATCTTTTGCATTATTAAGCGGGTATGAGTTTGCAATTATAGCCAAGTACGGCAAGTACCTACTTGAATTTTAATGATACTATTTTAAAATGTGCTGTGAAGCGTGGCGTACCTACGTTTTAAATTAATAAAATGTTATATTATTTAATCTTAAAGGTGAGCTTTAAGAAAAGGGAAGCCCTAGTTACATACTACTGCTGCAATGGTTAATGTTAACTTGAAATTACTTAAAAAGTCATACAGGTTAAATTACCTATACCTACCTACGAAAGCACGTGTGTGACGTGTGGTAATTAGGTACAATTGTTTCTTATTTGACGTTAAATCTAAGTAAATTGGCTTTGGTTCCGTTTGGAGGACGTGTTAAAGTACGGTTTTTATTAAAAAGCGGGGTCGGAGCGTGTCGGCCTGCCGAGCGTAAAATCAACAGATTACGGAACCCCAATGGAACCCCTAGCGGCCCCCAGGGCTAGGGAACCCCTGCCGCATAATATCCATTCGTTGCGATAGCTATTTGTATCTGCGGTTAGGGTTGCTACAAATATGCAGGATTACTCGAGAGACCATTCAAATTCAGAGCGACTTAAGACGCAAGAATATGTCAAAAGCATTAAACAAATCGTGCGTTGTATAGCGACAGTAATTGACGACACTTAAAAAATAATAAACTAGATACAAATAACATGTCTGTATTCGTCAGACATCAGATGGAATTTGGAGAGGTGTTCAATATGTATATTACAGTACAGATACAATTCAAGCAACCCTAGAATCATCATTTCGTGTGAATGCTAGCGAGCACCTCGTAACTCACAGATACATTGTCTCCACTTTAGTCGCGCACTGGGGGAGCTCTGCTTCCCTCGCAGATAATAATGCATTCAAATAAATGGCGTCACAACACAAATGCCCAACCGCCGCCGATTGTTCGACACATTATTATTTCTAGTATCAATTATTATTAATAGTTACGTCAACTACGATGTAAAAAAATAATGGAACGTTCAGCGGAAAATGTTTGTAAATTGAAAAACCGAAATGTCAACGGCGGCCCGCCCTAACGCCGGGGGCGCCGTCAAACAACATTTATCCAACAAACAAGCAGCGCAATAACACATTTTTTACTTTGGAAATTTGTTCTAGCTCTGTATTTTTTCATGTTACATTTATGTTGGAGTTACGCGTGGAATGTAGCAACATTATCATTAAAGCTCTCAGTACACCGGACGCGGTTGCGGTGTGGTTTGACGCTCGAGTTACTGTCACCGCGGTTTAAACTTTGATCTCGTGATCTGTCAAGTTCTTGGAATACATTGTAAGGACTCGCCCTAGGCTCTGATCCTTCTCAATTATGTAGGAAAAAAATTACGCAGTAATATATTTCAGTGCACATGCACAATGTGCACAAATACCCACGCGTATACATACCTACTTATATATCAATGCAAAAATTGCAAAATATCGCCTTTTGACAAAAAATCGGCGCATGCGATCGATTTGAAACTCAACCGAAAGATCAGACAGGCTAGTATTTGTCTATCTATGCAGTCAAATGTCATGTCAGAAAATAGTTCCTCGCAATGCGTAAATAGATTGCAAGCCCGCAACGCAATCGCGTCCTTGTTAATCTTAAAATAAAAGACTACAATATAACGTACCTGTTTGTGCATTTCCACATTGAGGCCGTAGGACATTTCATAGTACTGAAACATAAACACAGATTAACAGATTCGGTTACAAGTGTTAAACGTCCAAACTGTGACATGGGAAGCATTTGGCACAGATAAGTTCCTCAAATTATAGAAGCCGAGTGACTAAACATCCGCAGCTCAGTTTGGACCGCCGCCAGAAGTGTTCCCGACACATAAAAATACTGAGAAAAATTTCCTCTCAAGCGTATTAAAATAAATTGCGAGCGATTTGGCAACACTTAATCGTGATTCATAACTGAATGGAACGAACGTTTGAAGATTAACGAATGCCAAATACTTTTATATTTATACCAATCACAGGTGGAGCAATTACTTATGCTAGGCATATTTTCGCTAAATCGTCCAATGACAGGTTCATGTTTGGGACTTTAGTATTTTTATAACTCCCATATAATATTCGGGTGTCGAGGGGGACGATAATAATCCCCAAATAAATTATAAGAGGGTGCCAATGGACGCTTAGATCCGATGGAGCAATATTGATAGGCATGCGGGTGTGGCGAAGGGGAAAATTCATTTAAACTTGAATGACAAAACAATAATAATGTATCGTGTGATAAACATCTCGCGGCTTCCCCGCATACATTGTTAAACGGAACGTTTCGCTACTCAAAACCAAAAGAGCATGAAATCACAACTAAGCTCGTATATAACTAACTTCAATAGGGGGAGGGAATGTTAAGATGGATTTTGGAACGAATTACATTTTCGATTTGATGCAGTTTCGATTTGAAGTGCGATTAGACGTTCTAATAGCGTAGGAAACGTATCTAGCAACTCACCATGACATAATGCCTCTGAATTTCAATTTTTTCACTAGCCAGCTTTTCGCATTCTAATTTTAAACTGGAACAAACAGAGAGGTTTCAAGTAAGCAACATTGAACGAGTTCTATGGTATTTAATCGTAAAATGATAAATTTATAATTAATAAATGTTTAATAATAAATATTTATCTAGTTTATGAAGAGCAACTTGTATTTATAACGAGTACACTTGATATTAAATTTATTCGAGTGTTAAAACGGTTACAGATAAGGGACCAGATTCTTGTGCCTGTACAACTATAATTCAAAAAGATGTCTCGACAGTTAACATTTTTAAATATTTATAAAATATAAAATCATGGCATGGGTATCTTATAATAGTTATAATATAACCTTACAATAAGTAATCATTTCGAAATGTTTATAATGTCGTGACGTGTAAGACGTGCAATGACTACACTGCAGTCAGCACTTAAACATCACGCGTAATTATCTATTTAGCGCCTGTTTCGTGTTCTCTAGCAGATTGTAAAGGAACCGTTATTTTTTATGACAAAAATTCAACGTAAACAAATAGAAGGTTATTTTTTTGTTACACAATAGAACACAAAAAACGGTATTGTAGTAGAGGGTGGTTTTGTGAGGCAGGTAGAGCTTGATGTCCGTTGACGGGGATTCCAGAGATAATCTCTGCTCAGATTTTTTACCCTCAGATACTTAAGTGATATAGTTGTCGTTTGTGTGGATAAAATATTAGGTTTGTACAGGTGGGTATTAAATAAATAAATATTTGTGAACAATTTTACACAAATCAACCTAGTCCCAAACTAAGCAAAGCCTGTACTATGGGTCCTAGACGACGATATAAATACTTATATAGATAAATAAATACTCAAATACAAAGAAAACATCCATGACTCAGGAACAAATTCGTGCTCATCACACAAATAAATGCCGTTACCGGGATTCGAACCCGGGACCTCGGGCTTCGTAGGCAGTGTCACAATCAACTAGGCTACAGAGGTCGTAATTAGGGATGAGTATGAATTCAATTCGTCATAATAAAGAAAATGTTCACATCCCTACTTAAGTAGTAATTATTATGACATGAGCATTTAATTTATCTTAATTAGGCATGATCTGCAATGTATACTTACGCGTAGAAGAAACTTAAAAACACGTTATATTTGCAGAGATGATTACCCATGTAAATTAATTATGCATTAAGCATAATATATTCGCAAGGAGTCTTAATTACGATGATTAGCGTATCAGCCTATCGCCAGATGCTCCGAACAAAGCATTACTTTAATAATCATGTCAGTTTTTTGCGACGTCTTAATAGCTCGCCGGCGGCGAATTGAAATATAATTATATATTTACGTGTACAATAGGTATGTCTGATACGTTCATGTGTATGTTTTGAAGTAAACTTGCTTGTCATAGCCAAGAAAACGTGTTCGCAGTTGATTAATTATTGTGTTTAACTGTAGGGACGCCATTGGCGAGAAGTGAAGGCTTTATAACGCTCCTGATCTTATGCAGGCTTCAACTCGTGCGCAGAGTATTAAGAGAAACCGCTTGCCATGTTCTCTTGATGTTTTAGAAATTACATGGATGTAATGTGTAATATAGGTACTTGATTTCATAAAAAGAGAATATACTCACTTGTGATACTGCGCTTGCAGGAAGTTGAACTCCTCCTTTATACGGTCGCAGGACTCCCCCACCGTGAACTTGATAGGTTGCCCGGGCTGGGGGGGACCCTGGAAATGAAGAAACTAAATTATAGAAAAATAGATACAGTACAAAAAATTGGCATTAAATCTTTAAAAAAAAAATTGCCTCTAAGTAGCATCTGATTTATCTCAGTTGTCAACCAAGTTTAAGTTAAACGGATACCTAAGTAGGAACAATAAAAACAACTCATCAATCTCAGTCTCGACAAAACATTCCTATCACGAAACAAAAATTATACGCATCCCAAATTATCGTAATACAAATTATCCTTTAATGACCATAATTCGGTGCGAGCCTCGCTTTAATGAAAAAAAAAACATCGCTCGCCTCTTAACACAAATAAAGTAACGCGAACACGCGAGCACGTAATAAAGTAAAAACAAAATAAAAAACTAGCTCCATAATAAGAAGCACGAAAATAAAAATAAAGCGATGGACACAACACACGGTCGCCGGGAGGCCGGGCGGGCGGCAAAAAATAAATAACCGCTCCGAGCCGACGCCGGACAAACGGACTTTAAAAATAATAAAAGGAGCGTAAATAAAAGCGTAAAAGGAACTGGCGCAGCGTGTAGACGTTGTAAATGGAGCTGCGGACAATCGGCTCGGGTAAAATGCCGGGAATTTAGTGAATGTGGCTGCGGTGAGCGGACCCGCCTGCCCGCCTCGCCTGCCGCCAGCACGCCGCAGCCTTATCCTCCATCACTTCGTTAATGTCGTGGCATTTACAATGCCCATCAATATTTTATGGGGACACTGATGATATAGCAGTCGTTTACCGTTATCAGCACTTAATGTAGTCGTAACGATCGCCCCGAGCTACTTGTTTTAATTTTACGAGAGCAATCTATAAAATAAAAGAAGGTGCGATTTGTTTTCATTTCGCCTCGCGCGGCAATTAAATTCTGTTTCTCTTGGAGTGCAATTATTTATCCATGTCCACATCTCACGATCTGAGAATAAAACAAATCGATAGTTACATTACAGACATGGCATTATAAAAGGCAAAAAGACATCCCACTCGGTAGCGAGGCGGCGCCGGCGTTAATATTATAGCGAGTCTGACTCGATATCGGAGCTCGAGACATTGTTACGTGTGTACGCGCCTTACACCCGAGTTTGTATTATCATTCTAAGGTCGAGTGCACACTCGGTTATAATTAGCGATTCACTTAACACGTGGGCCGATCGAAGGCTAGTTTAATTCCAACACGTTTACCTCACCAGATTAACAAATTGATTAAGGGGCTCGCGTACTCGATGTTTAATTTAATTAGAAGTTCCATGATACCCTGTGGTTGCGTACTTATCAGTAATTACAATGTTTCGTTAGCGTGTAGGTTGTAATTTAATACTTCGGAAACAGCCCTTTCGATTTATCTGGGGCCAATAAGTTACGGTTTGGATTCAATTATTTGTTTGCCGCGCGACCGCTAACGCGACCGCCGCCGTGTTTCGCTTTCCCGCCGCGTTGGACGTCGTTTTATTGCGACGATTAAAACTGAAAACATCGTGCAGTAGGTAAATAAATGCGAACCGAATTAATTGCTATTTGGTTATTTAGCTGGATTACTGCATATAAATAGTTTCGCGCAACTTTAATATAAGTAATTTTGATGTCGCTAGTTAACATTTTAACTGTTGGGGCAGCGCATGAGATTTAAAAACGAGATGTATGATATATCGGTGTCAACTATAGCACGAATTCTATAATAGTACTTTACATTTTGTACCTACTACCTACCTACTTTATTTAACGTAGGTATAGGTAAGAAATCAGAAAATGTGAAATTGATTCACACATACTTATAGGTACCTACTGTTATAGTCATACATGGTCCTGTATCGAGAATCAAATCACAACCCCACAGTTTAAACTATTATTACGGCAACCCTGTTTTACTTGAAGCATAAAGTAATAGCGTAAGTAAGATCATTCTCAAACTTCAAACCGATCACAAAAGGAAAATAATCGACGGCAATAATAGACTGAATAAACGCTCCCCTCGGCTTAAGAAAAAAAGATTCCCATGAATTATCACCGAAAAGGTCAAATTAAAATACAATGAACCGTTTTTGAGTGGCAGTATTGTGTAGTGCCCGGATGAAAGGCCCGCATGCAGGCCGCTCACAAAAACAAAACTAAACAGAGCGCGTTTAAACGGATATAAAAAGAAAAACGTGTTCTTACTTCAAATTATTGAATACGTCTGTCTGCCCACGTCTACCTGCTGAGGGCTTCTTTTATTGGGCCGGAATTCGAGTTTTATTTTAAGCGCTCTGCCCCGGGACAGCCCTCGCGTGGTATATTATACAAGAAACATGACTATTCAATCACTACCTATAAAATGTATAAAATAAACTATACTGGCTTGTAAATTACCCGCAACTCTTTAATGTCGGTTTACGTTGTTGCACACGTCATTTTTATCTTGATTCACTATTGTTTTTTACTTACGAAATGTTCTTTCTGGAATTCGATGAATAAACAAAATGAGAACGAGGTCGTATGATTTAGCTATCGTTGAATAAATAAAGTAGATCGATGTCAACGATTTATTAGCAGCATTAGACGTCCGCGCGGCCAACACAAGTTCAGCGACTCTGTAAACATCTAAACACCATTCGCACTTACAAATCAAACAAGAATACACAAATATTTGAACTCCACGCTAGTGTACTCAGGCCTTTGGCGCCGTAACGGCCTATGTCCATTTTTCTACAAACTAACACAAACTCTATGACCATAGATTGAAAGTTAAAAAACAGTTATAATGAAATTCAACGGCTTTTTGTGATGAGAAAAAAAAATCTCTAGTAAACTAATATGGTAGCTGGGATCACCAAACTGATTTTATTTTCTTAGAACCTCCGCCGCATGATGCATTGACAACGGCGATTGACAACGACCTTCTGTGAATTGGACTCGGAACGATTCTGTTTAGATAATGTCCAATTGTTTTCCGTTGTAAAAAGTGACAAATGAGTTGGAATCGCGGGAGAGCTGTCATTATTTGTAGAGTCGTTGTGGATATGTAGGTATGATAAATAGTAAACAGTTTATCTTCCTAAACCTTCACTTGACTTAGCTAGTGTTTTTGTGATACCTATATGAAACAATACCGACGCGTTGTAACCGCTGCGCGGACGCAGCGGCCGCGCTGCGACGCCTCGGTGATGACGAACTGTTTGCCTACTCCAAATATCGAGTTTGTTTTCAGTGATAACGCTATCTCCACGAATGTCAGGAATTATTTCGGACGAACATGGACTCAAGCGTAGACCAAGGCACTTATCAGCCCGATAACCCCCTTTAACAAGTCTGTCTTGTTGTGCTTATAATTACCTATACGAAAATTGTTAATGACACAGTTTCTTAAGAATTATACGGAGTTGTTTGCACATATGATATGTTTGAAGAAACGTGGATACGAAGATCCAATTTGTATGTATATAGGTATGTAGCGGTAATGCCGTCAGTCAAATATTGACGCAGTGGGACGACACGGATTTCGAGAAAACAGACAAATAGGCTCTTTGACAAACAGCTCGTCTCCTCACCTCGAGCGATGACTACAAATGACGCGGCAAATAAACCTACGTGACTGCTCAAAAGAGAGAAGAAGTAGGTAATGAATATAAAGCTCGTACATGGATCCTATCTTTCGTCTTCAAGTGTGCTCTAAAAAAATATCAGAGACTACTTTTGTTACTTAAGTTTGAATTGCACGCTTTAGTCACAAGAGGTAAAGTTGAGTTTGCAACAAACAATCAAATAAGCAGTCTTGTCAAAATACCCCAAATTGTTTTGCGTGTGTCATTTGGGGTAAATCCAGGCGGCGCAATCACTGGTACAATTAAAATTATCATCTAATCTGTTATTTGATTAATTTTGATTATGTTGACCTAACATTAAGTACTCTGCGGTTTGCGATGTTAACGATGCCCGCAAATCACAAGATCCATTACAATCTAGTTTGCAAACAAGTTCATACCTTGATAAGTTAAGAGCGTGTTATCTAGTTCGTCATCCATTATTCGTCACGTAAATAAATACAGAACTAAACAAATATTCTGTGCACTACAGAGAGGGAAAACACTTCAGTATAGATAAGAAACTATAAACTTTAATATGTTTTATGTAACTAATGTAACATCAAATGGAATTCGTTAGGTAACCTACTAAGAATTTAGCATGGACTACCATGCTAAATTCTCGCCACAAACTATTTCGCCCTAAATCTTTTAAATACTAACTATTATTAAGGTGCAAGTATTAAGCAGATATGTTACACATTTTTTGAAAAACTTAGGGATATCTATTTCTGATTTATTATTTAATAATATTTTGTATTATTTTACAATGCATAAATATAAGTCTATTAACTAAACTGATATTACATTATTAATATACTGTATATGTATACTAGCTATACTACATTTTTGAGTAGTGTTTAAATAGCAATTTTGTGCGAAACAAAACCAATTACCTACGAGACACTACTACCAAACCAAATAACTTGAGGAAGATCCGAACACTCATCATACATCTACTACATAACTGCCCTCTAACGTGGTCAGGCTGTTAATATTTTATGCTATATCGTGAAACATTGCATATATACGTACTTGCCTAATAAAACCTGTGTGAAAAGAACGTCGAACCAAGCGGTTTAAACTCTCTCTCATAAGCTTCCATGAATAGTAAATACCTACACAAAGTTAGTTCAGAAATACCGCATTATGGTTCGGTAGGCATTGTCAACAATAAACTTATAACATAACCTCCGACACGGCGTGGGAACGGTCGGCAGCCGGCTATTGTGCTACCCCCAGAAGAATAATGGCGTATGGGGTTATGGGGCTCGCATTGCCATGAAACATTATAATACTAGGTGGCACACGCCACATGATGTTTTGGTAGAATAACGCCACATGTTAGTATGAGCTTCATTATTCACATGTGGCCTTTTGCATATTATGGGCGACAGTTGTGCCACGAAAGAGTAATGATGTATGCAGCTAAGGACATCTGTTACATACGCCCTTACTCTTTTGCAGCATTGTGCTTGTGCTCATTACACGATCATTTATAATAGAGATCGCGTGATGAACAGCTAATTGCCTCAAACAAAACTGGTGACAAAGCGTTAATAAATAACACTTATTTTCGCATTAACTTGTGCAGTTCCAAATGATTAAGCACAGAGCACTAACCGCGATAGTGTCGGCAAACAAAGAAAGTGACGAAAACAGACATTAATTATTCTTCCTGTTGGTATTTTTGGAACGATCTCTCAGGGCGCTATTAAACGTATTATTAACAAATTTAATGACGTTTTCCCGCAATAAATAGTAACTTACCCCTCGAATACAAGTAGGTATACAAATCCCATCCGAACTTTGTATTCGTAATCCATTCAAATAATATTTACGAGTGCCAGATGACATACGGTTTTAACGCAAATAGATATTTAAATTGTGGTCGGTATACTCGGTATACGTCGGGAAATATTGTCGGGAATGTCACACAGATGCACTGCGGTCTGCGGTCGGCGTCGGACTTCAGGATTAGCCGGGGGACCGATAACCGTATATAAGGCAAAGCCTTAGGGTCCAGTTTTCATTGGTTTTTATTTCGATTGTGGTTGCGGAAGCAAATTAGCATAACCAAGTCAGATCGATCGTTGCTTTGAATTAAGTGTTCCATGTCGGCTCGACGGTTCTGGTGTTAATTTGCTGGTTAACACGAGTCTTGCGGGCTTTGTTTGCAGGCCTTACTAAACGTGAGGGACGGGTTTTACATGGCTCGTCTCTTTAAGTCAGCTTTGTTGACAACAATAAAAAACCGGCTAAGTGCGAGTTGGACTCGCGCACGAAGGATTCCGTACCATTATCTATAAAAACGCCAAAAAATCACGTTTGTTGTATGGGAGCCCCCTTTTAAAAAATATTTTATTTAGTTTTTAGTATTTGTTGTTATAGCGGCAACAGAAATACATAATCTGTGAAAATTTCAACTCTCTAGCTATCACGGTTCTTGAGAGGCAGACAGACGGACGGACGGACAGCGAAGTCTTAGTACCTAATAGGGTCCCGTTTTAATCTTTGAGTACGGAACCCTAAAAAACATCACATTGTCTGTTCTTGTCAGTTATTGCGACCACATCATTTGCGAAAAAACGAGCACTTGTTTTACATATTAAAAGCGAGAAAGCATTTGATTTTGCATTCGAGTACAACATTTCTACACATTCAAATAATTTAAACATAAATTATCATGTTCTGTCCCATTTAATATCAGCAATTTATTTACGTAAGTACATAACTTTTAAACTACTCGGTATTAATGCCATACGATAATAATAATAACTTTTAAACTAAACGATTAAAAGGTCCCCTTCAATAAAAATACCATCACAATGCTTTCAAAAACTGAAGGCATGCGGATTGATGACTTGTTTCCCGCTGATGCAAGTGCTCATTATTATTATTATGATATTACCCCGAGAGCCCAAATGGTAGAACCTTTTTGAACAAATGACGTGTCCATTTAGTCACTCAAGTCATAGGGAAACTTGTTAACCTAACCTAACCAACATGACGTCAGTTAAACCAACATTACGTAATAAAAGGGTAATCCTAGTTTTAGTTTGAATTTAATTTATTAGATGTGTAGCTTATAATATCCCTGTTAACGGAACTCAATATAATTTTCAAGAAGCAACGTAAATTATGTAGCACGTATGGCCCAATGCCGAACGAAATTGAAAAGAGATTGTTTAACGTTAAATATGGCGCCGCCCGGCACCTGTCAAATGTCTCATAGACAACTGTCAAATTTGACAGCCGAAATTTAACGAACGTAACAAGTGCAATAATCGACCCTAAGAATCCTTGTAGGTAGAGGCAACTTGGAACTTAGTTCGTTTAGTTATTAATGGAGGTGTCACTTTTAGACATAGATGTTGTATCTATATCTAGATATATATAAGTAGATATATCTTTGTGACCTCAGGAATTAACGTCGTCGACCGCTGGCATTTGACTGACGGGCAGGCAATTGTAACATCCTAATTAGTGCGTACTAAAAGTACCAATTATGGCTTATTAGTAACGTAGCTGCCTCTTATCTGGTGATGTCATAGGAAAATTGTTATATTGTTGAATGGAGAGGGTCATTTGATTTGATTCAATTACACCCATTAGCATGGATAGGCTTTTCATTTAGGTAACAGTGCATATTCATTTTCTTTATAACTTTGTTACATTACAAGGGCGTACCTACTTATACAAAATCAACACGCAATTCTAGTCTTAGTCTTGGAGTATTTTTGCCTTAATGCTGCGTTCTTTAAGATAAAAAGAAGAAACCAATTTGTGCATGATTAAATTGATTAGCAAGCATAAGTACTGATCTAACATAATTGACTCAAGTTATGAGTCATCTGCTTGCAAGATAGTGGTTCCGCGCGACCGTGGGTAGGTAGGTTCGATATCCGCTGCAAGCAATTTCACGGATAATTGAGTATCTGACGAGCATTGATCAGAAAGCGGCCGGCTCTCCACCTACCTGGCCCGTAACTGATGGCTTTATATTGATGTCTTTGAGACTTAACGTTTTGAATATGTTTTTGTTTATACTGAGGCTCTAGTATAAGTTTTATCGATACAATACGTTTTCGAACGCGTTTGCGTTTAGTTTCAATTTATTTGGCAACGCGAACAGCGCCTCTGGTGGTAACTATTAGGAACTACGCGTTGCCATACAAATTGAGATTAAACGCAAACGCGTTCGAAAACGTATTGTATGGATAAAACTTATACTAGAGCCTCTGTACCTAATTACCGAAAGTATGCATAGGTACCTATTTTACAAGACTGCCTCTAACGCATGTAGGAAATGGAATTACGTTAAGCAATTGGTTTGTTGTGGAAATGGTGGACTTTTATTGGCCCATGCACGTCTAATTGTAATATGTTAAAAAAACCTATGATATGATTTGATTTTACGTTAAGCAATCGGTTAATTCACATATGGAAATGGTCGCCTTTTCTTGCCGATGTGTATTTGTGACCTTATTCTTTAGTAACAACTTGGTGTAAAACCTATGATTCGAGTGTACTTCCTTTGGAAGTTACCAAGGTAGGTATATCAGCCTTATATTCCTTGCCTGCTCAGTGGATATTTCCCGCAGCACATAGGTACATACACCATTATTCGTTGAAGTTTTGTTCGCAGTCGAAAACCGTTTTGTCAAATAAAATAACGTACAAAACCGGGTAGGGCGACGGTAGCGTCTCGGCGGGGGGCGGTTTATTACGCCCGGCTTCATTCTACACCGTATACTCTTTTATTTTTACGACTGTCTATATTTTAACCATTGTTCGCTTTTTTAAATACTGATTTTAGAATGCGGTGGACGCACCAGGTATGATTGTGTGCTCCCCTAATGCTAAGGGGACTACTCACTAGAGAGTAGAATATACTCAGTCAGCTTAGGCCAGGGGGAGATAGAGGTCTGTAGACTGTAACGTGCTACTTTACCGTCAAACTGTACGTGACCATGTCAGTTCTGTGAGGTCCTTGACTAAGAAGATTGCGAAGCTTTATAGGCGAATACTTTAACAATTTGTCTAAAGGAAAAAAATCGCATGTGCGCATTCATAGGTATTGACCTCTGACCTCAAAGTATCGTTTCTGGTTGAATTCTGTAAATCACCCTATTATTCTACAAGGGATCAACCAAATAGGGAGAGATGAAAAGAATCTCATCCGCAGAAATTGAAATGCTCTTATTATTACAACTTCATTGACGTTAGTATTTTGTAAGGCGAGCAAGAGACGTCAACACATTTTAAAATTCTCATTGCCCACTTGTCTATTTCCTTCTTTTCCTATTCACAGCGCTAAAAAGCTAACTGTATTTTAATTTGACTTTGTTTCGCAAATTAGTATGCACATCATAAAGAGCGCGCGAATATGCGCATTACGTGAGACGTGTGGCGGCACACTTTCTCCGCTCTCTCAGCTTCGAGCCATTTGTAATAACAATGGCAGAAGGAGCCGTCAGCCAGCGGTAAACTCAAAATTACATCGTTAAAACAAGTAAGCGGGCTTTAGAATGAGAGCGATACTTAGCCGACGGGTAACGAATTCTTACGGCTCATCACTCAAAACTAAGGTCGTGACTACTTATTTCCTAAGTTCACCATGGTGGTAACAAACAATAGCGTTGTTTAGTATCCCGTACGAGTCACATGTGTTTGATATCTGCAATTTGTTTGAGGGTCCGGGGTTCAGGCGACGGTCTTACCGGATGCCTTGCGGCCGCCACGGCAGCTGCGGCGGCGGCGGCGTTCATCGCGCCCGCACTCGGATACATGCCGGCGTCAAACACCAAGCATCATCTGCACACCAACACAACACTCCACTAGCCACTAACAACACTGGAGCAATCCGCACGGTCAGTCACACGCGAAACTTTAGCGACAAGCTGTACGTCTTCCCTACACGAGCTACGCGAGCGAACTGACGCGCGCGGCGCGGGGGCCCCCTCTGCCCCCCACCCCGTCGCCACCAGCCGCCTCGCATACCGCTGCCATACATATTTTCTCCACTCGAATTTTTCGTCGACTATCTTCATGTTTGAGAAATACTTTGGCGAATCGGAGATATATACGCTCTAATAGATACGTATTATTCGGGGAGGGGAGGTTGGGGTGGTTATCGCGATCTGTGACTCGGCGTTATTTTGGCAAAGTAGATGCAACGTTTTAAATGCCCAGGAGGGAGCGAGCGTAATCCGACCGCTGGAAATTGATATGTCTATTACAGTTGCCGGTCTAAGCTGCTAGTTTTGCTCCGTAAAATTTAGGAGGATTAACTAATCATGGATCAAATCATAATTACACGCGGGATCCTAGCCCGCCTCGCCGGATGTAACGATGTTTTTGTTTTGCTGGTCTGTGTAGGTACGTTAAAGTAAGGGAGAAATGTTGAATTGATATAGTTAGGTATTTTAATTATCAACATTCCTATGTCAATTAAAGATTACCTATTAAAAAGAGGCAGATTGGCTAATTATACACATCAAATCGTACCTACTAAATTAATTTATAATTAACTACACGCATAATCCTTGCCGGTTGGACGGCGTTTTAAACATGCTTTCGTTTTATAAATACACTACATACCTACTTACTTAGATTACGAATGATCGACTGCATAATTTATTTTAATTTCAAACATAATTTTATAATTAAACATATTCAAAACCGGCATTTTTTTTAAATTGTAATTAGGTAGCAAATTCCTATTCTATTCATCCTGTTTGTTCACCCGTATTTTACAGTTTTTATTAAATTGACATATCCTCCTAATTAAATAAGAACAAAATAAAGCTTAATTCAAAGGTGTGATTGTTGACACACCATTTAAATAATGTCTGTTTGCGGCAAACATCGGTGTTGTTCAGGTAGCGACGTGTGTGGCTGCCTTTATAGCATTATGGCCGACCAGACCGTGTCATAAACTTTACAATCTGTATACTTGTAGGGCTGATGAGATTTTAAGCAAGCGGTAAAAATAAAAATGTGGGTAGCACGCATAAGAATGCACGTAAATATCTTGGGTAGACCACTAGGCGACCTACCCATCTCTTGGGCATCTGAACTCAACTTGCATTGTGTCTAATCGTGACCTAGTTAACAAGCGCATACTTTCCGTAATATTTGCTTAATCGCGAAAGATCTCTGTAACACTTGAAAATGAGGGTAAATTCCTTACGGGAGATATTTTGAATGGAAACTGGTTATAATAGTAACAAAGTGCACTTCTGGGTATTTCAATTATGTGCTATTCCTCAGTCATGCTGCTCATTTTACCCCGACTTCCCCAACTGTACACCAAATAAACTAAAATTTCTTTTACATACTTGCTTTGGGCTCTTGTTTGGAAATTGAAATGGAAAATAACCTATTTTTTTATGGAAGAATGATAAGATAGTAATTCATAAAAGTCAGTTGTTAAGTAGGTAACTAAATACGTAAAAGGAAAAAAAATGTTATCAAAGCTAAACGTTTACTTACAAATAAATGATGGATGACACGACACAACTCCATGACAGATGTATTGTAAAATGCAAGTGCATGACAGGCATTAGGGTCGTTTCGCCGGTTAGCGACCACTTAGCCGAGTTGCTCACTTTAGATTAGTAAAAATATACCTATTCAATATACACACATAATAGATGGTATTCGTAAAGGCTCTAAGTATAGTCAAGTTTTGAAACCTACAATAAAATATAGCACTTTCATCCATAGATTAGGAAAAAATATAGAAAAGGTTACAAAATAGCGAATTCGCTAGATAGCGACCGCTTTAGTCGGTTTGCGACCACCTGTTAGCTAGTTGGCGACCACTCTTGCAAATAGTGTTTAAGTAGTTAATAAAACGATTAATCATCATCATCATCATATCAGTCGAAAGACGTCCACTGCTAGACATAGGCCTCCCCCAAAGAGTGCCACAATGACCGGTTTTGCGCCAACCGCATCCAGCGGATTCCTGCGATCTTTACTAGGTCATCAGTCCACCTTGTGGGGGTATATCCACTCTGCGCCTCCCGGTACGTGGTCGCCATTCGAGAACCTTTCCGCCCCAACGGCTATCGATTCTACGTGCAATATGCCCCGCCCACCGCCACTTAACTTTAGCGATTCGGATGGCTATATCGGTTACTTACCTTGGTTATGTTGCGGATAGCCTCATTTCTGATGCGATCACGCATAAAAACTCCCAGCATAGCCCTCTCCATTGCCCTTTGGGTGACTTTTAGCCTTCTTATGAGGCCCATAGTAAGCGACCACGTTCCAGTGCCATACGTCATCACTGGCAACACACACTGGTCAAAGACTCGCCATGAGACACTGCGAAATACTTATTGGACGAAAATATGTGCCATAGCGTAGCTTCCCGAACGCTACCCAGGCGAGTCGGATTCGGCGATTGACCTCTTTCTCTCAAAGTTTGACCTACCTAACTGCCCTTATACCACTACAAATAGGAGTGTAGACTAACCATTTATTATTAATCCAAAAAAAGAAGGCAAAATGATAAGCCTAAGTGACGAAAATCCCATTCATATATCTCCAAAAATTACGAAGCTACAACCGTTTTAATATTGCTTGTTAGAGAGAGAAAACGCTAGTGGATCATGACGTCACAATCCCCGAGCATCATAGTAAATGACAATCATTTCATATGAAGGTGCGTTTTGCGGAAAAGGGATAGAATACACCCCCTCTAAAAACTTTGGATACTATAACTTTGTGATTACTTAATCCCCTGCTCTTTTTTTTTCTCCATTTGACGTTACATTTAATCCTTTTTCGAGAAAATTCATCATTATAGGTCATTTTATTTAGTGTCTACACCCCTAAATTGTTACTCTTCTAAATCTACTTTACATTGCTGTGTCAATGAAGAATAGAATCGAAAAAAGCGCGACTTCTCGCTCACACCATAGTGCTTTTATATATATTGATATTACAGTCACACATGTCATTCATAGTAGGTATCTAAATGCCACCTTTTTATAAGCTTTTATTTAACTTTTAGATTATATTCTACTTACACTAGCGTCTGCCCACGACTCCGTCCGCGTGGAAATCGTTTATATCGTAGCTTTATACAAACTTTCACCCCCTTAGGGGATTATTTCGGGGATAAAAACTATCCTAGGTATGTCTCTTCCCGGGACTCAAACTATCTCCATACCAAATTTCATCAAAATCGGTCCATTGGTTTAAGCGTGAAGAGATAACAGACAGACAGACATAGACACTTTCGAATTTATAATATAATTATCTCATATAAATTATTTATTATTATATAATATAATATATAATTATATATTATTATAATATTATATATACTATGGACATAACATGGATTGGCGCGGCTTAAATACCGACTCAATTTGCTAGCCAAGCTAAATATCGCGGGTGCCGCATAAGAATCCATAAGGAAAGAAAAAGAAAACGATGTGGTCGCTATCCGACTTCTTTGGTAATTATGTATTTGGGTACGCGACCACCCCATTTTATTTAAATCTATTTTTAAATATGCCGAATTTCAACGAAATTATTACAACAGCTTAATCATTTAAACGATCAATTAACTAATTTCAGCATAATAATAAAATTAAGTGACGTAACTAAAGTTTTCGCGCCAACTGTCTCGTTATTTTTTTTACAGATTCACTGCACGTCAACACTTTTCGGAAGCAATGTGTGAAATGTGTGAATTGAGGTTATTTTTTCTTGCTTTGGATTAAGCTTTGGGTTTTAAAGTGTATTTATTCTTATTCTGACACTATTCAAGAATAGTTGATAACTAATTATTTTTCTGTTGGGTTTGTAGAAATGTTAATATCTTTAATTGAAGCAGCCTAGTCCGTCAAGTGGTCGCTAACCGAAGGTGGTCGCGTTACCGGCGAAACGACCCTACCTACTCGTTACTCGGTCATTTCTAATGCCACTTGTCAGCTACTTATCTCGCTAAAACAACCATTACTTCCTGCGAATTTCGCAAAATTCGAGTTGCAAGTGTTCACAAGACGCCAACCCTCCAAACTAAAACGTCGTGAGAATCTACAAAAGCTCATACATCTTTACATCATTTCAATTTGATAACGTACCGCTTGCCGATAACCATCTCTTAATTAGCATTACCCACGTACCCCTACCACGCGCCCGAGACTTTTTAAATAATTTTTATTTCGCTAACCACTGACTGCTCCTGCGTGCATAGTTGTGATAGCGAGTGCGTGCAAGCAGCAGTGTAATAGGTACTTGTGGTTAAAGTGGCCGCGAAGTGATCCAATGACCGTATTAGCCAGTACAATGATGTGTCAATCATTGAATAGGCCGGTAAGTGGGATATTTACGCTCATTGTCGGCTAGGTGACGTGCACACGTTGCGTAATAAACAATTTTATTATTGGCCACTCGAATTTGAGTGCAGTTGATAGTATTTAATTATCAAAGGCTGTAAACTCGGCTACGAGGGGCATGAAGTGGTTCGAGAGCGGATTTTAACGGCGGTTAATGTCAGAGCGTCCCAAGCGGCTGTGATAAGAATCCTGTAGTTTAATGTGAGTTTCTCGCACTCCTTCATAAAAGCTTAATTATAATTACCTACGGCTTCGTTTAAATTGCACCGTCGTAAAATGTTAGTGAAGCCATTAGAGGTTGCTTGTTCTTTTAATTAATGATTAGGTCCTCATTGTGGTTGGTAAAAAACAATTAGATTAAATCTAACCTATTACACTGCTAAGCTACGCTCGTAACGCTACGCCGTCCGTAGCAGCTTAAGGCGAGGCCAGTTCACGATCTGACGAAAAGATTGATTTTTGAGCTTCCAGTGTGCAGACATAATGAAGAATTCTACTACAGAAAAATTACTGTAGACTGAAAAAGAAATAAAGAAACACAATAATGAAAATGAAAGCATTAAATTCGGACAATTACACATCCATATTATGTTAGTACCTAAGGCTTATACTACTATGTTAGTGGAAAATATAATTAAAGTTGGAACGAACATGCATGGACATCCAGTGAGCGAGGATATAGGGCTGTCCATCCTCCCAGCGATCACCTTCAGAAGAGCGTTGGCGCTGCCCCGCACGCGCTCGGCCAGGGATGCTTGCCGCTTGCGCAGCACGGCTTGGAAACCTTCGGTGCTCCACGCGGCGAACATCCCTGACGCGCTGCAGCGCCAGGGCAGCCCCAACAGCCCCCTGAAGGCGTTGTTATACTGGACGCGCAGAGCACTGTAGGCTTTTTTGGTGTAGTCACTCCACAGATTGCACGTGTATAGTGTCTGACAGTACGTTTTAAACAAGGTTATTTTCACCTCATTAGAACAACGTGCAATAACCGGACATAATATAAAAAAAATGGCTTATGAACATAATAATTAAATTTTAATGTTCAAGATTTCGTAATTTTCAACGACTATCTATGTTTTTTTTTATAAAAAGGATAGCTTTTTTATTGTTCTAGCACAAGAACCGGATAGATTTTTAATAAATTATCCAGTATTCCAAAAATCAATTATTATGTAGGTACTAAAAAGTGATGTTACACACTTCCGAACACGCACTTCCATCTCGCTCACGCTTATGATTCAGTGAGAGGGAGAGAAGATCGTGAACCGGCCTCGCCTTAATGTCCATATGTAGCGAAAATCGCGTCTAGTGCTTTGACGCACGTGTGTCGTAATTGGCGCTGAATGGGTTAAATCGCTCTTAATATGCATTGTGGTCAATAATAAAACGGTGTTGGAATGTAGCGTTGGATTAGTAACTTACAAACAGTAATTCACAAATCGCAAACATGCGTAACATAATTCAGTTGTGTCGAAGGTCGAAGCAATGCGAAGGTATATATTTTGTTTAAAAATTTATTTCCCCGCGAGAATACATGTTCCACCATATTTTTATTACTACTTATTAACTATTAAATACTTGTTAAACAATTGCTTTACTGTATATAAAAAAATAACAACATTTACTGTATGATTGGTATATGATAAAAATAAAAATACTTGGATACATTGAAAATCATGACGTCTGTTTGTATTTAGGGATGGTATGAAAAAGTAATAGACGTAGATAAAGTAGTGGATTATATAATTTGTTGTTTGTGTGTGTATGTAGGTGTTTTCTTTTACTTCCGCTATCGCAATACTAACAG
Organism: Epinotia brunnichana; assembly: GCA_963854355.1. Taxonomy (NCBI): domain Eukaryota; kingdom Metazoa; phylum Arthropoda; class Insecta; order Lepidoptera; family Tortricidae; genus Epinotia; species Epinotia brunnichana. The sequence goes on from OY977951.1 coordinate 10,945,871, forward strand.
GGGCCCATTTCTCAAAGCGTATTAGTCTAATAATATTAGTGCTTTGTCTCGTAAATAAATCCAAAAAATGAGACAAAACACTAGTATTATATTAGGCTAATACTTTTTTGTGAAATGGGCCCCAGATCATACACATACAGACACATATACGTAAAGGTACTACTACTTACTATTAGTAAAACGGCCAATGCTCGATGTGCTGTCAAAACTATACATATGTATATATATTTATGGCACAAACGCTTATCGGTTCTTCAATCCTCTACACGACTAGAATTTTGAAAAAAAAAATTGTATTTAATGATTTATTCAAACATGGTCCAAAAAAGCTCTGTTTTCGAAATTTAGTAAGTATGTTGTTTTTGCACTTTTATTTATGAAATCTACATATAACTGTTTCTTATTGACGTCTCTAACAACGTACGAGAGATTTTTATTTTTAACACATTTTCACAAAAGTTACGTCGACAAAACTGGTTTTTGGCCTAAAATTGCTAAAGTTTGGTGCCGTATATCTCGAAAACTATGAGTTTTGAATGAAATATTTGATACTATTTGGGTAAACCTCGTTGTTGTTTATACGATAAGTCATAAAAAAACACGATAAAAAGGACAATTACCTACAGATCGAAGGTCATTGGGAGCTAGGAGCCCCTTAAGAAGTCGTCCTTTATAGGCTGCGTTCGTAATTTGAGCCCATGTCTACACATACTCTACATGCCTAGGGCCCCGCTTGGCCTAGGTCTAAGTACTAAAGTGTACAACTAGGCACATGCAATGATGTAATATAATGTATGTAGCCAATAAGTGGTTAATAGCATGAGTATAGCGTATTGCGATAAGCCCACGAGGGTTTTATTAGAGTTATTGCTGAGTCTACAGCTATAAACTATATAGTGTTCCCTAGAAAAAGGTCTTAACTATGTCATAAAGTACTCGAAATATATACTATTTTTAGTGAAGAACGCGTAACTTTGCTTTAGTGTGCCTTACTTGATACTTTGTTGATAATGTTGTTTAAATTGTTCCGGTCTTTTACCTAGCTACCAATAGTACCAATACCTACTATAGGTACAGTATATAGGTAGTAGTATTAACTTTAACCATACAATGTAGGTAATTACTTTAATATAAATAGTTTATAATAGTTTAGCCCCGTCGCATCTCCACCGAACCTCCGTGAGGGCAGCGGCAGCGGCAGAGGCGGCTGAGAAAGCCATGGTGGGCAAATACAGTGGTCACGGCGCCGAGTATAATTTTGTTCCATTCGGCGTCGAAACCCTTGGTCCGTGGGGCCCTGGCGCTCTGAGCCTCTTTAAGGATATGTCGAAGAGGCTCAGAGACGCCACGGGAGACCAAAGAGCTGGCAGTTTCCTCGCTCAACGCATCGGCCTGGCGATCCAGCGAGGAAATGCTGCCAGCGTCTTCGGTACCATGCCGCAGGGGCCATTTTTAGATATATTTTAGTTTTATTTAGATGTATTTTAGTTTTAGTTAAGTTTAATTATAGTGGTGTATTTATTAAATTAAATAAAATGTAAAATAGTTTATTGTAACACTTTTTCATAATTCACTGTGAGGTTCAGAAGGAACAGTGCAGCACACTGGAACTCTATCAGCGACATCGATACGAATACATATATGTGTAACCGCCATACGATAAATAAATAAATAATTCACTGTAATAGGCATACCTACACACACATAATCAAATTACTGTATAGCATTTCCTCAGTTTCTCGAATCAAAATAAACATGTTTCTCTTACCTGAACTAGTATTGTATGATATGTGCCTTAAGTAAGTAGAAACTATTAAGAAGTTAAATAAAAGCTTGTGAAGCACTCACCAGCAAAACAAGTTCCAGTATTCGAGTAATTCGTAGGCAGACTTCGTAAATTAGATAGTATTGCTAACTGCCCACACAACTAGGAATTAATCGCGCGGCCACCGTAAGCCAGGGCGGCTATTCAGCCCGCTGCTAATAATTCACACGCTTGCAAATGTAAATAAACTCTTATCTAAAGCCCGGATCGCATTCAATTTCAACTGGGCCCATTAAATATTAATTCTTGCTCTTGGGCAAAAAACGTTTAAAAAGGTCTGCGGGGATAGAGCGGCCTTCTGGGAAGCGTTCGGAATGGCTGGCTGACAATGGCCGGTTATACAACTAATTGTTCGCGCAGTTTAATTATGTGCAGCCTGTTTTGTTTGCTCACTTTGTCTGGGCACTTCATTACTTCACTAGTGAGTGAAGAAAGGTCGCCGATAATCTCGAGTAGGTAATAGCAATTATGTAACTTCAATAGCGTGTTGTTGAATATTTTATTATAAGTTTCGAATACAAATGTGGTTTTAATGATTGCTATAAGCGTATTGGTCAGTATCAGTCAGGTCAGTAGGTCGTATTGGACAGCCAGCAGCTGTCATCCTATAGAAACTTGTCCAACTTTCCATACTATCAGATTTTATTTTAACAAACACCGCTTACAATTACAGACAGTTTGGTGGCGCAACCCACCCTAAAGCTCCAAGTTAATATTATCATAAAGCTCTATTACACGCACTATACTCGTAAACTCCATTTGTATGCTTATTAACGTCAAATAAAATCTAGGCCACTAAGTGTACACAAGTGCAACTATGAGGTAGGTACTATGTTGTACCTACTCTAAACAATAAATTCAAAGATTTACGACTATGCACGGAGTTTCCGGCGCCTTTTATACTTCGTACCCAATTACCGAGATTTGTAATGTGCTTAACACATAACGAAAATAGTTAAACTTATATGATAAAAGATACGTTAAGTTTATCTAGATGTTGGCTAGCGATAGAGGTGTTTACGAGTGCTGTTTAAATAAGGAATGGGGGTGATTAAGGTCGGTTAATTAATTAGCGGTTATCTGCGATGGCGGTCTTAAGTTAGTCGGTGTATCGCGATGTCGCGGCCTGATTGTTATTTATTCGTTATCGCGGTCGCCGGCGGGATCGGTTTCACACCGCACCACGAGCTAGGAAGGCGAATTATATCTATTTCGATTAATGATGTAATATAATAAAGAGGTAGATATGTATAGATATATATATATATATATATATATATATATATATACATATATATCTATAGATACGAAATTCCATGTTTAAACGTTTAATATTTGTATGAACATTATGACATGTAAATTGGCTTTACGGCTTTTTATTTATAGGTAGTTTTTAGTTTGTTATTAATGTCCGTTTTAAATTTTTTATTGTTTTAACAAATAAACTTATTTACTTTACGAATAAAGTGATTAAGATTATGATTAAAAATGGCCAGGCACATCTGACCTGACAGCAGAGACACGTTTACGTTTCCATTGACGACGCGAAACTGAGGCAAGTTGGTGCAATTGACTCAATTTTAGTGTGCCGTTTGTGGAGCGCTTATAACCTATATTACATATTACCTCATTGATTTACGAGTAGATAATAGTGACCTCTAATCCATGAGAGGAGGCCTGTGCCTGTGGGATATACTAGGTAGGTATATATATATATACATATTATATGCTGCTTTCATCATCATCATCATCATATCAGCCGAAAGACGTCCACACAGACGCCCCAAAGAGTGCCACAATGGCCGGTCCTGCACCACCCGCATCCAGCGGACTCCCGCGACCATTATTATAAATATAGTGACGATCGGAGATTGAGGCCCGATTTTATAAAGCTGCGTTTGACCAAATGTTAGATCAAATTTTTGTACTACTCAGTAATTTTTTTAACATTACTTACCGACATGAGAGGGGTGATCACGTAACTTTTGGAACGCACGTTAGGACAAGACAACTCAACTGTCATCATCCCATACAAAAAGAGGGTTAATCTGCCTCGTGGTTAAGCCAGTAGGTACTTACTGTCAATCTGGTCTAATTTGACAGACAATCAGATGTATGTACAGTCAGCCAAGAAAGTGGTCTACTACTTTTCGACTTTATTGCATACAAAATAAGGTCCAAAAGTGGTAGACCGCTTTTTTGGCTGATGGTACCTACTCTATAGATGAGTATAGTGACCTATATAATGATTCCAAGGATAAATACATACAACCCCTATAAAATGGGTTTTTATGCAATCGTTATATAATACGCTTTTTTAGTCGAGTGGGTACCACGTTTAGGCCACGAAGCTTGCTGAGTATAAGTCTTTATTACCCTCATTTGAGGGCAATAAAGACTCTTTTTTGAATAGCAGGATGAGGGAAGAAAAGTACAACTTTTGATCCCTCATTTTATTCTGACTAGCAGGTGTGAAAAAGTAGGTAGGTACTTCTACATAAAAAGGAGGGAAACCTTTTAAGGACTCCATAGTCAACAAGGAACCCTTATTATTTTTTCAATTTTGCGCATGCATTACTATAAAACCATATGAAGATGTTAAAATTGTTAGATTATACAGATATGAGAAATAACATTACGATGAAACTTGTTTCCGCAGTTATAAGTACCTACTTAAGTACAGAAGTACCTAACTATTGTAATAAAGCTACTTTATTCTACAAACTGTTAATACTGTTATCAGACATTTCCATCACAGATTAGTACGTAGGTTTACCTATACGTGTTATCAGACATCAATACCCTTAACACTTTTTATCTATGAACTAGATAATAATAAACATGATGTTGCCAAAGTATGTTCTAATTAATGCAAGACGCATATGAATATGTAAGGCGCGTTTTTGGGCTCGAAGTCTTATCACTGAATTCATTGTATAACTGCCGGTCACACACGATTATAAAAAAAACCGGCCAAGTACGAGTTGGACTCGTGCACGAAGGGATCCGTACCATTATCTATAAAAACGGCAAAAAATTCACGTTTGTTGTATGGGATTAAAATATATAAAAATATTTTATTTTGTTTTTAGTATTTGTTGTTATAGCGGCAACATAAATACATAATCTGTGAAAATTTCAACTCTCTAGCTATCTCGGTTCTTGAGATACAGCCTGGTGATAGACAGACGGACGCACGGACTGACAGCGAAGTCTTAGTAATAGGGTCCCGTTTTACTCTTTGAGTACGGAACCCTAAAAAGAACCAAACCATCTCTAATGTCTAAGAAGGTTTAATCTTTTATTTCCGTTAATTCGGACTCTTTACGACCATAAATAACAATGAACACGAAGTACCTACACTTGGACATGTGACATTGTCAGATAATTTTGTATGGAGCCAGTGAACGTGTTAAACATTTAAATAAATTAATAGATTTGGTTTTATGATGCGCAAAGTTCCGTCACCGAACTGTACAGAGTGTGATATCGTTGAAGACGTATTCCATATACTTATTGATGGAATGTGTGCGGAATGACTCGTGTAGAAGTCAAATGAGGATACCATGTAGCACCTTGTTAGATGTTGGTGGGTGCAATAGCGCACTGGATTTTCCACTGTCGGACGAGGCCAGGGCGCTATTTAAGCTAGTGCATGAAGATAGGTATCAATAATCGACCTTAAGGTGAACCGTTGTTGATCATATGGAGCGTCATAATCGCTAAGCATAATCTTTAATAAAGATAAAAAAAAAACAGTTTCAGAATTAATACAGTTCACTGTACTTTAACTAATAATACCTACCCTACAGAAGCTACGGTAGCCTAGTGGTTCAGGCATACGGCTGTCAAGCGGCGGTCGTGGTTTCGACCCGGCTCATACCAATGAGTTTATCGGTACTTACGTACGGAATATTTACCGTTAGCTTTTCGGAAGGAAACCATCGTGATGAAACCGGTCTAATCCCAATAAGGTCTAGTTTTCCCTCTGGGTTGGAAGGTCAGCTGGCAGTCGCTTTCGTAAAACTAGTGCCTATGCCAAATCTTGGGCACAACCGGGAATAACGCTAGGAGTATGATGATACAACGTTTACAAAAAAAAATACAAATGCCTTCTCCATTGCTATCTCGATCCCACAAGCCACAACCAGCGGTCGCGACATGTGGGCTTCGTCGAGCAAAACGGCTTCAAAATAAGAATTAAAAACGAGCAAAACGAGAAGAAGAATGAGCGTAGGTACTCAGGGTTTTTTGTCGCGACTCGTTACTTCGCGCGAATGCCAACTAAATTACGAGATTGCTACCTACATCGGCACTCGAACCGGGCACGGCAAACTATAGAGTAGCACGACAATTTATACTTAAGAGTCCGCAGTAAGCTCGGCCGAATTTCACCTTCCCATACAAACGGAGTTTCGTTCTCATTTTAAAACTACGAGTTGGATTGTAACGAAACTTTGCATATACAATAACATGAGGTATATCTAGGGCTGTAATTAGCTTATATGGCTCCAGTTTATAAGACAAACGAAATACAGCAAAAACAAGTTTTGTATGAAAAACTTTTTGCTGTTTTTTTTACTATGGTGTCTGAAGCTACATTAAACCGATATATTCTACACCGGACTTGACGACACAACAGAGCCACGCTGTTATGTCGCCTCAGTAATTAGTTTTTAATTTTATAACTGTTGTGTATGTATGTATGTTAGTCTTGCCTACGAAGCTAGAGGTCCTGGGTTCGAATCCCGGTAAGGGCATTTATTTGTGTGATGAGCACGAATATTTGTTCCTGAGTCATGGATGTTTTCTATGTATTTAAGTATTTATTTCTCTATTTAAGTATGTTTATCGTCGTCTAGTACCCATAGTACAAGCTTTGCTTAGTTTGGGACTAGGTCGATATGTGTAAGATTGTCCGCAAATATTTATTTATTTATTTATTAAAGGTATTTGTTACTATGGGCCTTAGATGCCTGAAATAAATGGTTTTATTATTTTATTATTCATATAAACTAATTACAGACATGGATGGTACTTAACTTATTTTAAGTACAAAGTTACAGAGCAAAACTAGCTAGTGGTTTTAAAATGAGAGCGTAACAACGTTTGCATGGAGAATCGAGCTTACTGCGGACTCTTAAGTGTGGTCTGTTCTATAAGGAGAATTAAACCATGTCTTACCACGTATTTAGTAGCAGCAGATAATTTAATTAAGTATTATATTGCCGTGGTTAGAAATAATGGATGGACAGAGAGTTCATTCCAAATAACATTACAATTTTCAAATTCGTCTACGTTTCTTCGTGTATCTATTAAAGGGAAATATTGTATTAGTTTTACTGAAGTATTTCGATCATTAAGTGAAGATTTTTCTAATCTTAAATGGAATAGGGTATAGTTACTTCAAAACGAATTGATAGGTATCTTAATTCCATTCTAATCGCGGCTAATATTATAATAGGGTAGTATATTAGGGTGAGTGCGTATCCACCAAAGAAGTGACGCCTATAGCCGTAGAGCATGAGAGTTGTCAAATATAAAGCACAGCATATCTCTAGCGGAAACTTCCCCTTAAATTCTTGGAGCGATATATGTTTGGACACCTGATGGGAATCCAGAGTTTGGTGTAATATACATATTGAACGGGAGAGCGGGACAAAATTATTTAAAACACATTGCTAATACTACAACTCACAACAAGTGTATAATTTAATAAAATGTAGGGACAACCAATTAATTAATTAATTGCATGCAAGATACCGCAAAGTGTATCACACCACTCCATTCTCCACGCTATCCATGTTTCAGCATCCAGAATGAGTACCCAGCTACTGATACGATACGACATAAAGGTACGATAGAGCACATGTATCGAGGTATAAAAATCGAGAATTGTGAGTGTTACGTGCCTGGAATGTGATCCTTTTCTCATCATCTGCTGTCATATTAGCCATCGACGTAGTATAGGCTGACTCGACGGAAATGTATATTATAATTGAGACGTATTGGTTGTTTGTAACACGACCTTATAAGTGAAATTTGATTTTTAGCCGACAAATTCGTCTGCGTTTCTTCGTTTAGTTTTACAAATTCAAATTATTTTTATTTATTTAATGTAACTAATGAATGACAACTTATTTCGTAATGATCGACATAAGTAAAACTAGCACAGTATTTCCCTTGTTCTTTTAAAAAGGGACCACTTAAAAAGATGATTAACCAAAAAATTATTCAGGCAGCAGCACTATAAAACTTCATTTTTTTTTATACAGCGTCGGTGTCCAAAAAGCTTACGGCCTGCCTGATGTTAAACTATACCGTAGCCTATGGACACTTGTGCTGTTATGTTGCCGCCTTTTTATGTTCTACCTACCTAAGTTATTTAGATCTACATACTTTAGCTTAACGCACAAATGTGTCAATTTTCTCACAGCAGCTGAACATAAAAGAGCGTCTTTCAACAACATGTTATCATCGTGTGCTCAGCTCAGCTAATTTGGGCACATAACGAGACGCGGAGACGACAGCCTCGAAAAGCTAGTCATCGTTGGAAACACAGAGGGGAAGTGACCAAGAGGCCGTTTACGAACTAGATGATCAGACCAATTAAAGAATCCAGACACACCAAAATATTACACCGTTGCTAGCATTGAGACGTTTGCGACTGACAGGACCTGATGGAGACAGTTCGTCCGTTCCAGACTTGCATCCAACCATGACCACTATCTTCAGACACGAAGGACCGACCAGATAGACACCTTCTTCATGTATTTGCCCAATTGGCAACATTTCATTTTTTCAAGTGGGCGATTTTATGATTTATTTCACTATAGAAAATGTTTTTTTAAGCGGCACGTGTTTTAGGGTTCCGTAGCCAAATGGCAAAAAACGGAACCCTTATAGATTCCTCATGTCTGTCTGTCCGTCCGTATGTCACAGCCATTTTTTTCCGAAACTATAAGGGCTATATTGTTGAAACTTGGTAAGTAGATGTATTCTGTGAACCGCATTAAGATTTTCACACAAAGATCGAAAAAAAAAACCGTAAGTTTTAGGGGTCCCCATACTCAGAACTGAAACTCAAAAAAATGTTTTTTATCAAACCCGTACGTCTGGGGTATCTATCTATGGATCATCATCATCATAAATTTAAGAGCCAGGCTCTTGTCGGTGGAGTAATCGCCATTCTGTTCTTCCTTCTGCCACTGCTTTGAGCTCCTGATACGACATTACATTAACTTTCTCTTTAGCTTGGTCCATAAACGCACGTCTTGGCCTTCCTCTGCCTCTCCTCCCTTCAATTTTTCCTTCAATTATAGTTTTTATGTAATTGTCATGTCGTATCAGGTGCCCCAACATATTTCCCCTTCTGTTTTCAATAGTTTTTAGTAGACATCTTTGTTCTCCTATCAAATTTAGAACCTCTTCGTTTGTTCTTCTTTCTGTCCAACTAATACCTTCCATCCTTCTCCATGCCTACATTTCAAATTTTGCGTTCTATCTATGGATAGGTCTTCAAAAATGATATTGAGGTTTCTAATATAATTTTTTTCTAAACTGAATAGTTTGCGCGAGAGACACTTCCAAAGTGGTAAAATGTGTGTCCCCCCCTCTGTAACTTCTAAAATAAGAGAATGAAAAAAATATATGATGTACAACACCTTGCAAACTTCGACCGAAAATTGGTTTGAACGAGATCTAGTAAGTAGTTTTTTTTAATACGTCATAAATCGTAAACCGCAATTTATTTTACGGAACCCTTCATGTGCGAGTCCGACTCGCACTTGGCCGCTTTTTTTATTTCTCCATAAATTGTAATTTTCATTCAGAAATATCGAATTGAAAAGTAGATAATTCCAGAAGGTCGTAACTAAATTATTACGTCAACGTTACGGCTCTGTATGGGAGCTTTCATATGACAGTCGTAGTATTGACGTCACATACGGCTTAAACCATACCACATTTACGCAATTTCGCGATTTTCTTAAAAACGGGTGAGAAATGAAATCTGAAAACTACTTTCAGGTAACATAATTACCGAAATGGTTTTCGAATTAGGCATCATTACATAGTTTGAAATGTTGTCAATTCTCTAGCCACCCACACCATACAAGAAAAGTTGGCTATTTTCATAGAATCTACTACAATTGGAAATAGAAAAGGAGACTTTAGTGCCTCGATCTCTGCTACCAGCTTGCGAATATTTTAGACATACCTGTGCTAGATTATAGTTATAACTGTTAGCGTCTATATATAGCTTGTGTATAAGGCAGGCAAATTGGCAGTCCTCTCAATAAAATGTACCTCTAGGAAACACGCGAATCACGAATCCTCGCGACTCACGTTTGCTAAGTTGCTGCACTAAATAATTAGGCTGCTATTGCGCCGAGTCCTCGACATTTATGCAAGGTTTCATTCAACGGGTCGCTTGTTCCATCCTTCCATCCAAACCGTGGTAATGGTAAGTTCCGTCTTAAAAAACAAAGTTTTAACCTATTTCAAATCGATACTGAAATCGCTTTAAGTGTGCCTATAAAATTTGAAGAGAACTTTCGATTTTTCCAGGATCCCATCATCAGGTCGTGACCTGATGACAATGGGACCACATGAAAAGGATACCCTTTCAAACAAAATGTTTTTTTTAATTGGTCCGGGTGTCTGTTCGTAATCGGGAACATACATAAAATACACATAATGATAGTAAGTGTACCTATTGAATATGTAGTAGTATATCTTTTTGTATGTATCTTATATATTGATTTTAATGTATGTCTATTTATGTAGTGTAGGTATACCTAATACTTAAGGAACTTGAGGAGCGCGGGATGAACCGCGCGATCTTGCCAACTATTGCCTAAACCTTCCAGGTTTTAAATAGTGACTTTAAACACAGTAAATATTACAAAAAAAAAAACACCTGTTTTTATTCTATTCACGTATTCGTAACAGGAATTATCATAGGTATTTACCATAGTTTTTACTTTGCACCTTTTATCTCTGTTCTCTGTTTAGTCGAATCGTTAAATGGTAGAGCATGCCATTTGGCATTAAATAAAAAATAAATAAAATAAAAATTATTAATTATTAAGCGCGCCATTTGTAATTTTTTGTATATTTGCAATAAAGTTTACATACTTACTTAAAAATAAAAAAGGTCCAACTAATTTAGAAACGTTTTGAAGTCGATTAAAAATGTTAAAATAGGGTAGTATGAGAATGTTAACACGTCTCTGTATTAGGATGACAGCTATTAGCACCACCAGCTTTAAATTTTACCGTCATTATGTGGTCGGTGCGCTAAGTCTAGCAGAAAGATGTACCTAAGTATTGAGAAATTGAGATCCATTTCAGCTTCAATAAACTAAACATGTGACTGCCGTCTAACGCAAACCCATTCATTAATGTATGAAGTCTGTTCAATTTTACTTCTTGCAAATAAGTATCTAAAACACACGTTAAACAAGACTTGCCGTTTGTGATTGCTAAATTTACAGCAGAAGTGCTGTTTGTTGGCGCATTTTTACGTTAGGAAGTAGTTTACCGACCAAATATGTACAAAACACGTCAGATTGACTCTATTTACTAGTAAAATATAAGTTTCCCATCGGTCGCAGATTCGCTAGTGGCACAAAGGCTTCGGCCTGTTGAACCTGTAAACAGCACGTTTTATCTAATGAGCGTCATTAATTATGCAAAATACATTGTTTTAGCTAATAGCGGCCATTAGAGCAGTGTCCACCGCCACGGCGCAGGTATGTACCCGTGCAATTATTAGATAGTTTGTAGGTAACTATAACTTTACAAACTATACACATGTGTTTTACCAGCTGGTCAGTATGAGCTAGATTTTCAATTTATTTATGACATTGGTATTTTTCTAGTGGGTAAGTAAATTTAAAAACTTGTGACCGCATACCTTTTTTTTAATTAATACTAAGAAAAAAAAAATCGTTTTTTTGTAACATCTACCTACGTGTAAGTGCCTACGTGAAAAGAAAACTATTACCTAACGTGTTTTTAATAAATTAAGCCACAGTAAAAATATAAACCTATATGTTTCAGAATAACTTGTATAGGTAAAAAACACTCACTTCTTTAAACATTACCTAAAACGCAAATTGTTTATTACGCCTAATCTGAAGTATCAAATTAAAAATAACGATGCAGCTCGAAGATTAGAGTGTAATTACCCTTCGTACACAGACTAATAGCGAATGATTTGGCAATTACACCGGCTTATTGCGCCACTAGTTCTCAATTAAATCAAATACTTATAAGTATTTGATTTAAATGAGAACAATATTTTGGGTTAATTACAGGTATACAATATTTTGGGGGACCGCAGGGCTACTAGTTATCAGGGCTACTAATTATGCGTAAACGCGTGGTTGTCAATTCAATTGAATTGAATTCATTTTATTTTATTTTGTTTAAAAAACATAGGTTACAAGTGTTATACTTATACCGTTGAAAGTACATATGTAAGGTATATAAAACATAAGACTTCTATGTTTTACGGACAACTTACATAGGTGTAAAACATACTCCTTCACCAGCTAATTATTTAAAAAAAATGGAGAATTAAATAATGATTAGATAATACAGAAAATAGTACAAAATTGCAATTTAAATATATATACATCCAAATATCCAAATAATATCCAATAAATATCCAAAACTGACACCTATAATTCAATAAATTACTTTTTATTATAAGTATTTGTGTACATGCTTCGTAGAGGCTTACGATTTGGCAAGGGATTCTGCATATTTCAAGCCTCCATTGCACGCCATTATCCGTTTACAGTGACATCCGGTGACAGAACAAAGTCATTGAAAAACTGAAACAAAAGGCGTAATTTCATGAACCACGGTTAGCGTATTCGTAAAGAGCTTTTAGTTAATAAGATAAGATAAATTTATACCCTTAGAAGTCTCAGCTAAATTTCGAAATAAAATTCCTACCAGTCATTGAAACAAAAACAATGACTATAACTTCCAAGTATAATGGGTTAGGGTTTACCCCAACACGAGCAAAGCCACAGGAAACAAGTAATTAAAACGCGCGAATAGCGTTACCATTAAGTCCACTCGCCGTCTTATTAACTCCACTAATGAGTAACAAATTAATTAATAAATCGACACACCGAGTAAGTTGGGGGATCGGTGTTTGTACGGTTGTGCCAATGACCGTCTAAACTTGCAGTGATGTACAGTCAACATCAAAGCTATGTTTATATTATTGCAGCTTACGAGTATTAGCCTTTAGACCTGACTTCAGTGAACTATAACTGCACTCGCACTCACTGATAACACTGATTAGAGCGAGATGGTTTATCTCCCCTGCCCCCGTTCTTGCACTGCATTTGGCAAGGTTTAAAGGCCGCTTCTTTGTAATTATAATACTTAATAATAAAACCATTTATTTCAGGCATCTAAGCCCCCAAGTAACAAATACCTTAAAGTCTAACGGTAGGTACAATACAAGTCTATAATTATAAAACTAATTATTTAGGCAAAATAACAGCGTGGCCCCGTTGTGTCGTCAAGTCCGGTCCGGTGATAAGGCGAAAAGTGTTTATGTCTGATGTCCAATGTCCATAATTAAGTTATAATAAGTTATAGTAAGTTCTGTCATCAATATTTATAATTATCGTCGTTTACCGCGTTCTGTTTCGTACTAATTAAGTAGGTAGAAACCTTACATTTATTCTGTTATTTGCAAGCATAATACAATTTGAGCTGTTTCAGTTGAATAGAACATAGGTAATATTTGTATTATTTGTGATTGTAAATAAGTACTAATAAGAAAATGTTCCATTGTTCACTAATATAAGTACCTACACAACTCGAGTCTATTTAGCTTTCGTGAGAGAAACTTTCATATCATATTAATTTATATTGCGAATTGTTTGTTTCTTCAAAAAAAAGCTGAGCATTATTTAATTAAGGAAGATAATTAATATACGCAGGTAGGTATGGTTATTTAGTCCCAATAAATACTTAGCAAAATGTGATAAAGGTAGCGAAGGAGCGGGAATACTTTATCATACTTCGGTATATTAGATCATTAGCATCAGGCAACGACACTTATTCCATATTAGGAAAACATTCTGAGTGAGCGTGGATAACTCTAGGTGTATACACTACGAGTATTATTCAGTTACCTATTCAGTTATACGATTTCTACAATCCGGTTTTAAACTTAATTTAAATTGCTAGTAAGTACGTAAAACAAAGTGAAGAGACGCGATGGATCAGTTAAGATACTAAGAGTATAGAACGACTAAGTGCCAACCCATAAATAACACGTAGATTTTCCTTGGAAGACGTGCGTGAACGCATCGGTAGCACAAATGTCGGTTCTATACGCACCATTGTATGTACCGACAGTAACAAAATCTAACAGTTGACGTTCGTTATTTGAACTCTAACGAGAGCATTGCCGAGTTAATGACCCCGCGAACATCATCGCTCCTCTAAGTGCTACGTGCTACGGCGTAGCGCCGCGAAAAAACGGTTTTTTGCTGTGCTACGAGCTACGACCTACGACACGTGCATATGCTAGAATTAATTAATTACGCATTTCCAAATACCTGTCAACTTACATTCTATAGGTATCCATTGGTTGGTGTTAAGGTGGTTCGATTGCCATACAAAACGTTATTTGACATTCGCAGGCTAACGGCGTGATATTTAAAGAAACTTATGTAACAAACTTTCATCAATTGGCTTCCCATTTGCGCCAAATTCCCCCTTTCCTAGAATAAACTTGTATAAACTAGATTAATTTGAGAAAAATTGTTTTCCCAAAATATCACGTCCCAAACCAATTTCTCAAATTAATCTAGTTTATACAAGTTTATTCTAGGAAAGGGGGAATTTGGCGCAAATGGGAAGCCAATTTATGAAAGTTTATTACATAAGTTTCTTTAAATATCACGCCGTTGGCCTGCGAATGTCAAATAACGTTTTGTATGGCAATCGAACCACCTTAACTGACCTTAAGACACTTAAGCTCCTACTAGACGGTCGCCAACACGCCACTCCGACCGAGCGACCTTGGTCGGCACCGACCGCTGTAGTATGAAATTTTGCTCCAAACAACTGTCTACACGGTCGGTGCGGACCAAGGTCGCTCGGTCGGAGGGGCGTGTTGGCAACCGTCTAGCAGGGGCTATACCTGCCTAAGATGATATACCATTAGGTACCCGAAATATGACTTAACCGCTCCGAAATTATTACACGGCTACTTATGACAAAATAAAAGATCACTTAAAGACTACTTACGAGATACATAATTACCTAAGTAGAAAAGGTTTTCTTACCTAACTCGGAAATGTTTCCTATCTTTGTTGATAGTTATGGCCGACCGGGCATGTTTGATCCCCGTCCTTCACGCTATTTAAAATTTGTCTAACATTTGTCAGCTATAAAAACACGAATGCTAGCGAACGCAGAGTCATGTTGTGTTCTGTTCAAAGAGACTCGACGTGTTAAATGCCGAGTCCGCAATTGAATCGTCGGGCGAAGGCCATCAATTAAAGTTATTAAAAATAATATTTAACATGTTATACCGCGCAGGTACATTTGACGCCAATACTTCAACCTCCGTGTTACATTGATAAGATTAAGTGTGGTTATACTTAATTCTTGTCGATGTCGAGTGAGATTGTTTTATCGGTGTTCGGGGTTGGGAGAGAGTGCAGGCGGTAGATTACGAGTTACAAGGAGGAGACGTAGGTGCCCGTGCAGGCGGAAGGCGACCCGCGACTCGCCATTAGCGCCGCGCATTCAATAATAATGAACGAGTCGCTCCGAAATATCCCTGTTTACACCCGCCGCCGCGCCGCGCCGCACCGACGACCGACCGCATTTTATTTTTTTCGCTGTCGCCCATTTCGCCGTCATAGCTATTTCCACTCGAGGCATTATACGCGCGCCCGTGTGTGCGTCAGTCCACGTGGACCGCTTCGACGTCGGTGAACAGAATCCGTCGAATCGCGGCGTCTCATTGGCCCGTTCGGCGAGATCGCTTATTAAGGGCGGAGTTACACGCGTTCCTGCGCGCTCATTGGCTAGAGCAGTGCGCGAAAACTTCGCTATTGGCCTGTTGGATTTTTATAAGCGCGGCACTCCACGTGGACTCGTTTATCTATTCAGACGCCGGCGGCGCGGTCGCGGGGGGAGGCCGGGGGGTATACGGGCAATCAGTAAAGGCGGGAGGAATACGGCCATATTTATAAGAGCTGCGGGGATGCAATCACGAAGCGGCGCGGGGGGAGCCGGGGAGGGGGGCGGCGGCCATTTTGAGGGCAGCTCTTTTTATTCGTTTTTCGCGCGGGGTGCGTCGCCGGGAGCGCGCCGTGCGCTAATTGCGGGGGTAATGAGGGCGCTCGACTCGGGCTCACTCTATTAAACTCGGTATCGACTGCCTTATTGATTCGTCCTTATAGGACAAGCTGCTGTAAACAAAGCGGGCTCAATTAGACTCCTTACGCACGACATGACATGCCCGCTCGCCGTAATACGCGCCCATTCATAATCGTTTGCTCATCGATTAAAGAAACTATCGCGTCGAGTGCTTCTATAAACGTGGGCGCAGCGGTGACATGCGATGCGATCCCTGACCCACCGGCTATTAATACATGGCTATTGCGGATATACCTACGAGTAGGTAGGTACAGTCGCCATCACATACATCGGAGCAAACAAGCACGTCACAAACATCGGAACACACCTCTATTTTCAAGGCATTAGGGTGCATGTGCCGATATTTTTGAACACCTAAAGTGTACCTATGTATGTGATGGCGACTGTACTTATCCGATTGTTCGCGTCCAAAAGGTTAATTGGGAGCTAACGCAATTGTAACTAAGTATATAGCTACATTACCGACATGTAGATTTGTAGAACCTCCGTGTGTTACAGGGAACGAGGTAAAAAATTACATTTTTGTATTTTCCTTAAGCAAATAACGGAAACGCCAGCCGTCCGAAATTACATTGTTTAAGTACCTAAGTAGTTAAACTGGAATACTTTATAGGTAAAGGATTTGTCAATAACTTTTTTTTTTTTAATTTATTTCTTACTCAACAAAAATTACGATAAACTTAATCTAAATCTTCGCCAAACTGCATAACAGTTAGGAACGTACCTAGTTTTTTTTTTACTTCTTATTAGATAGGTACCTACACATTGTTAAAGTTAAATAAACAGTGCAGTCAGCACGAGATCATCTGCCAAGAATTAAAAGGTTTACTTTTGATCATGAAACTTGGGCCGATTTGTGCCTTATTATCACTCACACAAGGTGCAAATTGATCTAGCCCGTGTTATATTTATTATTAGACGAAATAATGATTTCCCTACTTAGTCGAACGAGCGAGCGAAACGAACGAAGTTCTAAGCTTCAGCTTGGGCCGAAAATCGTTTGTCCGGTGTCTGTCCCGCTGTTCTCCTCTACAGGTCGCATTTCTCAACCGATTCTCGTGAAAATTTGTGAGCTGGTTTGTTAATTATAACATATACTTACCTACCTAGTGTTTTTTGTCGACTTGTCGAGTCACTTTTTCGAAATAAAAAAAAATAATGAAAAAAAAACAGGATCGCGGGTTCTACAGCTCACAGAGCCACTACCTAGTGAATATAATGTTGTTTTGTTATTATTATATTTTTAAGCTTTTGAACCTAATGCATTCAAACTCGAGTCATGCATTGAAATCCGCACGCACGCACGCAACGCCATATGTCTGCTGTAGCGCTACCACAAACAACACATGACCCCTTCATTTGCCCCCGTCTTTTACTAAGTTCAATGGAAGTAAGACCAATCTAGATTATTTGCATGTATAAGTTCATATATTACTTACCTACATATTTGAACGAGCGAGCGAAGCGAACGAAGTTCTCTGCTTCAGTTTGTATAGTAAATGTAAAATGTACCTAAACGAATCAATGAATTTAATTAAAATCGTATCTACTAAACTATATTATAAATAACATAACCATGGTGGACGAAGAGCGGAGCCTCCCAACAGAAGTATTGCCATACTTACCGGGAGACGCCAGCCACGAATGTACTTAACTTAGATGATACCTACCAATAAATATTTTGTTTTTTTTTTTTTTGATCTTGGGCTTAAATTATTTCTTATGTCCGGCTGTCCAGCTGTTATACAGGTCGTATTTCTCTACCGATTCCCGTGAGATTTTGTGAGCATCAGGTTCGATAATTAGATATAAGTATGCAAGTGTCCATAGGCTACGGTAGCAGCTTAACATCAGGCAGGCCGTAAGCTTGTTTGCCACCGTCGTAGTGTAAAAAAAATATTACTAGTTTATACTTGTATTTTTTTTGTCAATTTAGCTTTTGGAAAATTTCATAAAAAATATTTGTAGATATCGCGAGGTCTCACATACCCGATGACCCAATCTCGGTGCATCCCATATAAATGCATTCGACATCGCAAGGCAGTCAGTCACTTCTTTGGAATTCCGAGCAGGTATAAGACATCATTGCCAAAACTGGCCCCGTAACAGTTAAGGAACGCCAATGTTTTTTTATAGGCTGTGCTTATTATAGGTGCCCTCTACAGTTCTACAAAGATAATTAAAATAACACCTCGTTTGAAAATAAAAAAACGAAAAAATATTCTCACCCACTTATAGGTAGGTGATTGGTATTAACTTTCTCGATTCAGCAATGTTTTCCCTTCAACGAACACATCAATCGTGGAATAATGAATATATTCTTCTTGTTACGACTAGTAGGTCGATCACGTAACGCATTGTACGAACGTCGGGTAGGTCTAAATGTCACTTTTTATATGGAAAATTGACAGTTAAATTGTACCGACGCGCGTTCGAAACGTTACGTGATTACCCCCCTTAAGAAAATATTATTTCTAAGTGATATAATATACCTATAGGTGCTGTAGGTATGAGATGTGTCTAGTGATGTGCTGAGACCGGGAATATTGCATTTTTCAGCAACGGTTGGCTGCGTTGCCGGAAACAAAGGCAATGTCGCCGGCAACTATGAGCCGTCAGCCGTCTGTCACCGCATAGTTTTTTGAAAACTGATACCTAGTTTTAGTCAACGGGCCTGGAAAAATGTTGGCAATTATAGATACCTACGTATATTTTATTACGTACCTACCTAAGGTACCTTTGCTTTGGCAGTGTTTTGCAATAAAAATCAAGAAAATATAGTAATCTAGGTATATTCCTTGTCATCATCTTCATCATCATATCAGCCGAAAGACGTCCACTGCTGAACATAGGCCTCCCCCAAAGAGTGCCAAAGTGATCGGTCCTGCGCCACCCGCATCCAGCGGACTCCCGCGACCTTTACCTGCACGGCTATCACAAGTCACTATCTCTCGCACTGTCTGTCTCTCTCTTATTAGACCACTTAGAAAGAGACGGGAGCTCGAGAGAGCTCGAAAGTATGTCGCGGCCGTCTTGTGATAGCCGTGCAGGTCATCAGTACACCTTGTGGGTCTACCGGAGTGTACCCACGCTGCGTGCTCCGGTACGTGGTCGCCACTTGAGAACCATTTCGCCCCAACGGCCATCGGTTCTGCTTGCAATTGCAATGTACTCACCATCAGGTACTCCTTTTAGGGATAAAGGCGTGAATGAATGTATGCACGTAGTACCTATAGCATACATATCTGACAAGACTCTTATTTCTTTTGCCCGCTTTGTTATAGAAGACATTAATCCTGGTGACTGTATCGGCAACGTCCGGGCCGTTTCCGAGAATGGAGACTACTGGGCAACGACACAATCGTAGATGAGACTAAGGGCCGGTTGCCCAACTTACAATTACGGACTGATCAACGTTAAATATGGCGCCGCGGCAGCTATCATTCATCATCACCATCATCATCATATCAGCCGAAAGACGTCCACTGCTGGACATAGGCCTCCCCCAAAGAGTGCCAAAATGACCGACCGCGCCACCCGCATCCAGTGGGCTCCCGCGACCTTTAACTAGGTCATAATCATAAGTCCACCTTGTGGGGGGCCTACCCACACCGCGCCTTCCGGTACGTAGTCGCCACTCGACCCATCATTCATTAATTCCATAGAAACTTGTCAACCTTTTCATACTTAGGTAGTAAATACCGTAAAACTACACAACTATAGTCCACTATCCCAACTATGGTCCAAAAGTTATCTCATTTGTTTCTATCAATACCGATTTCGTATTAGTGATTTTATACGTTTTTATTTAAATTAGTGTTATTATGTTGCCGGTCTTTAAGCTCACCCATAATAAAAATAGTCCCACCAGCAAGTAATGTGAGAATTGATTTGGACCATAGTTGGGTGATCTGGACTATAGTTTTGTAGTTTTACATCAAGATTTTAACGAACACCGCTTACGATTACAGACGTTAAGTGCAACCCACCCTAAGGTTACCACTTATCAATAAAATAGGTACGAGTATATGAATCTTAATAACATGAATATTGCAACCAAATTTATTGCCATCAAATCAAAGTGTAATTAATGCTATGTCGTGTTGCATGCGCCGCGCCGTTCTAATGGTTATTAGGGCTATCGAGTTGCAGCCCTGATCATTTCCTATTAGTGCATGATTACATTACTTATACTTAGACGGGCTCGGGGGTTAGGATACAGGTACTTAGGAATATACCTTGCTGCAGACTGCCTGCTCCGTGGCCTCAGACTAGTATCTAATAATTTACCAAGGTACCTACGTAAAAAATAATTAATAACATTTTCGCTAGTAAAGTACCTACACATTGCTAAGTTTATATTTCTATGGTGAAAATGAAAACCAATATATAGTAAGTGTCAACTGACCCCCGTACTAGTTTGCACTGTATCACGGTGGGTCAGGATTCACCGTCCTTATACCTAAGTGTCACTTAAATAAGTACCTAAGTGGGAAGAGAAATTAAAAAAATACAATATTATAGCAAACAAAAGAATACTTACTCGTACTAATCGGTAGTTATATGTGTTATATTTGGCATTCTGTGCGTTAGTTTTTAGTGTGAAAACCAAAATGTGAGTGCAAAAATAAAAAAATGTCTAAACAATTGCCATACCTACCTACTACTTTGGGCGTGATGAGTAGAGGCGTTGTTATTTTGTCAGCGTAGATAGCTACGTGTGGTACGCCATAACGCGTATAGCAGGATTTTCCCGCTTTGTGGCGGAAATCGCTCGTGGAGGCATGACTCATATGTGAGTCTTTGGCCTTGAATAGTTAACAAAGGTAATGTAGTGATTATATAAACGATACGATAACTAACCTAATTCACGACCAAAACTTTCGCAACGACTATTTTATAAAGAAGTACCTAACTAGGACTAACTAGGTACCTACTAACTTACTACTAACTATATAGGTAGGTAGGTACTAGAATACATGTTTATAATATGTAAAATATGCAAATTCATGTTGAAACATGCATTATCAAGTTGACGTTGTTATTGAATTATTTAACCATATTTACATTGTCTATACCTACTCAGATAATCAACTCTGAAATTATTTACCTCTAAAATCAAGGCAAGTTGATAATTACTGTGACGCGCGCCGTTAATTTAGCTATTATACCAACCAGACAGCCGTATATTAGTACCTAAATAATTAGGCCATCGCCTGTTTTTATTCCGAGTCTTTCCTCCTTGCAGAAAGAAATAACAGTTCGTCTGTTCGATATAGTTACTTCGTTTATAACATGAACGTGAAAAATGTCCCCGAGACATGTCATTTATATAATTACATGACTAACAAGGCAGTTGATATTTTAATAAAAATTAATGGTAGTCGCGTGAAAAATGGCGGCTGAATGAATGGGGCTTGTAACAATAGATGTCAAGATGATCAAAAATATCTATTTTGACTGTAACCCTTGTGGTCCATATCAATAATACAGATACTAACTAATACTAAGGTTAACATAACTTATGGATACTAGGCCCTGTAAGTATATATGACTTTGCTGGATATCAGCTACACAGAAAAATAAATAATCAAGATATAAATAAGTAAAATAGCAAGTATCTTGAATGAAACAGATAAAGTATGCTGAATTAAGATGATTCTATCAAACCAAGAGAATAAAATAAACTATCTTGAATTCTTGAGCCAAGAAGGCTACTAGGTGTCCGCGCGGGTTTACCCGCGTATTAAAAAAAACGCAGGCAAACCCGCGGGATAAAATACCTATAACCACCCAGAAAGTCCATTTTACACGCATGTGAAAGAACTTTTGAGATCGGATA
Organism: Epinotia brunnichana; assembly: GCA_963854355.1. NCBI lineage: Eukaryota > Metazoa > Arthropoda > Insecta > Lepidoptera > Tortricidae > Epinotia > Epinotia brunnichana. Next base: position 10,967,974 of record OY977951.1, read on the forward strand.
GATAAGCGGTTCCGGAGAACCCAATACATACAAACTTTTAAACTTACAAAGCTATAACAGTCTCACAAACTTTCCTCTTTATAATATTACTATAGTTTTATTTTTAGATAATTCAATAAACTATCTTCTTTTCTTGGTTCAAGAATATTTGCCTCGAATCAAGTAAATATACCTATACCTACGTAGACCCATTTATTTTTTCTGTGTTGGGCTACAAAAGAAAAGAGGAAAGATTTAGCACTAATGTTTCCGTAACATAGTTAATTATTTTACATGTTCGCACGCTGTTGGAGCTCGTGAAATTCAACCTTGATTGAAACACCTACCTAGTAGATTCAATATAGGTTACTTACGAAAATCTTGTGATGTTTTATTATAACGCTTTTCATATGAGTTAAGGTGGAATACTCCCCTATTTACTTGTAGTATTGAAACAATGAGAACGGAGGCAATCCGTTTAAGAACAAATACAAAGCAAAACACTTGACTAAATTCATCGGCTTTGCAACTGAAGCTGTAGCCTAATTGGTTACCAATCTTCAAGTAGCTTCTGTTAAGTCATCCCAGGACGTGGCAGACGCGCTGCGACGTATAAAACCTTTTAGCAGCCGGTTTCCTTAACCGGTGACTAGCTCGCCAATATGTCGTCCTCTCGCATTAGAAGCTGATTTGCACTTTTATGTGACATTCTCACATCATTAAACGAACCCAGCCAGTCTAGACGCTATATAGGTCCCCGCTTTCGAATACTTACTGCCATTTATGAGCCAAGTAAATGAGCTGGGGCTTAGAATAAATAAAAGTCGGGTAATGGTAATTCGTTCTACGACCGACACTTACTGTGGATTTATGGATGTCGTATTATGGAAGCTGTCCTAAAGGCTCGTATCCTGGACACCTTGGCGTAGATAACTATTTACATAGAAGGAGATTCGTATAGTGTTCATACATCGCGGTCGCGTTCAGGCAGTCTGGAGAGTTCCGGTAAACTCGGTGGCGTAAATTCGTGAGTTTCGTGACCGGTAATACAAATGTAGTGATACGTTTTTCCTCCTATAACTTCCTGTAACACAGGGAATACTCGTACAAGGTCCAAATTGTTACCATCATGTTTTTTCAAGAAAATATTTATTTTCTCTAAAATAATAATGTAGGAAACCTGGGGATCAAGGACGGATTCGACCGCAAAGGAATAAAATATGATTTGATAAACAGAAATAATCGGTTTCATAAAAAACCGTGAATTGATAAAGAATGTCTTCGTTAAAGTTAATGAGACATTACCATAAGTCTTGTAAATCCACCAATAAACAAGAAACCAGACATACCGTAACTCCGAGCAAGCCATGTTTCTGTCATTGTGTGCTCGAACGTAAAACCATGTAAATTATAGAAGGCACTGTTTTATGAAGTTTCTGACTGCTAATGGAGTTTGCGAATGTATTGTTTCTCGTTTAAATTAGCTAACGTAATAATTATTGTCGATTATTTTGCATAAAATGAACGGTCACATTTGGTGGTTTGATGAACGAAGCGCTAATTAGCATTATACCAAACTTACAAGCAAATACTTAGGTTAGGTAAGTATCCTAAATGATTGTAATAAAATGACTAAACACTTTAAACTCTCGCGCTTATACACATATTTAAATTACTGTTTTACACGGGTCTAACGCGGGTCTAAATAAAGGTAAATAGTTAAATATCGCGTTAGACCCATGTAAAACAGTAATTTAAAAATCGGCCAAGTGCGAGTCGGACTCGCGCACGAAGGGTTCCGTACCATTATCCAAAAGCTATTTTATTCTGTGTTTTTAGTATTTGTTGTTATAGCGGCAACAGAAATACATCATCTGTTGAAAAATTCAGCTGGAACTATAACGGTATCAGTGAGATACAGCCTGGTGACAGACAGACGGACGGACGGACGGACAGCGGAGTCTTAGTAATAGCACAGTCTAACTACATACAGTCGCAAGCTCAGGGCCACGCGGGTTTACGAGAGGGGGGGAACGCGGGGAAGCGGGAGACGAGGAAGTTTAGCGCAAACTCATTGACTTGCGCTAACTATTCTGAAGGGGTGTCAAGTTTGACTTTATAAAACCGACTTTAAGTATCGGTAAGTAAGGTTTAGGTGTTTTTCTCATAATGTTTAAATACACTCCGATTTGGTTCAAAATCGATATCTGAGGGTCCGCAGGGCCTCTTAATACGAATCCGAGCTTGGATTGTAAAAAAGTTGCCGCCATCTTGAAATTCTTTAAATACATTCCGATTTCGTTCAAAATCGATATCTGAGCGTCCGCGGGGCCTCTTAATATGAATCCAAGCTTGGATTGTAAAAAAATGCCGAAATTGAACCAAATCGGGCAGTATTTAAAGAATTTCAAGATGGCGACCACTTTTTGAAAATCCAATAGGTATTGGATTCTTATTAAAAAGCCCCTCGGAAAGTCGGAACCAACTACGATTTTGAAATTTGAATACGAAAAAAAATGGCCACCTTTTCGAAACTTATATTTATATATTTCTATTTAAAGATCTGAGCGCGTGAAACCTACTTATGAAATGATTGAAAATGAATCAAGTATTTATAAATAAATTAATATGTCTCCAAACATATTTTTGACAACCCTGACTCTTGAGCGGTTACGCTAAGCGGGTGCGTAAATTCGTAGATGAATGAAGCTTGCCTACTGGTTGTAGTTCTTTATACTGTGGTAATAGGGTCCCGTTTTACTCTTTGAGTACGGAACCCTAAAAATGACTAAACTTAAAAACTTAGCACGATTTCTTTTAACAAGTTGAGTGTGTTGCTTTTTTCAGAAGTTTGGCATTCAATTAGGAGACATAATAGAGCTAAGTGCTTTGTGAACACATATTTATTAATATTTTTAGTATTTTCCTACAATTTTAATACAGGTTCATAATATCAATAAATTAGTTAATTCAGTACTGTACAACGATCACACAGACAAACTGTTCCGAAAGTTGGTGTGGCCCTGGTAAATACATATAATGGTTTTTAATACACTGATTATTAAATAAACAAGTTAATATGCGTAATTAATTCTCCAGTCATTAAAAACTACCAAATCACAAAAATCTGTACTTATACAAGTGACAACTGTCTTAAATTGCGCCAAAATTTACCTTTGTGTATCCGGATCATTCATACTTCAGTTGTCACTTAAAATGACCGACATAAAGGCGGCAGGTAGTGGGTGGTTAAAAATGTCCCGGTGTTGGGGACCACGTCCCGTTTTTGCGGCGCTACCGGAATTCCGAGGGTTTTAATTTAGAAATATTTTCTTTAAACCCTTGCTCGTCCGAGTCAAGCTAAATCGCTACATAATCGCCTGGGGGCCAGTTTAGTGTTTCATGGCTTTCATTTTGAGGGTTATTTTAATGTTACATTACTTACTTATTTTACAAGCTTTCTATTAACTTGCAACCTAACTAACTATGCACTTAGGTATGTAACTATGTTTGTTCGGGTGGAATCTTGCAGATATCTTCAACCGATTGAGCTGAAATTTTGGGTAGTTTGGATGACAATTCAATATTATCGAGCTGATCTGAGGATGCCATGACAAGGTGGCCATGGGAATTCAGTACTTAACCGACGTAACCCCGTTGAGTTTGGGCTCGTTGGAATCGTTTCAATTAGTAGTTGATGACGGTATACAGAAAAGTACAGTCGGCAATAAAAGCTTGTACCAAAAATGAAATTTTTGACTCAAACTTATTACGTTATTGAGTTGAAGCTAGCCCGACATCTCTGTAATATACTTTCAATTAATATACATACAAGTAATCGTTTATTTTTCAACACACTTCTTATGCTCGTCGTGGCGTTTGTTACGTTGCTTTTAGGTTCAGAGTTCTGAATAATAAACACATCGCACACGTGTTTGATAACATTACCGCACTCGTGTTTTATATCCCGATTAAGACACGTCTGTACCACGCAGCGAGTCGTACGCCTATGTTGTATCAACACGGTGCGTATGCGGGATTAAAAATCTAGAATCCGGTTAGTGGAAGTATTTTCACTAACCTGATTCTAGATTTTTAATCCCTCCAAATATATTCTTACACTGCTATAAAAATTCAAACCTTTTTGTAAATAAATAGATGTTTCGTTCTATAACATAATTAAGTTTTGTTACCTATTTTGCCTGAAGTGCAACAACAACAACACACTTGTTGTGATCAACATAGCACACTTGTAATGATAATTATTTGATGCATTTGTTACTATAAGAGAGCTCGTAAAATAGTCACAAACGGGGTTTTTTAAATTACTACAACAGTTAGGTACGGACAAACATGATATTTTGATGAAATACATACATAATAATACTACATTAGATGGATAATTTGATAAACCTATTCGTAAAGAAGGTAAATTGCATTACATTATAAATCATATCGTTCAGAGGGTAAAGTAACTTTCGGTCTCAACTGACCCCGAAAAAATAAAAGCCCTCTTGAATATGGTTTCTCTTAACAATATTTGCCTATTTATTCGAAGCATCTTTGGAACACTGGTGAGACATGCCAGAAGCGGTGCCGACTAGGTTCGGCCAACCAACTAAACCGGCGAAGTTTTCCAAACTTTTAAAATGTCTGGCAGACTGAGCTAGTTGCCAGACTAAAAATAATGACTCAAACCTCATACTGACGATAACCAATCTAGTGGATTGACAAACTATTCAGTAGGTATTTATAAATGCGGGTTGTAAGTATATGTAGGTAATTGCCCAATAAAAGCATAAAGGTACGTTGTATGAAAACTATATGTTTGATTCAAGATAGTGATTCTCAGATGGAAAAAGAAAAAAATAACTTTATGTGTCTGATATATACCTACAGGAGCTGAAAATCTTTAGCTTCAAAATAGGATAAGCACATTCCAGACAAAATTATGGGTATTGAAAGTTAATTAAATGTCAGTAACTAAGTATATAGGTCACTACCTATATGAAGAACATTTTTAATTTAATTCCGCGTAGTTACACACGCGTTTTAGCTCGGTATATTAAAAATGTTATAATTATAAGTATACAAGGAACTCGAATCAGTTTGCCATCAAAGCATATTAGTGTCCCACTGTTGGGAATAAGCCTCCCTCTTTTTCTTCCACGTAGTAGGTATCCCTGTCCTGGGACTGCCCAGTCTTGGTATAATTATAAATTCATAATTTATATCTTTATTATGCTCCCAAATAACACAATATTTCGATAAAACACTCGGCAAACGCACGTAGATGGCGTCTGTTTGCAGACTCCGGTTTGTTCAGCAGTGTGACATGAGTAATGCAAGAACGCATAATGTGGTAGTTACCAACTGTGTCAACCCGCCGACGTTGCCTAACCATTTGTTACCTCTTTAATGAACCATTATTAAGTACCATTCTTATGCTGTTTGCTGATGGGAGGATTTACTGAGCGGGTGGCATTCAAGTCAGCAATAAGTTAAAGTACTTTAGGTATATTCGTATTAAATTTTAAGATATTTGTTTGTTCCTCTGTCTGGGTAGAGGCGTAGCGTCAAATATAATATCCAGAGGCAAACCGAAGCTACACAATTGGAAAAAAGTTTTTCAATGGTTTTCAATGGGGAATGGATGAAAATTTTAGAATTGCCTGATTTTTATTTTGGTGTTAGGAATAACCTTCCTTAACACCAGAAAAAAATTGCAAACTTTTCAGGTGCGTCAATTATTTTTGAAAAATATAAACAGTTTCCTCACTTACGTTTTGGGTTTAGGACAGCGAATGAGGCATTTTCCTTGATTTGTCTTATATTACAAAAAATATCTTAAAAATCCGTGGTAAACTGACACTGGCAATGATATTGACAGCTGCAGCAGCTATATTTGTCATTGCCAGGGTCAGATATTCAAAATATTTTTTGTAATATGAGACGGATCAAAGAAAATGTCTAAGTGAAGAAACTGTTTATATTTTTCAAAAATAATTGACGCTGCTGAAAATTCTGCAACTTTTTTCTGGTGCTAAGGAAGGTTATTCCTATCACCAAAAAAAAAAATCAGGCATTTCTAAAATTTTCATCCATTCCCCATTGTCTTAGAAAAGGCAAGTCAATGGGAATCCAGATCTGTGGATGCCTTGCCACTGGTTAGGTTATACCTCTGTCCACAAATCTAACGATCACGGTCCACGGGTTCGAATAAGTTGTAAAGACAAATACTTATTAGTGAGATGAGCACTGATATTTGTTCCCGAATCATGAATGTTTTTTGTAAAGTATTCAATCTATAGGTTTGTGTAGGTATGTGTGTAGACAGGCGTAGCCCAGTGTGGGGACCCCTGGTAATTATGTAACAGAATGTGTTTGAAATAAATGATATTTTATTTTATTTTTATTATTTTATTTTAAAAGTCCGCAGTAAGCTCGATTCTCCATACAAACGTAGTTATTATTACGCTCTCATTTTAAAACGACTAGCTATAGTTTGCTCTGAAACTTTGTACTTAGAATAAGTTATATTATACCATCCATCCTGGTCTGTAATTAGTTTATGTACCTATAGCTTCAGATACCATAGTAAAAAAATACATCAAGATTTTCATACAAAACTTGTTTTAGGCTGTATTTCGTTTGTTTTATAAACTGGAGCCATATAAACTAATTACAGACCTAATATAGGTATATGTAGTTACAGACCTAATATAGGTACCTCATGTCATTGCTTTTAACTTTGCAGTTTAGTTACAATCCAACACTTTGGTAGTTGCTGCAAACGAATTTTGGCCCATGCTGAAGCATCTTAATAAAGGTTGAAACGCACTGAAAGCGGTGGCGGTGCCGGTTATAATGGTCGAACTAATGCGAAAGGATCCGCACAGTATACCGCGGCGGGACGCAGCGCGGCGCGGTATACTGTGCGGACCTTTACATATTAGCTCCAACATTACAACCGGTACCGCCTCCGCACCGCACCGCACCGCGCCGCCACCGCTGTCTGTGCATTTCGACCTTAAAAGCTATTTGGCGATTTATTTATAGTTTGTCTGTAAGCCTTATTATACGATCTTGAGTTTGGCAAATTCGTTTAACTTATTCTTGAGTTTCGTTTAATTTGGTAAATTAAGTCGGGTTGTATTTGCGGATGTACTAAAGTGGGTACCGGCGGCGTGGGTGGGTCTCAGGGGAACGGTATATATACAGTAATCTATCGGTTTTCATTTTTAATTTAGGCTATAGGGCTCGTGGCTTTAGTCCACAACAAACAAGAGGTATCCTACAATGTTAAATATTAGTATAAATTTACCTATAGATACCATTATTAGTCCAAAAGGGGGAAGGTATACAGAATGTATTATCCAAACGGGGCAGTGAGGGAAAAACTACAAGAGATACATAACTTAACCTTACAGTTAAGGCATCACAATTTAGTAACTAATATTTTTGAATTGAAACTTCCTGTATCACTCAGACATATAAAGCTATATGCGACCTTATTTGACATCCGATGTAATTAATAAATAATACTACTTATTATGTACATACCTGACTTGTAAAACATTGACTTTTATGAATAAATATCTTGTATCTTGATACGGAAATTTGCTCTTAGGAGTCAGGAGACCGATTTTTGACCGGGTTCGATTCCCAGCCGTGCATAAGGCTTTTTTGAAAATCTTTTAAAATCATCCTCGTAAATAAGAGCAAATTTCCGTATTTCTTATAATAGTTTAGGATTTTCGGAGGTCGGTGGCAAACAAGTTTACGGCCCACTTGATGGTAAGTGGTTACCGTAGCCTATGGACGCTTGCAACTCCAGGGGTGTTACATGCGCGTTGCCGACCCTTTAAGAATTTATACACTCCTTTTTTGAAGAACCCCATACTGTAGTCCCTCGGACAGAAGATACATTTTCAGGAGTGTTATAAAACAAACATAACCTAACCTAACGGTTTCTAAACAATTACCTTTTAGCTATAGGCGCCTAAAAAGTTAACGGTTTCTTAGAAATCTGCAATCTGCGAAACAATGCATTCGGTGAAACGTTTGTCGGTAAAATAAGGGACTCCTATATTTAAATGTACCTTATAATGTTAGTCTGTAATAGTGGTGTAGACACCAAATAAAATAACCAAAAATTATGTTATTTTTCGAAAAAGGATCAAAAATATTGTCAAATAGAGAAAAAAGTAAAATAGGGGACTAAATAGTCACAAAGTTATAAGTGTTCAAAGTTTTAAGAGTACTGTCCCTTTTCCGCAAAACGCACCTTCATATGGAACGGTTGTCATTTACTATGACGCTCGTGGATCGTGACGTCACGATCCCCTAGCGTTTTCTTTCTCTAACAAGCAATATTAAAACGGTTTATATATGAGGGATTTTCGTCACCAGGCATATTTTTATGCCTTCTTTCTTTTGGAGTAATAATACATTTTGAGACTACACCTCTAATCTGTATGTATCTACACTATCTACTCGTACCTAAATATGGGCCCTGTTCCCTGAAGCAAATAGGTTATTAAACCAAAAATACAGTAAAAAAAATCGGTCAAGTGCGAGTCTGACTCGCGCACCGAGGGTTCCGTACAAACGTTCATACACCATACCCGTCACGTCATGTTCCCCATTCATTCTTGAACAATGTTAACAGCTCATAGTAGGAGTTACCGTTGTACAGCGCCATCTGCATTTTGGTACTTAGGTACATGCAACCTAGTATGTTTGTTTGTCAGCGATATTTTTTTATTACGCATACCGATTTCGATTATTATTCTTTTATTTGAAAGGAGGGACTTTTAACGATAATCTCATAGGAATATGAATACATAAAATTTCATGCAAAAGTAATAAAATTAGGAACAAAATTAAGAAATCTTTTTTGATAAATGAAAAAAATACGCTAGATAGAGGTATATTAAAACCTTGCCGTTTCATTGACCTACCTAGTTTTTTTGGTGAACGATAAAGAATATTTAGTATTGTAGGTATTGTATTGTGCTCAAACATATTACTTATATATCATATCACATTGTGAGCATGGATATGTAAATAATGATAAATGAAAATTGCGTTAGTAAAATAGTATATTAATAATGGTGATATTATTGACATTCGATGAATTCCATTTTCATTCCTGATTGTTGCAATTAACCGGCATGCATGAATTTGTGATTAATTTTCCATAATCAAATCACATAATATGTAACTCTACACATATTACCTACGCATGCCAAACATATTAAGGGTCAATGGTCTCTATTTTATTTATAAGATGTTTTGTATGTAAAATAATGTACATTATTACAGTTCCTGAAATACTTATTATTTGCACCGATTTCACGACTAACTCTAAGCGAATTGGTGCGTACCTAATACCTATTAAATTTCGTCTACATATTAAATGAATAAAAATAAAAAAGTCTTTCATTTCTTGCAAAAAAATAGATAAAAACTTCCTTTATGTTTTTACACTAGTTTAAAACGACAAAAAGAATATAAAATAATATGATTAATCTGCATCAACCACTCCGCAGTTGAAGGCGTCCTCCAAAGAAGTTCATTTTTACAAGCTTTTATTTAGTTTCACCTGTCCCGTTGTCTGTCTGTCTGTAATCAAATCTTGCAAGTTAAATTTGACCCACTTCCCGGTTTTCGATTGAGCTGAAATTTTGCATGCATATGTATATCGCATGACAATGCAATATGATGACATGGAGCTGATCTGATGCTGGAGCTGGTAGGTGGCCATAGGAAATCTGCAATAAAACGACACAACCCCATCGAGTTTGGGCTCGTTAGAATCGTCTCAATGAGTAGTTGATACAGAAAAGTACAGTCGGCAATAAAAACTTGTACCAAAAATGAAATTTTTGACAGAAACTTGTTTCCTATAATGGGCTGTTTGCATTCAACCTGGACCTTGGCCGTCAAAAATTCTTGTGAAATAAAATTATCAAACGAGCGAGCGAAGCGAACCAAGTTCTCTGTTTCAGCTTGGGCCGAAATTCGTTCGTATGTCCAGATGTTCCGCTGTCCGGCCGTTGTCTCTACAGGTCGCATTTCTCAACTGGTTTTCGTGAAATTTTGTGAGCAGGTTCAATAATTAGAATATAGAATGGAAGAAAGAAAGAAAGAAAATAAGTACGTTTATTTAGCATATTATAAAAATAAAAGACACAATTAATTACAGACATAATCATAACATGCTAAAATGGTCGCCACTCAGCTAATAATATAATAATACAGATTTTATTTTTTTGATTAAATTTTTCGTTTTTTGTTTTTGAAGAAATGGCTGGCTCGCCGTGTCTACATCTCGCAGAGCTACAAGTATACTTCGGTATTTATAAGGTTTACTGGCATTCTACAAATTAAGCTACAGTGACGTTAATAAACATAATGTTGCGGTTTCGGATTTCAAAATTCAAATTATTATCTTCCGTACATGTTTAATCAAAATGCAGGGTCAGTGCTCCAGTGAATGAACGGATCCAGTGAATGAACGAAAACCTGCGTATTTGCTTAAATTAAGAGTTCTGTATATTTCTAGCATACCGGGTATTTTTTCTCGATTAGAAGCAGTAAGGATTTTGTAACATTTATATCAACTCAGTCGCAACTGTTACTAAATGAGCGAAGCTTAAAGTTGACGGGATATGGGCGTGGATTTTTTGTATGAGCGGGTACAGGAGGACAAAAATGTCACCTTTTTAGGGTTCCGTAGCCAAATGGCAAAAAACGGAACCCTTATAGATTCGTCATGTCCGCCTGTCTGTCTGTTCGTCCGTATGTCACAGCCACTTTTTTCCGAAACTATAAGAGCTATACTGTTGAAACTTGGTAAGTAGATGTATTCTGTGAACCGCAATTTTCACACAAAAATCGAAAAAAAAACATTAAGTTTTAGGGGTCCCCATACTCAGAACTGAAACTCAAAAAAATTTTTTTCATCAAACCCATACGTGTGGGGTATCTATGGATAGGTCTTCAAAAATAATATTGAGGTTTCTAACATATTTTTTTTCTAAACTGAATAGTTTGCGCGAGAGACACTTCCAAAGTGGTAAAATTGGTGGTCCCCCCCCTGTAACTTCTAAAATAAGAGAATGATAAAACTAAAAAAAATATATGATGTACATTACCATGTAAACTTCCACCGAAAATTGGTTTGAACGAGATCTATAAGTAGTTTTTTTTTAATACGTCATAAATCGTAAACCGCAATTTATTTCACGGAACCCTTCATGTGCGAGTCCGACTCGCAATTGGCCGCTTTTATTTGATGTGCCGTTGTACTAGTTTTATAAACTTGAGACTTATGGTTGAAACGTTAGCGACTTGCTGGCTCGGCTGAAATTCAGCAGTCCACGTTTACAGAAAGTGAAATAAAATAAAATATTAAATTTGGTGTATATAAAAAAAAACTGGCTTATCTACAGTGATGGGTCAAAGTTATGGGATAGGAATAAAATGTGATTAGTTCTTACAACTTGTTTATTTCTAGAATCGTCGACAAAGTTTTCCCTTTATGGAATATGCAAACCACCGTGTTTCAGGAACAAAATCCTTAATACACCTTAAGTTATAGGTTGTTACACTCGGTAGAGCTTGCGTGTAATCTGTTCGTGAGTGATTTACAATTCCAGGAGGCCTACCAGAAATAAATGTTAGTCCCTACGTGTTTTATGCCATCATTAATGTAACTTATTCAATGCTGATTCCCTACTGGTAATAAATGCTTAGCACCGACCTTCACACTGTAGTTATACTGCTCTGTAACCTTGCAGATGGCGGAGTGTCAGTCGCTGAGCATCTCTTCTCTCCTCGGTGTTTAGATCAGGAGGAACATGAACTCGTCGTTGACGTGAAGAAAGTGCGCTTCTATGAAGCCCACAATTAAATGGGTGAACCCCCCATTATCTCCATATGGGCAACTTAAAGGAGAATCCTTCAAACTCTTCAATGTTACAGCGTTACAGGAACAAAAATTGTATAAGAACAAGAAAAAAACAAACAAACAACCCTCTTCGACTGAAAAGAAACAAATTGACTTCATTAGTATTGAATCTATGTGGAAAATAACCCACGCTGAATAAGATGTTGAGTAATTCCATCTTACCAGTCGAACGCTCAAAAATGGATGACTAATTCAGACTGTCGAAACCCTCCCTTCCAGCTGTATCTGAGGCTACCATTTGCTAGAAAGAGCACCACATGGTCAGAAACTGATGATAACTTGGTTGCTTATGCAAATTTTGAAGAATAGCTACTTACATGGAGCCGATGTTGAAGATACAACTATTTCGCCATCTCCCTGGCACTGCCACCAAAAAACTCACAAAATGTGAACCAGTCCGTGCTGAGACCCGATGCAAAATGAATGCACTTCCTCTAACTCCCCTAGGCCTCCATTTCAGATTTCCTCTCTGCTATGTCATTTCCTATTATCTCCCAGGCTTGACATTTACTATACCAGCGCAGAAGAAATCAATTACCCACTTTTGTATTTATTAAGGAATACCATTAGCTTTTAAATACAGACATAATGTCATTATTATGAAGTTAATTTATTTTTGTTCTTTTTTTACAATTAACAATTTAAATTGATTGTTTCAATAATTGATATTCCTTAAAAAACATCTTTAACTTCCCAAAATTCCACATCTCTCATATTGCTGGCAACTCAAAACAATTAATCACTTCTCTTATTGGTTGATGTTTCTTTTTAATTATAATTGGTAATTACTTCAATATTGCCAGCACTATGAACTAATGTTGTACCTAGAAAATATATCTAAGCCAGCAACCATTTGAGGCATTTAGTTTATCGCCGAATTTGTAATCGATATAGCCAAATGCTATTCATAAAAAAGAAATGTTAATCAAAATTCTACCATGTTACAGGTGTGTGGTTTTTGGAAATCATAAGAGCGAAATTGTGCTATTAAAAAATCGTTTTAAGTTATTTTAGTTTAGATTCTCGTTTTTTAGTAGGTGTTCTATAACTAGAATTAAAAACCGCCTAAATCCAGTGAATGAACTGGAGTGTTCATTCACTGGCAACGACTGTTTTAATATTTTCGCAATATCTTATGTTCTAGTGATTGTAATCAGATTTAGTTATTATTAACATAACCACCAATGGTTTGTCCATCGTTGGTCCAGTGTTCGAACAAACCTCATTTTCAAACAAAGTTAGTTCATTCACTGGTGTATAGTTTTTCAGTAAATGAACATCGACCGATAATACCTAGTTCATTTATTGATTTTAGGAACCAGTTAATGAACGAACATTTGTTACAGTTTTTTAACTGTTTTAGAAAAAGTAAACCATTAACTACTATCCCGTGTGTTGTTATATCGAGATACTCCAAAAAAATTGCAAAACAGCAATTTAAATAAATAAACCAAACCTATAACAGTAGTTCATTCGCTGGGTTTTAGTTGTTCATTTACTAGAAAACCGTGTTCATTCACTGGTGATTTTCCATTTTTCTGCTTAAAAGGTCATATAACTTAAAATTATGGAAACTTATTGCAAAAGCAAAGTAATTTAAGCAAACTAGAATACTTGATTGAGCTGTTCAAACTGTCATAGCCGATATTTAGTACAGCTATCTTGCATAAAACAATTTTTGAAGTCAAAAATATCCTTAAGTGTTCTCACTGGTGCACTTACCCTACCTAGTGTGGGATATATTATAGCCGCTATTATAAACCTATAGTTTTATATCTGCACATAAACAGAATTCGTAACAATAGAAGCTATCTGAGCTCTCAGTTCAGTTCCAATTAATCATTGTAGAGCATTTCACAGAGATTTAAATCGAGGAGTATCGTTCTAGTTTTGTACAAATGAGGAGCAACAATCACCGTTAATTTCTATTGAGTGTGTTTACCGAGCGCGTATCAATGGCACGCAACAATGGCGCTCAACAGTCAAGTGTAACAATTCAGCTCGGGGTGTAGGTAGTGACGGACAAAGGCGGGGAGGTTGGGGCTTTAGATACGCGGAGCGGGAGCGAGCGCGAGAGCGTGTAGAGAGGAGCAATGTTTTGCCGAGCGCGTATCAATGGCGTTGGCGCGCAACAATGGAGCTCAACAGTCAAGTGTAACAATTCAGCTGGGGGTGTAGGTAGTGACGTACAAAGGCGGGGAGGTTGGGGCTTTAGATACGCGGAGCGGGAGCGAGCGCGAGAGCGGGTAGAGAGGAGCAATGTGTTTGCCGAGCGCGTATCAATGGCGTTGGCGCGCAACAATGGAGCTCAACAGTCAAGTATAACAATTCAGCTGGGGTTGTAGGTAGTGACGGACAAAGGCGGGGAGGTTGGGGCTTTAGATACGCGGAGCGGGAGCGAGCGCGAGAGCGGGTAGAGAGGAGCAATGTGTTTGCCGAGCGCGTATCAAAGGCGTTGGCGCGCAACAATGGCGCTCAACAATCAAGTGTAACAATTCAGCTGGGGGTGTAGGTTGTGACGGACAAAGGCGGGGAGGTTGGGGCTTTAGATACGCGGAGCGGGAGCGAGCGCGAGAGCGGGTAGAGAGGAGCAATGTGTTTGCCGAGCGCGTATCAAAGGCGTTGGCGCGCAACAATGGCGCTCAACAATCAAGTGTAACAATTCAGCTGGGGGTGTAGGTTGTGACGGACAAAGGCGGGGAGGTTGGGGCTTTAGATACGCGGAGCGGGAGCGAGTGCGAGAGCGGGTAGAGAGGAGCAATGTGTTTGCCGAGCGCGTATCAATAGCGTTGGCGCGCAACAATGGCGCTCAACAGTCAAGTGTAACAATTCAGCTGGGGGTGTAGGTAGTGACGGACAAAGGCGGGGAGGTTGGGGCTTTAGATACGCGGAGCGGGAGCGAGCGCGAAAGCGGTTGGAGAATTTTAGAAGCAATGTGTACAAGGGTAGCGTAAGCAGTTAAAAGGTCACCGAAGCTGTAGACTCGTGTAGCGGAAGCGAAGGTATTTACATACCTAGAGCGTAATTGGTACACAGCAAGTAACAATTACATTTCTTCAAGTTCTTTGACGTGACTTGACTTCCAATTACTGATTCGCCAAGCAAAATGTGTAAACAGGAAACAAATTACCCATACGAAATTTAATAAACGTAACGGTACGGTAACTTGGTACGAATAAACTGTTCAACCACTTCCAACAACTATCCGCTCTCCGCTTATCTCCGACCGCAGCCCTAGCGTGCGGCTCGGAGCGATATGAAATTTCATTAACGAGGGTCCGCACTCGCAAGACGCGCGAACCCGCGAATAATTCACACGCGACCTACAAATAACGGCAACCCTAGCGCTAGGGCTGACTCACGCCACTTATTAGGTGTTGTGAATAATGGTGCACATGAAGGAAAATACACATTGTTAATCTACACATTTGGTTGGTAGCTGCCTACAATTGGCTATAGGTATGTATGCCTATAGGAAATCTGGTTTGCATTAGGTGTGACGGATAGGTATTATCTATACTACAATATAGGTAGGTATAGATAGGGTAACACATAGCACAAAGGGCAGTCAGATAACTAATGCATAAATTATGGGACTTCCAGGAATGAGGTAATCATGATTAGGTACATATTTAAAAATACTAATAATAAACAACACTTATACAATATAAATAGCAATAATAAATAAATATTTGGGAACAATCTTACACAAATCGACCTAGTCCCAAACTAAGCAAAGCCGACGATAAACATACTTATATATGTAGATAAATAAATAAATACTTAAATACATAGAAAACATCCATAATCAGGAACAAATATTTGTGCTCATCACACAAATAAATGCCCTTACTGGGATTCGAACCCGGTACCTCCGGCTTCGTAGGCAGGGTTACTACCAACTATAGGCTACAGAGGTCGTCTAATATTTATTAATACTTTGTAGTTATCTAATGCTTTAATTATGTCGGATATATTTAGTGCAAGGAAAGAGTACAATGTTTAACCGAACAGTATACAGGGTGGCTGGTAATTCGACCTATTCCTTGAAAGGTGTTATACTAGAGCATAATTTGCAACAATTTATGTCCAGTCAACCAGGGGTCGAAACTCGCTGGTTTCCGACTTATTCGAGTTTTTAGTTTGTATGAAAAAAATTCTCCTTGCAGCCTTAACTGGTGATTGTGACAAAAGTACTTCCATTTGGATGGTAAAAAAACATTTTTGTCACAATCAGCACTTTAAGGCAATGCGATTTTTTTTCAAACCAACTAAACTCGAAAAATAAAAAAAAATCTTGTTTTGACCCCTGGTTGACTGGACATAAATTGTTGCAAATTAGCTCTAGTATAACCCCTTTCAAGGAATCACCTGCCACCCTGTATAACTACTTACTTATTCTGCTGCCTGTTTCATATTCATACACGAATCAGCCTTCAGCCACGTGACATTGAACAAAATAGAAAAAAAGCTCGCCCCCGAACAAGCATTACTCCAAAAAATAACTGACAACCCTATCTGGCGGTTTCCTCACGCCCCTCTGGCCGCAAACTGAGTTATTTATCGCCCCCTCCCCCCACAGGAACAGGAAATACCCGCACGTATTTTTACTGCCGGTTGAAAGAGCGACATCTCTCGAGGGGTGGCCGCACTGGGCATTCACTCAAGAACTCCGATTTCGAGGATGCCGTCCCTTTCGCGCGCTCCTTCCGCAACCGAAGTGGGACAAGGGAAAGACGAATTCGATTTCCCAATCGGAATACCCTTCGCGCCTGACTGACGTGTCCATTTATGCAAACTGACTTCATTTGTTTTAGGGTCGCACTGTGACATAGTCAGTTTGAGTTTAAAATTATCGTCGACGCTGTTGAAACTCGCTGAAATTACCGCAGTATTTTAACAATAGGTATATGTTAAAATAACGAGCTGTCGCTAAGCGGTGTTTATTATAAGTCGGCTTTGAATGGGGAAGGAAATCTTCCAGAATAGGTTGATAAGAGGCACAGTGCGTCATTGTTTTCGCAATGCCTCACTGTATTTGCGGTCTGTATGGCTGTTTGTTAGTCAATTAGTGGCTTAGCCGTGTGCGTTCACCGGAAACGGTTTTTTTATTGGCTCGCTTTGTTGTTAAGAGTATAGGTAAAACATTATAATTAACACAGTTTAAACCGCACGTCGATAAGCAGTGCGCAAACAGCTTCAAGGATAATAACATCGTATATAAAACCGGGTGAACATTCAATTAATACCGTGAAAAGCTTGTTGATTTAAATAAATCGAAGGGTTATCGAGGCATAAATGATTTTGAAATTAAAAAAGGAATCAGCGCTCCCCTGTCTCCCCTTGGGTATGTGTGCCACTAGCCCCTTCCCCTTTTTTCGTGGCGCTCGGTGACACCTCACGGGTCAAGTGCGGGGAGGCAGGGGACGCTAATTCCACGCGCGTGACCGCACCCCGCGCTCCCCACGGACTGAGCCCGTGCGGTAAGTCCGATTCGTCGTGTCACAAATTGTTTTGACTTATTCAATATTCAAATTCAAAAATTTTAATTAATAAATAGTGTTAGTATACAATTGCTTATCCTAAGTTAGTCAGTTAAATCTAATATTATAATATATTATACACAGAGCCTCTCATGTGCACCGAGTCCCAGTGCTTCCACACAGCGCAGGCAGGAGACTCCAGCACCAGGCGCACGAGGATGTTGGAGCTGTCACGCACGCGGCGCATCAATATTACCACGATTCAAATCATTCCGCCTTCGACCGCTTTACTGCGCATATTATGGATAAGGTTTTTCTTCATTTACAATATCATGCCAGCTTCAGATGTTTCAGCTGTGAAGTATAATACCACGTAAAGCGCCCAGTAAACTTAAAGTGGTTGTTTACCGACAATACATTTGAGTTATCGTTTTTTTAGATTTGGTATGATATTGGCTTGCAAATAATATAACCGTCGAAATGATTTTCTCGGAAGACCACATTTTGAGGTAGGTACTTAGGTATATATATTATAGCCCCACGTTAGGTACAGTACAGTAGGTAATTTTGACAAACTAAAAGCATTACAAAGTTATCAATCAACAACTTGCCTAACCAAATGTTCAAATAAAATAATGTACCTAACTAACACTATCAACATTTTTAGCTTATCAGCCGTGAAATAACTGATGTATTTTTTTTACCTTTTATTAGTAGATAGGATAGGTTAAAAAAAAAAAAAAAATTACTGTTTATTGCAGTAATTTAATTGTTACAAATTTGTCTACTAATTGCTTAGCGCAATCTCAATTTTTCAAGATTATTTGCTATTATCTATCACATTTCTAAGTTTAATCTATATAACTTAACTTATTTATATAATATAAGTGTTCGCATAACAAAACTAATTAATGTAATTAATTAATGTAATTGTGTACAGTCAGGGGTAATAATATACGTACATAAATAACGACATAAATATCAGGACTCTATTGTCAATGTCATAAAGGCGTGTACAGATATTTATGTCCTTATTTATGTATGTATATTATTACCCCTGACTGTACTGTAGAGATTTGATTTTTAAGCGGGCGGGCCATACAAAACGAACAGCTTCTTTATTTAACTTTAAATAGCAGGTTTAATAAGCTGGCAGATAAATAAGTTGAATGGTCATTCTACTGCAATCCGTGGTGGGGCCGTTGTATTAAAACCCAACCCAATCACTAAAGTAAATAAATAAAGTAATAATAAATATTTGCAGACAATCTTACACAAATCGACCTAGTCCCAAACTAAGCAAACCTTGTACTATGGGTACTAGGCGACGATAGGCATACTTATATAGATAAATAAATACTTAAATACATAGAAAACATCCATGAATCAGGAACAAATATTCGTGCTAATCACACAAACAAATGCCCTTAACGGGATTCGAACCCAAGGACCTCTAGCTCTACCAACTAGGGTCACTACCAACTATAGGCTAAACTGGTCGGCCGAGTATTCTTCCAAGTAGTCATCGACCTCGTACCTAATTAACTGTGGCTCTACCCTGAGATCCCATAAGATATTACCCTTAGTTTAATTTCAGCATAGAAGAAAGTTTCACATTTTTGTTAATGAAATAAATAAATAATGTGACTGACGATGTCGAAACGGGCTCTTCAGCAATGGGAGCGGCCCTCCAGCCGTTTCCCTCTGGGTTTGCGTTCATACGTAAAAATAAAAAGGCCGATCTGGCTCGCGCCGATTAGCGCGCCCGGGGAAATTAAAAGTATTTTATTCCGCCATTAATTCCCCTTTTGTTTGTTATGAATAATGCCCGAGATATGGGGCATATTTCACGACGGGGCGTGTTGAACTTAAGAACTATGTTTTGTGACGCGCTAGAGGGGTTGATGCGGCGTAAACTTGTGGTTTTGGATTAAAATTTCAAATAAGACTTTCAATCAAAGAAGCCTTCAGCGCTTTTTTGTCATAACTATGTTACTTTGCTTGTCTTTCACTAAGTTACTACTTTTGTAATTTACTAATAATATTTGGGAGGGGGGACAAAACTGGTTGGCAACATCTGTTGATTGGATATCTGGGATCTATCTATACAATATATATCAGAAGTCAGAATGCGGTGCGCTATTTTTGCAAATGAAACTCCACTGAGAGCCCGGTCTAACAGGACGGTATGCTGCAACCCACCTTCTAGGTCTCTCACTGTCAACACAGCACATTTTCTGAAGCACTGACGACCTGAATCACTTAAGTACCAGGAAAAAAACAATACCGTTTGTGATAACCTGTCACTGTTGAAGTGTATATGTCACCGTTAGATTGTGAAAACCGTCAGTTTATAATCTAACCCGTTATATTGTAAACTGACGGAATATTGTGAACTGCTAAAATAATTCATAATTTTACGCATTCATTTTCGTTAGTTTATAAACTAACAATGTCATATCGTCAAATTGTAAACTGAATCAAATTTGCCTGATTTAGAACGCAACATGTGCGCTGTTTGGTTCAGCGAATTATTCCACTTGCATTAGTTTCCACTTACGTCAGAACATGATTGTTTTTTTTTTGTTATTCAGACATTTTCTTCCATTTATTTCGGCACCCAGCAGTGTCGACGGAGCCCCGCTGTGCGGGGCTCCTATTTCTGGGCGCTTTGCCCTTCGGGCAACTGAAGATACCTAACTAACCTAACCTACCTAGTCTTTGTGTACGTTCCGTAGCAAGCCGATTTGATCTCAGTTCACAATTTGACGATTCGACATTGAAAGTTTATAAACTAACGAAAAAGATTGCGTTAAATTGTGAACGGTTCTGGCAGTTCACAATATTCCGTCAGTTTACAATATAACGGGTAAGATTATAAACTGACGGTGTTCACAATCTAACGGTGACATATACATAGGTACACTATACTTATGTTTTGGGATGTATCACGTACAAAAATATATCCTGCAAATTCCTTGCAACAGATTCCAAGAATTTGCGGAGCATAACCCGCGGTTTATTAACCGCGACCACCTATTTACAACATACATATAAGTAGGTACTAGGAAATCGTGCTCTCAATAATTGTCATATTTATTTCTATTTTCGTAAACAACATCACCGCCTCTCTCGTTATAACATATATTCATTAAGTATCTGTCTATTAAAATAATATTGAGAATTTGAGAGGTTTGTTTACGGCAACAAAATATTACTGAGATAGGTAGATGGCGTCCTAGCGAATGGCCGAAAGGGATGAAGGTAAAATTAAGCTGACTAAATTGAGAAGTATCAGAAGACTAATAAATCCTTGACATCTCATGTCCTATGAAATGTATTCGTGTTATATTATGTTAACGTCAGTTTCAATTGAGACTTTGACAGCGGGTGACAACCAAAAAAAACCGGCCAAGTGCGAGTGGGACTCGCGCACGAAGGGTTCCGTACCATTATCTATAAAAAACTATTTTATTCTGTGTTTTTAGTAGTTGTTGTTGTTATAGCGGCAAACAGAAATACATCATCTGTGAAAATTTCAGCTGGAACTATCACGGTATCAGTGAGATAGAGATACAGCCTGGTGACAGACAGACGGACGGACGGACAGACAGCGGAGTCTTAGTAATAGGGTCCCGTTTTACTCTTTGAGTATACGGAACCCTAAAAAGCCTATACGCGATAAAGGGACAGGAAATTCGACAGTGTATCTCGATGCCACTTGTGTCTATCATCTTTGTCACTCATGTCATGTGTGTATGTATGTGCTGGAGAGTCCCTCTATATATCCTTTCTCTATAAAATATTACTATAAAGGTTTCTATATTTGATAGTGCATTCACATGCCCGCAATGTGCGAGGACCTTCACTAAGAAGATTGGCTAAGTCACATGACCGTCAACAACATACCTGAACGCAGTCGCTGTGGCCGAAATCGGCCATGACTAAGTACACCATCAGTGCATGAACGACGCACGAGATAAACGTCCGATTCAATTCCCATCTATTCCGAAGTGTTCTAATTAAGTAGAGAGATTCGCTAATTCTGGGCTAACAATCTCAACATATTTGGGGGTGTATCCTCGTCTAGTTTCGCGCGACATATGTCGAATACAATACGTGTAGTGTACAGTCGCATGACTTCCGCGGAATGGGTCAGCAGTCGCACATGCCAGCTGGTATTCAGCACACACTACAAACCAACCAGTAGGATATACTATACTTACGTTTAGAGACCTTTTACATCTCTACAATTTAATTTTGGACCTTAACGACTCTTTAAATCTCGCATTACTTTTATCTTTCTTTCTTTTGTCTTTACTTAAGTATTAGTTAATTGTAGGATAAGTTTATTGGAATAATAGTGCACTACGGAGACTCCTGAGAAATCTATTGCTGTATTTGTCGGTTGTTTCATTGTGGCTGAGTATGTATTATCAACCCGCGATTAGAATGGGATTGGAGGATATTAAAAACGTCAAAGTTTATATGAACTGACAGCTATTCCATTCCATTTGTGGTTCAATTTTTTCCTTTGGAGGTACGAACGCTAAACATGTACGACTCCCCCGACACAACCAACATATTAAGAACCATCTCAACAGACAACACATTCGATTTAAAGAAACCGCACTAAAATCGGTTTATCCGTTTGGGAGGTATGATGCCACAGACTGACACAGATACACATGTTAAACTGATAACACTCCTCGTTTTCTTCGGGGCTTAAAAAGAGCCCTCTAGGCCTCTTTGTATATAGAGTACCTTTTCGACTCGAAAAAGGAGGGTTCTCAATTCGTCAGAATCTTTTAGGTATATTTTATACATGTTCAGATTACTCGAAAACGGCTGGACCGATATGGAAACCATTTTTTGTTAGGGTTCCGTAGCCAAATGGCAAAAAACGGAACCCTTATAGATTCGTCATGTCTGTCTGTCTGTCTGTCCGTCCGTATGTCACAGCCACTTTTTTCCGAAACTATAAAAGCTATACTGTTGAAACTTGGTAAGTAGATGTATTCTGTAAACCGCATTAAGATTTTCACACGAAAATATAAAAAAAAACAATAAATTTTGGGGTACTAAGAACTGAAACTCAAAATATTTTTTTTCATCCATCCCATACGTGTGGGGTATCTATGGATAAGTCTTCAAAAATGATATTGAAGTTTCTAACATAATTTTTTTCTAAACGGAATAGTTTGCGCGAGAGACACTTCCAAAGTGGTAAAATGTCCCCCCCCCTGTAACTTCTAAAATAAGAGAATGATATATCTAAAAAAATATATGATGTACATTACCATGCAAACTTTCAACGAAAATTGGTTTGAACGAGATCTAGTAAGTAGTTTTTTTTGAATACGCCATCAATCGTAAAAAGCAATTTATTTAACGGAACCCTTCATGTGCGAGTCCGCCTCTCACTTGGCCGCTTTTTTACACTTAAAGCGATTTGGGTACTGATCTGAAGTCGGTTAACTGCCAGGAACCCGTCCATCACTGCCTACGCCGTAGTCGCTTTCCGCCACATACGATAAATACCACGGGGTCGGCTACGTGCGTAGCGCGTAGCGATTCTAGGCAGTGAATGTTAAAAACTTTGTTTTTACATACATACATACCATCACGCCTTTATCCCTAAAAGGGGTAGGCAGAGCACATGAAACTTGTGTTCCAGTGCCACTTTTAGCATAAATGTGGGTATAAAGGATCGACAAAATGTGATGTTGCAGTGATAGGTTGCTAGCCCATCGCCCACAACACACTTCAACCCTGTTCCCTTAGTCGACTCTTACGCCACCCACGGGAAGACAGGGGGTGGTGCTATTCTAACCCGACACCACACGGGGATTTGTTTTTAGCAAATTATTATTTTGAAGGGTCAAGTTATGCTAGATAAAGCTCTCATATCTAATACGAAATGTTCTGTGTACACAGTATAGATTGCCGGATCATCGCATTTGCGCCATCTATTACATACTCGTACATAACAAGGAAGACGATTATTTACGATATACGATTTTGTGACACGACTGAAGGGCTTATGATTTATGATACAGTACAGGTTAATGAAAAAATACGAATGATTTGTATTTATTTTTATTTGTATTTATGGTTTCGTTACATGGATTTTAATATTAAATATAATGTCTATGTATCTACTGTATGTATCCAAGATATAGGTTTAAAAATCTTTATTTTAGTGGGTAACGATTCTTTAATAATTATAAGTTCATGTACGGGTTATGTTTTCAACTTAACTGTACCCTAGTTAAGGTAAAATTAAGAAACGTTAACTTTGTCATGTGAGTAACGAAAATTAGCCATACATTTATACGGCTAACATTCGTTACTCTCATGACAAAGTTAACGTTTCCTAATTTTACCTCCTTACCTAAATTAGCCATACATTTATACGGCTAATATTCGTTACTCACATGGCAAAGTTAACGTTTCTTAATTTTACCTTAACTAGGGTACAATTTATTTGAAAACAACCCATTATACCTAAGTATTAATTATTAACAGAAACGTCGAAGGATATCGTAGGTCGTAGGTGTAATGTTTGTTAAATCTCCACACATGTGAAAGAATGTTGTTTATCGGCCTAAAGCAATAAACAGACTTTTTATAGTATGTACAACTATTTAGTTCCCTCGCCATAACCAGAACGTCAAATAAGCAGTTATTTTTATGAACAAACGCCGAAATAAAAAAGGGAGACGTAACAGGCTCGGCGAGGGGAGCGAATAAACTTGTCCATAAATCAATTTTAAGCAAAGTGAGAAGAGAACCGTTTCTTCGTATTTTTGCTGTTCGTGAGTTATACAAATTGTTTTATATTTTATAAAAAGTTATTAATGGTCTCGAAACTTAACGTCAGCTAGAGTGTTCGTCAGGAGCGATATCATGTGTTGTAAAATATATGTAGGTCAATTTATAAATTACTACGACAATGTTAATTGAGTGAAATAGAAACTAAAATAGACGCAGGTACTTACAAATTACTGACCCCGGTATCTACGCGATCGAAAAACAAAGTGGTATAAATCCGTGGCCGCCCCTCTACGATCAATTATTCAGGTGCTACGAGCGCTACGAGTGCTACGATCGGCTACGGTGTCAGTATGAGTAAGCTCAAGCCGGTCACAAGATTTATGTGTTTTCTTTAAAAATAAGTGGTACCTGCATCGTAGCGAGCAGACAATGCCTTGCCTCGCCCTGCGCCGTGCGTGCCCCCCTCCCGCGCCCCGCGCGACCCCTCGCCCGCCCGAGGGGCGTCAAAGGGAGCACGTCTAATATTTCCGGGACTGCTGTCGACAAAAGATCCCCTTTCATTGAATCAAGGATATAATCCATAAAAGAACCTCTAAAGAGTAGATTTGTTTCGCCGAACCATTTAGTTAAAGGATCCCAACCATCTTTTGTTTCATTTCGTTACCTAATATATTTCCCATCATGAATTTCAATTTGTTTTTCCACGGATCAAACGAATAATTCCGTCTCGAGGTACCACCTACATACTAATTTATCTTGATTGATTTATAAGAAAATTGGGTTACCTACTGCATTTCTTTTAACGGTGAGATCTTTTAAAACGTCTTAAAATAAAATGTATTCAATTTTATTGCCGCGTTATTGGTATAATAACGATCGTGTTATTATCGGGCCGAAGGCAGATAGGCGGTTATCGTTAAACATCTGTCAAAATGGCTACCGGTTCTCTCCCGAATTATAGCGAGCTTCTGAACTTTGTGTATGTTTACCCTAACGGGAATGTATAATATATTACCCGCGAGATGCGAGATTAAACTCCTCGCGCTGACTTGACTCGGGGTGACAGCTGCATTCAGATGCAAGATTAACATTATTTTAGGGGCGCTTCGTCGCGCTGTTTGTTAGTCTCTTTGTTCATACCAAACCCTCACAATAAAAGAAGTAGTAATAAAATGCGACATATTGCGGGAATATTGGTCGCAGGCAGTGCAGCGGCTGTGATCTCCGCGCTATGAAAACGTGGCTCAGCACAACAGTTGACTCGGAACAGTTGCACACGGGCCCACTACAATAATGGCGGGCGCGCGAGGGGGAGGGGCGCGGGGGCGCCGGGCCCTGTGACGATGCAGTTTGCACCGCGGCCTCCTCCAACCTTCACCAACTCGCGCCCGTGTTCTTGGGAATCGTTTTAAATTCAAGAACCGCAAACCACTCCGCGAACAACACTAAACCCTAGCCGCACCCGCATAAGAATCAAAATCTTATTGCTAAGTTTTTATAAGTCATTTCGAAAATGGAACACGTCGTCACCGCAACCGAAGGTTTAAAACTCTATGCGGATGTCGGAAAGCTCAGAATCGTATAAATAATGTAAAAATGGTAGCAATCCTTGGTGTGAGTGCGGAGGTGAGAAATACATTAGCGGTGCCGTTTTCTATTGGTCGCCGCTCCCGTGTTGATATTAAGCAGTCCACGTGGACTGCTCCGAGTTCTTCTGTCTCGTTTTATTACTGCGGTCGGTTCAATATCCATCTCGTTCTAATCTACAACGAAACGTGGAATGTCATGTCCGGAGTTGTTCAGAAAGTCGTGAGCGTGCATCGTGCTTCGAACTTCGTTTTCATTCGATAAGGGCGCAAGCAATTGCGAGCGGCTTACGAAATTAAGTTTGAGCTCCTTATAATATAATTCAATTTGTAACGTAGGCTGGGGCACTTAGGACAGGGTAGGCGCTGTCGAATATTGATAAGCATTTTTAAGTCAATTAAGGTTGTAAGCTAAAAGCGGTTGTTGCTACATTTAAATTATCGGCCGGCATTCAAATAACGCAATTTTTTTCGTGTCGGCACGATTTATTTATAGTTACTTATATGTTATGGTGGGTATAATAATGCGGCGTGGGCGATGCGATACAACGCGTATCGAATATTCATTCACTTAGTCACGGTCATCGGTTTAGTGAACATTTTATAAGTTTTATTGGACGCGCCGACCGGTGTCGTTGCACTATGTAGTACAGCGACACGACAGGATGTACCTACTACTATCGACGTGATTTAATTATTTATTTGGGTTATTAATTATTGAAAAGGTTGATAGCATCAATCAACTTGATACCCATTAGTATAAAGTAGACGTTACACAAGTAATCGTATTTACTAGACACGACTAGATAGGTCTTAGTCACGATCACGCACCACTGAACGGCTACCTATATCGATATGATGACAACTAGGTATTAGGCAGTTATTTTAATTCCTATAAGACAAGTCAGGAGTTAGGAGTCAGACACGTATGACACGAGTGGACCTACGCGTTAATTGTGGTAGAGTAGGTAGGCAATTTTGTTTGCCTTTAATCGCAAATATTCGATAGACTTCATGGCGTTTAAGTAATTAAGTAGGTTGAAACTATACAGTGACCGGGTTCATTTCACGTCATCATCAAGTCAGGCAAACTATTTGAACGCACTTTTAAGGTGTAGGTACTCCAATTAATGTATAGGTTTAATGTATGTATTATTACTTATTACATTAGAGCTTATAATAATACTTACATTACACACCTATACGTGTTGCAGAAATTCCCCCAGCTCAAGGGCGATTAAACGCTAAATATGTAACTTGAGACTTAGTTTATTAGGTACCTACCGCCTGTGATGTGCAAAAAAAATGTACTGACTTAACCCTAGCCTGGATGGAAGTAGAATTTACTACCGCATTTGTAGCGGGCGGTATTTGTCGTTTAATAGCCCAGGGGTGCCGTAAATAAAGTAAGGAAAGTATGAACTTCAGAAAACTGATTGTACCGATTTAGCTGTTTTGTTGAACTGGAGCGTCACCTATTGAGAGTATAGTGATGTTCGGATGATTGTGCCATCTAGCGTTAAACCACGAAATATTTAGAATGTCAGTTAGCTCCCGACGAAGTTACAGCGTAAAATTATAGATGGCAGCATAATATACATTACTATACGAGACGGGATAAAGGCTGACAGGTGATGATTTATACAATTATTATTTTATTTAAAAATATGCTTTTAAAGCCTAACAAAACTATATCGATTTTTAGTATATTATGGTTTAATCGGTGTGCTGCTTTAGTTATATGTAGTTCGATATTTTATATGGTAACATTACTGTCACCAAAGTCACCAAAGTGTCAAATTGACATAAAGCAGAGCATAGTTGGTTGTCACTTGTCATTTTGGTTGGCGTCTGTATTTTTTGTTGGATTTGCTGGTCTAATTTGAATATATTCTAATAAAATAAAAATATAATATTATTATAAATGACGTCAGAATAAGTAATTTGTCACTCATATATAAAATAACAATAGTGATTGGTTCGTTTCCTAATATTATGAAGTTCACTTGACTAATTCCGGTTTGTTACCTTGTTATACAAAATTAAAACCAGACATGCATTTATTATTTGTTTAACCATGGCGCCGCGTATCATTTTGTTATTTAGTGGCAAAAGGAAGTCTGGGAAGGATTACTTAACTGATCATTTGCAAAAATTGTAAGTGCTACGTACCTAGCATCGTTTAACGATAAACATATATCATTCTAGTGTTTTGTAATCATATTTATGCTCAAAGCACGCACATTGGCACTTAAATCTTGCATTCATGCATATCAATTGTGTTTCTAGTTTTTGAGCTCTGTTTAATACATATAGCTTGAAACAATATTTGGTGGTGTATGAACTTCCCCAAAATTTGGCAGAGTATCTAAAAATGCGCACATTTTTTTGTAGATATAGCGCAAACGAGACTTGAACACATGAAAAAGGCTTATTCTCCTGTTGAATTAAAACACACTGTCATATCTTGTTATTTCATTGAGAATCCTATTAAACATATATTATGTTCCGATTAAAATCATCTCATTGAGATGTATGAAAATAGATGCAGCTTCAATATAATTTCCATGCAAGGACAAGGTGTACTCATTTTATGTGCTCTTGAATTTATTCTCTATACAATATTATAAAACCGAATTAGCGCTGGGTGGATGAAATGGCGACAGGTCTCCGGAACAATATGCGATGGCAGAATGCCTCCTAGGTTAAAGGGCAAAATCTATAAGACCATTGTGAGACCTGTCGTCATGTATGGATCGGAATGTTGGGCCTTAAAGGTGACGGATGAAAAGAGATTGCATGTAACGGAGATGAGGATGTTAAGATGGATGTGTGGTGTGACGAGGATGGACCGAATAAGAAATGTGTATGTAAGGGGAAGCCTAAAAGTAGCACCTATCGCGGATAAATTGAGGGCCAATCGCCTTGCGTGGTATGGGCACGTAATGCGGAGGGATGAAAGTCATGTGACCAAAAGAGTATTAGGTATGAATGTGGATGGATGTAAAAGACGAGGTAGGCCAAGAAAAAGGTGGATGGACTGTGTGAGAGACGATATGAAGAGAAAAGAAGTGAATGATGATATGACGGCTGACAGAGAAGTATGGAAGAAAAAGACATGCTGCGCCGACCCCAAGTAAATGGGATAAGGGCAAGGAAATGATGACAATATTATTTCCTCCTCCTTTAGGGCACAACCGGGAATAACGCTAGGATGATGATGATGACAATATTTTTTTTAATTTTCAGGCTCGGTGACCGATGTGAAGTGATAAAGATATCACAACCAATAAAGAGCCATTGGGCAAAGGAGAAGAACTTGAATCTCAATGAACTGCTCAGCGACAGTGAATACAAGGAGCAGCACAGATTGGACATGATAAAGTGGAGCGATGAGATGAGAGACCAAGATTACGGCTGCTTTTGTAGAGTTGCTTGTCAAAATGGTAATAACATGACAAATTAGCATTTCAATTGTTATGTTGTTATCAGTGGCGGCTCCAGAAAATTTATGATGGGCAACCGGGAACAAAAAGTTATGACACAGTTTAGAGTATATAACTATAGGCTAAATTTTAGGCAAGTCGGTGGGAATTGGCTTGGATGGTCGCTCCACCACTGGTTATTATTCTGTCCATAAGGAGGCAATAAAGAGTTTCTTAAAAAAATACTATAAAATGGAGTTAAGGTCAGAGTAAAGCTCTCAATCAAATTGCTGGTCTTTATCACTCAGTCTCCCAGATTCTAATTCTAATTATAATTTGCATGAACGAAGTTGGTGTTTTGTGGTTCTTCAGTAGTTTAGACAAACTCGGTTACTATAGATTGCAAAAAATTTGATTTTTAGCATTAAAATATAATACCATTGCTAATGTATTATTCAGATATACTTTTACTTAAAATATATTGTTTTTCAGCTGCAGATAGACCCATATGGATTGTCAGTGACACCAGACGCAAAACTGACATCTGCTGGTTTAAGGAAACCTACAGAGACCTCATCAGAACAATCCACATAGCAGCAGATGAAGAAACAAGAGTGAAAAGAGGGTACCGGTTCAAAGCAGGTATAGATGATGTTGCCTCGGAGTGTGATTTGGATGATTATACTCCGTGGGATCTTGTCATAGACAATGGGAAAGGAAGACAACAGTTGCAGGAACAGTTAGGCAGTATTCTAGGATTATTATCTCATTTATGATTTAGATCTGACTATACAATTATTGAACATAGTAATAATAATGATATAGTCATAAAAAATATGTTATATTTTCCTGGGTATCTAATAAGATTCAAGCATAGCTTATCGGAAGATAGATGTTGAAATTATTTTGTTTTTACATTGTAATATTTTGGTATCTGTATGTTCATGTATAGTTTTAGATTGTTTAATCGTTTTCTTAAAGTAGGATTGTAAAACAAGAGAACATACAGTCAGGGATTGTAACCGGTTATTTTTTTTATGGGAACTGTAACCGGTTTTTTTCGTTCTTTGTTAATTATTTCATTTTCTAATTGGGCAATCTAATAATACGCACTCGTTACCTCAAAACACAACTGAGTCCTACATATGAAGTATAAAATAGTTTGAGATACGTGGTTATTTCGAGGTTTTTGCAAAAAACCGGTTACAATCCCTGAATACAGTAGCTACTGCAGTACACGTGCCACACTTCAGTCAGTTTTATGACGTGTCTTTGTTATTCTTCCTTTCATATTTAACAACAAAAGAATTTGTAAAATCTCACGTTAGTGCATTTTCGTGAATTTAAGTGAAACAAAGTATAAACAAGGTTCGTAACTATAACAAAAAACGCATTATCCATGTATTGATATTAGATGCAAATCATTGCTTCGTGCGCTCTCGCTTGTGCTAAAACATAGACAAGACACACCATCCACGCAATCCCTTTGATACAGAATTTAAAGAATAAGATTATATTATGATTATTGTCCACGACTGTAAAAACGCCATACAAATAATTTAAAAAATCTGGTAAAAGTGACGGACTAATAAAATAATCTACTTATGTGTAAATAGTCACGCAGCAACGCCGGCAACCTCTTTGTTGTAATAGAGCAATTTGCTCTGAGTAATACTACGGTTGTGTGACACGTATTAAAACGAAGACTAAACTTGGCAGCTAATAAGTTACCTACAAGTATTACTTACTTACTTACTTTTATAATTTTTTATCATATGCACAAAAATGATTATGTGAAATGAGTAGGTATTCATTATTGTATTTATTATTATGTTACATTTTGTATCATGGACCATTATAATTAACTATGGAGCATAATATTGTCTATTATTTTCTGCACTTGTTAATCGCTTATCCCCCTCGTACGCGGATGACAAAATTAGCTGATCATAATTTACTTTAAAAACAAAGTTTTAACCGACGAAAAATCAATAATCCCCCATTTTCCTACCCTTAGGATTGGTTTTTTTTTCCAAATTTATATGGGACCAACTTTGGGGTATACCCTTTCCAACTAAAAAAGAATTATCCAAATCGAACTACTCTGTAAAAAGTTATGCGTGGTCATAAATAAAAAAAAAATATATACGCGTCGACTTGAGAACCTCCTCCGTTTTTTTCGTCGGTTGAAAAGATAACCTTGAAGTGTAAAACCATAGCATTCAAATACTTAGCGCGAATCCGTGTCGAGCCTATGTAGGTATATGAATTATGATGTAGGTACCTATTAAGGAATGTTTGCTAGGTATTAGATTTCACACAGCCGTATAGGTAATTTCACGGGAGTTGAGGTGAATGATTACACACACAACTACATGAAGTACTGATTGCAAAAAAGGTGAATGAATGAAATGAGTGAGTGAATGTAAATGTAAATAAAAACGCTTAATTATATTAGAAAAGGTATCATTAACAGAAAAAAAAAAATCCTTTTATAAAACATCGTCACTTGGCATAATATATCTTCATCTTCTTCAGTTGTTAGTTCCAGTTTCTTTTATCACTCCAGTTACGATTCGTTGAATTGTTGATTTTGATATACCAGTTACTTCAGTCGTCACATTGTATATTTCCGTCATTGGTAAATGTTGACTGTCATTTCTTAAATTATATCTAAAATAAAATGACTGAATACGTTGAATATAATTTCGTGACTTTGTCTGTTTAAAGTTTTTCCACGACCTATTGTTTCACTAGAAAAAGCCATATTTCCGTAGTTATTCAAATAGGCATCTGTAGGTTTACTTATCTCTTGGAAAAATGCAGTTGTCAATAGGTGTGACAACGATGTAACGAGTGCCAGTTACTTCAGTCAGCTTTGAAGAGGTTTGATAACGAAATAAGAAAGTAATGAAAATATAGGTAAAGGCAATTCA
This sequence comes from Epinotia brunnichana, assembly GCA_963854355.1. Classification (NCBI taxonomy): domain Eukaryota; kingdom Metazoa; phylum Arthropoda; class Insecta; order Lepidoptera; family Tortricidae; genus Epinotia; species Epinotia brunnichana. The sequence goes on from OY977951.1 coordinate 11,000,137, forward strand.
GCTACATTGATAAAAACAAGGCAATTTATTACTTATTCTCTTTGGTTTCTACGATTATTATTATGTTCATATACTTACGCACTGACCTTTATTTATCATATAACCCATTTATTTAAATAACATTGGTTAAGATATTTTATTTTCTGTTTTGTTTGAAGTCGATGAATTGTTCTATATATTAATACTTAACAAAATAGTTTATAGGAACTTTTTGGTCTTTCTTGCAATTTACTGTTGAACTTGCTATCGGTACAATATTAGAACAGTAATTTCAAAACTTCGCTGTCATTACATGAGTGTTGTTGTGTGCGTGGCCTCAACTCTCGTGAAACTACCTATACTATTAATTATCGCACTCCCATAGAAACTTCCGCCCCTATGTCCATCCCGGATCTAGAACTATCTGCACACCAAATTTCATAATTTCATTTCATTTATTCATTGCTTTGTGTGTAATCATCGCGGTTTAGCACTTCAAGCGTGAAAAAGTAATAGAAGGACCGAGTTATATTCAGAGCAATGACGCGTATTTAGTTGCAGTATCCAAGACGCAACCGGATGGCTCGCAGTATTTGAGCTCCCGAAGTGTTGTGGGGGCGGTCACACAATGTATGTAAAAAAATCGGTTGAAACAGCGGTTGCCTGAAATAACGGTTTATATATTACAATGCTGTGTCAATGGGCTGCTTCTCGATATTTTTACATACATTGACAGGGCGGTTCCACAACACTTCGGAAGCTCAAATACCGCGAGCCATACGGTTGCCTCTTGGATACTGCAACTACGCGTCATTGCTCCAATGGGAGAGTAGCTACGCGAAGTTTTCAAAATGAACTAACTGATCACGAACGACTCTTCAATAAATATTTCGAGGATTATGCAGATCTTCGAGAGGTAGGGCTCAGTGGAATCATCCTCGCTCATATTTGTTGTAACGCAGTGGGGAAGTACTACACCTTACAGAAGACCGCAGTCATCTAAGTTCACCCTTGAAGCCCGAGGCAGATTCTCCCCCAGGGAGCATACAAGTTGGAGGCCCCTGGCGTGTGACGCTCTCCCGGCACTTACCACCGATACCAGCGCGTCCACACCTACCACCTCGGACCACCGTCGTCTCCTGTCGTCCAGCTGCGTACCGTGAGGGGAGTGAGGGTACCCGGAATGACCGACCACCCCTCAGACAGACCTGGCATCTAAGCCATAGCCCGACCTAGGCGAACGAACCGCCCCTTAGTATCTCAACTTCACTTTCAAATAAATTCTTAAACTAACTTATTTTTTTCTTAATTTGCTCCTAGATAGGTACCCCAAGCTAGGGCTATCTATCTACGTGACAAATTGGCCACACCACTACCTATGTTGTGTTGTTTTCCTGTTGGTCAGTAAGAGCTCTTGAGAAGGCGCTGTGTTCTGAGTTAGGTATAGTTAAGCCGATTTCAACAGAGCTCATGAATGGCCTTTGTTCTGAGCTAATGAATAGTTATGAACTAGAAATATGCAAATAAACATTTCTAATACCTACATTATTTGTTTAGAATAGATACATTTGAATGCGAGCGCGAGCCAAACTTTGCAAAAATAATGTTAGCGCCACGTAAAATGTTCATTGAATAATGAACTCTATCGTGCTCACTCAAGAATCAAAATAAAGTAACAAATAATGAAGTAACATTTGTCTGGTATATACCTGGCACGCTGTCTGTGGTATTTTATCTTTTTTTATTTTTATTTAAAGTTCCAAATAATTCTTACTTATCGCAGAGTTTCATGATAATGTGCTAAAGCCATTAATGGCTTATTTACAGCTAGAGTTCGGACTAACTGTTTACTAGGTATTTTAGTTTACATTCACATATTTTTTTACAAAACGAGACTTAATTACATATAATTGACTTATTTATTAAAACATCTCTGATGTTATGTATACAGTGTGTGTCTACGACCCGGGCTTTTTTTAAAGGAGGTTAAAATAACGTATATTTATAATGTAATCATGATATTAATTTAATTTATAAACTAAATTTCAGACTTTGTTCATTTACTAACAAATTTTTAATTGCCAGCAATGTAGGGTCGTTTAGCCGGTAACACGACCACCTTCGGTTAGCGACCACTTGACGGACTAGGCTGCTTCAATTAAAGATATTAAAATTTCTACAAACCCAACAGAAAAAGAATTAGTTATTAACTATTCTTGAATAGTATCAGAATAAGAATATATACAATTTAAAACCCAAAGCTTAATCCAAAGCAAGAAAAAATAACCTCAATTCACATATTTCACTCATTGCTTCCGTAAAGTGTTGACGTGCAGTGAATCTGTAAAAAAAATAACGCGACAGTTGGCGCGAAAACTTTAGTTACGTCACTTAATTTTATTATTATGCTGAAATTAGTTACTTGATTGCTTAAATGATTTAGCTATTGTAATAATTTAGATTTAAATAAAATGGGGTGGTCGCGTACACAAATAAATAATTACCAAAGAAGTCGGATAGCGACCACATCGTTTTTCTTTTTCTTTCCTTATGGATTCTTGCGGCACCCGCGATATTTGGCTTGGCCAGCCAATTGAGTCGGTATTTAAGCCGCCCCAATCCATGCTTTGTCTATAGTTAGGTATATGTAATATAATAATAATATATAATTATAAAATGAATAATTCATATGATTATATGATATGGTTATATTACAAATGCGAAAGTGTGTATGTCTGTCTGTTAACTCTTCACCCTTAAACCGATGGACCGATTTTGATGAAATTTGGTATGGAGATAGTTTGAGTCCCGGGAAAAGACGTAGAATAGTTTTTATCCCCGAAATAATCCCCTAAGAGGCTGAAATAGGGGTTGAAATTTTGTATGAAGCTACTATATAAACGAGACACACGGACGGAGTCGTGGGCAGAAGCTAGTGTAGGTTAGTAGAATTTAATCTAAAAGTTAAATAAAAGCTTGTAAAATGGTGGCATTTAGATACCTACAATGAACGACATGTGTGGCTATAATAGCTATATGTACGAGTATATATAATAGCACTATGGTGTGAGCGAGATGGCGCGCCGTTTTCGATTCTATTATTCATTGACAAGCAATATAAAGTAGATTTAGAAGAGTAACAATTTGTAGTGGTCGTTGTAGTCAGGTAGGTCCAACTTTGAGAAAGAGGTCATTCGTCGAATCCGACTCGGCTGGGCAGCGTTCGGGAAGCTACGCTATGGCACATCCTTTCGTCCAATATTCCGCAGTGTCTGAAGACGAGAGTTTTTGACCAGTGCGTGTTGCCAGTGATGACGTATGGCACTGAAACGTGGTCGCTTCAGAAATCATAAGAAGGCTCAAAGCCACCCAAAGGGCAATGGAGAGGGCTATGCTGGGAGTTTCTCTGCGTGACCGCATCAGAAATGACGAGGCTATCCGCAGCATAACCAAGGTAACCGATATGGGCGGGGCACATTGCACGTAGAACCGATGGCCGTTGAGGTGGAAAGGTTCTCGAGTGGCGACCACGTACCGGAAGGCGCGGCGTGGGTAGGCCCACAAGTTGACTGATAATGGCCTGGTATAAAGATCGCAGGAATCCGATGGATGCGGGTGGCGCAGAACCGGTCATTATGGCACTCTTTGGGGGAGGCCTATGTCCAGCAATGAACGTCTTTCGACTGATATGACGATGATGATGATGCATCGTTTTATTAACTACTTAAACACTATTTGCAAGAGTGGTCGCCAACTAGCTAACAGGTGGTCGCAAACCGACTAAAGCGGTCGCTATCTAGCGAATTCGCTATTTTGAAACCTTTTCCATATTTTGTTCCTAATATATGGATGAAAGTGCTATACTTTATTGTAGGTTTCAAAACTTGACTATACTCAGAGCCTATACGAATACCATCTATTATGTGTGTACATTGAATAGGTATACATTTACTAATCTAAAGTGAGCAACTCGGCTAAGTGGTCGCTAACCGGCGAAACGACCCTATGTGGTTTAGGTCACAGGGATCAGCTCCACAAATGCATGCAGAACTGTATACTCCGGTGTATACAACTGACCCAGTCTCATTCGGATTACCATACTGGTTGCTGGTTTGGAAATTGATATCTTAGAAAACCATGGTTTGGCAGGAATTACAGGTTGTACGTCCCGGTAGCGTAAACCCGTCCTGGCATCAGGTGATGTCCAAAGTTTCATCCATTCGTCTCGTACTCTCTACTTTGGGCAAAGCTAAAAAATCTTCAGGTATATTTTCATAAGGAAACATATCACTGCAATCAATGGCATCCCGAGCCAGCGCATCCACCTTTTCATTCCCTTTTATGCCTCTATGCCCAGGGATCCAGGCAAAGGAAACGGAACAGTCATTAAGAGAACATTTTAACAAAAGGCTACATATTTTATAAACTATTGGATTACCTATTAGATTTTGATCTGAAAGGAAATTTTGCAATTTGTTGTAAATAACTTAATGAGTCTGAAAATATTATGGACTTTTTAAGACGCATAAAAATTATCATCTCTATTGCTTTCAGGATGCCAAAGCACTCGCCACTCTTAGAATAATAACGCTTAGAAGGATAGTTTCATACGGCCGACGCGCCAAGCGTGAGGCATAAAATGGATTCATGTAGTTGTGATCAACTCGTATTCACACGCGCCAATACACACACACAAACGCACCAATTTTGTTCCACCGATCGGCGTACTGGGCCATTTATGGCCGAGTTTTAGTGGCCTCACCGTTGCGCGTGAACTGCGTTTCTAGGCGTTATTATTCTAAGTCGCCACTATACACGGATGACTCTGGGGGCAACTTAACTTTTTGATATATGTATATTGGATTGAACGTAATTCAAACATATTTAAGCGGGCGTAACTTACGATTTGAAACCACCGAGCCATGCCCGCTTTTGTGAATAACAATGACTGAAGAACGCCATCTCGTTGACACCGAGCGCGGCTGAGAACGTTCGTCTACATGAGGTCTACATCTAAGTTCTACGAGATATCGTTAGTGATATTACCTATTTTTTAGTCAAACCAGATACGTATAAAACCAGGAACCAGTATAGAAACAAGTTAAAAATACCAAACTCTAAACTAGCTATCCATAGAAACGGGCCTCATTTTGTATGTATTCGAGTTGTAAACAAAATACCCGACGAGATCGAATTCGAACCAAATGATAAAAAGTTTCACAAAAATTTGAAAACATTTCTCATTCATAAATGCTATTACTCAGTGGAGGAGTTCTTAAATGATGAAACCCTGACGCATCATAAAAGTAGGTAACTAAGTAATAAATAGTAGGAAGTAAATTGTAATTGAACCAATTGAGTAAATTGTATAAGTTAGACTTAACTTTGACATCTATTTATATTTTTGACATTTACATTACTTTTCATAAAATAACATGACCTGAAATATAGAATTAAGTTACTTATAAGACCATTTGTGTGCCCTAACAGGGTGTCATGGAAGCCTTTCTGTATAATCTTAAGATCTCATGTACATGACTTTACAAATAAACATCTATCTATCTAATATATATGGCCTGAGTTCATAGCCGACAAATCGTTTCCCTTTGGTTGTGATTTTTTGAGCTGGATTGTTGACAGTCTTGACACTGCATCAGAATAACGGGTTATTATCCATATACCTATAATATATCCTTATACCTAGTTCTAAACAAAATAGTGCCCGTGAAAAGGCACATTTTTCTTTACATTAGTATTAATTTATTCACTGCTGAGCTACGTTCGTAGCGCTACGCCATAGTCCGTAGCAGGTTTCACTGCCAAGAATCGCTACGCGCTACGCTTCGTAGCCGATCCCGGTATCCCCGTATAATAGCGGAATGTGCCTACAGCGTAGACGCCCACTGGGCGGGTTTCTGGCAGTGAAAGTGTTAAGAGTCCCCAAGAAGCTTACAAACGTAGTTTGGCTCTCATTTTAAACCGGCGTACTGTGCTTGGAATAACATGAAACTTTGTACTTATTAGGATCTGCCATATCTAGGCCTGTGGCGTAGGCTCCCGCTAGGCAACTGTCAGTGTTAAATATGGAACGTTGGCAGACAAACCACGGGATCGGCTACGAGTGTACCGCGTAGTGATTCTTGGCAGTGAATGTGCTAAGTAGCGGAAAGCGCCTGCGGCGTAGGCTCCCGCTAGGCGACTGTCAGTGTTAAATATGGAACGTTGCCAGACAAACCACGGGATCGGCTACGAGCGTACCGCGTAGCGATTCTTGGCAGTGAATGTGCTAAGTAGCGGAAAGCGCCTGCGGCGTAGGCTCCCGCTAGGCGACTGTCAGTGTTAAATATGGAACGTTGCCAGTCAAACCACGGGATCGGCTACGAGTGTACCGCGTAGCGATTCTTGGCAGTGAATGTGCTAAGTAGCGGAAAGCGCCTGCGGCGTAGGCTCCCGCTAGGCGACTGTCAGTGTTAAATATGGAACGTTACCAGACAAACCACGGGATCGGCTACGAGCGTACCGCGTAGCGATTCTTGGCAGTGAATGTGCTAAGTAGCGGAAAGCGCCTGCGGCGTAGGCTCCCGCTAGGCGACTGTCAGTGTTAAATATGGAACGTTACCAGACAAACCACGGGATCGGCTACGAGCGTACCGCGTAGCGATTCTTGGCAGTGAATGTGCTAAGTAGCGGAAAGCGCCTGCGGCGTAGGCTCCCGCTAGGCGACTGTCAGTGTTAAATATGGAACGTTGCCAGACAAACCACGGGATTGGCTACGAGCGTACCGCGTAGAGATTCTTGGCAGTGAATGTGCTAAGTAGCGGAAAGCGCCTGCGGCGTAGGCTCCCGCTAGGCGACTGTCAGTGTTAAATATGGAACGTTGCCAGACAAACCACGGGATTGGCTACGAGCGTACTGCGTAGCGATTCTTGGCAGTGAATGTGCTAAGTAGCGGAAAGCGCCTGCGGCGTAGGCTCCCGCTAGGCAGCTGTCAGTGTTAAATATGGAACGTTGCCAGACAAACCACGGGATTGGCTACGAGCGTACCGCGTAGAGATTCTTGGCAGTGAATGTGCTAAGTAGCGGAAAGCGCCTGCGGCGTAGGCTCCCGCTAGGCGACTGTCAGTGTTAAATATGGAACGTTGCCAGACAAACCACGGGATTGGCTACGAGCGTACCGCGTAGAGATTCTTGGCAGTGAATGTGCTAAGTAGCGGAAAGCGCCTGCGGCGTAGGCTCCCGCTAGGCGACTGTCAGTGTTAAATATGGAACGTTGCCAGACAAACCACGGGATTGGCTACGAGCGTACTGCGTAGCGATTCTTGGCAGTGAATGTGCTAAGTAGCGGAAAGCGCCTGCGGCGTAGGCTCCCGCTAGGCAGCTGTCAGTGTCAAATATGGAACGTTGCCAGACAAACCACGGGATTGGCTACGAGCGTACCGCGTAGCGATTCTTGGCAGTGAATGTGCTAAGTAACGGAAAGCGCCTGCGGCGTAGGCTCCCGCTAGGCAACTGTCAGTGTTAAATATGGAACGTTGCCAGACAAACCACGGGATCGGCTACGAGCGTACCGCGTAGCGATTCTTGGCAGTGAATGTGCTAAGTAGCGGAAAGCGCCTGCGGCGTAGACTCCCGCTAGGCGACTGTCAGTGTTAAATATGGAACGTTGCCAGACAAACCACGGGATTGGCTACGAGCGTACCGCGTAGCGATTCTTGGCAGTGAATGTGCTAAGTAGCGGAAAGCGCCTGCGGCGTAGGCTCCCGCTAGGCAACTGTCAGTGTTAAATATGGAACGTTGCCAGACAAACCGCGGGATCGGCTACGAGCGTACCGCGTAGAGATTCTTGGCAGTGAATGTGCTAAGTAGCGGAAAGCGCCTGCGGCGTAGGCTCCCGCTAGGCGACTGTCAGTGTTAAATATGGAACGTTGCCAGACAAACCACGGGATTGGCTACGAGCGTACTGCGTAGCGATTCTTGGCAGTGAATGTGCTAAGTAGCGGAAAGCGCCTGCGGCGTAGGCTCCCGCTAGGCAGCTGTCAGTGTTAAATATGGAACGTTGCCAGACAAACCACGGGATTGGCTACGAGCGTACCGCGTAGCGATTCTTGGCAGTGAATGTGCTAAGTAACGGAAAGCGCCTGCGGCGTAGGCTCCCGCTAGGCAACTGTCAGTGTTAAATATGGAACGTTGCCAGACAAACCACGGGATCGGCTACGAGCGTACCGCGTAGCGATTCTTGGCAGTGAATGTGCTAAGTAGCGGAAAGCGCCTGCGGCGTAGGCTCCCGCTAGGCGACTGTCAGTGTTAAATATGGAACGTTGCCAGACAAACCACGGGATTGGCTACGAGCGTACCGCGTAGCGATTCTTGGCAGTGAATGTGCTAAGTAGCGGAAAGCGCCTGCGGCGTAGGCTCCCGCTAGGCAACTGTCAGTGTTAAATATGGAACGTTGCCAGACAAACCGCGGGATCGGCTACGAGCGTAGCGCATAGCGATTCTCGGCAGTGAAACATCGATATAAAGCACAAAGAAATATGAACGGAAATTGGACCGGGAATCCAGAAGTAAGTACCATGCAGGTTCGATTCCCGATCTCTCCCGCTAGGTACCGAGTTTCAATTCTTTGTGCTTTGATCTTTGTAGCGAATAAAATTCTGCAAAGCAAAATTGCTGTTTCTGCTGCTGTTTCCAAGCAAAATTATGATCATTCATCACGAATAGTTTTATTTTTTACAACCATCTGCGTGTGATTATAAAGTTACCTATTTTATTGCATAAAACCTAATGAATCTCTTGTATTTCATGATATTATTAGGTAGGAATATTATACTAGATGATAACTATTTAGTAGATACCTATCAGGTAGGATAAGATAACTTTGGATTTACTCGTAACATCCCGACACAGGTATGTCCCTAATATTGCAAAATGTGTCATATGTTTAATGTGTGTGAGATAATTAGGAAATGCGTCAAAATATTGTTCGAGCTCTCGTTTCTAAAGAAACGAAACTTGGCAGACGCATTGTCTCGCTTGGCTACTACAAGTCTGGCGTTGCTTCGATCGCCATGAGAATCGTAATGAGGTCACGTGAGGACGACCTTCAGCAGACGACAGCGCCTCAAATCCGGCTACGTTTCAGGTATTACCACAAAACAAAGAAAACCTAGGCCCTGGCTAGGTTATTGAAGACATAACTCCACAAATAGACGGCGGGCTTAGACATCAAGTTATACCTAGTACCTTAATACATGCCTAGTTATTATAGATGAAGCTAGAAATGACAAAGACAACGCCCGTTTAGCATAAAAATTTAAATACGAATTATTAATTTCCTTCGATACCTTTGACAGTACCAGTACCAAGAACTAAATTGACGTAGCGCGCGTAGGCGGGAAACATTAGATACTACAGCAGTTAAGTAGTCTACTTATTAGTGACTAAAACGATGAATTTTCAGAGGGGAGGAACGATGAATATGGAGGAAGTATAGGGACAGGTCAGGCTGTAGGTCGGGTCGCGTTGGTATCTTGGTGGTGAGACTTGGCTTGTGATTGAATGGGCGCTGCGTCGCTGCGGCGCGGCCGGCGCCATTGAGCGCGCGGTGGCGCGGCGGCGGTGCGGGCCGCGCGCAGCCGCGGGTTCGATCGGCGCCGGGCGACGGCGGCGCGTTGCATAACCGTGTGGCACTCCGCGCGCGACCCCGCACCGAGCGCCCGCGAGCGCCTCGCGCAGCCCCGCGCATCCTCGCGCTCTTTACGTAACGCGCGTCCACCGTGCGCGACCACCGCCCCCCGGGCCAGTGTTTAGCTGTACGCAGTGTTTTGTTGAGGACGCACCTGGCTGCGAGCGACGGCCGGTTCGCTGGTAGGTTAGCCGCAGTGCGCGCTCTTTGTCCGGGCGCGTGGCGGCGGCGGTGGCATCGCGTGCTGAATAATTGACGCGGAGGCTGTCCGGCGCTATCGACCCCCTCGCGTGACTGGCGCTATTAGCGCGGCAAGGACGTCGCGCGGGCTGCGCCACTCGCTGCCGCCGCCACCGCCGCCGTCGCTGGCGACGCCAACCGCTGTGCCCTGAACCCCGCACTAATCCTGCTTCATCTTCCTATATTGGAGCTTCACCTGCCATCTTACCTAACCGCCAAACTATATCCAATCGCTGTATCTGCGCCTGATCCGTGCTACTTCCACCAAACTGCTTGAATCGTGAACAAAGTGTACAGTTCTAGTTGCGACAATATCTATTTGGTTTCTGTTTGTCATGTTTACAGCATGACAGCTGTCAGGTAAGGCTCGATCGATTACATTCAAACGGAACGCCTGTCACCAGTAGTATCCTGTTGAAGGCCATATACCTAGTTACCTTACGTGTTGTCGTATAAACAGATCCATTATGTGATATTATGTTCAAATCATAAAGCATTGTATACCTAAATAAACACTATACTAAAGCGTATTGAGCTATGCCTACGGATAAGAAAGTGATAAGTTACGTAAATATATTTTTTCCGATTACATAAGTTGAACGAGGAATCCAACTGAAGTAAGAAATCGAAAGCGTATTAATGTAGTTCCAGACTCTGCCCACGCTTCGATTACCTGTGACGTAATATCTATAACTTCTATGGGATGCCGATGAAACTTCGCTCACTTTCATAGGAAGGTATGTGTGGCTGTTTATGATTTGCAGTAGAATTTGTGGTTATGTCGAAGGCGGCAAGTGCTACGAACCTAGTGTAGCGATCTACGAATACCGTTCGTAGCGCGCTACGCAATTTGTAGCACTACACGGTCCACCGTAATCACTATCCGAAGCCATTGTTTCCTGACGTCAACATTTGCTGTAGATACTAAAATATAGACGTATGCTGACTGACAGTAAGAAACGGAACTATGTTATGTGACTTATGGGCATCACGTACTAGAGCAATATTTACTTGATTACTTTGTAAGCCGATGCTTTATTAAACTGCCTTGAAGGCTAAATATATATTCCTAGCTGCTCGTTTTCTATCTTTGAAATATTTTAATTTCATCCTAATTGGTTTCTATTTAGGAAAATCTACGTCAAATAGTAAAATGAAACAAAATAACCATGAAACTGATTGATTGACGAGAGGTACTGATGTAAGGGTTAACAGCAACACTTTTGAGTACGAACGCCGTTTTATCTTCGGAGTTTCCGTTTTTAGCTTATTACTGTCGCCATCAAATATATCACAATAGTGCTCGGAAATATCTGAACTAGCTGTAAAAACTTGACTATAAGTAGGTCGATCACGTAACGCATTTTACGAACGTCGGGTAGGTCTAAATGTCACTTTTTATATGGAAAATTGACATTTAAATTGTACCGACGCGCGTTCGGATCGTTACGTGAGTCGCGTTCATGTTAAAGTTTGTGAGCACATTGTTTGGTTCAGTGTGTGTGATGATGAAGAAGATACAAGTAGAGATTTATTATAAGTGGAGATAAAATAACAATAATAATTAATTAAGTAGTAGTAGGAACGCTATTGAAGGCTAGATAGACTATGCATACGAGTACAAATTTAAATCATAATCCACTATATCAAGTTTGTTAGGTAAGGCTCGCCTATTGAACAACTTTAGATCAATTGGATATTCAATTTCTAGGAATGGTACAGTTATTATTGGGAACTATCGACGTAACTAATGAAATTTAATTGTACTCGTCACGAAGCAGTTTAAACTCTAGTTATCTGCATGACCTGTTTGCTAGTAGGTCAGTTACGTATTTATTGGTATAGTGAAAAAAACCTTTACCACGGGCCAGGTAAAATTCAATCTTAAGTCACTGATATTAAGGACTTTGACGGGGCAAAACTTTTCTTACTTTATCTGCAAATGTTGTGATTAGTAATCAAGCTTTGCGCAGTATAACTTGCACAATATATTCTGGATACTTTAACACTTTCACTGCCAGGAACACGCCTACGCCGTAGTCGCATACCGCTACACCTACAAGAAAAACCACGGGATCGGCTACGAGCTTGGTGCGTAGGGATTCTAGGCAGTGAATGTGTTAAGAGATTTAACAGTAATTTAAATACCTATAGGTACCTTACCCCGTTCTGAGGAGGTTGCATGGACCAAACTTTACTGGCAGCTGTCATCTCAGACTTCCATTAAACAAAACTTACGCTATATCCTTTAAGATCACCTGACCCGATCACCCAGGTAATCGTATTGGACGAATATGTCCTATGAGATCACCCAGGTGAACCTATTGTACGCCATATCCAGCACGATCACCTGGGTGATCTTACTGGATAAGTTCTTCCACTATAATAATCACTTGCAAAGTAATATTATTTTCTGGGGTATCCTAATACTGGATATTATTCTGTCCACTAAAATCACCCAGGGAAAGGTGCTGGATATGGCGTACAATAGGATCACCTGGGTGATCATATAATATTCGTCCAATACAATCACCTGTGGGTGATCGGGTCAGATGATCTTAAAGGATCTCCCCATCCGGAGTTATGCATATTTTGATTCACAAATCTTACATCATGTATTTGCATTAGCAGTTGTTAGGCTTTAGAAATTAGCAAGTGCTTCTTTATTTCACTTCTAACACTTCTTGCACTTCTAACTAATCCTTGAAATAGTTTAATCCGCGAAGAATGCCCTACTCTACTACCTACTACCTAGCGCTCAATTAGGCTCGCTTTTACGCGCCGAACTTATGTGTTAGAACGAAGTAGTCTAAACATATTCAAATCAAGTTGGAATACGGAACGTCTGTGTCATATCGAATAGAGCCAAGGCTATGTTCAAACCACAAACTAGTACGCATTCAGGGGTGGTGTGCGTCCTTATGGACTGAACACACTATTGGTACTTATGCTGCACTGTAACCCTGCCTTGTAGTGTTTCCCCACATGCAGAGGCACTACTTGTGATAATGTATTGAATTGGAATCAGTTTAGAATTCAACGTACCCCTATTATTGAATTTCTTCAGGATTTCACGTATACATAAATAACGCGAAGCAGAGACGGAATTACATTTACTACGATCCTAACAAACAGTTTTCGCTAACATTGAATCACAGAAATTCAAAGGTGTATTTGAAGTATTCAACCCGCACTGGCCCAGTGTGAGGGGTATTTCCCATTCCCTCTCCACCATGAGAGGAGGCTTGTGGCCAGCTGTGCGCCATATATAAGCAAAAGATGATGAACTAACATTGTTCTTACATCACATACATGCTCGTCGATTTAGGGTAGGTATTCTTCAACAGACTTCTCTACAATAATACAATTTGGTCAGAGAAAGTTCACCAACACCTTTCCCTGTACGGTCGGCAACCTCTTGCCAGGGAAGAGCCAAGTAAAGTTAAGGCTGAAGACTTGTCATTTGGGAGGACTAAATATACTCAATTAGCTCCTAAATTCAAATATATCACTGTAATTAACCATACATTGATGGGATTGCTTCGACCCTATGACACAACGACCGTGTAAATTCAAAGTATTAAACATTTAAAGGAAATTCTAAGCTAAGTATTAAGACTTTTCAAGAATTCTTTTAGTTTTAATTGAAGCATCGGAATGCCATTCATTAAGACTCGTTGCCGGTTCTCATTCATCTGGGTTCTATCTAACGACTTTGAGCACTGGCAGATATTACATTAAACTGAGTTGAGTAAAAATTATCTAATAGCTATTCTGCAATGAGCTGCCATTTAATGACGTGACGAGAGAATATGCTCCAAACCATCTTCTTAGCTGCGTTATATATAGTATTGGCAAACATAAAACTTCTCCAAAACCTTGGAATATTGAGCCTCTATATCAAAAACTGGCACCTGTGCTCGTATTGGTTATTACCAAAATACCCATTCTTACACCGGAACAATAAATTCCTCAATTTAAGCGTTCTGGCTTAAATAAGCTTCGGGTGGAGCCTTCTGCTTACAGATTAGGTAGGTACTCGTACCTTCGATTTACTACGAGGTTTTCTCGAAATATTGTCTCTAAAGATATAGTTATTTTTGAACATTTAATGCTTTCTTAGCCATAGTTATCCATGTGGTGATATCTGGTGTATATCACATTTCACAGTTTATTTTTCTACCTAAATATTTGAATATATCGACATGTTTATTTACAGTAGAGCACCATACATAAAAGGAGCACGTCCTCGTAAAGAGGTCTATACTGAGTCTGTTTCAACAAACGCTTAAGTTTGAATGGCGAGGGTTTGGTTGTGATGTTTTTAAGCCTCTATATTCGACAAGTGACCATGCTAGTTATACGTAATGCAATACACAAGAGACTCAGCATTCTCTCTCAGAAGGCATAATCCCATAAGGGGACGGGAAAAGTTGCAACAAAATCGCCCGTGTGCAAGTGGGTCGTTATCACAGGAGAGAGACCTATTTACCTTAGGAGGTCAAATATTGCTAAGATCAAATTTAAAATAGCATAATTACATTTCAAACGTCTGTAAAGACACAAAGACTAATGCACTTTTTTATTTTATTAATACTAAACAATGAGATAGAAAACTTAATCTATTACATTTCCTTGCAAAACAGTTTTAACAGTTTCACTGCAGGTCTCTATAAAAAACTATATGTCTATCACGATATTTCTGATTTTCACGATATTACTTATATATTAAATATTGCGTAATATTATTGCATAAGTTCGCACATAAAGCGTCGTGCACTTGAGTGACATTTGCTTGTAAGTAATTGTCACTCAAGTGTTTGGAGCAACTACTTTTTTAAATGTAGGGGAAAGTAGTACGAGATGATCACCTTAAGCGGGAATCGCTGTAAAATACATATTTTTCAAGGTAAACCAAAAATAAAGGCGACTACTACTAGTATATATATCTATCCAACGTTCCTAATATTCAAAACCAGAAATTAATTGAGGTTTCATTAAAATATGTCTTTTTTTTTAAAACCTTACAAAGTAATCATCTTGTACACCCCTGTGGATAAGATGATCACCCAGGTCGGGTTAAGATGATCCGTATGATCATCTTACCCCCATTCCGAGTAAACAAATATTTTTATGAGGAAAAATGTTATAAAAACAAAAAAAACGCAATAATGAAACATATTATTTATTTAAAATAGTCATACATTAATATGTATGACTATTTCATATTAAGTAAGGTAATACAATTAACAAAATCAACAGTCAGATGACTTTAAAAGTCACAAAAAATAAAAACGAAAATAAAACAGTCTTCTTAGTTAGTTATTAATTTGTACCAGCTACATTAATCATAATGAGATCAATCTAAATATCGTATTCCTTTCTGAATACCTAATTATGCGAACAAATCGTTCAAAAGTAGCAAAAGAAACATTTACGAATGAATAACGAAAATAACTTATTCTACCTCCTTATAAATTTAAACGCTTTTTGGCAGGTGCTACATTGCATATATCACAAATAAATTCACCAGCGTCATCATCCTCTATCCCAGCACATGCTTCATGGCCCCATTTTCCACATGCACAACATTTTATCCATCCTTCACCCTTGGTATCGCTTGAAAACTTTTCTGTGCAGTACAGACACTCAGTATCATCTTCTTCAGACTCAGAGCTAAGCTTATTTGGTTTTATTATTTATTATTATTCATAAACGGCTATCAAACCTCTTTTAGTTTAAATGTCGTGAAAATTAGTTTATCCTATTCGGTCAAGTTGACATTTACGTAGGTATGTGAGAAATTGACAAAACACATTCTAGTTAAGGTGGTTCGATTGCCATACAAAACGTTATTTGACATTCGTAGGCTAACGGCGTGATATTTTAAGAAACTTATGTAACAAACTTTCATAAATTGGCTTCCCATTTGCGCCAAATTCCCCCTTTCCTAGAATACACTTGTATAAACTAGATTAATTTGAGAAATTGGTTTGTCACGTGATATTTTGGGAAAACTATTTTTCTCAAATTAATCTAGTTTATACAAGTTTATTCTAGGAAAGGGGGAATTTGGCGCAAATGGGAAGCTAATTGATGAAAGTTTGTTACATAAGTTTCTTAAAATATCACGCCGTTAGCCTGCGAATGTCAAATAACGCTTTGTATGGCAATCGAACCACCTTAACATAGGCTTGTTAGCAGTAGGTACACAACGACAAATAGAAGGCGTGTATAAATTCGTGAATGAAACATATACAGGATGAAATTTAATTCGTGATACAAAATAGCTAAACGTGAATCTATCTATGATTCTGAGACACTTTTACGAGTCTATGGGAATAACGAAACCGGCCGACTGACGAAAATATAAACAGCTGTTTTTTACAAAGTAGATACCATAGTATAAAATGCTCAAAATCATGGATAGATTCACATTTTGCTAATTTGTATCATGAATTAAATTACATCCTGTATATCATATCCTTCTTCTGTATTGTGGATACAAATGTCCATATAAAGTAAATAACGCGTTTATGTTTTTTATTGGTAGGAATATTTAAGGCGCTCAAGTCCAATAAAATAAACCATTGCAACGCTTTTATAACGGTATTGGAATCCCAAAAGACACATAAAGTTGGCCAGACCTTAAAACTCTGGGGTCCTTTTACAATAAATACCGGTTCCTTAATGTAATAGGGAAGAAGGTACTGTATTTTTATGCAACAGTAAACATAATCCCATAAAAACATTCCATGTAAAAAATAGGCCAATTTTCGGAACTCTTCCAAAGTGAAAAGTGGTGAGATATTTCGTAGAGCCATGTCAGGCATTGTTATTAATCTTGGGAATTACACAACTTTACTGCATTTACTATTTTTTGCATTCAATTTTACCTACCGCAAATAACGTTTCAATATCTCAGAATCGTGACGGAAACTGCAATATTTTTAGGTTTTTTATGAATGGATAGGCAAAAAATAATTATTTTCAAAATTTGGAGCTTGTGGGTCTGCTAGAAGTACCTTAGAATTACGATGATCATAATAAGTGAGTCAGTGTATATGTCAGTGACAAAACTTAGGAACTTTGACGGGCAATAGTTCTTAAACTAAAAGTTCAAATTGAATGTTATTTAGAATATATGTAAGTCATATTTAGCCCTATATGATACTGAAAATTCAGGGTTCTGGCTTTCACACAATTACAGGATGTTGAAAATGGCCCGAATGGCTTCGAGAAAAGGATGGTATATGGTACGGCCGTGCGTCTTTGTTTTGCTCGACTTGGCGGGGGCACTGCCGTGCCCCCAGATAAATACACAGTACCTTACGTCGGTCATACGCGGACAGATGGAAGAAGTTATGATTATGACTGACCACTTCAAAATGCAACTAACTAAGTACAGAGCAATGTATAGTATCTGGCCAGCCATTTTATAGTTTCACCAGATACTTGATTAGAAAGAGAGGATAGTGGTTCGTCATGTGTCTCATCTGTGAATAGAGATCAGAAAGTAAGGAATCATCAGACGGTCGGTGATATGATATCTCTCATCTCTCCATCAACTTTCATTAAACGTTAGTCGTCAGTAAATTCAGAGCTAACGTAGCGATACCATGGGAAAAAGCAGATCTAGGAACATGATACCTATTTTATTACTTATTTTTCCTAAGATATTATCGATATTCATAGTAAGATGCAAACGTAATGATAAAAAAATATAAAGCTTTAATTTGAAGTTTGTAAGGGTATGTTTATAGTTGCATAATTATATGCTAATACAGGTGTCTTAGCTTGAGTGCTATAGGTTCTCATTCGCGGCCATGAGAGTGACCAGAAGTGGCTTCGCGACACAAGTTGAAGCATAAGAACTTCGTTCGATTAAAACCGGCTTGAGTTCTAAGATTTAGTCAATATTTTTATAGATCATATAATTTTTGTTACCTATTGTGTTGCTATTTTAATTAGTAATGCATTTTGTGTATGCTTAAACCTATCGATATCAATTTTTTGTAGCGTAAATTAAGTTTTCATAAGTGAAATGTATAATTTCTTAGAGAACATCACATATGTCCAAGAGCTTACAAACAGTTAGTTTTAATACTTTTCAACTACCGCCAAGGTGTGAATCCCTCTGACAAAACTACCAAACGTAACGTTATGGTCTTTATTATAAATAATTATATTGACTCATAGACCGGGAGATACTGACACAATTTTTTACCAGGTATGGCGACCCTTCAGGGGTCTAATTACGTAATGAAGAAAAGGAAAATAATGGTCATAGCATTGGTACCGGCGGCCCAAACGCGAGGGCGTTAATCGAACGTGTCGTTTAAATTACGAAAGTCAAACGATTTGTTACACAAAAATTCTTGTATTTTCCGATAGGCGATGAAAAAAGAAGTAGGCGGTAGCGTAATGCCATACTTCTCCGGTGTGACTTAGAGCCATACCAACGAGAACACATTAATTTAAAATAAACCAATTCAACTATTTGTACCAGGCTAATTCTTGCACAGCTAACCATCGTTGAATATCCATTCAAATCACCATGCCATACTTTTCCAACGGTTCCAAGTGGCCGCCATACCGCCGCAAAGGAGTAATGTTTTTTACTTTTTTTTAAACGATTTGTACCAGTATGACATTTGGATTTTTGGAAAGAATATCTAATACAATATGACCGTTATTATATTTGCCATACTACAGCCTAAAAGTGGCACAAATGTGTTGAAAAATACGTTATATCTAAATTAAGTGCTATTTCAAAAACACCAAAACATTTCACGCTTCTAAAGCGTCAGTGCTACCCACGGAATAAAGAACACCACGGAATAAAGAATCCATGGATTCTTTATTCCGTGGTGCTACCAATGTCAAAGGACGAGTAGGTTTCAGACGAATTATACTACCTACTGATGGCCTTGCAAATGTCTAAAGGCTGTGGTGACACAGCATCAGGCAGGCCGTGCGCTTGTTTGTTACCATCGTAGTTTATAAATAATAAAAAGGTTTACTTTCAATGGAGATATTTTGTAACATTTCTGGTCAGGGAAATTCGCAAGAATGGTCAGGGAAAGTCAGGGAAAAGTCAGAAAAATATTTTCAGACTTTGCAGTGGACACCCTGTAAGCATTATTTCCTATACATTGCATATTCACCCATGCAGTTGATTTTTTTCAGTATGGTTGCGTTCTAATAATAAATACAATTTGGTCGCAAGTATACTATGAAATAATTTCTTCGTTGGCAACTGGTTGTGTATTAAGGTAAAAGATTCTTCTTTCACAACTAGTTGCTAACAAAGGAGGAAAATTCTTCCATCGCAACTGGTTGCGAAACGTAGTTGCCATGACGGCCGAAAGGGTAAATTCCAGAAGAGACCTGCCGACTGATGTTGTGTAGGGGTTGTATTATATTTCCAAGGTCTAGTTTCTTTATTATTATTACTTAGGTAATGTAAGCCGTTGCTAGGCTACTTCTAAGCTCTTTCGTTGTTGCCCAAGCATTTCGTTTAATTCCGTCGCGCGTAATATAAGATTGTTATCCTGTCGTTGTAAATTCCAGGGTTTGATTTTAAAATATTGCCTTATATCTAGAACTAAGTAAGAAGAAATACAAATTCTAATTCTAATAATAATAATTTTCCACTGCATTAGGAGTGTTTTTTCGGGACAAAGAAACACGTTATAGTTTTCAAGTCGAGTAGATGTGCAAAATGTTAGTTTTCGAAGCTATCAGGCTCTTAAATGAGCTGACGAATAAAACTGAAAATAATACATCTTATTCTTTAATCTTTTTAAAATTTTTAATTATTAATTTGAACCACATTGAATATGTTAGTACCTACATATGCAGAGTATATATGTAAGTAAGTCTTCATGTAAACCATTGAGCTGAAATTTGGCATACTTATGTAAGTTCGGTGACAATATATTAAAGCACCGCCGCGCCGAGCTGATCTAATGATGGAAACAGAAGGTAACAACTCCTAGACTATACAAGATAAACCCGTCGTGTTTTGGCTCATTAGAGCCCTATAATCGAGTAATTGACGATTTATGCAAATACAGTACGTGGGCATAAAAGGTGGCATCAAAAATATTATTTTAGAAACTTCATCATCATCATATCAGCCGAAAGACGTCCACTGCTGGACATATGCCTCCCCCAAAGAGTGCCAAAGTGACCGGTCCTGCGCCACCCGCATCCAGCGGACTCCCACGTCATCAGTCCAACTTGTGGGGGGCCTGCCTACGCCGCGCCTTCCGGTACGTGGTCGCCACTTGAGAATTTTTCTGCCCCAACGGCCATCGGTTCTAGGTACAATATGGCGCCCACTGCCACTTAAGTTTAGCGATTCGGAGGGCTATATCTAACCTTGGTTCTGCGCTATATCGATCATGTAAATCAAACACCGTTCGGGCTCAGACTGACTTTATTCGCTAACCCACATTCATGCATTATACATAACCAGAGCTACCCACACGGATAACCTCATTTCTGATGCGATCATGCAGATAATCTCGCAACACAGCCTCTCCATTGCCCTTTGGGTGATTTTGAGCCTTTTTATAAGGCCCATAGTAAGTAACCACGTTTTCGTGCCATGTGTCATCTTAAGACACTGCGGAATATTGGACGAAAAGATGTGTCGTAGCTTTCCGAACGCTGCCCAGCCGAGTTGGATTCGATGATAGACCTCTTTCTCGAAGTTGGACCTACCTGACTGGACAGTCTGTCCTAGGTATACATAATCGTCTACAACTTCGAGCGTAAAGTGTTCGATTGTAATGGGAGTTGGTACTACATGGGCATTTGACATGATTTTCGTCTAATCCATGTTCATTCTTAGACCAAGGGGCCAATTTTTGACTTTCGAGCGCTCGAAAATTAAATAAAAGTAAATACGATTTTAGTGTCAAAATTACAGGCACTCACTTTCTACCGATAGAATTGAATGCGAGTGGTCCATGCCACTCGCTTTTATATTTTCTATCGCTATTTCAAAAGAGCATTTCGTAATTTTTGTCAGTTTTCGAGTGAAAGATTCGAGCGCTCGAAAGTCAAAAATCGGTCCCCAACTCGCTTTACCGAGGTCATCAAGCAAGGTACTTAAGTTTAGAAACGTAGGTATTAATCAATAATTATTACTGTGACACAAATTGTGTTATAAGTAATTTTTGAACCGACTGACCTCGCCTTCATGTAAATATTAGTGTTATATTTGTAGCTAGCTCACGCTACAATCATATGTCACGACATTTTCCTCAACGTAAGTGAGTAATAAATATTACTTGCGAGTAAGATGGAATTACTCTTGGACCATAATACTGGGGATGTTTTAGCTTTATGGGATTATCAAAAAACAAAGTAAAGTAAAGTAATTTTTTTATTTGTAAAGCATAGGTAACAAAGATGGTACAATGGTAATATGTGTATCACTATATTTGGCCATTTAGCCATACAAATTTGCAAGCAGCATTCATTACATACTTATATATAGATATATATAGTCTTAATTATAAGTAAATTATATTTCGCTAATTACAGTTTAAGTATTCATTGACTGAATAAAAAGCTTTACCTGTCAAGAATTTAAATAATTTTGATTTAAATTGTGGCATGTCAGTTTCTCTTATAAATTCCGGTAACTTATTGTATAGTTTCGGTGCCATGCCAAAAGCACTTTTTGCTAGTAAAGCTGTTTTTAGAGGCCTTGAATTAATTTTATGCCGCTGGTATATACTTTTAAAAACAGGAAATTGTTTGGTGTTGCACTTGATATACATTACTAACTCGAAAATATATAAACATGGCAGGGTCAATATTTTAAATTGGATAAAGTAAGGCTTGCATGAATCTGTTGGCCGTAGCCCACAAACAGATCTCAAGCACTTCTTCTGAGCCCTAACAACCAATTCTCGGTGAGTGGAATTGCCCCAGAATATGACGCCGTATCTGAGTGTAGAGGTTACATAAGTTATATAGTGCATAAGAGTACTTACTTAATTTTTTACATATAATGTCAATTTGGTTCTTCCATGTTAACTTATGATCTAAGCTTAAACCTAAGAATTTTGTACAATCCGTTTCCTCAATTGTATGATTCTTATATGTCACCATTAAATTAGTCAAGTTATTAGTCCTCTGATAAAAAATAATTACTTTAGTTTTGCCTTAATTTATATGTAAGTTCTTGTGGTTAAGCCAGTCAATTATTAGTTCTAGTGAGTTATTTATATTTGCTTAACATATTTGTGGATTTTCTCCAGTTAATATGACCGTGCTGTCATCCGCAAAAAGAACCATGGGGTGGTCAATGGCCTGGGGAAGATCATTGATATAGATCAGAAACAAAAGGGGTCCCAGTATGCTCCCTTGTGGCACTCCATAACATGTTTCTCTGAACTCCGATGAAAGGGTATTTCGCATTTTGTTTTTAAACATATATGATTAATTTGAACATTTTGAACCATTTGTTTCCTACCAGCTAAGTATGACTTTAAAAGGTCGTAAATATTGCCGCGTATCCCGTAATTATGTAATTTACGCATTAAAATAGTATGGTCAACGAAGTCAAAGGCCTTAGTTAAATCCATATATAGGGCGCATACAGAGTGCTTTTTATCTATGTTAGTCATTATTTCTTGTAGCAAGTCAAAAATAACAATGTTTATCGATTGATTCTTACGGAATCCTTTTTGTTCTTGTGCAAATAAGTTATTTGATTCAAAATATTGGTTTTTACTGTTATAGATAACTTTTTCAATTATTTTGGAAAAAAACATTTAAAAGTGCAATTGGCCTAAAGTTATCCATACTTTATTTGTCGCCTTTTTAGGGTTCCGTACTCAAAGAGTAAAACGGGACCCTATTACTAAGACTTCGCTGTCCGTCCGTCCGTCCGTCTGCCTGTCACCAGGCTGTATCTCAAGAACCGTGATAGCTAGAGAGTTGAAAATTTCACAGATTATGTATTTCTGTTGCCGCTATAACAACACATACTAAAAACAAAATAAAATATTTTTTAAGGGGGTCCCATACAACAAACGTGATTTTTTTGCCGTTTTTATAGATAATGGTACGGAACTCTTTGTGCGCGAGTCCAACTCGCACTTGGCCGGTTTTTTAAAAAGTGGTCGCACAATAGCTAACTTTATGGAGATATTTTTGAATAACATATTTAGTAGGTACATACGTCTGTTTGTATATGACTATTCTTGACTTAGGTATTCTAAGAGTCATAACGAATAAAAAATAAAACACGTTTCGTTAGTTTTGGGATGTAATTTATTATATTTTCTACGATAGTAAAATCCTGATTCTTCAAAACGAAATACCAATCTTCGGAGATCGGATGCGGCATTTTTCATCTTTAAAAATACGATCAGTAGGTCAATCACGTAATGCATTGTACGCGCGTCTGACAGTAAAATCACAATCTAACTGTCATTTTTCCATATAAAATTGACATTTAGACCTTACAGACGCGCGTAAGAAAAGTTACGTGATCGACCCACTGATTGAAATCATAGGGTACGTTAAAATTCATCTCACTCAATGAATTTTACTATTATTGTGATATTACACGAATAAAAAAATGGAACAAACGTCAATGTCAATGAAAATAATACTAGCTATGGTTTAATGCTCAATTGTTTATTAACACGTCTGATTGCCACATTGAATTATATTTTTCTTAAAACATCTACAAAAAGCCACTTAGTTCAATAAAAAATAGATTCAATGAGCTAATTATTCTGCTACACTACAACGCTACCCGCATTTTTTTCAGGATCCACGATGGACCTTAACTTGACGTGCTAATGATCTTTTACGCTATTAAATCGAGTTTAACCGAAACTTTGCTTTTACCTACATCGATTATAAACAGTTTTAGGATACTATTTATTCTAGGGTTTCGCTCACATACACTTGGCTATAACGAAAATGGAAGCGAACAAACCCAATCTATTCATTCATCTATGTGGACTGTCCAAACTTATGGACGTGTGTGAAAAGTATGCGCTCAGTCACGGCTTGATATATAATGTCAAAAAAGTGAATGTATGGTGTTTCAGGCCAGAGGTAAAGTTGTGCCACCTGTACCTCCTGTTAGGTTGTACGGAACGCGGCTAAACAGGGTTCGTCGTTTTACGAGTAAGTACCTCTGACCTGAATGACGATGCAGACATTGAATGAGAGCGGAGGGCGTTGTCTGTTAGAGCGAATATGGTGGCCCATAGGTTTGCTCGGTGCTCTGTTGAAGCCAAGCTGACACTGTTAAGAGCATTCTGCGAGCGAGTCTATGGACACAGTAAACGCAAAAACAGTACAGCGCCCTTCGTGTACAATATAACAATGCCTTCAGGGTGTTGATGGGACTACCCCGTTTCTGTAGTGCATCAGGGATGTTCGCGGAGGCCAGGGTAGATTGCTTCTATGCTACAATGAGGAAACGTTGCACATCCTTGGTGCGCAGGGTCCGGTCTAGCTCCAATAGCATCCTGAGGGCATTGGCTGAGAGATTTGATTGTCATTACTTGAATCATTGTCATATGATTCATGTAATGAAAAACAAATCTTAGTAAACTGCGGCGGTAGTGGGGCGTGAGTTTACCTGTTTTATCAATTTTTACTGTGTTTTGTATTTTTGTAATTTGTATGATCCAAGTTGCTCGAAATAAATGAGTTTATTATTATTATGTATGTCTTTCCCGCTCACGGGACAATGATGTCCCGGACCTTTGGGAGGCGTGCGTGGGGCTAGGTACCTACAAAGTACCAACTGAGCCAACACGTAGAGGCCCTTTTGACAATTTAATGAAATGCAAGGAGTACATCGAGCGGATGCTGTCCCTGCCCGTGTCATGGGACGCACACAGAGACAGCACCCGCTGAGGTGTATAGGGACTATTGCTGGTTGATGGAATCTAAAGAAAACGGGTTATTGGGTGAAAATGATGGACTAGTGGCTGGGCTATTGGGTGAAACAACGGACGCCTGCCTGATAAACTGTCTCATTTTTTATCTCTGGCAGACGGTGACTCGCCACCTGCTAGATGGGCCCCTATTAATAGCGACATTAAAAAAGGGTAGGCAGTGTAGATGAAAATATGAAAGATGGACCATTACTGTGTGTATTGTTTGTTGCTGTTTTTCTGCAAAGCGGTAAGTTTTTAATTTGTGGTTTTTATTGTTAATAGTAATTCAGTTTATTTTTGTTTGTGTACAATATTTTCCATTTCTCATATTATGTAGTCGTATATCTTGTTCAATTTAATGTTTTTGCGTTTTAGTTCCATGTTTATGGTGTTTATTTATTGTTTTTTTTGGGGTTTTTTTTTATAATTTATTTTTGTTTAAATTTTTTTCCCTTTTGAATCTATTATTATATACCTATACACAAGTTATTTTTCACAATTTTTATATTTATTTGACTAGTTATTTACGTGTTTTATTTTTAATTTGTATTGTTTATATTTACTATTAGGGATTTTAATTTATTTTTATTTTGTGATACTAAATGATAGGTATGTAGTTTTTTTTTTGAAATCCAGTCAGAGAGGCTGGGGGGGGGGGGGGGGGGGGTAGAGAGGTGGCACTGTAGTTTAAACATATAGCCAACTCGCCA
Organism: Epinotia brunnichana; assembly: GCA_963854355.1. Lineage (NCBI taxonomy): Eukaryota > Metazoa > Arthropoda > Insecta > Lepidoptera > Tortricidae > Epinotia > Epinotia brunnichana. Next base: position 11,025,684 of record OY977951.1, read on the forward strand.
CTTAGGTGTCCACATCTAGCTCTTGCGACTCCACTCTGGACTGGACAGCCAGTTAAGGCAAGCCAGAGGTGGGGGGCCTGTCCAACCATCCACCCGATCGGCTCAGCCTGGCCACAGGACGCCCCCAGGAACACTCAGGTACGTAGGGTCGCTACTCCCTAACAGCCTGCCACAAGCTGCCTTACGTTGACTGATTGCACCAGAAATCTGGTGGGCGATGGGGCCGTCACATCCCTAATACGCCATTTATTATTATTATTATAAGTAGATATGCGAAATTATGGCTCTGTAGTGCCGAGGGTCTTAAATGTGTCGCGGAAAAATCTGGATAAAATATTTAATTTCTAGGAGAACAACAAATAGGCATTCAGTTAATTCTTGAAATGTGGTCCTTTCAATTAGCGGTTCTTTCGACAAAAGATTCCAGAATAATAATTGGTTTTGACGATATGAGTTTTTATTCAAATGTCACAAGTTGGTCCGTGCGCGGGTGAAGAGCACAGCATATCGAGGTAACATAAGCGAGCGAGCGAGACAACATTTTTAGAGTTACAGTTGCCTTAAATTCTTCAGAGTGTCATTAAACGGAATTGGACTCCATGGCACCAGATCGGGTAACATATTAACATACACATCACTACACTTATATGAACAACACTAAACTTGCAGAAGTGTCGCGGACCTGACGAAAATGATGATCACCATAATTTAGTTACCATTTACCACCATAAGTATTTTGAAGAAACGTATTTATTTAATCTTAATGCACAAAAGAAGAACTTATCGTACAATAGGTGGACTCAATGCGTTAACTTTATCTACCAGTCAACCTCATTATTTAAATACTGATCCTTCTCCTGAGTCCTGAGTCCTGGCTCACTGCTGTGGATCATAAAACCCTGCCTTCTATATATTGTTTAATATCCGCTCTCCACTTCTCCCTGTCGCTTGCCCTGTGGAGAGCGGTACTCAGAGTGCTTGTCGGATATCTGATCACACCATCGCAAAAGGGATTAAAAGTACTAGTAGTCAAGAATTTTGAAAAGTTTGTGTAAGTAAATCAAAACATAACAATACTGAGTCATCTACGTCGTTATTATAATACCTATCTCATTATTCCTTAAAACAGTAAAAACATTATTAGACCACGGGCTAAACGTACTTAACCCGTATTTTATAACCCTAATTCATGCTCGTTAAGCAACCCAAAGTGTTGAACACGACGAGCCAACCTGAGTAAATGTACTACTTTTACTGTTTACGCCTTCGTGCCATCTTAGCTGTCCAATGAGATATCTCATATAACTCCGTAAACACTCGTGGGCTCAATTTCAGTATTTGCAGCGGAAATAAAAGCAATTTCGTTGAAAGCCGCCGCCACCCCGAACGGCGAACATTCACATATGGTAAATAGATGCACGCAGTTTATATATAGGCATATGTTATGGGTGGCACCTAGCAGTAGGTTGCTACCAGTAGGTTAGGAAATGACGAGGTCAACACGGAAGCATATTTTAGGCGAGAATAATTATTTATATTTCGCTCGATTATAGTACGTAGGACCTACATGGAAATGTAGCTTTTGTGTATGCATTATAAGTGAAGGTTATTTTTTCGATAGGTATTACCTAGTCAAGTTGTTCGTTTTTTCATGGATAATACGAGTTAGTACTTAAATTAAATCGGTTGGCAAAAACGGTTACACCTTGAAGTTTAATTAAAATAATAATTACTACGCTTGCACTGTACTAGCACTAGCTTTTCGTTGTTTTAGGGATTCGGCGTGTCATTTGTTTTTGTCAAATTATCTGCAAAGAGAAGGTGATAGATCCATCAAATGATAAAATACCTAATTAAGTACCGTACCTTTCAACAGAACTGTACATATAGCTCAGAGGGGTAATCATCCAATGTTACGAACGCGCGTTGTCCTTTTATATGGAAAATTAATATAATATATTTTATATGGAAAAATGACAGTTGGACTGTCCTAGTCCAACTGTCATTTTTCCATATAAAATTTGACATTTAGATCTACCTAACGTACGCACAATGCGTTATGGGATCGACCAGAGGGGTAATCACGTAACGTTCCGAACGTGCGTCGGTACAATTTAACTGTCAATTTTTCATATAAAAAGTGACATTTAGACCTACCCGACGTTCGTACAATGCGTTACGTGATCGGCCCACTGCAGAAGAACAACTATGGTCCAAAGTAGACTAACAAATTTCTGCCAAAACTGAGGACTTTTTGAGTAATTTTGCTTAGTTATTATTTGCTGTAGGTATTATTGTTACATTGCCTCTCATAGTGTTCATTCACAGTAATAATCACACACAATCGTGTAACATCGAGTTCATTTGAGTTAGGTGATTTGGACTATATTTGGGAGATTTTACGGTACATTCCGTCTCTATCATTACCCCAAGTACTCTGTTTTTGGCAGTAGCTCCACAAAAAGCGTAATATACCGCCTGTCACAACACATTACACGGTACAAACAAATCGCTCAGTATTTGTGCACCCAAAAAGGCAAGATGTTATGTAAATGGGGCTCACGGGCGAGCGTCCCCCGAGTCTCGAGCGAAACTGGCCGAGACGAGGCCCACGAACATGTAGAAATACGCATAGGCCCGCAGCGCAGTGGCGTTCGCAGTCAAAACTGAGGACCTTGAGCCGCCCGCCCCCGCCCGCCGCGCAGCCTTCACCCGCTCCCGCCAACATTTCGTATTTTCTCTATCAGAGCTAATTGTGTGTTTTACTCTTCGCCGCTGACTTACGCGTGGAAAACAATAGATGCTGTTCATACCAAGTAGTGAGAGATAATCACTCTCACGACTCGGCGTCAATACGCATAATCTTTTTCAGCGACAGGGATCTGGAAATCAATGATGCGGATCTAGGTAGCTGTCTAAAAAGGTGGGGATGGTTTGTTTAAAAATATTGCTGGCGTAGGGCGAAGTTTCAGTAGATTCTGTCGGGGAAACTCAAATGTATCGCGCGCTATTAAGGGTATGTGCTGCGACCGAAACGAATTATTAAAAAGTCCTGTATCTACCTTGTAGACTTAGCGATAAAACCATAGATGAAGATAAACGTGAATAAGGGAAACTAATGATACGCATTTTTGCATCATCACGTATGACAACAAAAAAATGCTTCTATTCGACTTTGTATTGAATTGGAAGCTGGTTCCAATTCAATACAAAGTCGAATAGAAGCATTTGTTGCTTGCGGTCATTCAGCCACATAAGGTTCGGCGAGCGCGTAGACGCAAAATTCATAAGCGATTATAATTATTTACGTCAAGTCGAATAGAACCGTCGGGCTAAGCAGAATAAGTGCTCCTTGCACGAGCCAAATTGAGTACCTGTACTTTTTGTAAGTCTCTTTGCTGTTTAAAAAACAGTTCCCGCGAAGGATACGGGAGACTGAATCCGCGGTTACTTTATGGTAAACTATTTCTAATGGAATGTGATTCTGTGTATGAATGATGAGTGATGGTTGTAATGGATGATGGGTGAAATGGAGAGTGAACTATGTGTCATTGAACTTTTTCAGGTTATTAACTATGGAGGAAGCGAGTTTGCAACTATACTAAACACAACAACGTTTTGGACTAAACTTGTGATTGTGATGTTGATGAAATCAGCCTAGATAGCATCATTGCATTTATGTCGGACATAAAACAATCGCCCTTCTCGCACTAACATACTTGCTAATGAGGGACGAATGCTTGAATGTCCGACATTAAGAACCCGTTAACGTGCTCTCTGGTAAATAATTGTGATTAAATTAAACCATAGATATTTAAAAAACCACTACCCACTGTATTTTGTATTTAAGTATCTTTAGAAAACATCATAATAGTTTTTACGTAGCTGGATTCCTCAATCTATACGTCCAAAGTTAAAACGGCCGTTTTTCGTTTGAGTTCATATATCGACGAATCCAGCAACGTAAAAACCACTATGATGTATTCAAAAGATACTTAAATACTAAATACTATAGTTATTTAAAAAAGGAGGCCACTAGTGGGTAGTGGCCTCCTTTTTTAAATATCTATCGTTAAATTTAAATAATATAATTATTTACCAGTGGCGCTAGTGAGCGCGTTAACGGGCTCTTATCGCGACCAAAATGCCCTTCAATATGATGACCTGGTTTTTTTTCTATAATTACTTACATCTAGTAGTGTAAGTGTGCTAAGTTTTGTTGACAAATTCCCAGTGGTTCCGTAGAAAAAAAAATTAAATCCGAATTCATGAAATATGACATTTGTCAAAAACCATTAAACTTTAATATACCATTCTTTTCTCATTTTGGTTAATTTAATCACATAAAATATGTTCTGAAAGAAAATGAAGTTTTCATCTTTAACATTTCTGTAAAAAACAGGTAGTTAAGGCAATGTTTCAACATTTCTTTTTCAATCCTGAACGAGATACCACTCTAATAGGGAACTTTACGCAAAACTCTTCGTAGGTAGCGACACTAGCAGCGTTGACATTGTATCTCGTTCCCACTAGTGGTATTGTCTATGCAAGCATCCTTGTCACTCATTTGACAATCAATTGTGCATGTGTGTGTGAATCCCTATGTTCCTATACTGTTTTACTATTAGTGGTAGTGCTGCCTCTGGCGGCAGAACATTGCAGTAATGTTCCCTATTCTTACTTCTAAATACGCCTTATTTCAGTCAGACAGAGTCTGTTTGATGGTTATATCGTCGTCGTGTAGGATTCGGAATGCAAGTGTCAAGCGCGGCGTGGCTGTGACGTATGTATGTGAGAGTGTCTGTGATTGGTTAACTACAACTATGTCGTGATGTGTGAGTGTTTTGATTGGTGAAAGGAATACAAGCTAATGTGAACGTTAATGCAAAGGTGTAAGTGTCATTTTTGTGTACTTAAGACTAAATATTAAAACTAGTTAACGGAGCGGCGCGAACATCTTCCCGCCCCTTGAAAGCTCCTGCAAGCTTTCAAGCTCAACTATCGGTGGGCAGCAAACATAGGTTGCGGTTGAGAGCTCAGCGTACAGTCCCGTTGGCGGTTTTGACGTCTGCGACGCGTGGCACTCCATCCGGCCCCAGGAATAGCTTCCGGTACGTGAAAAATAAACAATGCATATCAATATTTTCTTTAACGAAAAATGATACATTGTTTGAGTTTATTAATATTCTGACTTCTATTTACAAATACATTTATTACCTCTCAATAGAGTTATTTTTGCGAATTATATCACGGGATTATAATCATGTCCATATTAATATTTCTTCTCGGAATCCCACGGTGTTGCACGGGTCGTGCCGATCATTGAACATAATTTACTTTAAAAACAAAGTTTAAACCGACTTCAATTCAGTACTTCGCCAAGCCACATGGTACATGAAAATTTTCACATTTCCTTTCCAATTTACCACATGAACTGCTTAACGAGACCAAATACGTTGATTATTACAGAAAAAACCCAAGTCGCTATATGTGGGCTGATAATATTTGAGGAGTTCCGTCGATGAGGATCTCAGAATTAACACTTCATTAGTTGCTACTTCAACAGAATCATGTTTCTCTTTGACGTACATTACATCTTTGAGGAGTTCCATAAGTCATCTGTGGTCTTCATCATCAGTTCCACTTCACCAAAATTACGATTTCCGAGTTATAATAGAAAATACCGAAATCACTACACGCGTGCCTATAAAATTTGAAGGTTGCCCTCAATTTCCCTGAGATTCCATCATCAGATCCTGACTTAGTGACAGTGGGACCACCTCAGGAGTAGGTATACTCTTTCGAATAAAAAAAGAATTTTGGAAATCGGTCTCCAATAGGGAACATTACTGCCATGTTATGCCGCCAGAGGCAGCACTACCACTAATAGTAAATCAGTATAGAAATATAGGGATTCACACACACATGCACAACTGATTGTCAAATTAGTGACAAGGATGCTTGCATAGACAATACCGCAAGTGGGAACGAGATACAATGTCAACGATGCTAGTGCCGCCACCTACGAAGTGTTTTGCGTAATGTTCCCTATTGACGGAGAAATCGGCGAACATACATTACATCTTTGAGGAGTTCCATAAGTCATCTGTGGTCTTCATCATCAGTTCCACTTTTAATAAAAAAATACAAAAATCACTACATGCGTGCCTATAAAATTTGAGGAATGCCCTCAATTTCTCTGGGTTCCCATCATTAGATCCTAAATTGGTGACAATGGGACCACCTCGGGAGTATGTTCTTTCGAATAAAAAAAGAATTTTGAAAATCGGTCTACAATTGACGGAGAAATCGGCGAACATACATAAAAAAAAGATACATACAGTGGAACATAAAATATAACCTCCTCCTTTTTTGAAGTCGGTTAAAAAGAAACAGTTCCAATTTCTATAACCTTAGCTCCTTTGTTGGCTTATCTGGGCGTAATTACGAGAACATTCCGTGCATTGCCGGTTTTTGCGGCGACACAGTTGTTGCGATGCGGCAGGCTGAAACTAGGTCATTCGGTTTCGTAGAACAGGTGCTGTGCAAGTGTGCAGTGCACTGTGAGGTGCGCTACCGCCGGAGAGCACTTTTCATTTCAATATTCATACTGAGCAATCTCGACCTCGGGAACAATTAGTGGTTTGCACATTTATGGAATCCAAACCTGTAACTACAATTATGTGGCACTGAAAATGTATCATCATGTGTCTGCGTACACGATTTGGGGAGTTTAAATATGTAGGTGCAATGTGTGTGTATGAAGTCGGCGAATCGGTGAATCGGCTGTGGTCGCCGGTTCGAATCCGGCTCGGAGCCTAAATTTTTAAATTTTGAAAATGTATGAAATTTAAAGTTTGTCTAGAATAATGTTATTGACGTTATTGTTCTCCTCTACTTTAGTTTTATTTTCTGTATTGTGTTCTTTTATTGAGGTGTACCTACTTACAATCACTAGGTACCAATTTAGTCTTCACGTATACTCGAGTTTTTAGAACGAGTTGAACAATAGAATCTTTGTTACCGATAGTCAGAATGTTTTCAATAGATTTGGCACATTTCGTAATTTCGATGACAATGCAGTTGTTCTGTGTCAAACATTTTGTTTTTATATCAACAGGCCTAAGGATTTCTTTAATACATACGCTTTGTATTGTTATAACTTACATAGTTATTCCTTTGTTTGCTGTTGCTTTAGAAAGATAATAGCATAGCACTGAGCATGAATCGAGTATAAGGACTTCATTTGAGTTTAAATGTCCAAAATGTCTTTGGATAAACTTTAATCTTGCTTGATTGAATTGACACTAAGCTGTTTTAATAACGACATGAACGCCAGATCAACTCCCAAAAAGAGATAGATCTACGCAACTTTGGTCCTTTTAATTAATGTATAAACCTATTCAAATTCTAATTTTGAATCCATGCGTTTCACTCTCTCACCACGTTGTGTTTGTGTATACGCAAAATCTGGGAAAACACTAGGGAAATGCGGGTTTTTTGTCACCATTCACCATAAAGCACCTGCGGATCATTGGGTCGCAAGTCGCAGGGTCGATCGGAGACATACGAGTAGGTATACCGAATTCTAATTTGATATCATGATATCAATGTTTTAAATTAAACGCATACGCTTCCACGCACACCGAGCGAACATGGAAGAAAGAGCGCACAGCACGATCATATCAAATTGTATGATGATCAACCCCTCGGTACGGTGTCCCATCCATTCTGTCTCATTTACAAAGACGATAATTGGTGCTATTACCTACTCAAGGTCACGTGATGGGCAATGTAACTAACTACTAAGTAAATTAAAAGTTCAATGAAGCGGCCTTCCACGGATCCCATCTATTATTTACAAGCCAAAGGGAATTCAAATGACTATAATTTTATTTACGTTTTCCTATTTATAAGGATGTGTGCTGAGTAGATTGGAATACACAACAGGGCCGAGTAAAAAAACAGACGCGAAGCCTTTGCCCAGCAGTTGGACACAATAATCGTTTCATGACGGAGTTCAGAGGTTGAGGTCACAATGTCCTCTCCAACATGGGTGTAATGTTAGCTTACCTCGCTTAGTTTTTTTTCTGACTCTGTCTTGTATATTTTGATGTTCAAATCGAATTGATGTATCTACACTTGTGTAATTCGGATGACACTACAATGTATGGAATCACCAAGCTGATCTGATGATGGAGACCGATGGTAGCCATAACAACTCCTGAAGTAAAAAAGATAAACACGTCGTGTTTTGGATTATTGGAACACTCTCAACGAGTAGTGCAAAAAAGTACAGTTGGCAATTTATGGGTTCCCGTTAACGAGGGTAAAGGTCCTAGTCCTCGACGTTGCACTAGTGTGTGGCATGGGCATTTTATTATTATTATTATTAATTCATTTATTTTCAGATAATACAATCCATAGTTATTCATTAATAGTTAGTAACATTTAATAGCTTAAGAATATGACTACGTTAGTGTAATATAATAAAATTAATTAATTAAATACATTCATTTTACATTGAAAATGGGTACCCTGTCCCCCATATGAATTGTGTTCCAATGTTTTACAACTGGGCAGTCAAATTTTTCCAAAACGCTGTTCAGGAGGCTGTTGTCACTGTCCCTCACTCGCCGCATCAGGGATGCTACTCGCTTCCGTAATATTGACCTGAAGCCATCTATACTCGCCTCCATAAACATACCTGATGCGCTACAGTGTCTTGGTAGTCCCAACAGCATCCTGAACGCGTTATTATATTGTACGCGAAGAGCGCTTAGCGATTTTTGCGAATATTTGGTCCAGAGGCTGCATGTATAAAAAGTCTGACAAAATGCTCGAAATAGTGTTATTTTGACAGGACGCGAGCATTTAGCAAACCTTCGAACCAACATATTCGCCCTCACCGATAACGCCCTTCGCTCACGTTCTATATCAATATTATCCGATAGATCGTCAGTGACCCAGTGGCCAAGGTACTTGAACTCCTTGACTCTATTTAAGGCTCTATTTTATGTCAAAGCAATATGGGTTAAATTCGAACGAAGAGGATTTCTCTTTATTCAAATATAAGCTATGTCACTTTGACATAAAGTGCCCATGTAATAAACTAGTGCAGCATCTAGGACTAGAACCTTTATCTTACCACAGGGATGCACCTGTGATAAACTGTTGTGTCTGAAGAAGTTCGGATTTCAAATATTCTTCAAATGTCAGACTGTTCAAACCTGCTGCGACTGTGATTTGATTACCATAACCCTGCTAATTATAACTATCACCACGTGTACAACTGTACATTATTCTACTAGTACCTACTAGAACGGACGGAGTAAGTACCTATAAATAAGTAGTGGGCCTTGAAGTAATGAAATAATGAACACATATTTTGATTACCTTTGTGAATTTATTACCTAGAAGTAAGCCGAGTTCTTCCGAAATGAGGGTTTTTTCATCGTCAAACTAAACTAAGCCTGACCTAATTAATAAGAATTGTCCCTAAAAAAAAAGAATTGTCACCAATATCTCTTAGCTAGCCTTAGGTTTTGGTTTCTATTAGGGACAGGTAGGTGGTGAAGAATATAAACTTTGGTGAGATATAATATTGTTGCGTTTACAAAAGTGTTCTATACATATGGAGCTAAACAGTCTTTATTAATTATTCGGTTCTCCTAAGAGATGAAACTGTATGTAAAATTAATGTACTCGTACTTATTTCCTTGTTTTTTTCCGTACCGTTTATTTCTAAAATGACGTTTGAATCAGTGCAAACTGTAGTCACATAAAATATTTAAATAGAATATTCATCATAGGTAATTCTGTGCATGTTGATAGAGCCTTTAAATTACAGAAAAAGAGTGTACGTGCAATCACAAATGCGTGGATTACAGATAGTTGTAGGCCCATTTTCAAAAAACACAATTTTTTGCCTCTAGCATGCATGTACATAAAAAGGTTTGCGAATTTGTAAGGACTCATAGGGAATATTTTAAATTACGTTCAGATGTGTTTAAAGGAACACAAAGAGCACAGTACAAAAATCTTCTATATCAACCTCCTTGCCGTGCGGATATTTATAAACGGAACGCCTGCAACAGTTGTATACTAATTTTTAATAAACTTCCCGATAACATTAAGTTGTTGCATGATATAGAATTTAAGAGGAAACTTTCAAAATGGCTTCAAGAACATTGTTTTTACTCTGTGAAGGAATATATGGAAGTAAGACTATGACATATAACTATTATGTAAGGTATACTCAAAATGTATGTAATTGTAAATCATTGTAATTCATTATTTTCTTAAACATTTGCATGCTGCTTTGGCTGAATACTGGAACCATGTTCAAAATATGTAAAACCTTTGTACACGTATTCTTGCAAATAAACATTTCTATTTCTATTTCATTAAGTACGTAAATTATGAATTTTCAGCCGAGGACTGAAAAGGTTCGCTACTTTACAACTGTGTCAATGCAGTGAAACTTGTAAAAATATCACTCAAGAGATAGAAACCAGAAGGTTTGTATAAACTGTAACATATTCCTAATTGAACGAGCGAGCGAAACGAACGAAGTTCTCCGTTTCAGCTTGGGCTCAATTCTTTCGTATGTCCGGGTGTCCAGATGTCCCGCTGTCCGGCTGTTCTCCTTAACTGGTCGCATTTCTCAACTGATTCTCGTCAAAGTTTGTAAACAGATTCAATAATAATATAAAAAAATACAAGTTAGTTTTTCGAAATAAAAAAGATGTATTTTTAGAAAAGACAGGCTCTCTTTTTTAGCTCACAGAGCCATTATTTGTATTAGTTTTCATTGTTCAAGTCACGTATACACATATTCTCAACGAATGGAAATAAATAAACCTCATAGGAACGAGAAACAGTGTAAGCGGTACATAAATAGACCGACTGTAGAGGAGCATTAGCTGTAGCTATTCATAGCGCCTACCATACGTCGCAGTCAGACCAGTATACATCTGACCCCCTTCTTCACGCAGTAGTTATGAATCTCAAGATCAAGTTATATAATAAAGAGGGATGAGGTGGTTGGATATGCTGTGAATAGCGCAGCAGGTGAAGCGGGGATTTCACTCGGAAAGCCACAATAGCACCTCCGAGCCTCTCTCGACGCCTTAAAACAAAGCAAAGACGAAAATAGTGTATAATCGTGATTGTCACCGCGCCGCAGAGGTATAGTTTACTTTTTTTTTGTTTTTAGGGTTCCATGGTAGCCAATGGGACCGTAGGGGTAATCAACTAGCACACTAGGTTTTATGTCGCGTTTGACATAAGACACACTTGTAGATATATTTGAAAGGTAGAGAACCTTTCAAAAATATATAGATATTGGAGAACTCGAATGTACGGGCGGTACAGTGTATCTTTTCGCGTAGGTATGTAGGCGGCTTTCAATTTTTATGTATTTTGTTCTGTCCATGTAGATGGATTGAATACCATTCTTTTGGTATAGTACTTACATTTATTTACGAAGTCCAATGTTCGTTGACCTCAGATATTGATTATTAGTCACAAGCGTTGGGAGTAGAGTGATGTATAGGTATATCTAACTTTATTTCATCGAACTCTCAAGTTATTTATACTTTGTAGTTAGCCTTCAATGTATTACGATTAATAGAAGACAGCTAGCAATTCATAAAGGCTATGTTTCAGATCTTATGATGGAAGCTATTTTGGGTTTGAAACAGATATTGGGTTCTATTTATGGTATCTTTATGGCTTTTGGTATATCTATGCTTTCATGCGTGTGAATCATATAGAATAAAGTACCGTACCGTTTTCAATTTTAGCATTTTTAAAGCAAATAGAGGTACTTCGTAATATTTTCTTTAGATTTTATTTAGCGTCGATCGTCCACCAGCTCGATAGGTTTACGACGTAAAACAGACCGCGGGTCATTTCTGGATGAGACTAGCACGGGACCGGGATAAGTGGCATACTCCTCTTATGCTCAGCAGTCGGCGATTGCAGGCTTACCTATAATGATAATGATGATAAAATACATCGCAAACAATACGGAGGTCAATCCGTCAAGCATATTTCGGAAATAAATTGTATAATGTTGCGTTTCACGTGATCGCTTTCTAACGCTAAAGTGTCACAACGATTATGGTGTTGCCCATAATTTTGGATTGAATCAAAATGGAATGCGAAGTTAAATTGACAGACCCCCCCAGCCCCAGTATCTATATTTCATAGTAAATAGGCTATATTTTGAAATTGTAAGAATAGGCTCCAATAAAATGAAACCAAAGCCCTGCGTGGATGCGTCACACAATTGTAGCAACTTCATTGTTTCAGAGATTTCTGAATTTCTACCATAGGGATGTACCATTCCCGGGAATATTCCCAAGGTGGGAACATTCCCAGTAACGCTATCGGTAATATTCCCAAGGAGCAGAAAATTACGGAAATATAAAAAATTTGTATGTATAAACATTATGTCGTTTACGCATTAAACTGTGTTCCGTGTTCGATAAAGCGTCATGTAAAATGCAAAAAATCAACTTAGGTTTACATTTGAAAAAAAAATCCCAATATTACTAGGAATATTCCCAATGTAACCCGGTATTTTCCCCATATTACTAGGGAACAGTCCCCTTGTCTAAGCTGTTTCCGTAAATTAAACTATGAAATACGGCATATTCCTGTGGTCATAGATACGGGGGCTCTTAGCAACGATTGTTCCTTATAAGCAGCACCATTAATTTTTGCCTTAAAATTCACTCCGATTTTTTGGCATATTTGACCGGGTTCGATTCCCGACCGAGTATGAGACTTTTTTTAAATCTTTGAATGCGATTTTTTTTTTAAAATTTTGACTCCTAACAACAAATTTCCGTATTCTCTTATAGTTTCAGTTATTCTCTCACTGCCCCGTTTGAACAATAGAGCCTGTATTGCTAAGCTAACACAGTAAGTAAAACATGTTATACTTGCAAATTTTTCAAAAATATGAATCTTGCATTAATAAAGCTTCTTGATATAGTAAAGATGCCAATCAATGGCAACACAATTGGTGAGGAGCGAGTGTGACGTAGATCTGAGCCATCGCCGGGAAGAACATAAGTAGGAAATTATTCGTCGCTTTCAATCCGAATCGCATTTCAATGTGTTGTGCATCTCTTTTCCACGCGCCCCGAGGTAACAGTGAGTCCCGACTAGTAACTACAACACCTTATATAAACCATTGTTTTGTGTCACACACACTATTTAGTAGGTACGATAATGGTCTATCGCGCATTCGATAAACTGATGTAAAACATACTTACGCAGGTACCGCTATGCTATAAGTTTGCGTCTACGCACTACGCAATGCCATCGGTATATTTCTCTAAACTCTACTGACCAAAAATTAGACCGTTCCATTCCGTAATACAGTAATTATGTATGATGAGTTCATAGCCGCGATGTTTACCGGCAAGGAAGGGTCAGTTCGCGGCGCGATGCCTAGCGAACCGTTGACTGGGCCAGCGATCGATTCGCCGCCGATCGCGGTTCTGCCGACCCATGCAGCCAACTTACTGTAACCTATTACTGCGGGTTAGTTCACAAAATCGGCCTCCGCCTCGCTTTACCAGACCCTATTGAACTCGAGTATTAGATCGCATCTGTGTCTCCATTTCTGCATTTTAACACATTCGTTGACAGTTTTGATAGCGATTATCTACACGATTGGGTTCAAATTATGAACAGGGATGACTTCTTAAACCAGTCGCAATCAATTGATGACCATACCTTGGACTATGCGAAAATGCTAATTGACCATCTAATTTAGCACGACTATGATGGTTGCCATTTTATCACTTAAGGGCGGTGACAAGTGATAAAAGACGGAAGACCATCAGACGGCCCTAGGTTTTTTTGTTTTTGTAAAATTTAAACTTATAGATGCTAAGTTCTCTCTCTCTCTTTTCAGTCGTTCACTCTCAGAGTGGTCGTGGTTTCATGATGATGTATGGATAAAGCAGCCCCCGCGATGCTCCTGTACTTAATTTGTTACGGTCTTCAATATCACGGGAACACTGGACTATAGTGGATTGTGTCGCAGCTTTTATCGAATCCGTCCAGCGCGTAGGAGAACGACCGCGTGATCGCTTTTCCTCTACCCCTCCCTGGACAACGAGTCGTTCCATGGAGTTTTGGTTTTGAGTAAAGTGCCTGAAGTATTTGAGTATTCGTATTTGCACAGTCGACGATACTAAGTTACGATGTCAAAATACATTTAGTTATTAAGATGTAGGTGTTGTGTCATAAACACGCTATGCTCGGATGTAAGTAACTAGCTCGTTTCAATATACGCATACCTATCAACCCGTTTTTTACAGCAACCACTATGCAAACTTAGACACTTACTTAATCTTTACCCACAAGTTCTACTTGCTGGCTTGCATGCCACCTGGAAAACTCAAACTCTTCCGAGTCAAGTCAGTTAAGTTTACAAATCAAAAGAAAACATAAAAAATGGGTATAGAAATCAGCGTGTACAGCTTAGCATTGCAGGCCAAATGCAACTAAAATCCCAATAACCCGGAGATATAATAGACTTTAAAGTTAAGTACTTAGTTCTACTACATATCTGATAAATTTAGAAGGTATTGACGTTTTTCTCATACCTACCTACCACAAAAAGCAATTAGAATTAAGACAAAACATTTGCGATTAGATTAAATGCTACTCACCTTTACATGCCTACTCCCGTAAATCATGACGTAATTTTTCCATCTGATAGGCAGGGTAAACCAAAAATGTATAGTGAAATAAGTGAATAATCAGTTGACTCATCGATTAGTTACTTATATCAAATAGCCACCTAGCTGTTCAACATTGCAACTTTCCAAGTCCAACGGTAGCATTGACACAGGTTAATATTCCTTCGAAGCAGCGAACTTACCGTTTTATTCCTCGTCATAACGTCTCAGTATTTGCATCGGGTGAATTTCCCGAGAGGTCGGTCGGTGGTATCGATCCAGCGAGTTTGTTCACCCCCACAAGTACAGTTCTACCACTTACGCTGAATTATAAACAAAAAGGTCTAAACCCATGTTTATTGCGTTGTCTCTGGAAGTCTGAACATTCCGACACGACTGAAACAACATTCAATTTCAATTTGTTTTATAATACTCGTGTATCGTACGGATGCTTGTAATTTGTGATATGCTGCAATGAAATCGATAACACATACGTTCCTACAATCGAAATTGTAGAAGTACAGATCTATATATAAACCAAATGCTTTTTTAAATTGTTATCTTCCATCTGTCTATCTATTACATCTATAACATCACGTGCGATTTGTAACCTGACAAGCGCTACATTTGTCGAGCTCTTCTTAAACAATATCCTGTTACAGTTAGTCTTTTTCGCCTAGCGAAAAGTAGTCTCATTAATTTGGAACCCGCGGTTGCATTCTTCGATATTAAATCTCAGTTCCAGCCACTCAGCCATTGAAACGTCTCCTAGATAGCTTCGGCATTGTCGGCCGTTTCAGGGAGCCAGCGGGAAGTGGCAGCGGCGACGCCGGCGGTGAATGCTGACACCGCCCAGATAATGAGCTCTCAGTGCATTCAAATAACTAGACAACGGTATCTCAGTTACTTACGTACGAGTTACTCATTGTAATGTAACTGCTAGTCTGTTATGATTTCGTTTCTCATGCTAATATAGTACCTACGTTGTATATGCGGATAGGCTGCACGATATGGGATTCAACACGCTTGTAAATAATTTACAATCATTGAAGGTAATTTTCGATTTTGGTAAAATTCTTGAAGTTCCATAGTTATAAATAACTTGAATACATTTTTGGAGGTGAAAATGACAATTGTACCTACCTATATGTGACCTAAAGCCGGTTCAAAAAATTACACAACTATATACCCTTCTTAGTCTAAACTAAGCTACGGTAGTCTAGTGGTTCAGGCATGCGGCTGCTAAGCGGCGGTCGAATCCCGGCTCGTACCAATGAGTTTTTCGGAACTTATGTACGGGATATTAACCGTTAGCTTTTCGGTGAAGGAAAACATCGTGAGGAAACCGGTCTAATCCCAATAAGGTCTAGTTTTCCCTCTGGGTTGGAAGGTCAGATGGCAGTCGCTTTCGTAAAAACTAGTGCCTATGCCAAATCTTGGGATTAGGTGTCAAAGCGGACCCCGGGCTCCTTTAGGGGCACAACCGGGAATAATAACGCTAGGAGTATGATGATACCCTTCTTAGTCTGACTATAAAGTCGCAAGTTCCCACTCACAGCCCAGGGAGACGTAACATTTTGTAGTCACCACGGGCGGTAATAAAGAAAACGATACATCGTTTTTTTTATCGGGTTGGTATCAAAACGACTGGATTCTCAAAACGACCAGAATCGCATAGAGACTGGATCGCAAAACGACCACAGCTGCAAAAAGCCTTTATCTCGTAATGACTTTGTAGTAAAACGACCACCGAGCATAAAGTCTAAATCTCAGAATAGCTTACTATCAAAATTACTAGATCGCGAAAGGACCACCTCGCAGCATCTTAAAATGCCCTAATATTAAAATAACTCGATCATGAAACGACTTCCTAGTGAAACGACTACAATTTATGGTAGCAAAACGACTAATTATCAGAATAGCAACAATATCCATAGAGTACTATTAAATAAATAAATATTGGGGGGACAATTTTCACACAAATCGACCTGATCCCAAACTAAGCAAAGCTTGTATTATGGGTATCTTCTAGACGACGATATACATACTTTGTACTGATAGATAGATATAACACTTAAATACATATGAGATGTTCATAACTCAGAAACCGCCCGTGGTCATCACACAAATATTTGCACTTACCGGGATTCGAACCCGGGACCTCTTGCTTCGTAGGCAGGTTCACTACCTACTAGGCTGTGTAAACTACTTAACTATGAAAGAACTACTTTAGTACTTTATTATGAAAGAAAAAGGCGATCTAAATAGTTTTTTTTCATTGAATTGCTTGCTTTTTAGGGTTCCGGACCAAAAAGGTAAAAACGGAACCCTTATGGTCTGACTCCGTCCGTCTGTCTGTCTGTCTGTCACAAAGTTAAATATCTCATGCTATCAATTTGAAATTTGGAATAGTTGTAAACAAAGCTAATCCACATTTATGGAAAATTAAAAATTTAAAGATATATTTTTAATGTCTATAAAAAAGGGGGGCAAAAACTAAAAGTCTAGTTAGTAATTTCATACTTTTGTATTGAATTTTTTCCTTCAAATTTGTATGGAAGTATTCTGAAAGTACCTTCTAGCAAATAAAAGAAGAATTATCGAAATTGGTTCACTTGATAAAGAATTATCTCTGAAAAACCAACATAGTTTTATTCTATAGTGGTGAAAGTTTGTACGGAACCCTCGGTGCGCGAGACAGACTCGCACTTAACAGGTTTTTTAAAACTTAAATAATCTGGGACTTGTTCAGAAACGTCATTTTCATTAATGTCTGACATGCTCTTTCATAGTTGTGTTTCACGGATTTCATTGGATCATATTAGACTACTAGAGTTTTTGCAGGAACAGAAAAGAGAGAATGGGAACATTTTTTAAGTTTAAAAATTGGAAGTAAATGGCAGTCACTTTCATAAAACTAGTGTTGAAGTCAAATCTTGGGATTAGGTGCCAAAGTGGACTATAATGACTAAACACGAGAAGTATTTATCATGATATTTATGATGGTATGATGCCGATGGAATTGTTTCATGCCACTTTACTAACAAGACTAATTGCTACCATGCCATTCTGAGATCAAGTTCTTTCGCGATCTGATCATTTTGCTATTAGGGCATTTTAAGATGTAGACCTTCTGCGAGGTGGTCCTTTCGCGATCTAGTAATTTTGATAGTAAGCTATTCTGAGATTTAGACTTTATGCTCGGGGGTCGTTTTATTAGAAAGTCATTACGAGATAAAGGCTTTTTGCAGCTGTGGTCGTTTTGCGATCCAGTCTCTATGCGATTCTGGTCTTTTTGAGAATCCAGTCGTTTTGATACCAACCCTTTTTATCGAGCTTGTCTTCAGCTCGGGCATATTACCTGAGACATTCTTAGTTTTATGTACCGCCCGCCCTAGGTCAATCATGAACTTTATCGGTAGATGAAGTTTTTGTAACGGCAAATTATCTATGAGAAGATTCGCTAACTACGTCGTACACGTGTATTAGGGAGGGCGGTCCGAAAGGGTCAAGTGTGATAAAACTTTCAAAGGACGAGTTGAAAATTGATCAACCTTTTCTTCATTACGTTATGTAATCCAGTCTTGAGGACGACCCGGCTTCCGGTCAATGACACTTTGGACCAAATGGATGGTAGCGCCTTTAGATAAAGAACCCAAATATAATACCTACACAAGTGGTAAACCCGTTGAGTGTTAGCATTGTATCATAACTACGCTTAAATACTTCGTAGTTATAGATCGTTAACGTTAAAAAAATACCTCGATGTCTCTTACGTACAATTGAGACTAAACTTATGGATAATTTAAACCCTGTGTTAACTTCACCAATTACAGCTCCCTATGATGTATCCTTTCTGTGGTACCTATTCGACTTTTTTAAATGTGATATCACCGGAACATCATATTAGATACAATATTGTTGTCGATAATCAATCCAATAATATGTGATATTGCGGAATTGGACAATTGGCAAATTTTAATCAAAGTCTCTTGTCTTATATACCTACATATAAAAATGAATACTTTATTCGCAGATTAAAGGTGTGCATAACATAATATTGCAAATGGTGGTAGAACTAGTAACCGTATCGTTTAATTATGTCAGTCGATGATGTGATAAATTAATTTATTAAATTGAGTAGGTACGGTGAACTAGTCAAACGAATATTCTGTTAAAGGTAGGTTTAAACTTCGTTTGAACCGACAAGTCTTGGCACTACTTAGGTGTATCAGAAAAGAAGGGTTACCCTTTAGGTAGCGGTTTCTCGACGTGGAAAATGAGACATCCGTTCGTGTGATCTTTGATAGTAATTGATAGCTCCCGGGCTTTTTCCTGTATTCTTCTCCCTCGTGAAAGAAATATTAACTAAAGAGAGAAATAATAAAAGGTTACCGGTTATTATATTTATAGCGGTTTAAAGAACGTTATTAATGCTTTATTGCAGTCCCAATATATTTATTTACAGAGTAGTTTATGCATGCTATCTCAAAATGATAATATGTAGGTACCTAATAAGGTTAAAAATATATATATATTTTTGTAGTCGACTGTGCATAACTAGGCGCCTAAGTTCATAATCTCAATACTCCAGCGTGGAGTATTGAGATTATGAACTAAGACAAACTCTGTATTAATCAAGTTTTAGGCAAAAAAACAAAAAAGGCCACAAGATTTTATTGCTGACTGTACTATTTTGCGCAGTTATCAAATACTCCATGAGGGTTCCAGGAAGACTGGTTTGTCCTGTGTAGTTAAGAAGTTTAACAGCTCAGCGCCGCCGAATTAGTAAATGTAAATTAGCATGTAAATCGGCCTGAAATTTGGCATACTTATGTTAGGATGCCAAAATTCAGGGCTACAATAGACCAAATATGATTTGCAAAAATTTTCGCATGTTTCCGTTTCGAGCTAATATTAAGGAGCGACGAGATAAATTCCTCAATTACCTACTCCTACATTCGCCTAATGGGTTGTTTGGTGTTGTTGCAGAGGCGGCACACGGAGGCAGATGTGGTGCGCGCGCGCCGGGAGCCAGCAGCGCGCGCGGCCTGCGGGCGTCGCGGCCAACGAACCGCGCGCGTTCTAGACACTACCCTAAGCACTATATACGGTACTATTCTTCATGTAATTAGTATAAATAACTGCCTTCCCGCGCTAGTGAGCCCGCATATTAAAGAGATAGATATATTAGCCTATATCCATCCTGAAGAATTTTTGATATCGGATAAGTGGTTCCGGAGATTTATTTAATACTCTAAACACTATTATAGGGTACTATTCAACTATATAGGGTGGAATGATAAGTCGGGCCCTAGAGGGAAACTACCTTAAATCCTTAAGCTGGCTCATTTTACTTATAGGAGACATTCCTTAATTTAAAAAAAGAAACAAAACTGCATTCAAAGATTTTCAAAAAAGATTCACACACGGCCGGGAATCGAACCCGGTCGAATCTGTCTAAAAATCCGAGTTCGTTTTTTTGCGTAAATAAATAGTTCGGGATGTATGGAACACTTGTTGCTAAGGAACCCTGTATCTTCAATCACAGGAAAATGCCGAATTTCACAGATTAAATACGGAAAAATACGGAAATGGATCTCCTCGTACAAACAGTAGGTACCTACTATGGGTACCTAAGTATGGGAATGATATTTTATTACAGTTTTGAAAAGATTGGTATAAATAATGAAAATAAATAAATAAAACTACGAATTTACCGATTTTGTCTAGTTTCAGATGTCACATCTCCCCATACTTACATACAGACATACTAAGCGGGTTAGTATGAGGAGGTCCATTTCCGTACATTAAACTATGAAATTCAGCATTTTCCTGTGATTGCAGATAGGTACAGAGTTCCTTAGCAATAATAGTTCCTTACACCTAAATCTAAATTTACGCAAAAAAACTAACTCATATTTTTAGACAGGTGTGTTAGGCTTTTTTGAAAATCTTGAAATGCAGTTTTGTTTCTTTTTAAAAATAAAGAAATGTCTCCTTGAAGTAAAATGAGCCAGCTTAAGGATTTAAGGTAGTTTCCCTCCAGGGCCCGACTTATCTTTCCACCCTGTATATAAATATCAAGCAGTCGTCGCAGTTCCGCCCGCTTTGAACAACAAGCTTGGACAGAGCCGTGAGGTAAAGTAATAGCGTATGTCCATTCTGAAAGTCCATTCCACAGGTGTAACAGGTGAAAGAATAGGGGCGTAGACTCATGTTAAAATTTATTCAATTTATTCAACAGCATCAGTCGTGCGCATTACAAGGGATGTTAGATAATACAGGTGGTAGGTACATGACACCCTGAGAGGGCACATAATGTTTTCTAGCGCGTAGATACATATTGCACTAGTACAATAACAATAACACAATATTTAATAACGATAATTATTCATGCACACGGAAATTGATAAAATTCAAAAACATTACGCTGTCAAAGTTTGTTCATAATAAATAATACATTTCAATTAAAGCTATTTCAGGTAGGTATATACAGATGTCAAGGTTAAGAAAATGATAATTAAAATAATAATGTAGATAGAAGGTCAGTTAAAAGGTAATTCAATTCATGTCATAATTAAAGTCATACAGATTGTCGTTTTACAATGTATTGTTTTATAACGTAGTGTTGCTATATGGATAGTAAACCATCAATTTATTGTATTAAAGTATAAATTAATAAATATAATTAAAATCACGACAAGATATGGCCCTTGAAAGTTTAGAAACAATATGCATTCATTAGGCCAAGAGTAAATTTAAAGCTACCAATAGAATCCTTACGCTTTTATAGAAATAACAATAGTATAACAACTACGGACCTAAGCGCAGTATTTCGCGACCGAAACAGCAATTTCCTTGATTTTGCCCTACAACGGTTAGTACAAATAGCAGATTGTGACGTCATACTTTTATGTCAATTTGTATGAAGCGTTTTGGGCTGCCGCCAGCGAGATCTTTTTCTCAAATTTGTGGATATTTATGTTCTTTAATTGTAGTTGCTCCAATACAAACATTCATTCCTCTTCAAAAACCGGTTCGAATAGCATCATAATCAAATCAAGATTCACACAAGGTCAACACTATTTTTGAAAGCAGATAGGTACCTAAGTGGTACCTCCGGAGATTACCCACGACATACAAAGTTATAATCTCACAAAGTTTCGCCTGCGATCTATGCAATATTCGGGCAGCTAGTACCTACTTACATATTTATTTAAACTTTATTGGACCAAACCAAAATTATGTACAAATGGCGGACTCAATGCCAAATGGCATAACAATAATAATAATGATGGCATACATATTATGAATAGTCATCCCGAGAACAATCCGATAAACCGATTTAAAAAAAATCTTTCACTAGTATTTAGAATGGACCTTCGGGATGAACATAGATTATATTTTATCCCGCGACGTCGTTTACGTTTAATGATAGAATAGAATAGAATAGTACCTATACTTTATTGTTCACTGAAAAGGTATCAACAGTTATCCTGTGCGGGCATACAATATTATTATTATTAAACCAACAATACATCTACGTTATTATTATAAATTTTAAAATTCAATTATTGTTACCACATGCACTATTATAATATTCCTAAGATATACGCTCTCAATGCCGAACATCTATTTAATTATCTTCGTATGTTATCTTCCTTGGCTTCCATCTAGTTAAGATGATTTCGCCACATCCCCGATGAAACACCTATTTCATTATAAAATAACAATATCGAACGTGACATTACTAGCCGTGTTAAACAATTCTCCCAACTAATTACACCCCTACGATCAGCCCACGACAAACCTTCCCTTACCGATATAATCTGTATACTCACACTCACAGGCCTCCTTATCCAGGCCAAGGTTAAACAAAGGGCGGGTCTCCTGTGGGTTCTCTTTCCTTCCAGCCAATACAGAGACGCTTTGTGTGTTTCGGTCAACCCTCAAAAATTCCTAATTTGAGTCAGCTTTAGGGAATTATGGACTTTTTTAATGCTTGAAAGAGCATAATGGATGAGGAAGTCAAATGCGAGAAACGGCAAATTTTTATTCTGTGAACAAGGCCTATTACGAAGAGAAAATGTTGGTGACATAAAAATAGTAGGTACTTTTCTTCGGGTAGTTTAGTAGATAGGTATGTGTCAAAGAATGAGGAAGTGGAGTCGAAATATTTTTTATAGTACCTAGGTTTATCTGGCTCATTTCTTGAATACAGGTCTTGTACCATATAGGATGTTCAAGGCTAATTTAAGAGGGCTTTCATGTGCACATAGATATTTAATAATTTACTTTCAAAACAAAGTTTTAACCGACTTCAATTCAGTACTCCGCCAAGCCACATTAACATTTCCACATTTTTTTTCCAATTTACCACATGAACTGATTTCCGAGAACAAAAGCGTTGATTTTTAGACCAATAAACCAAATCGCTGTATGTGGGCCGATAATATTTGAGGACTTCCGTCGATTCCTCAAGGATCTCAGAATTACCTTTGGCACTTCATTGTTTGCTATTTCAACGGAATAATATCAGACGCTGTGACGTACTTATATAATTGAAGTACATCATGAGCAGTTTTAAATTAAAATTAAAACGACACCTCCTCCAGATACAAAAAAACTCTACCCTTGGGCGGTCGAGTCTTGGCCTCGTATCTTTGATGCTTACTATATACGTGTCATTTCAAATTGTTTATTATTTTATTTCATATTTTTTATATACTTGCTTACTTAACATACATATTTATACAAGTACAACCAAACCACAGTCTTTACATAATTTAAAATATACACAACATTACTCACATTCCAATAAGATATTCATTCCCTTCCGACAATATTAATTAGAATTAAAACTTATTATATGTAAGGGTCTGACTGAAAATCAGCGTTGCAGTGTAGGTACTCAGTAGGTACTCACTGCAACAGTATGCTGAGTCTAGCCCCTTTTTGGCATCACAAAATGTAAATGCCTCGTACGATATTGTTTAAGTGTGTTTGTCTATTCCTAAGTCTAATTTGTACACTGTTCCTTTTGTATAAAATGTGATGTTAAATAAAGTTTTTCTATGTCTATGTCTATGTCAGAAGTTCCACAAGCCATCTGTGGTCTTCTTCATCACTTCCACTTCACCAAATTTATGATTTCCGGGTGTAAATACACGAGTTATAATAGAAAATACCGAAATTACTACACGCGTGCCTAATATATTTGAGGAGTTCCCTCAATTCCCCATGGTTCCCATCATCCAACTGGGGTTTTGGAAACAATGGGACCAATCTGGAAGCATATAGTTTCAGTTAAAAAAAATTGTACGAATCGGTTCATAAAAGACGGAGTTCTGAGGTAACAAACATTAAATAAAAAAATAAAAAAAACATCCGAATTGAGAACTTCCTCCTTTTTTTGAAGTCGGTTAAAAAAGACGGCCGCTATACACTGTACTTCGTATTAAGTACCTTGTAAATACATCAAACTAGTTTTTATGTTGCTGGATTATGAATCCCGTTTAAAAACAATTTATTAAAAGCAACATCAAATCTAGCGTTACACAAAAATGGACCTTGAATACCATGTCAATAAAGATCTATAATAAGCTACCTGATTATGAAGAATGAGCCTTATAATAATAAATGCATTAATACCCTAAAAAAAATCTAGTGGCAAATACTTATTAATTAATGAAATGAATATTTAGATCGCAATTATAATGACTAGGAAATCACAATTGAAATAAATTATTGTTATTCTCAGTAGCAAATAGGTAATTAATATCAATGAACTGTTAGTGTATTAATGAATTATTATTGTTATTTATTAATCATAATAGATAGATCAGCGTATGGCAAAACATGGGGACTGAACCCCAAGGTACTGAAGTGGATCTACACCATGATGGTGAGACCCATAATACTGTACGGTAGCCTGGTATGGTGGCCAAGGACTTTAATGAGCACATGCAGAGAGGCCCTGAGAAAGGTGCAGAGAACGGCATGCATGGCTATAACAGGGGCGTTTCGTACCACGCCTACAGCGGCGCTAGAAGTCCTACTGGACCTACCGCCACTTCACATGGTGATTAAGTCAGAGGCGCGCAAATCGCTCTACAGATTAAGAAATCTTGGACTGTGGAGCGATAGCAAGCCGAAGACTAAGCACACAAACATGGAGACTGATGGTCTCTTAGACAGAATAACAAACATGGGAAGCGACAAAATGCTACCCAAGTATGTATTCCACAGGAACTACACAACAAAAGTTCCAACCAGGGCTGAGTGGGCCGAAGGTCTAGAACCACCAAAGTCTGGTATCGAAGGCAGTATATGGTACACGGACGGATCAAAAATGGGATCCGGTACGGGAGCAGGCATTTATGCAAATCACTATAGTAGTAGTGTAAGCATGGGTAATTTGGCAACTGTCTTCCAAGCGGAGACATACGCCATAATTGCTTGTGTACAGGAGAATATAGACAGGCGAACCAAAGGGCGGACTATCTATATACTCAGTGACAGTCAAGCGGCCCTTAAAGCGCTTACGGCGCCGAAAGTGGATCTATGCAATATTCGGGCAGCTAGTACCTACTTACATATTTATTTAAACTTTATTGGACCAAACCAAAATTATGTACAAATGGCGGACTCAATGCCAAATGGCATAACAATAATAATAATGATGGCATACATATTATGAATAGTCATCCCGAGAACAATCCGATAAACCATACATACGCCATAATTGCTTGTGTACAGGAGAATATAGACAGGCGAACCAAAGGGCGGACTATCTATATACTCAGTGACAGTCAAGCGGCCCTTAAAGCGCTTACGGCGCCGAAAGTGGACTCTAGACTAATTTATAATGGCGTCCAAGCACTAAACAGGCACAATAAGGTGCAACTAGTTTGGATACCAGGGCACAAGGGCTTCATCGGCAACGAAAGAGCAGATGAGCTTGCAAGAGGGGGCTCTACAAATCACTTTGTAGGTCCAGAACCATTTGTGGGACTCTCGCAGGGGACCATAATATCGGCCTTTAAAGCCTACGCCAAAACCAAACACCAACACGAGTGGAGGAATGAGGCTGGCTTAAGGCACTCTAAGCTCTTCATAGAAGGAGTGGACTCTGGACCTGAAAACTCTGGAAATCCAGTAGGAAGCAACTCAGAATTATATCTGGGGTGTTCACTGGTCACTTCGGGGTCAAGGATCTCTTGGCCAAGATGGGACTATCTGATAGTTTAGACTGTAGAATGTGTGGCGAGGAGGATGAGACTATGGAACACTTATTGTGTGAATGTCATGCCCTTGCCAGACAAAGAATGAACTACTTTGGTAACGGTTACCCGCAACCAAAGGAATTCAAGGTGCTCCCGGCGAACTGCATCATCCGCTTTGTGGAAATGATGGAGCAAGCCTGGGAGCAGGTATAAAGGAGAGGGCAAATGCACAAAAGATCCCACTGGGTCGAAGTGCATCCGAAAGGACCCTCACCTAGATAAGATAAGATAAGATAATCATAATTTACTTTAAAAACAAAGTTTAAACCGACTTCAATTCAGTAATTCGCCAAGCCACATAGGTGTTACATGAACATTTCCACATTTCCTTTCCATTTTACCACATGTACTGCTTTCCGAGAGCTTTGATTATTATAGAAAAAACCCAAGTCGCTATCTGTGGGCTGATAATATTTGAGGAGTTCCATCGATTCCTAAAGGATCTCAGAATTACCACTTCATGAGTTGCTACTTCAACGGAATCATGTCAGAATCTTTGACGAACTTTACATCTTTGAGGAGTTCCATAAGTCATCTGTGGTCTTCATCATCAGTTCCACTTCACCAAAATTGCGGTTTCCGAAGGTAAATACACGAATTATAATAGAAAATACCGAAATCACTACATGCGTACCTATAAAATATGGAGGGTTGCCCTCAATTTCCCTGGGATACCATCATCAGATCCTGATTTGGTGACAATGGGGCCACCTCAGAAGTATAATCTTTCGAATAAAAAAATAAATTTTGAAATCGGTCCACAATTGACGGAGAAATCGGCGAACGTACATAAAAACACATATTACAGTGGAACATATAACCTCCTCCTTTTTTGAAGTCGGTTAATTATTATGATAAAATTGATAAATGTTTTTTAAGAGCTAAGAGTATTCTCTATTAATTTTTTAGTTCTTTTCCTTTCTTATACATTTTGTAGGAAAAAAGGTTCATTAAAAGAAACAGTATACCAGTATACATACATACTGACTTCACTACACACTGCACTGGTACTTTAATTATATGCTAGTATCTACTTGTTCGACGATTGAATTATTTTTTGAAACAATGCACGAAGATTTTTGAAAATATTTTTATATTTATATGTACAGTGTGTCTCTGTCATTGGGGCTTTAAATGCAAATATCGATTATGGTCCTGAAACTGAACCACTTTTGTTCCGCAACTTTGTAAAATAACTATCATTTCTATAATTTGGTAGTGTTTGAACTTTAACTGTACCATCAATGTATTGCAAACACGGCCTCATTTTTGACATCCATGCCATGACACTGACAAGAATGAAAATTAACTAATGGATGATGTTGTACATTGAAAATTTTATTTAATTTGTATGGAATAATGAAAATACAAATATAACGTATTTTTGAAAAGTTGTAGAACAAAAGTAGTTCTATTTCAGGAACATAATCGACATTTGAATTTAAAGCCCCAAAGTCAGAGTCACACGAGTCGAGAGTGTAAGTAGTGGGGTTGTTTTCAAAAAAAGTGTAACCTAGTTAAGGTAAAATTAAGAAACATTAACTTTGTCAGGTGAGTCACGAAAATTTCTTAATTTTGCCTTAACTAGGGTACACTTTTTTTGAAAACAACCCAGTGGGCATTAGTGGCTTGTCACGATATTTTTCTTGTCGGCGTACCTCCGCGAAAAGTGTAAAAAAATTAAAACAAAAATAAAAGTAGATGTTTTGAAAGGAAGTTTAAGGACATGTTTTTGGTTGAATATATGCACTTTGTAGCCTATTCTATTTTTATTCATGATGATTTGGTTTCGTTACTCTATCTTGAACAGTTTGCCTAATATGACACTTTAAATGACACCCTGATTTTTTTTATATTATCCTAAATTACTCGAAAACAAAAGAAGATCAAGGACTGTTATTAAGCGTGGAGTGTTCTTAGGACCTGCCAGTACATCCCCTGAAAGAATCACCTAATCCCTAGGCAGGGGCCACTCTCGTTAGCTTAGCCTGCTAGACCCTTTTCCTAGTCTCTAACCTATGATTTCGACTATACCACTGAACCGATTTTTAAGTTTTAGATATTCATTCGACGCATAATTTGACCCTCTTTAATATGGAATGGAATATATTTTCGGTTCGACGTACCGTTTTTGTACTACATGCAAAGAACTGAAAAAAGAGCAAAAATTTCGCGGTTATTGGGCTCCCAAACGTTTAGCACACGTCCTGGGATTGGGCAAATTCGGATTTAGGGCCAAATTTCCAGCTTTCTGGGAATTAATTCCGCAAAACGCTTTTTTTGGATCTAATTTGATTGGCGTAACACAAAGCAATTAATAAATGAAATAAAATAAGTCTGGAAACATCGTACCAATTAGAAAAATATTTCATACACCCCAAAAAGTGAAAGAACAACGAGCTTTTTACACGACTGCCCAACGAAAAGGAGTGTAATGTTTTTGATAGAAGAGATATCGTTTTATTTTTCCTGTATTATTTATGTTATTCTTAATCATATGTAATTATTTCAGAAAGGAAGCGTACATAGCCCGGCGGCGCCTGCGTATCGGAAACGATAACGCAGGTCAAGCAAAGACGGCAGGGGTCAGTCTTTGGATGGGTGACCGCCTGTTTGAGTGGTTACTATAAATGAGCGCTTCCGTGCTTTGGAAGGCACGCTAAGCAGTTGATCCCGGTTGCTGTCTATGACAGTAGTCGTTAAGCCGAGTTAGAGGCCTTCGGGCGGCTTAAGAACCTCTAACAGTCGAGTTGCCCACTCACTTGACAAAGGGGGGACAACTGTCACTCGCGTCCGCAGGAGCTTACCTACCACAACCCTGCACGTGTCCCCTGGGTGGTACTAAAGAGTGACAAACTCAAAGGCCAAAATAATAATTGCCATACGATTAAATAAATAAATTTCAGAAAGGGGGGGTGGTATTTTTTCCTACATTTTCCTTAATAAATCAAAATTTAACCACTGTAGAAAAAAAATAAAAACGGTTATAGAAATTGCAACTTAAGCCCTTTCTTATGATCTCCCACTTGATCCATTTACTAGAATTTGAATTTTTAACCCCCCTCATATTCGTCATTTACACAGAAAATAAACATGTATTTTTAATTTTCCATACACGTGTCTTAACCCTCTTAACAGTTGTTCTAAATTTCGAATTGATAGCGTAAGTAGTTTCTGAGACAGACGGACAGAGTCGCACCATAAGGGTTCCTTTTTACCTTTTTGGTACGGAACCCTAAAAAAACAATGAATGCTTAATTTAAATCTATATAATTACTTCCGGTTGGAAATTTTGTTGGATTCTTGAATAAAGCATCATAAAATAACGTTTTAAAATGAAATAAACAAAAAAAAAAACGCTATTACAAATTAATGTTTTCCGAAACCGTGTTTTGCCTGAAGATTTACAGAATTTTGCATTATGTGGCTGGCATATTGTATTAAGATGATCATATGGCAGTGGTGCATTTGTGATTCAGCTATTCTGTAGCCACCGTGATTGAATGAGCGAACGCAGCAAATGAAGTTGTCCGTTTCAGCTTGGACAAAACATTATTCCGTATGTCCGGCTGTCGGTTGTCCGGCTGGTCTCCTCTACAGGTCGCACTTCTCAACCAATTATCGTGAAATTTTGTGAGCAAGTATTGAAAAAAAAATGTTTGACTAAAACACAGACCCGCGAGTTATACAGTTCACAGTGCTGTTAGTAAAACATTGAATAGATCATTCAATTCATGAGGACATACTAAGGAGTATGTGGTCATAGTCATAGTCATTTATTCATTTAACAATATCTATTGTGTTTGAATTAACTTCATTAAAAATAACAATAATATACAAAACTAAAAAGATAATAATAAATACAAACAGTTAAATTACACATCACTCCAGATCATAAGTAGGTCCTATCTATGTTATATATATTCTAACTATATAAACGTACCTACTTATACATAGAGTAAGGGCCGACTCTTAGTAACTATTGATGCTCTCGATGTTGACTAGCAATACAATTAGAGCAGGACAAATGACAAATATGAGAGTTATGAAAGTCAAAACCAGACACCACTAGCGGATGAAAACGTCCCATTCTAATTGACAGCTAATCGTGACGTCCCAACGTTGGAGCCCTTTGCTAACATTTAAATTGGTGTTTGGTCGCAACATACTGGGGTAAGGTGCATAGTTGTGATACAGGAGGTGTTTGAGGTCCTACGAGTATATAAAAAAAAGAAAGAAAACATTTATTCACTACACAAAATACATCTTCATCTTCTTCATCTTTTATCGATTTCAATTACATAATGTTTTTGTTGGATATTATAATAGTTTACGTTTTCGTACGGCATGGTTTCATCTAACCGTATGATTATGTTATTTTATATTGTATTTCCGCATCATTGGTTTCAGGTCGGACATGAAAAATCTTGCCCATTTGCTGGCTGTCCCTATCAGCGAACACGAGCTCACTTTCATCTCTCTAGTAGCCGCGGCCACACTGCTCTCACGGACGACAGGTAACCCACACACATTTTCATCTCTCTAGTAGCCGCGGCCACACTGCTCTCACGGACGACAGGTAACCCACACACATTTTCATCTCTCTAGTAGCCGCGGCCACACTGCTCTCACGGACGACAGGTAACCCACACACATTTTCATCTCTCTAGTAGCCGCGGCCACACTGCTCTCACGGACGACAGGTAACCCACACACATTTTCATCTCTCTAGTAGCCGCGGCCACACTGCTCTCACGGACGACAGATAACCCACACACATTTTCATCTCTCTAGTAGCCGCGGCCACACTGCTCTCACGGACGACAGGTAACCCACACACACTTTCATCTCTCTGTAGCCGCGGCCACAATGCTCTCACGGCCGACAGGTAACCCACGCACTTTCATCTCTCTAGTAGCCACGGCCACACTGCTCTCACGGACGACAGGTAACCCACACACACTTTCATCTCTCTGTAGCCGTGGCCACACTGCTCTCAAGGACGACAAGTAACCACACACATACTTTTTATTCTATAAGGCAACGGCAAACGCAGAAAGAATGTACGAGTAGAACTCATGAATACGACCGCCCCAGACCAAGAAAAAAGATAGAGCTTTACGAAGGAGATCTTGACAGCATTGCGACACGTGCTGAAGAGTTCTGTGCAATTTTGTTTGTATATGTGTGTGTGCTAAACTTATGTGGCTTGGTTGAAAACTGGCTTCACTAGGTTGTTCGTCATGCTCCGTCTATCTTTTTTTCTTAGTTTGAGCCTGGCGCCGGCTTGTAATCGGGTACCTACCCTTTTTTTACGTTGGGGAATGCTTTGACGCACCGTCCGCCCGGTCAGGGGGGACCGGACGGGTGTGTGGGACTCCTGGACAGAAGGTCCAGACTACCCACTAATCCCCCAACGATTGTCCAACCATGTTGCTGCCAAGGAGGGTCAAAGGTTCGCTTGACGCATTCTACTTTGACCCTCGTGACTGGCCCGTTTACGCGGGCACGACCAGGGAGAGCGCCCCGGGACAATTTCTACAATCCCGCCTAATCGGGTACCCTTTTTTTTTTTTTTGTTTAGGGGGGAAAATGCGTTACGCATACCACCCGGGTGCAGGGGGTGACCCGAGTGGTTATGTGGGACTCCCGTATGGGCTAATGAGACCCACGGTGTACCCACTAAAAACCCCCCCACTTGCCACCTCGCCGCCTCGTGGCGAAGTCACGGGAACGCTTGCGCACACATCCGCGACCCCGCCGGCGGCAGCCGCCCACAAGCGGCTCCTTCGCGGATGCCCGGCGGCCCTCCACGTGAGGCATGCCAGATGTGTTGGCGCGCCTGCCTTCTCGATCTCCACCTGTTCAGTAGCGGACCCCCTGAGTCCGCTACGAGGAGATCATGGGTGCGGAAAATCCAGCACCCGGTGGTGGATCAGGTCTGTGGTTCCGCCACCTACCACGACTCGGCCGCAGAGGATAGGGAAAGCGGCGCACCGTAATACCGGCATTCCTCTTCCTCTGCGGTCCCACCAATGCCGCTTCAGCGGAACGGCCCCGCTAAGTTCGCAAGGGGCAGGGAGAGTGGCGCACCGTTATACCAACACGCCTCTCCCCCTGCGATCCCACCTCGGCCACAGAATATAGCGCGTGAGAACTTCTTCTGCGGTCCCTCCCCAACGCATCCTAAGCGGGCTTAATAGGCAAGCCCGCTAGGAGCGCCCTCCTCGGGCCAGCCGGTAGCCCAAACAGGCCGGCCCTGGGTGCCTCTTAGCTTCGCTGTGGGTGACCAGTCCACGGTTACTAAGCCCCCCCCCCCCCCCCCCCCCGCCCCGACAAGGCGAGCACCCTCGGGGGGGAACACCCTCGGGGGGGGGGTACCCTAGCTTAACTTGCAACCCCAAAGGCATTTTGAACTTTTATCGGCACAAAATAAGCCCTTGCCCTCAACAGAGTGCATCCTTACGAGCTCTGTATATTATGTTGTGTTCGTGTTAATTGGATGGGGTTTACTGTAAGGTGCCTCCGCACTACACAATTTTTTACAAGATGATATTTTACTCCCCTACGCTCTAACATATTTTATAAAGTATGCCTACTAGTTAGTAGGCCAATACCACACATAGATATAGGTGTAGTGAAAAAATAATACGGGCCTGGCGGAATTATATTTACGTAAATACTGCTAATGTACGAATTAGAGAGGTGTCCAAGCTTTTCTCACTTTTTTATACTTAAGTGCAGGATAGACGGCTGCTTTATCTGTAGATATAAAATCTGTACTTTGTGACTTAGCGCTAGACGGGTAGACCAACATAATGCAACTATAAACCTCCAGACGGAAGGTCAGAAGTTAACCGGCTTGTGCAAAACACGAAGGGCCTAGAATTTCCCTTGCCAATCGTATAGGCCATTTTGAGTGCGCACTACAGTACTCTTACGTAATCGCAGTAAAAGTAACGTTACTAAGAATATTTTATAGTTTTTGAACGTCTAAGTTTACGGCTGACTAAACTAAGATAGTACGTAGGCACCGACTGAAATCGTAAAAACTCGATGAAATACGAGTAGGACTTTATCCCCTTAGTATTTTGCGATCGAAGCTTTGCATCACTTGTACGAAATATTTGTTTTGACGTATATGATGATATCATACGTTAGGTAGTCCCCACCAAAATGCGTTTTTCTCGAAGAATGTGGGCACATTCACAGTTTTTTTTTTATGTACCTTTTTTATGACACAAATGTATTAATTATAGCCGTTTTACCAATTTTATTCTCTATGGCGACAACTTGGTAATGGGATAGTAATTTATTTTTGATTATGTTGTCTGTCCTTCTAAACGTGCATTTAAACGTACCTACCTACTACTACTCATTAAAAAGCTTTTGGTATGGATTGAAACTACTTAATATTTAAAAAAAACTACCCGCTTTTAGGTATCTATTTTAAGGAATCATAGTTAAATTAACAAGAGGAATTTATACCCCATTCCATATGACATTCGAATTTTAACGGACAATTGCTACGTTTTTTCATTTTTGTATGATATCATAGGGAAATAAAGTACTAGTTTTACTTATTTCGATCATTAAGTGATTTTAAAACATAGTTCGCCTGAAAACAAGCAAAACTCAAAATTTTAATATTTCTGAAAACCATGTAAATGTTTCAAGCATCCTTATCTCAAAATCTTTTAGAAGTACGGGAGCTGTGGGTTGGCTTCAATTGTTTCAAATTTAATATACTTTCAAAATGATAGTAGCAACTAATGTCAAAAGCCCATCGTTTTTGAATTAAACTGCAAATACTGAAAAAAGTCCGAAAAGTTTGCAGTTTTTTACGTATTACGCAGGTAGCACAACATTTTTTTGCTTAAAAAATGTAGTTTGACACTCCCCTAAGGGGTCCAAATAACATACCAAAAAAGCAGCATTACAGGGCACTTTGCGTTTTTAATTTAGAATATGACCTGCCGCGCTTTTTCGATTCGATACATGATCGGCTCAACTGATGACAAAATATACAAATAAATAATGATTTTTCAGTGAAATGGTGACACTGCGCTTACTGAAATGATTGAACATGTGCTACGTTTTAACTTTTGCTCTGAGAGGTAATCAAGTAACGTTCTGAACGCACGTCGGTACGTCGGACGTGCGTTCGGAACGTTACGTGATTACCCCTCTGCTTGAAGCAAAAGCACGCACGTGCACTCGTTTAATTTATAACTAAAGATATCATAATCGCCTCAAAGAGCGCTCGTAAGAGAGAGTGCATACTTAAATAAGAAAAGATATATGATTTAAATCCGTCAAAAATTTAATCTAAAATTACGCCCCAGTAGTGCGTGCGCATAAAGGCCGAGTCACACCACATAAGTGTGTGGACAAGACATGTCACACCGCGTTACATGCACCTGCACGTTTACGCATGCGCATCTGGTGTCACATGTTTTATGGGGATTCATACTTTACAACGCAGCCGCAGTGGTGCATGTGCTGCACACGCATATGGTAAGCCCAGGCCTTTACGAGCATGCTGCGTTCGCGGACGTAGAAGAATGTCCCGCTACGCGTGAGACTAATATACTACGAGCTACGGCGTAGCGATACTACGCTTTTGCGCCGGGGTTAAAAGTTATTAAGTTGACACTACACTCCCAAGAACCAGGTATAACTTGCACAAATATTTATGATGGGTGGTTGGACTTTAATAATTTGACAGTGGTGTAATCCTGTCATGACGTGGCATCATATCGATTGGATACCGTAATTAATTCAGTGCCAATCATGAGTAATCATGACACACATGCGTCAGCTTTACGTTACATATGGAGTTAACACTTTCACTGACAGGAACCCGCCAAGCGGGCGCCTACGTCGTAGTCGCTTTCCGCTTGATACGAGGAAAACCACGGGATTTGCTACGAGCGTAGCGCGTAGCTATTCTTGGCAGTGAATTAAAGTTAAAACTGCTACGGGCTACGGCGTAGCGCTATGAGCATAGCGTGGCGGTAATTCAGTTAACGCATTCATGGCCAATGACTCGCATATGATTCATACCTCTGCACACGTGTTATTTCCGCTACAGAGTGGAAATTCGCTGCTACGCGCTACGGCGTAGCTCACTTAGCGTTGCGTGGCCTCGAATGGGTTAATGGAATTAACCAGTCAGCACATCGACTAGTCACGTTATAACAAGGTTCAATCCAGGCACATGGTTGGCACAGTTTGAGAGATTTAGGGCGAGTTGCACCAATTTACGGGTACAGACCGATCAACGTTAAATATGGCGTCAGTAGCTGTCATTCCATAGAAACTTGTCAAACTTTCCATACATTCAGATATTAACGAACACCGGTTACGGTTACAGGCGGTTTGGTGCAACCCACCCTTAACAGTGGTTGCAAAGAAAAAAAAAGATTCTGCAAGTTATAGTTTTTACTTTTGTAGCCATCCGCTATAAAGGTAAAAACCATGATAGGCTACGCGTGTAACTCTACGAAAAATCTGTGGATGCGTTATTATTAATAATATATTTTTCGCTACCAAAGAGTTAGTTTCAGAAGTGAGTTTCGTATTCCAAATAGATTTCATTCAGATGCGATGGAGATACGTAAAACACTTTGAAATCAAACTAAATATCGTAACATCTCCTTGAGATTTACCCTTTCTGAGTCTGAAACTCTGTTTTTGTATTACATTGAAATTAACCGGTACGCAGTAAATGTTATTGAAACCGTTTGTGCAGAAGGGCGGAGTCCCCGTAGGTGGACGGCGGGAGATCGCGGCCGCCGAGGGTGCGGCCGCGCGCGGTCCCCGCACCATCGCCCGCCCATTCACTGTTAGCAGGTAAACACCTTACCGGTTTCTTTACCTTTTGAACGCCATTTTTCAAGTACGGTGACACTGACACGCCATTTTTTTCCATAGGAGTGTGAATATGAACCTTAGTTGAAAGCATAATGCTGACTTTGCAGTGTACGCCGTAACACTCGGTTCGTTCTTGGCGCCGCTGTGGGCTCGACAACACGCAACACCTTTAGGTGTTCTTGGCATCGGTTAAGCGATTTCCTACATCCTGAAGGCGAAACGTACAGACAGTGGTAGAGATGCCAAGCGGGGCTGTTATATGATTCAATAGTTAATGTAAAAATTGCGATTTTCAATGCAACGTTCTCAATCTCAACCCTGTCGCCACCGCTTACCGCAAAATCGCCCGTGTGCGCGCCGTTACCGCTGCCTGTCAGTGCGTTTCTAGCTTTATCGCGAATATGTATACATAGGAAACTGTCTAGATTTATCGTTCACCATAACCAACTGCGGTGGTGGATTTATTTGTGATATCAATCCATTCGAATTCCCCGGTTTCGCTCGAAATGGCAGCGCGTTTGCATCAATACAAATATGCCTAATAAAGTGCCACACGCACCTGCGTTTCTCTGTTGATTCGAGGTGCTCTTTTCCCTCACAGAGCCGCTTGGTTTGTATGAAAACATACATATTTCTTATTCGTTACAGCATCGAATTTATTGTAATTATTCCATCTTTTCCTACTAATTCTGTAATTCGGTAAACGTAAATTGTATAGGTACGCGGAATTAAAACGAATCTAAGCAACGTGGCAAAGAGTGCTAACTTTAAATGTAATTAACGTAATACGTATATCGATTTCAGTATGTTAGGATAACTAGGTAATGTATATGTTAAAATGACAAGAATGTAGGTATTTCGTTGGCAAGCATGTGTTTGTGTCAGGGCCTGAGTGACCTTATTACAGGCTAATAAATGGGGGAACTTTACCGCGCCCGGATATGAAATATCGCTTCGTTGTTCTCGATCAATAAGCCACTAATATTATAATTGTTGTATTTGATTTGTAAACCTATTTAATCTCACTCTCGTATCTCTGGAGCTTAGTCATGCTCCAGATTTGTGCCTGCATCTAATTGCCACGACTCCATATAAAATGTTCGTAAAGAGTCGTGGTAATTAGACACAACCCGCAGTCACAAAATGTGAAAATGGCCGTGCTACAGATTGTTATGTATAGATTATACGGCATTGTACACATGAAAATGTGAATCGTGTTAATGCAGAAAGGCTTTAAAAGCGGGATTGTACGCATATGTAATCAGATAATAAGTTGTAAGCATATCGTGTATTCGCGTATCGATACTTATCGAATCGATGTATACCTATAAAGCAAGAGTTACGTAGATATACACCTTAATGTCAAAAAACATATTATCACGCACAACAATCCTATGACGTCATCATTCCACTTACGCCACCTACTCTTCTATTTATTTTAATATCGGGAAACTAATAACTGGACTGTCAATAAGCTGAATAATCAAGCGAAGTTATTTTATAGCCTCCTTAAAACAAGTTAATAAGATGTTGATTAGTACGACAGAGAAAGAGACGAAAATATAATAGAACCATTCCCAAGATTTATCGCCCTTACTGTTTCGCGTGTGCTTAAGGGCCCATCCCAACTTTACGGACTAATTATAATATTTTGTGCGTTACAAGGGGTACATAGTGACTCACAAAAACTGAGCCGAAGGCTACGCACTAACGGCACGAGAAATGTTGACCTATATTCCTGCGCCGGCGTTACGCAACCAGTTGTTCCAAGGACCCAGCCGTTATATAAGTAGTCAATACTAAAGTCGGGAATAAAGTCAGGACTCGTTAGTAATCAGTGCCGCAGTTCGCTACTTGATTTCGCTTTGGGTTTCCGAGACAAGTAACGAGTGCGCGTGAGCCCGACCCTTTACATGAAATTACTCTTGGCAGTGTGGCGGATTTGAATGTCTTTACTTCAGCATATGTTAGAGCCTATTGTATTCTTCAGAGCTCACGGTTTAGTTTCCTCTTTGTAGGTTTTTCATGCATTTCATAAATTTGGCTGACTGCTGGTGACGCAAAGAGACTAGCAAGACTGGCACTCTAGTATTTATTTATTATCGGCATAACGCATTCGTCCTCTCAGACTTTGTTTACAAAAAGCCTTGCCTTTGCCTATTTGCAGAGTGCCTAGAAAGCTGGCTAAGCTCGAGGGTAATCTATCTATCTATCTATACATATAATAAAGCAGAAGAGGGTCGAAAGTCTGTACATGGAAGATATTCGAAAAAAAAATTGGCTAGGGATACTTAGAATCGATAACAGAACACGTTCCAACAGTTTTTAAATTTTTTGTCGGTTTGCCTGTTTATATGTTTATCTGTTTGTCTGTATATCTGTTTGTCTGTTTATGTGACCGCGCATCACGTGAAAACGGCTGAAACAATTAAGATGAAATTTGGTATAGAGATAGTTGGGAGTCCTGGGGAAGGATATATGATAGTTTTTATTCCGGAGATCATACCCTAAGGGGGTGAAATGGTGGTTAAAATTTGGATGGAACTCATTTACGGTATAGCGATAGTTAGGAGTCTTGGGGAAGGACATAGTTTTATCCCGAAAACCCTTCCGTAAGGGGGTGAAAATTTAGATGTGATGTGACCTATTTAGATGAAATTTGGTATAAAGATAGTGGGAGTCCCAGGGAAGGACAATTCATAGTTTTTATCCTGAAAAACCATCTCCTGAGGGGGTGAAATGAGGGGTGAAAATTAGGATAGAACCCATTTATATGAAATTCGGTATAGAGATAGTTGGACTTCCGGAAAAGGAAATCGCATAGTTTTTGTTACGAAAATCATCGCCTGAGAGGATGGAATGAGGGGTGAAGATTTAGATGAAACTCATTTAGATGAAATCTGGTTAAGAGATAGTTTGAGTCCTGGGAAAGGACGTATGATAGTTTTTATTCCAGAGATCATCCCCTAAGGTAATGAAATGGGGGTGAAAATTTGGATGGAACCCATTTACGGTATAGCGATAGTTGGGAGTCCTGGAGAAGGACATAGGATTGTTTTATCCCGAAAATCCTCCCCTAAGGGGTGACAATTTCGATTTGAGTGACCCATTTAGATGAAATTTGGTTTACAGATAGTTTGAGTTCCGGAAAAGCACATAGGATAGTTTTTATCCCGGAAATCATCTCGTAAGGGGGTGAAATGGGGGGTGAATATTTGTATGGAGCTACTATACAACCCATTTAGATAAAATTTTGTATAGAGGTAGTTAGTAGGCGCGGCGTTGGTAGGCCCCCCACAAGGTGGACTGATGGCCTGATAAAGGTCGCGGGAGTCCGCTGGATGCGGGTGGCGCAGCATTGGTCACTTTAGAACTCTTTGGGGGAGGCCTATGTCCAGCAGTGGACGTCTTTCGGCTGATATGATGATGATGATAATGATGAAAAAAATAGTTTGAGTCTCGGGGAAGGACATAGGATAGTTTTTATATCGGAAATCTACCCCTAAAAGGGAAATGGAGGGTGAAAGTTTGTATCGAGCTACGATATAAACGTGTTCTACGCGGACGAAGTCACGGGCAAAAGCTAGTGCTAAATACATTTACTTAATCGCCTATTCAATGTAAGCCATAGCTTACATTGAATAGGCAACTCTTCTTTTATACTAGTTGCCTATAGTTTCTAGCTCGTTTAGCACCACCCAGGGGACACGTGCAGGGTAACGGAGGGTATACTCCTGCGGACGCGAACTAAAACCATCTCCTAGGGTAATGCTAAAAAGATACTTCAAAAATCGTATCAAGGAAGATAAATACTATATTATCCGCAAAACTATCTGACCGGTAGGGCAATAAACGTCCGCTACCGTTAGGGGTGTAACATGTCGATAACTTATAATGTAAACGTCGATATAATTATTATATTTTCAAATGAAATCTTATATCATTACTAGCTGACCCCGAGAACTTTGTTCCGCCGTACAAAATGCATGAAAAAAAAACTTAATTTTTTCCATTTTTTTAAAGTTATTCTGCTATTCGGGGCGAAGAGAAATCCAACAAATCAACAATCATCAAAATCGGTTCAGCCGTTCTCGAGTTATAAGCAAAGGAACTAACACAACTTTCTTTTATTATATATCATTATTGATATTGTCTATCGATTCTATCGATTGCGTACTTTCTTAGTATTACAAAGCTTTGACATTTCCGCCTTTCGAAAACAGATGCCACCTCTGTACAGTTATAAAAGCTTTTATAACTGAAAAGCTCTTCTATGACGCTTGGGTGTTCCCAAGCGTCATAGAAGACACGATGCTTTTCTGCAATCTCGCCAACGCATTTCATTGCCCCGAGCGTAATACAAGCCGCGCGCGGTGCGTTTGTATGAAGATAACATACTTTGCCCTCTTTATACTATGGTAATACACTCCAATACAAACTTAAGCACTAGGGAAAGGTGAGTATGGTGGCCTTGTTATGTGTTCCTTAGATGAAAAAACCCGCAAAGATATTGTTAACGGAACTACCTAAGTCAAGCGGCGCGTCCGAAATGCTTGGTGTCCCACAGGGTTAAATTTTGCCTTTTCTTTCTCTTATATAAGTATACTAGCTGTTACCCGCGACTTCGTCCGCGTAGAACATGTTATCGTCTAAATGTTTGTTTAAGGACTTAAAGAAATAAATTAAAATAATTACTTTAAAAACAAAGTTTAAACCGACTTCCATTCAGTACTTCGCCAAGCCACATAGTAGGTACATGAACATTTCCTTTCCAATTTACCATATGCACTGCTTTTCGAGAGCAAATGCGTTGATTAGGTATTACAGAAAAAACCCAATTCGCTATCAGTGGGCTGATAATATTTGAGGAGTTCCGTCGATTCCTAAAGGATCTCAGAATTAACACTTCAAGAGTTGCTACTTCAACGGAATCATGTCAGAATCTTTGACGTACTTTACATTTTTGAGGAGTTCCATAAGTCATCTGTGGTCTTCATCGTCAGTTCCACTTCACCAAAATTGCAATTTACGAAGGTAAATACACGAATTATAATAGAAAATACAGAAATCTCTACATGCGTGCCTATAAAATATGAGTGTTGCCCTCAATTTCCCTGGGATCCTATCATCAGATCCTGATTTGGTGACAATGGGACCACCTCGGAAGTATACTTTTTCGAATAAATAAAGAATTTTTGAAATCGGTCCACAATTGACCGAGAAATCGGCGAAACTACATAAAAAAACATGGCACAGATAACCTCTTCCTTTTTTTAAGTCGGTTAAAAAAATTAAATTAGTTTTGTAGTCTTTTAGTAAAACAATCTAAAAGGCACTCTAAGCTCTTCATAGAAAGAGTGGACTAGGACTGGACCAGAAAACTCTGGAAATCCAGTAGGAAGCAACTCAGAATTATATCTGGGGTGTTAACAGGTCATTTCGGGGTCAAGGATCTCTCGGCCAAGATGGGACTATCGGATAGTTTAGTTAGACTGTAGAATGTGTGGCGAGGAGGATGAGACTATGGAACACTTATTGTGTGAGTGTCATGCCCTTGCCAGACAAAGAATAACTACTTTGGTAACGGTTACCCGCAACCAAAGGAATTCAAGGTGCTCCCGGCGAACTACATCACCCGCTTTGTGGAAATGATGGAGTAAGCCTGGGAGCAGGTATAAAGGAGAGGGCAAATGCACAAAAGATCCCACTGGGTCGAAGTGCATCCGAAAGGGCCCTAACCTAGATAAAATAAGAAAAGATAACAGTCTAAAACCGAAGTTACAAATCTCTTACCTTCAAAATGTCTTGCTCTCTATACAAACTTAGAACCTCTTTGAACCCTCATAGTATAAGTCTGAAACCGTAGTTAGAAATTTCTTACTTTAAATATGTCTTGCTCTCTATACAAACTTCAAACTCCCTTCAATGATCAGGCGATGAATTAAAAAAAAATGCTAAAATAAGTTTTGTAGTCTTTCAGCAAATAGTCTACAACCGAAATTTTGTAGTCTTTTAGCAAACAGCAAACAGGCTAAGATCGAAGTTTCAAATCTGATACTTTAAAATTTTCTGACTCTCCATACCAACTTTGAACCCCCTATTAACGTTTTTCAGGGAAACATTAAGGAGAAGAGTTTTTTTTTGTTGTAATAAGCATTTTTTTCTACAAACTATCAAGTCTCGAAGCTAAAAAAAATGTTTCCCTCATACAAACTTTGCAACCCTTTTTAACCCCCTTAAGGGTGGAATTTATCAAAACGCTGAAAGTACTTTATTTTAATTTTAATAAGTAAGCTTTCTACAAAGTTTCAAGTCTCTTGCGAAAAAAAATGTTTCCTCCATACAAATGTTGCACCCCCTTTTAACCCCCTTAGGGGTGGAATTTTCTAAAATTCTTGGTACAAACTTTTAAGTTTCTATCTCAAAAAAGAGTTTCTCTTGTACAACTTTGCAACCCTTTTTAACCCCCTTAGGAGTTTTTCAAAACGCTGAAAGAAATTTAATAATATTCTAATAAGTAAGCTATCTACAAAGTTTTAAGTCTCTTGCTAAAAAAAACGTTGTCTCCATACAAATGTTGCACTCCCTTTTAACCCTCTTAAAGGTGGATTTTTCTAAAACACTGAAAGTACTTTTTTGTATTTCAATAAGTAATCTAGATCTACAAACGTTTAACCTTCTATCTCAAAAAGGAATTTACCTCATACAAACATAGAAATACTTTTTAACCCCCTTAGGAGTAGATTTTTTTCAATACGCTGAAAGTACTTTATTTGTATTCTAATAAGTAAGCTATCTTCAGAATTGTAGGTCTCTTGCTAAAAAAAAACGTTGCGTCCATACAAATGTTGCACTCCCTTTTAACCCCCTTAGGGGTGGAATTTTCTAAACGCTGAAAGTACTTTTTGTTTTTCAATAAGTAATCTTTCTACAAACTTTTGAGCTTCTATCTCAAAAAAGAGGTTTTCCTCATACATACATTGCAACCCTTTTAACCCCCTTAGGGGTAGATTTTTTCAAAACGCTGAAAGTGCT
Source organism: Epinotia brunnichana (assembly GCA_963854355.1). Classification (NCBI taxonomy): domain Eukaryota; kingdom Metazoa; phylum Arthropoda; class Insecta; order Lepidoptera; family Tortricidae; genus Epinotia; species Epinotia brunnichana. The sequence continues at coordinate 11,068,591 of OY977951.1, forward strand.
TTATTTTAATTTTAATAAGTTTTAAGTCTTTAGCTAAAATAAAAAAATATCCTCCTTACAAATGTTGCACCCCGTTTTAACCCCTTTAGGGGTGGAATTTTCCAAAACGCTGAAAGTACTTTATTTGTATTCTAATAAGTATTCTTTCTACAAAGTTTTAAGTCTCTTGCTAAAAAAAAGTTTCCCTTTTATACAAAATTTGCACCCGCTTTTACCCCCCAGGGGCAGAATTTTCCAAAACGCTGAAAGTGGTTTATTTGTATTTTAATAATTAATCTTTTCACAAATTTTGAAGTCTCTTGCTCAGAAAATAAAGTTTTCTCCATACAAACTTTGCACCCCTATTTAACCCCTTTATTAGAAATGTGTTTTCTGGCTGCAAAAGAAGATTTTGTAACGTTAATTAATGCATACACAGAATATTATGTGCTTAATATTTATCAATTATATTACATGTTATCAAATGAATAATTGAGGAACGTAAGTAGATAGATATATGTATGTAGGTACTTACGATTTTCTGCATTTCACAATGCAAACCTAAACTTATCGAAAGCAAGCAGACAACCACCTTCGTGCAGCACCTTGCATGTACTAATTAATTACGGATGCAGGTAGTTTCCCCCACACCACACCACCATCCCTCTTATCCTATGGGTATGTCTGCGTGTTTGCCCGCGAGTTCACCCGCGTAGAATGTAAATGTTTGTTTAAGGAATGATTTAAAAGAAAACCCCTGAAATTGGTTCACACTCTACATATAGACTCTACATGTCGACTCTACATATACCTACACACTAAATATTTTGAAGAATTTTCATGTCCACAACATTAATTTCAAAATCGATGCCATTTTCGTAATTAACGTCACAAAAAACCATAAAAACGACACTAATATTGATATTTAGACATTTCAACCCCATCGCACCCCAACAGGGAGATGGTATTTCACGTCCGCCACGTTGGATTTTAAAATCGTTGTTTGTTTCGTAATCAGCGACCCGAAAAACCATAGAAACAATACCCATGTTGATTTTCAGACTTTGTCACAACATTTACCCCTTTTGGGGGTGGAATTCTCAAAAATCCTGAAACACGTATTTACTCATTTATCGTTAGGAATACTCGTGTGAAGTTTCGAATAAAATAGTCGGACTAATCTTGTTTCCCCATACAAACTTTAGACCCCCATTTCACCCCCTTAGAGGATGAATTTTGAAAAATCCTTTCTTAGTGCACCCCTAGACCTTATAAGGAACCTACGTGCCTGGAATCTTTAGAACCAGCGGCTTGAGCTGTGCGTTGTTAATCAGTCAGTCAGTCAGTCAGTTTCTTCTTTTATATATTTAGATAACATGCAGTGTTTTAGTCAATTAACATGAGATAGTTTCATTTACTGAGCATTTTCGAAGTTGATACTTCTTAGTGACTATAGAATCAACTTTTAAAGAAATTAACCAGATCCCAGAATAACAAATTGATATTTACAGTTGGTTCTGTTGTCTAACCGTATATACTTATGTAATCTACCAAAGTAAAACTCTGGTGTTTTATGAATTCAGGCATTCGGAAGTCAAGTTTAAAGTATCATCAGCATCTGGTGTGTTGGGAATTAAGGAAACTGCAAATCTGGTATTTTGAGTATCTGGTAGATGGAGTAACTGGGTGTTTCCAGTACACTGTGTTTTGCCGGCCTATAGTATTATCAAAATCTGCTATTATGGGAATTCGAATTAAAGGGAACATGGTGTGTTGATAAATAGTTGCTTTGGCAATCCGATATAAAAAGAAACACGGTAAAAAGAAAGTCTGGTATTTTGGGAATTCCATATTTCATAAATCGGGTAAATCGGAAACATATTATTTTGCAGTTCTGTTATTTAGGGAACGAGCGAAAATTGCACCTAAAATATAAATAGGTACAGTCAGGGGTATTTATTTACGTACATAAATAGGGACATAAATATCTGTACACGCCTTTATGACATTGACAATAGAGTCCTGTACAGATATTTAGGTCCTTATATTAATAACGTATATTAATACCCCTGACTGTACATATATTTAAGACAAAATGATGGGTTTGTTGACAGATTTCATAGTTTCAAAAGCGCTAGATGTGGAATTAGTACGTGTAAAAGACCTCATGAAATGTACTTATTATAATTTTAAGCAATTTGAGGAAGATTCATATAAGATCTAAATGTTTAGAAGTAACTCCCGTCCCGCCCTTAAGCACGCCCCTCATGTTGATATGTAATATGTTACTCGTATACCTATAACATAAAATATTAATGTTAATTGTCTATTACTTATACTTGAATATAATAAAATATTGTTTGACGCAGTAAGGAGTTCACTCGGGGGGAGTTCGTTAGACAATGTCCGTGGACTTGGACTCGATCAGCGAGGAAGAACGAAGCTTGTTCCGACCCTTCTCACGAGAGTCACTGGCCGCTATCGAAGCCCGCATAGCAGAGGAGCATGCCAAGCAAAAGGAACTCGAGAAAAAACGAGCGGAAGGCGAGGTTAGTATGCGTAGAGAACGTACTAGTGTGCCATGTGATCACGAGTGTGCCCAGCAACAGGACATGCGAGACATCATTACAATTGACGGTTTACGATCATCATTATATATAAAGCGTATTTGTACAAATCGGACCACGACAGTACCTATTCATTCCTGAGTTAGGTACCGACTTTGCTATGGAAGTAATTGAAAGTGATTCATTCTGAATCGGTCAGCAACGCAGCGAACAGCTCTGACATTTTTTTAAATCATTCCAGAACGATTTGGGGCGGACGAAAAAGAAAAAAGAAGTAAGATTGCCTGCTTGCCCCTTTTACCTTTTTAAGGCTCGATTTAGAGACATGATTTTAGCAAGTTATCGCATCAACTTCAAAATTCATTTGAGCAGCAAACAAAGCTAGTTCCATCCAAGATTGGCGGCATGTTTATGGTTATTGCGCGATAACTTGTGTCCATTCTGTTCTGACTGCATTTACTCGTAAAGCATTTTATTGAACACATCGCTTGTCGGCCAGTATTTGGAAAACCAGACCAAGAGTGCTGTTACCAGTGTCGCACTGGCGCCAGGTCAACAGCTATTCTTCAGTAGTTAACAATAAAGCTTGTCATATTTAGTTGCATTATTACGGTGTAAATGCATTTCAACAGCGAGCGTCTTCACGATCCAATAGATAGCGCTAGAAATCTGAAATAAAATATTACTCAATAAGAAGATATCCAAAACAGTCTCCTTTTGTGAAATCCAATGTTTAAATTAGACGCGGCTTGTCTACCTTTAGCTAATGCTAGCCCATTGTTGTGATTAACTATAGAATTAGACCCCTGAGTATAAAATAAACTTGGTCAATTTTATCGGCAGGACAATCTTAGTACATATATGTAGCTAATATTTAGGTACGATAAGAGAAGGTGGCGCCACATTAAACTCGCTAGCATAACACACGAGCACGTATTCACCTAGTCAAGCATTGCACTGGACTCATCTCGTCACATCACCATCAACTGCTCTCATTCAGGCCTAGCATGGTGACGTCACCTAGCTAGCGATTAGTGCATTCCAATTATATTTATAATACGATTTATTTGTCATACTTTGAAATACGAATATATTTAGTTGGTAATTGTAACGGCTGGCTTCCTGAGCATCCTGCTATTATGGATCCGAGTTCGAATCGTCAACATTCAACAATAAATGCTTTTGCTTCGGCTTAAGGGAATGTTAACGTTCGGATAGGTAACTTAATAGAAGGGTATTTGGACCACATGATACGCTTTTAGATCAGCCAGACACGCACCATGGCCACACGACAGCAGCACTATACATAATATTAAACTTGCTTCCAACGCCAACTCGTAACAATACTAGTTGTCTTCAACTGTATTGTCACATTCGCCTGAATCTGCTCATGTTTGTGGTTTTATTTAATACCTAAGCTTAAATTGTAAGCTACCTTGCATAAAAACTATTTTATGATGAACATGTATGTGTTATACGGAACGTAAGTAAGTTATTATGATAGGGTATGTAAAGAAAATTTCGTTAATTTACCTAGTATTAGTTGTTGTTAGGGGAATCGAGTGTCAGCAACATCTATCTCATTACGAGTATCTACGTGATTTCAAAACCGGCCTACGACATCAAAATAAGTGCAAAGAATCATAAAAGTTACATAAGCAGAGACAAGCGGAGAAATATACAAAACGCTTAAGATAAGATCACATACAGAGACAAATCCCTCAAAATGCATTTTGTGAACTTTCTAATTTATAAAGTTGTCGCAACATATGTTACGTTTGACTACGCTTATTCCAAATTCATGAAAGTCCTTTAACTATGATCTTTTATGCGACTCAACATTATATCGCGACATGTCGTTCGATTAGGTCTATAACTGCCAGGTTGACAGGATTGACCTAGCTCAATAAGTAGAATCGTAATTAGAGATCGTGGCAAACTCCTCCGTAGCAAACACAGCAGGGACCATAAGTATACCACAAGTCGCCGTGAAGCCACGGACTGGATGCCGGCTGACCATGGGACGTTGAGCGGCAGTGCATTCAATACGAGTATAGTCTATGGACAGTGCATACTTTTGATCGGGATGAAATACAATTATGAACGTCCGCTCGTCGTCCCGCGCCCCGGCGACCCGCTGGCGTCCAATCGGCCTATTGAGACGGGTTCAACTATCGCCCTCATTAAGGCGATATCCACTTGAGGCTGCTATCACTGTGATGTCGGTGTAGGTGCGGTACGATGACGAGGACGAGGATGAGGGCCCGCAGCCGGACGCCACGCTGGAGCAGGGCGTCCCGCTGCCCGTGCGCATGCAAGGCAACTTCCCGCCAGAGCTGGCCTCCACGCCCCTTGAGGACATCGATCCTTACTATCACAATCAAACAGTAAGTTTCATTTTTTTTTCTTGGTTGGTGAGCTGGGCGGCCAGTAACTCTTAGGCTAGGTTGACACGGCACTGTCCTGCACGTTTTTTTGCAGTATACATCTTAATGTATACATAGTGGCGCATACAAAATGTTGTTTATACGTTTAAACGAATACTCACCGGACTTGTCAAGCAAACCAAATACGTGCAGAAAACGTGCAGGACGATACCGTGTGAACCCAGCCTGAGAGTGGGCAACCCCCATAAGAAGGCCGCACAGGCCCAGTCAAGTCAAGCAGCAGGCTTAGTCAAGTGTTAAGGTCGAAACGCACAGACAGCGGTGGCGGCGCGGTGCAGTGCGGTGAGGAGGCGGTATCGGTTGTAATGTTCGCGCTAATATGAAAGGGTCCGCACAGAATACCGCGCCGCGCCGCGTCCCGCCGCGGTATTCTGTGCGGACCATAGAGGTAGAATAGATAGAGGTAGTCATCCACACATACACACAAGAGTGACAAAGATGTATGCATAGGCAATACCGCAAGTAGGAACGAGATACAGTGTCATATTTTCTGTCCCTCATCGCGTATACGGATTTTTTGTTTGCCACCAGCTTGTTTGTCACCACACCTGTCAAAACTTGTTGTGTGTGTGAAACTGACACCACCATGACGTCATCGATATAATACGACTAAATTATAAATGACATTAGACGTCAAGAGTGTATTAGCTTCTGATACTTCTTAATTTAGTATGGTTAATTTACCATTGTCCCTTTTGGGTATACGCTAGGACGCCATCTACTCGTATATATCCTCTATCTACGGTGCGGACCCTTTCATATTAGCTCGAACATTACAACCGGTACCGCCTCCGCACCGCACCGCACCGCGCCGCCACCGCTGTCTGTGCGTTTGCAGGTTTAAGTGCACCCATGGTGCATACAACTTACTCATAAATACTTATGTCCCATCGCTCTTATGTCAGCGGATTAAGAAGGTTATAAGGTTTCGGTACATATTTATGAGAAGATTAAATCGGTACATATCTTTCAACACATTTGCTCGTAACGTGCCTCTTATTGTGCTGCTATTAGGCTCATAATCCAAGGATTATGATTAATACCAAGGTATTAACACGCGTGTTTTATAACATTACGACACTCGTGTTATTATCTACATGCTATACCCGTGACACCCCGTGTCCAATTGTTTTGCATAATATAATGGACGTTCCTGTTAATCTCAACGATCCAGTCAATACTTTGTCGATGCGATTAATTTGTAAGCGTTTAGTAAATGACGACAATGGCGACGTGTCCGCGTATGTACAGTCACCGGCATAAATATATGGCCGCAAAAATATCTGATGACAAATCTATTCCTAGAGCCGTAAGAGCGTGTCAAATATTTTTTCAACACATTTGCTCGTAACGTGCCTCTTATTGTGCCGCGTTTAGGCTCATATTCATCATCCTGGGTATTAAACACGCGTGTTTTATAACATTACGACACTCGTAATGTTATAAAACATAACTAATGTTTATATCTCGATTAAGACACGTTGGCACCTTGCAGCAATTGTATGTATGGACTCGGTGCATTCTTAAATTGACCGGGTTATACAGGTTTGTTTTTAATTCTCGGCAAATGGATTCTTACTCGACTAAACAAATTAAATCCTTCTTGTGAATTAATTGATTATTTCTTCTTGGATATGATATAGAAACGTTTCATTTAGTAAAACGATTTACTTTTGATAACATTTTACATGAATAAGAAAATATTAAATATTGAATAAGAAAATATTTATTTTATTTTCTATTGGCTGTTTAGAGATTACATCTTAGCCTCGCTGCGGGCGCACTGCGCGAACTTCACGAAAAAAAAATTGTTGCGCGCCACTATAAGAAATTTCACAAATATTTGTAAACATTGATGATGCGTGTTCGGTTATTATTAAAAATGTTGACTCGTGGTGAATAGAAAAGTGATAAATAGAATTGACGCCACTGTACATTCTTGGAGATGTAGAAATGTATGTAAGTAAAAACCTGTTGTCATCAATAACAAAAGGAAACAACTTAGGAGCCTTTAACATTTTCATTTAATGCAACGGATTTTTTCCTCGCAAATGTGTTGAAAAACGTCGTATGACACACGTGAGCTTTGATAATTACATCCTCGGCTCTATTATCGTTTAACGGCCTCCGTAGCCCAGTGGGTAGTGAGCCTGCCTACGAAGCTGGAGGTCCCGGGTTCGAATCCCGGTCAGGGCATTTATTTGTGTGTTTATCACGAATATTTGTTCCTGAGTTATGGATGTTATATATGTATATAAGTATCTATATGTATTTATCTATTATATATATCATCGCCTAGTACCCACAACACAAGCCTTATTGAGCTTACCGTGGGCCTAGGTTGATTTGTGTAAGATTGTCCCATAATATTTATTTATTTATTTATTTATTTATATTTATTATCACGCTCACCTGCGGTTTGCGTGACAATTCCGCCTCTGACGTAATAATCAACATAGCTCACTTGTATCATAATGTACTATTTGCACTTACAGTACTATCCTAAGGCTATAAACACACAACAGGTTTCCGGGAGTAGTTTTGGGATCAGCAGGGTAATATTTCAACGCGTGTTACAAATTGTGAAAATTACGTATTCGATATATAACAAAAATAAAATAACCTGAATTAAAAAATGCAAAATAATAATAAGATATTATAATTTGCAACGGAATTATAAACCTGTTTCAATTATACAAAAAAAAACCGGCCAAATGCATGTCAGAGCACGTGTAGTGTAGGGTTCCGTAGTCGCCTGTCTGTCTTTGTTACATCGACTCGCGCGCGCCCACTAAACGTTGCGGTTGCGTCGCCCGAATTTGTACGAAAGCTGGCCCTTTACAAGCCCATTTATTAAGTTGGTCGACTATTACTAGTTAACTAGTTAAACCTACTTATCCGTGATAGTTTTCCTATTAAAATCATTATGCCATTCTTTTTTTCATATATCCAGAAGGTAGTAACCATTTAGCCGGCAGAGGGCCGGACAGATGACTATAATAAAAATTAGGACTTTAAAGCCCAATATCACGTAAACCCATATCATACCATAGATTTACAGCTTTCTAGTGGCAAGGAGGAGCTAAGCCGCAGGCGGACGGACGGACAGACGGACATGGCGAAACGCTCGCGCAGTCACAGTAGTGGTTGTAGCTTTCACTCTACTGGAAAGACAGAGATGAACATAACGAATCTCAACGTCTTCCATCAAAACGTTTGTGGCATTTCCAACAAAAAGGATGTGTTGGAGATGTATCTCAGTATCTTTATCATCATCATCATATCAGCGGAAAGACGTTTACTGCTGGGCATAGGCCTCCCCGAAGGACCCCTCCCTCAGTACCTTGACTAAGGATATTCATTACGTGTGCATTAGTGAACACTTTTTTAATAGATTATCTGTACTAGTTTTTAACATGCCTTTGTACAATGTGGATGCACATAATGTCAGGACAAATAAAAAAGAGGAGGCAGCCTTATTCTGGCGCGTTCTAACAGACGAACGGAAGAGTTGCCCTTCTGCAAATCACTTTACGAGGCGGGAAGTTTTGAAGTAACTATGTGGAGGAGTCAAAGACTGTGATACTGATGTTTACGTAATTTGGTGTCGCAGTCCAGCCAATAATAACTTAGATAGCTTTTTAGAAAAATTAGAACTACTGCTGGAGTTTTGTTTTAATAAAAATTGTGTTATATGTTTCAACATTAACCTACTAAAATGTGATAAAAAATCTGCTGCCTTTAAGTCACTACTTAAATGTTACGTTAAGCCATAACAAACAAGGTAGCTTCAGACAAGGGCTATCCCAACACAATTGGGATAACAATGGTATAAGTAAACACATTTCTACATAAATTCAGTAGCCTCTTCAAATCCTCTTTTAAGAAATAGAAAAAAGAATAGTTAAAAATAGCACACATATTCCTTGGATCACGAAAGGCATCAAAACAGCAAGTATAATGAAGCACTTCCTAAACACTATCGAGAAAAATAACTGCAACGATTCATTAGATACATTATCGTAAAAAATATTTGACAATTTACAGACGGGTAGTGAGGTATGCGAAAAAAATGTTGTTCAACGGGAAATAAGTAGAGCAAGTAATTCGGCAAAGCATGTCTGGATAATTGTTAATAAGCACAGATCTAAATCACAAGCCAAAGCTGATGGCGAAGTTGAATGACAAACAGAAAGTAGCCAGAATTTTCCTGGATCTTAGTTCCTTTGATACCGTAGACCACAATATTTTATTGAAGAAACTTGAGCACTACGGTATTCGAGGCATTATTTTTAACATGTTTGAATCATATTTAACGAACAGACGACAGTTTACTGAGCTGAAGGCAATATAAGGCGACACTGAACAAGTATTTAAGTCAAAGGCGATAACAATAAGTCATGGAGTCCCTCAAGGCTCGATACTTGGTCCAGTATTCTTCGTCCTGTTCGTGAATGATCTCATACTTAGACCGGGAGATGGTGACACAAATTTTAAAGTATTTGTACCAAGTATGGCGACCATCCAGAGGTCTAACTACGTAATTAAGAAAAGGAAAATGATGGTCATAGCGCTGGTACTGGCGGCCCAAACGCGTGGGCGTTAATCGAACGTGTCGGTTAAATTACGAAAGTTGAACGATTTGTTACCCAAAAATTCTTGTATTTTCCGATAGTCGATGAAAAAATAAGTAGGCGGTAGCGTAGTGCCATACTTCTCCGGTGTGACTTAGAGCCCGCCATACCGACGAGAAACATTTATAAAAAAAAAACAATTCAACCATTCGTACCAGGCAAATTTTTGCACAGCTAATCATCGTCGAGTTCCATTCACGAAAATCACCATGCCATACTTTTCCAACGGTTCCAAGTGGACGCCATACCGTAGAAAATTCGCACATTGTTCAAAGCAAGGCTCAAGCAATTTCTGAAAAAGACGTTTTATAGCAGAGTTTTGATACTTACGCCGTAAAATACCCACGTTGCGGTGCCGTAGAAATCCACGGCGCGACGCCGCAGAAATTCACGGCGCCGCTCCTTGAGTTTTTTCTACGGCGCCGCGTTGCATCGCGACTTTACACGATGCCGTGGATTGCATTTCTTCGGCGCCGGACCATGAGATTCGGCACGCGCCGCGCCGGAAAAATACATGACGCCGCGCCGTTGATTTCTGCGGCGCCACAACGTGACTATCTGCGGCGCCGCGCCGCACCATTTTAAGGTGACGGTGCCATACCGTTCCTACTATCAGAATGTCAGAGGACTGCGAATCAAGTTACAGGATTGGGGAGGAACTAACTTGTCGCTAGTACAGGACGCAATGCACTTGATAGCGTTAACTGAAACTAACTTAAATGAATCAGTGGAAGACGCTGAACTATGTGTTGGAGACATGAAGGTACTGCGGCGCGACCGGAGCGATGGCCGAGTCGGCGGCGGCGTCCTGTTTTCCTTGAGCGTATGCCTCAATTAGAAACATCCAATGGTGAGGATCTATGGGCACGATTCCAAATAGATGGACAATATATCTATGTTTGTGTAGTCTATATACCTTTAAATGTTCCTGATCATGTGTATACCGAATGGTTTGAAAGTGTTGAAAATGTTAGTACCAAAGTTAGTAGTACGAAGATTTTAATTCTAGGGGACCTAAATTACCATAGTGCTAGCACTAATACTATACTATTGTATGATTGTTTTTTGTATATTTGTGACTTAAGCCAATTTAATAATATTACAAATAAGAACAATAGAATCCTAGACGCGGTGATCACAAGACAAGTCCGGAGTTGAGTGATAGGGTGCACGTTCGGGACACGCACCCGGGAGAAGAGTTATCGGTAATTGATGGGCATCACCCGCCATTATTTATTTGCGTCGAGTATAAGCTATTTACACCCTTACTCACTTTACCGCCTTCAAATATCCGGAGTGATCTGGACTGGGATTTTACAAAAGGCGACTACGCAGCGCTGTATGATTTAATTAAAACAGCAAGTTGGAGTCACCTGAATAGCACAAAGGATCTAAATGAAGGCGTTGAAATATTTAACGTATGACGTATTTAATTTATGCATTCCGAAAAAAACGCCGAAAGCGTGTATCAAGTAGAGTGTACCCTGTTTTCTATACGAGACAAATAATCGCGGATATAAAACTCAAATACGATGTTCATCGCATGTGGAAATTAAGTGGGAATAATGAACATCTACATCAATTTAAATGCATGCGAACAAAGTTAAAAAAATACATTAATACGGCCTATTTTCATTTTATTTTCATTTTATTCATTTAAATACAATGTAAGTTTACAGCATATTAACACCAAAACACTTACACGATAAATTATTACATATAACAGAATACAATACACAATGTCAAAAAGAAAAGTCGTCAATTATATAAGTAGAACATTCGAAATGATGAAATAGGTACATTAAAAATTATAGATAGCATACATTCAAATAATAAATAATTATTCATTAAAATTTAAATTGTCAAGAAACTGCTTAGCAATACGGCATAATCTAGAAAAGCGATCAGCAAACATGTCAGCCTCCTCGTGCTGAGTGAGCATTTGGTGTAACAAGGAAATTGCGCGCGCGGTAGGAGCGTGTCGAGCGTAGCACGTGCGAGCGGACACATGCTGCAGCAGGCGCGGCCGGCGGCGAGGCGCTACCGCCACGCCATCCAAATTCTGGAGGATCCTCGGTACCACCAACCCAATCCTCTCGAGCACAGCCAGGCTGTCCACTCTGTGATGGACAACAGACAGATAGTGGACTAACAACAACAACTTCCGCCTCATCCGAAGCGTGTCTAGCCCGACCATCCCGGAGACAAACAATGAAGGGTATATGTATGGGTAATACCCGTAGGATTTGCGGTACAACCAGCGGGCGAATTTACGCTGTACTCTTTCCGCCAACAGAGAGTATTTATCCTCGTAGGGATCCCAAATAACAGCCCCATACTCCAACCTACTACGGACATAGGCACCGTACAAAACCATGGCGACTCCGACATGGAATTGTTTCGACGCTCTCATGACGAAACCTAGGGTTCTAGCCCGTTTGCAAATATTAGATATGTGTTTCCGGAAATCCAGTTTTGTATCTAATACTAAACCCAGGTCGCTGATTTCGTAGACTCTTTCCAAACAAGCGTTCCCCAGGCCGTAGTCGGTTAAAAGTGGAAAGCGCTTACGTGAGAAGGTTATGACCTTGCATTTAGCTGCATTAAAAGGCAAACGGTTTGCAACACTCCACTCAGCTGCCGCGCTATGATTCATATTTAAATAATATGTCCAGTCAGTTGAGTAGAAACCCAGCCAAGTTTTGGCAGTACATCAATAGTTTACGTTGTCGTGGCGGGATTGAGACCAAAATCAAACATGGAGACAAAGAATGTCAGGGAGCGGAAATAGCTACCGCTTTCGCAGAACATTTCCAATCGGTATTTCTTCTCGATGGGCCAGCTCTCGATCCATCCGTAGCAGACGCAGCAAGCGTTGCAGACTCTAGGCGTGTAGATGTACAAGCATTTAGTACAGACGAGGTACGGCGAGCCATTAAAAAACTGCGATCTAACACGGGCGCAGGGCCGGATGCTTTACCACCTTATGTTATTAAGGGATGTATTAAATCTATTACGTATATATTTAATATCATATTGTCATCTGGAATATATCCATTGTCCTGGAAAGAATCGCGGGTTACTCCTATTCCTAAGTCAGGATCAAAACTTCAAGTGGAGAACTACAGACCGGTAGCAATTCTATGCTCTTTGGCTAAAGTGTTCGAAATGGCATTGCATGCTCGCATTCTGCCCCAGTGTTTGCCATATATTACACCCGCGCAACACGCCTTCTTGCCGAAGCGTTCTGTTACTACCAACCTAGTTTCACTTGTTAGCTTAATGTCAAAAGAACTGGACGATAAGAAACAAGTTGATATAATTTACTTGGATTTCCAGAAAGCTTTTGACAGGGAAGACAACGATGTCCTATTGAGAAAGTTGGGTGATATGGGAGTGGTGCCTGGGCTGCTCAAGCTATTTGCTAGCTACCTTTCAGAGAGGAGGCAGTTTGTAAAGTATCAGCCCTATCACTCCGAATCATACAATAGTTATTTGTTATACAAGGGGGGAAAGTTGTATTTTACCTGCGAGTGTTCATTTGAAACACGAGCTAGCGAAAGGAGTCTATGATTGACCACGAGCGAAGCGAGTGGTTCAAAAATAGAATCCTGAGCGTAGCGAGTGTTTCAACACACGAGACATAAAACAACTTTTCACCCATGTATATTCTATGTCTATTATATATATCGTCGCCTAGTACCCACAACACAAGCCTTATTGAGCTTACCGTGGGCCTAGGTTGATTTGTGTAAGATTGTCCCGTAATATTTATTATTTATTTATATTTATTTATTTATGTATAACACAAATCTTTTCACCTCACTACAGCGAGGAAAAAAAGAAAAAAGGTAAAAAAAGGAAAAAAAGTAAAAAAAAGAAAAAAATGTTAAAAAAGTAAAAAAAAATATAAACTAGTTTGAAAAAAGTTAAAAATAAGTTTTAAAAGTTTAAAAAAAGTTACAAAAAATTAAAAAAAAAGGTTTAAAAAAGTAAAAAAAAGTTAATAAAAGTAAGAAAAAGTAAAAAAATAAAATAAAAAAAAGTTACAAAAAATTAAAAAAAACTTTAAAAAGTAAAAAAAAAGTTAAAAAAAGTTTAAAAAAAAGAAAAAAAAATATTAGAAAGTTTAAAAAAAGTTAAAAAAAAGTTTTAAAAAAGTTTTAAAAAAGTTTAAAAAGTTTAAAAAAAAGTTAAAAAAACGTTAAAAAAGGTAAAAAAAAGTTTTAAAAATAAAGTAAAAAAAAATGTCATAAAATATACAAAAAACCAAAAATAAACATTTAACGTTCTACGTCATTCATAGTACTTTTCACCTCACTTGCTCGGAAAAGCCTTTTTGTATGTTTGATATCTATTGAGAAAATCGCTTTTTATCCACATGTGAAGAAAGTACACGTAGAACGTTAAAAGTACGATGACGTAGAACGTTAAATGTTTATTTTTGGTTTTTTGTATTTTTTACCCTTCTTATTTTCCTCGCTGTAGTGAGGTGAAAAGTTTTGTGTTATACACGGGTGAAAAGTTATTTTACGTCTTCGCTCGTGGTCAATCATAGAATCCTTTCGCTAATAGCTCGTGTTTCAAATGAACACTCGCAGGTAAAATACAACTTTCCCCCCTTGTATAACAAATAACTATTTAACGTTCTACGTCTACTTTCTTCACATGTGGATAAAAAGCGATTTTCTCAATAGATATCGAACATACAAAAAGGCCTTTCCGAGCAAGTGAGGTGAAAAACACTATCCGGAATAAGTCAGGGGTCAAATTTAGGACCATTACTTTTCAATATTTAATCAATGACCTGCCAGCACAGGTTCAAAGCAGTATATGATTATGATGTTCGCAGATGATGTCAAATTAATCAAAGTCATTAAAGTGATGAAGATCTGCAAAGTGACATCAATGCAGTGTATAGATGGAGCATATTAAATAAATTAAACTTCAATATTAAGAAGTGCGAAATGATGAGCTTCACTCGATCGTCTCTTCCTCACCACCACCAGTACACTCTGGGCGACGACAACATCACGAGAGCCACAGCAGTCCGCGATCTGGGCGTGCTGTTCGACACGCACCTAACATTCCGCGAGCACGCGCTAAGCTTTGCCAAAAGAGCAGCACAAAAGTTGGGCTTCGTTCTGCGAAACTCCCCGCTCATTACCTCAACGGCCCTTCGAGCTCTTGCTCGAGTCAAATATCACGGTCTGGATCCCGCACGAGGCTAAATATACCTTAATATTAGAACAGGTGCAAAAGAAGTTTTTAAGAAGTCTTTACAAAAAGGAATATACGCACTATCCATATCTCTACCCGACTCTGTTTCTATTAGGGACACTACGATACAACTCTTTAAAAGTGAGGCGGTATTTAACCGTAGTTAAATTTGCTCTGGGAATCATTCGCAACACAATTGACTGCTCCGGATTGGTTGGAGAAGTGGTACGGTTATATGCGCCCTGCGCACGATCCCGCTTGCGCCACGCGCCCCTGCTGGCCCGGCCGCGCGCGCGCACCGACCTACTGCATAACGCGCCGCTCCCGAGCGCACTCTCTGTCCTCAACTCCGTGCTGGACGCAGCACCGTCCTGTGATCTGTTCATAACGAGATTGGCCTGCTTGTTGCAGAAATGCAAGGTTTTTATTGAACAATCCTTATCCGATTAATATGTAAGTAACTACTCTTGTATGCGTAATGTTTTATTTATAATATATTTAGCTTAAGATCTGTGACGCTTTAGCGGTTAGCTGTAAGTTGCAGATGTACTTTTTGATACAATAAACAATACCGTGGACATGTGGCCGAGCCGTAAGCAATACATCAAATTACATCATTCACGTTTCAGCAACTTCACAGTATTCGATTCTATTCTGATTCTAATATCCATTATGAACCCCATTCTGAAATAATTTCTATGTGTCAGTGTTAATCGTTTAGCAGAAGTCCTTTATCAATTATTAGTAAAGGTTTAATGTCGATCGACGTACCACAACTAAAAGCATAACGACATGCGTATATATTACGAGTACCTAGTAACACAATCGATAGTAACATGAATACTCGAATAGGCATCAAGAACCAGCCTATTTATTAATAGTGTAGGTAACCTGTAACCACTTGCCATTTGGCACTATCTACGTTCCTTGTTCTAGCCAATGCAATTAGCTCCTAATGGTTGACTTTCAAAGGCTAATTAATCTGTTAATGTTTTACCTCAAAATTTACCTACATATAATGTGTTTTTTTAAGAAATGTACAAATGAATGGTATACCAAATGGTAAACGATTCATACCTTGTCTTCACACGATACCTAATAAGCTATTTAAAAGATTACAAGCTTTTAAACGCGTTGCACAAGATACTCGAGAACACGAGAATTTAATTTCACTGCATTGCTTGTACTGCAGTGTCGGGTCACTGACCTAAGGCAATATGGCTCTCAATACTAAAACACTTGCTTAACAAAAACAGCATGAACAGATAGGTAGATATGTAGGTAGCGCGTGAGATAACGTGGATAAACTATTACTTAGGTATTTTAGATATAACTAAATTTAGTGTTCAAAGTGTCGGTAGTCGTTAGCTAATATGAAAGGATCCGCAGAGAGCGGCCCGGCGCGGCGCGGTATTCTGTGCGGACCCTTTCGTATTAGTTCGAACATTACAACCGGTACCGCCTCCGCGCCGCGCCGCGCCGCGCCGCGCCGCTCCGCCACTGATGTTAATGCGTTTCCGCCTTTACTACTAGAAAACTGTAATTTGGCATGGGTATATAAATCAATCGCACCGACAAAATAATAGAATAAAATACTGTAAAAAATAAATTTTCAGGGTACCTAGGTATCTCCCCTACACGTAAAGTGAGGATGTAGTTTTTTTCTTGTTAAACCCAGTGTGGGGTATCATTGGATAGCTTGCTCCAAAATATTATGGGTTTTTTAAAACTATTTTTCAACGCAGTGATCCGTTTGCGAGATATTAAACTTCAAAGCCCTAATTTTTGTTCGAGTCAAGTGCCCCCCCCCCCCCCCCCCTGCCGGGGAAGGGAAAGGAAAACTATCACGGCTAAGTAGCTAACTCGGTAATTAATATTGTACTTAGAAAGGCCAACTTTCGTTCGTGGTTCAACCGCACCATTTACTTGACGCGCGCGTGTCTATGTGGGTAACAAACACAGAAAGGCAACTACGGAACCCTACACTGCGCGTGGTCCGACACGCACTTGGCCGGTCTTTTGAAAAATGCCCAGCTACTAATACTGAATCGAGCCCGGTAATGGTTGCTCCGAGGTTCGAGTAATAGTGAGCAAAGTTGAATCTGTAGGCAATTTTAGAATTAAATTATTTTAATTGTTGTTCCCGCGGCAATTTAGTTCTAGGGGCTACTGTAATCTTACTAAATTATGTTGTACACGAGTGTAATAATAATAACTTTGTTTCAGACCTTCGTAGTCGTAAGCAAGGGTAAAGATATCTTCAGGTTTTCTGCGCACACCGCCTTATATATACTGGACCCGTTCAACCCAATAAGAAGAGTGGCGATATATATTCTAGTGCACCCTTTGTTCTCCTTCTTTATAATTACAACTATTTTAGTCAACTGCATTCTTATGATAATGCCTTCATCGCCTACTGTCGAAAGTACTGAGTGAGTATACCTTTTACTACCTATCGTCTTTTTTAATGTCCGACTAGCTAACCTATACTTTACATCGGGTTATATGTTACAGTCTTTGATACTTAATCGGACTATACCTACTCATATTACTAGGTCTTATATTAGAAACTAATCAGTAGTTTGCACGCTAGTTTCAAAATTGATATAGATTTATAATCAGCTAGTAACCGAATTAATTTATTAGATTATCGGAAGTAAGATGTATTAGATATTGTACTTATACATAGGACTAACGTTATTGGTAAATATTTATAAATTATAGATTTACGAGACATGACTTGATATGATCCAGTTACATTTATAAATAGTTTTAGATCTTTATACTATCGGCTAGTACTGAACATACGTTACATAGCTTAAACCATAAAATAACATGATAATAGTAACACAATTACTTCAAGTTTTTTCTGATCGCATCCATCAACAATAATATTTTTGTCATATTTTTCTACCGACGCTTTGCTCGTACGAGTGATCTTTTATAAGTTTTTAAATTCATAAACTGTACATACTTGACACATTCTATGTTTTCACTCCAGCTAGTTACATAATGAATCATGTTCTGCGTATTTAGAGAACTTGTTTATGACTAACACTCCCTTCATCTCAACAAGTTCAAATACAGAACTTCCATTAGTGTTGTCTAAGCTTAATGTTATTCTGAATTACAATATCTGTTCTGTGAACCGTGTGAAGTGGCATTCCACAATAGAGGTGAATTTTTCCAGAGTTATCTTTACCGGAATCTACACGTTTGAATCGGCGGTGAAAGTAATGGCCAGGGGTTTCATTCTGCAGCCATTCACATACCTTAGAGATGCATGGAATTGGCTTGACTTCGTAGTTATAGCTTTAGCGTGAGTAGTAGACAACTTTATTCAATTACGTAGCATACGTTACTTAAACAAGTTTGATTGTAGTTTTTGCCATTCCTTTAAAGTCTCGTTCAATTATAGTTCTTTAGATGTCTGTTTACTACTTTACTCTTTATTGTTGATATTGGGAGACATTGAATAACTAGTTTTTTTTGTTTAGAAAATTATATCAAGGTTCTCAATCTATGTACAGGATCAAATTGTAGATAAAGTTAAGTAAGAATAGATAACGTGTAGTTGTGTTAATAATGTAGATGTTGTTGTTACGGGTATTGTTTGCAGTTATGTGACGATGGGGATAGATCTCGGCAACTTGGCCGCTCTCAGAACGTTCAGGGTACTGCGAGCGTTGAAGACTGTGGCCATCGTGCCGGGTAAATTCATTTGTACAACTATTAGCAAAATGTGTGGCTAAAATGGGATTGTTGATACCTATCTATATCAAAGAAGTTCCTTGAATGACCTACTTCGGGAACTACATTTGCTACGCATCATATCACATTACGGACCATTTTAACAAAGGCGATTCAGGGCGATTCTAACATCAAATTTGTATACTACAGTTGGCATTGAACACCTGGGTGGACACATTGGTTGCCACAGTCGTATTTTTTCATTGCATATACATATGAAAAGTGTTTAAGTATCTGTGTCACCGAGCGTAAATTACCTTATCCTCGCGTCACACTTTAGACTGATTAGAAAGGCAGACGTGCTTACATGTCGTTTATTCAATCTCACTTTGGCCATTCCTTTTTATAGTGAAATACCTAGCTTTCTCAATGTTTAGCAGTAGCACTAGTTTCATTCGAAACTGACATCAAGTTTAACGCATCACTACATGAGCATAACCCGCAGGCTTGAAGACCATCGTGGGTGCCGTGATAGAGTCTGTGAAGAATCTACGGGACGTGATCATCCTGACCATGTTCTCGCTGTCGGTGTTCGCGCTGATGGGGCTGCAGATCTACATGGGGGTGCTGACGCAGAAGTGCATCAAGGTGTTCCCCGAAGATGGCTCCTGGGGCAACCTTACTGATGAGAACTGGGAGAGGTTTTGCCAGAACGACAGTGAGAATCATTCTGATATTCTTCTTTTGTTAGAATAATTTGATATGCTTATTTTACTGTACCTATACTTTGGTATCATAGCGAACCCTGGGATCATTTAGGGTTCAGCTGCGAAAGCCTGAAACAACGCTAGGAGAATGATTCTACGCATTTAAATAACCTAAAATTGTTTCTTATCTTGTTTGAACCAACTTCATGTATTATTATCAAATTCAAAGTATTTTGCTGACAGTAGGTATGTGGGACAGTATCCAATAAGCGTAAGTCGTTGAACAAAAATTTTGTTGAAGAAACTTAACGCATAGAAATTCTGTGAAAATGAACTTGTTTCACATTTAAATAACGTGTTTATTCATGGTATTAATAAATTGAAAAGAAAAAGTTAATTTTATACAAACTCACTCAATACGTATTTGTCGTCACAAAACTGAAATTTTGGTTGGACGACTCACGCACTCTCTCACTCAAAAAATTGAGTATAAACTCAATTTTTTGAAAATGCCCATTTGTATGTAAAAGTTTCGGCAAACTCAAATAATTCGGAAGTCACAAACGGATTACTAAATTACCAATGTTCTATTGTTTACAGCAAATTGGTACGGGTACGAATTCGGGGACTGTCCGCTATGCGGGAATTCTTCGGGAGCTGGGTATGTTTTTTTAAATACTTGCTATCTCTATTCCATGTAGGTACGGTACACAACATAGGTACCGTCAAACATGCCTACGATGCCACATGGGGAACTTTGCCCAAGAGGAAAATTTTAAAATTTGCTTCTTGGGCAAAGTTCCCCCTGGTGGCAAAGTAGGCATGTTTGACGGTACATTGTGTTTTGATTTTCCCTGAAGTTTGTTGGTCTTATGATTGTACATAGTGTTGTATAGAATTACCCTCTTTTTATGTACTCGCTCAATACAAAAATATATGTTTAATTTTAACCTCTCATAATAAATGAATTGTTAAATTCTTATTGAGAATAAATCATCACTAAACTGAAACCTAATCGAATTATGAACAACTTGCTTTTAAAATGATTCACAGCTCGTTTTTAAAATTTTACGAATGTCTGTCGATATTTTAACATGTCTAGTTTGACTATGATAATTTGTGTGCAGTCAATGCGAGCCGGGCTACATTTGCTTACAAGGCTACGGGCCGAACCCCAACTATGGGTATACCAGCTTCGACACCTTCGGTTGGGCCTTCCTGTCCGCCTTCCGTCTCATGACCCAGGACTACTGGGAGAACCTCTACCAACTGGTGAGCCAGCGTTGTTTACATCCGCATTATTTAATCGTCATTATTCCGATATATTATTTCTATAACTATGTCGTTATACCTGAGAGCTAGAGTGGCCATGTCCTAGGGTTAATGAGGTTTGTGGTCAACATCCTGAGACGCAGGGTGGATAGTATCAGTCTCCTAAATACATTGCTCAGACTGTCGGTACCCGACGCATACTGCACCCGGCGGAGGCGACCGCCCCTGCTGGCCACTGAGCATGCGCGTCCACGCCTGCGCCTGCATTCCCCCGTTCTGCGAGCAACTGCGCTCATCAACTCCCTCCTCGCGGCAGTTTCTGAATGTGATTTGTTTGCGACAGGGATAGCGAGATTTATGAATGAATGGAAGAGTGCTTAAGATGAAGCAAGACAGGTAACTTGTAGATTTAAGGAGAGTAGTTTTAGTATGAAATCAATGTGGGTTGTTTTCAAATAAAGTGTACCCTAGTTAAGGTAAAATTAATAAACGTTAACTTTTTCAGGTGAGTCACGAAAATTTGCCATACATTTATACAGCTAATTTTCGTGACTCACCTGACAAAGTTAATGTTTCTTAATTTTACCTTAACTAGGGTACACTTTCTTTGAAAACAACCCATGTAACGCTTTGGTGAAAACTGTAATGAATGTTGCATACTTAATGATTTAATAAATAAATGTCAAGGCACCGGCAGCTTCTATTGATTAAGTAGGTAGTTACGTGTCGGCTCTGACTTGAATAAACACGTACAAATCGTGAGTCCTTCAAGGTTTGCAGGAAGAGCTGAACTTGAAAAGGGAGATGAATTAAGAAGAATTAATAATGCGTCATCCACTACCCATTCCAATACGATGCAAAATAAACCTTTATTCATGTTATTAAGCAGTCGATTAAAAATCTTATGGCCGTATTCATTAACATTCATCAAACCTATTTTAGATAAAATGCCAATTAATCTCACTTGTGTCACTTTGACATTCATGTTTGCGAAATTAGCTAACGTAGCTAACCGAGGTTTCTTGAGTTTTATGAATAAAGGGGAATTAGGATTTAATATCAAGGTAACGCGGTGTTGAAATTCTATCGAGGTTTCAGGAACCCACCTGTATGCAAAGTTTGTGTGTCCAGGTCTTAAGGTCAGCGGGGTCGTGGCACGTGCTCTTCTTCGTGGTGATCATCTTCTTGGGCTCCTTCTATCTCGTCAACTTGATCTTGGCCATCGTCGCCATGTCCTACGACGAGCTCCAGAAGAAAGCCGAGGAGGAGGAGCAAGCTGAAGAGGAAGCGCTTAGGGTGAGTTTCCTGCCAGGGTTTGACTAGTTAATACTAGTTTTAGAGCCCACTATTTACTGCTGACCTCGTAACACGGTACCGTTTTTTGACGACGGAAATCAGTCGTCCTTTATCCAAGTGAGTCAGTGACGGGAGCATGTCATTTTTACTGGCTTATTGGCGAACACGCTACGTCGGCGATATACGATACCGTGCTATAGTTAAGTCAAGTTTATTTTGTTGCCATATCGAAATAGACTGTAATATTTCCAGGCTTTTTCATTAACAACTTGGAAATTAGGTTAATTAATCCACGCGCGTAATCGATCGTCGTTCTATTCTTAACTATGTATAATAGTGCGAGAGTAAATACCATCATACATTAAGAAATGTATCACACATCAGGCACAATACCACCGATGTCCATATCGGCATCTCGGGTATGCGGATTACGAGACGAAGAAGGGACTCTTGAGTTCGCCGAGTATAGTAGTAACGCTTGTGGAGGACGACGGAATGACAGACGAGCTGGACCAGCCAGAGAGGCAGATTAATGAGGTCTTTAACCGCAATTGAGTCGCTATCAGCTGTGCTGACTGACTGTATAATAATTTGTGTTTTCAGTGTTGTAAACCGTGACTTTATCGACGTTTTCATATCCATTAAAATATTTATGCACATCATCCTTGACTTGTCATGGTCAGGGCTGTCTTTTCCATTGGCCACTTTGAGCATGTTCCCAGGACCCCCCAGCCACTGATTTGGCCTTTATGGAGTCCCCAAGGTCCTGCCAGTGCGCGGACTAGAAGGGCTCCATTATCTTAAAGCACCCAGCCACCCCTACAGGCTAAAGACGACCCTGGTCATGCGGCCTTGTAATATATCAATGTTCCCAACAATTTTTAAGTATGAGTGTCCAGCATTCGGTGGTATATCGTAATTATATACAATAGGAAGCAAAGGAGAAGGCGAAGGCGCGGCAAGAGAAGCAGGAGGCTAGGGAGGCGCACGCGCGTGACGTGGCGGAGGCGGCGGAAGCAGCCGCGTACGCGCAAGCACACCCCGCCAAGTCACCCTCCGACTTCTCCTGTCAGTCCTACGAGCTGTTCGTGAACCAGGAGCGCGGCGCGCAGGACGACAACACGCGCGAGCGTATGTCGCTGCGAAGCGACCCCTTCCAGGACTCGGTGAGCACTCAGCCCGCGCACAAGCCCGACTCGCACCACGACGCCGCACGCCGACACAGGAAGGTCAGCATGGTAAGTACGACCGCTGAACGCTATCGCGTGCCTCTCCTTACACAGTGCGAACTCTTCCAATTTACAACAACTGTGTGATTTTCATCAGGCCTTCAGAGTTTTACTTCTTACGTACAAAATGTTGATACCAACCGTGCTGTTTAATGAAGGGCATGTATTAACCGCCTTTACAAATTGGTCTTAACAATTCTGATTTACATTTACGATAAAACGAATATTGAGATATATTTTAACTGTATGACCAATCCGAAAAGGCGGGCGGAAGTTGATTTTAGTAATTTCCAAATACGGTGGTTATCGAGCGTCCATATCGCTTCAATATTATTGTATTCTAGTCTTTGTGTATTCAAAACAAAACAATAGACGCAGTACAAAATATTTCAGCGATGTGTGACACAGATGACAATTGTATATGGAATTCTAAAATCAGCTTTAAAGGTAAAGTTGGCAGTTTCTGTCGACGGTTCCCCGCGTCACTTTGATGGTCAACTTTACCGGTGCCAGGCGACTGTAAGGTGACCATTCCTGCCTCCCACGGCAGCTTTGTATTGTTCACTACACTAGTGAATGTCGACACTCCACACCTGCTGGTGGCCAGCTTACAGTTGTCGGGACTCTCTATTGCGACCTGCCAATGGTTCATTGGTACCTAGATATAAATCGAGAAAACAAAATTAATGAAAACCGAGCTAGTGAATCATTGACAGCCGACAATTTCCTTTCTCAACTTGAGCTGAAGCATTCACGCTACAAAGGCTTAAAAACAAAAGCAAAACGTACGGCACAATTATTTCCTCCGAATCTTTTCACAAATCCATCTTCAAACGTCTTTTGTCACAATAATGACTCTTGCACATCCTTTAAGCTCAAGTTGAGAAGTTTCTGTCTGTTATCTGTGTCTATTGCTGAGCTTAACGATACTTTCACTGTCTATTACTTTGTTACTTACGATTTCCAAATGCCCTGCAAATATACAGATTCCTCTCGTTAACTTTTTGAATTCGCCCAAAGATAATGTAATTTGATTAATTGATTATGACCGTAATTCAATCTGCCTTTCATAAGTCAATCTTTATGATTATTTAAAGACCTCCTATTATAGAACATATTATAGTACCCATGCAGATTGTTTGATTTATGATTTCTAATATAACCAACACAATTTCTTTGTTAAATATTGACCTCGCGGATTCTAAGCAAATATGCATTACATGTTGTTTGGTCTGATGAAAAGGAACTTTATTTTAGTGTATGTATTAGCTACCTACATTAATGTATTCTGATCACTAGGTTTCATTCAAATTATAGATAGTTAGGTATTGCGAGGATCCATCTGCATATTTGCAAACATGATCGTTTTGTTAGTCGCCGACTTCTGTTTACTTATTTTATTTTTAGATTGTACCTACATCCATTGATCGTGCTAAGCTACGGCCTTGGGGCATGCTGTTAGACGTTTTGCTCTGTTGTTGACAATTGCCTTGTCTTCGTCTTTATTAACAATCTCATCATCGCTAACATTTGTGGAGTAGATACATTTGTTCCTCAATTAGATTTAGATAGTAACATCATGGAACACATGGTAATCATATATTCTTTATTATTTGTTCATGTCGAAATTACCTACCTGCATACATACTGAATGACTTCATAGACATTTTAAATAGAAAGCATGATTTTTACATTAAAAAAAGAAACATTTATCTAGTACCTAGTATTTTGTCTTAGCAAAAACTCCCAGTCTCCAATAATATTTCTTTTGTTCCCTTTACTTCGTAAATAACTTGTCAAATAGCATTACATGCTTAAATATCAGTTAAATAGCACTAAATTAAATAAGTAAGGAAGGAGGAATAAACTTTTTGGTAAGTGAGTTACATATCAAGGAATAATATTGGAGAGTTAACTCTATTGTCATGGTAGATTGTTTCTTTTGCCATGTATGTGTTTGAGACAGACCGGACTGAAAGAGAACGAATCGCCGACAAAGAGGTAGGTTCGGCATAAATATGTTTAACTTTACACAATTGATTTTACGAATTTAATATTTTGTATTCCTCAATTTTGATTATTAGAACAGAGGCTTTGAATCACCCAATTATAAACAAAAGAACTGTCTTCATGACCATAGACGTAGACTCCTACAGCAGGTAGCCACCGCTAGGAACTACATAGGTGTATGCAGACGTGCATGTTACATGCCCCACGTTACTTCATGTGTTAATAAACAAAGTTACCTGACTAACTTGCCTTGACTCATGTTCATTGAGTTTTGTTGTTCTTTCGTATAACAAATACAATAAGACATGCCGTCCGCAAAAAAAGATTTTCAAACATCGACATTAACATCACGCGGACGGATAGCGTGATACTAGCTTCTTAAATGTAGGATTATCTTATTGTACTTGATTTTACGTATCTACAACGTTTTAGTTTATTATCACCACTTTCTGTAGATTCTACTTAGTCACTTTTAAAATGAATTTTGTTTCCTCGCATCAATATCAGCTTTTAATTCATCATCAATATTCGCTTCCTCTGGGTACCTATTTGGTTCAGTTTGTGCCTGTTTATGTATCACTGTAACCCAGTCTAATCCGTCACGCGAGATAACAAACCATTTTCACGTCTGTAAATTATCTCGCAATCAAAATGGTTTCGTTCGTAGTATTTTATTTGGCTTTGTGCCCGCTGTCCTTTACCCTTTGGTCGATGTTTAGAAACTTGATCAATATAAGGTATAGTTTGACGGGAAATTGTAATACATTCAAAATTTTGTTTGTGTATTGAAGGTCCCTCACCCCGAACGCATTAATAAATATGGGCAGTTGTCATATGGGCCACTGCGGGAGGGCTCACAGGTTTGTCCTTCTCTCCTCGTTGGTGTTTGTGCTCCCTTCGTCTTCCCTTCCCTACAACTTACTTAGGTACTTATATTTTTTTCTCTTTTAACCAATTTCACCCTTCTAGATGCTATTAGTGATTACATACTTTGTCTCATTGCGTCGATTCACAGAATATTCGTGCAATCATGTTAAATTTAATCAAAGCATTTGAGTTAATATTCCGTAAATCGGTGCAAAAGAGCATTCCAAGCACATGTCATTTTCTTTGCCTTCGTTATATTTCTTTACTTTTTCAGCGTTTCCTTAACTGTGTATACTTTTATCTATATAGTTTTTGTTTATCAGCACATGAAAGTAAACTTATAGAGTACGATAAAATACTAAGTGAAGAAAAAAGAGTTAAACGAGCCTCTGCAACCGAACCCATAGACTTACTGAAATTAGATTACTACTCGACCTGAATTGAGGAAAATGTATTAAAGCAGTGTCAATAAAGTGTTTTAAATACTGTAAAATCAGTTATCAGTTAAGGAAAGCGTGTCAGTAGGTTTAATGTGAGTGTGGGTGGCAGGCTTCGTTATCCCTGCCGGGGTCGCCGTTCAACCTGCGGCGCGGCTCGCGCGGCTCGCACCAGATGGCGCTGCGGCCCAACGGGCGCGCGCGGTACCCGCCCGGCGCGGACCGCAAGCCACTCGTGCTGTCAACGTATCAGGATGCGCAGGAGCATCTACCTTACGCCGACGACTCCAACGCCGTCACGCCCATGTCTGAAGAGAACGGTGCTATCATCATTCCTGTTTACTACGCTAATTTAGGTGTGTATTTACTGACATCGGCACTTAAGACCTTTTGACAAATTAACTTTAACAGCATTTTTTTTTCTAAAATAGATTGTATCTGTAATGGTTTAATGACACGCGAGGGCCATCCTAGGAGCCTTCCTTGGTGCACCTACCTTAGAGTCGTAATTGAATAATTCAAGTTATATGTAAATGTAAACAAGTTTCTGTCAAAATTTGAATTTTTGTAACATGTAAAATATTTTTTTGGATTGACATTAAATACCCGTCAAGCGATTTCAACGAGACATGATATTGCATTGTCACCCGACTTCAATATGTGTAGGAAGTTTCAATTCGTTTGCAAAATTATATTACAATACCGGGACAGGTGAAACTAAATAGAAGCTTGTAATACAAAGTTACCATTTTATTGAATGACAGCCTCTCTGAACCTCTAAGTTGTAACCGAAAAACGCACGCAACCATTCCAGGTTCCCGCCACTCGTCCTACACGTCACACCAGTCGCGGTTGTCGTACACGTCGCACGGCGACCTGCTCGGCGGCAAGATGAAGACGAAGGAGGAGCGGTTGCGCGTGCGCTCGGCGTCGCGCAACCACAGCGTCACGTCGCAGCCGCACGGGTACCCGCCCCAGCGACAGGACTCCTCGCTCGCGTCACGACCGCTTAGGGAATATGTGAGTGCGCTTTCAATAAGTAACTGACTATTCACCAGCTATCGTATAAATTGTAGCATTTTCAGTGCAGCATTGTGTTAACGAAGTGACTTTGAGTGACAGAACGGTTGTCCATACCACATTAATCAAAATTGTTAATAAAAAAAAAGTTCAAGGTTCAAAGTATTTATTTGTCAAAACACAGGTTATAAAGATGTTATAAAATGCAGCTTGGTATCACTATGTCTCACCCGAAGGTGTAACAAAATATAGGCTTCAATTAATAGTCAATATAAGCGTGCTTTTTTTTAATACATATGCGAGTTCAAAAGGTATCTTTTCTATATTCGTCAATTGATTACTTTGCTAGTGGAAAAACTAGAAGAGCTAACAGTTTCATTTTAAACAACATCAAATTTTCAGCGTTTTAAATGTTTCTTGGCAACTTATTGAAAACTAGCTGTTGCCCGCGACTTCGTCCGCGTAGGACTTTTTATCGTCTTAGAAAATGATTTCTCTCAATACAAAATTTGAACCCTCTTTTAGGGGATAATTAAAAAAAAAGTTGATGTTCATTTTCCAGTTTGTGAACAAACAGTCTAAAACCAAAGTTAAAAATCTCATACTTTAAAAATGCCTTGAAATACTCAAACTTTGAACCAATTTTAACACTCTTAGGGGATGAATTTGGAAAAACTCTGAAATCAGTTTTGTAGTCTTTTAACGTACAGAATAAGACCGAAGTTAAAAATCTCTTACTCACACTTTAAAATTTTATTGCTCGCCATTTAAAATTTGAACCCCCTTTTAAACCCCCTTAGAGGTTGAATTTTTCTAATCGCTGAAAGAACTTTTTTCGTAAACTTTTAAGTCTCTAGCTCAAAAAAAGTGTTGCCCATACAAAGCTTTCTTAACCCCCTTAGGGATGGAGTTTTCTAAAACGCTGAAAGTTCTTTTTTAGTATTCTAATAAGTAATCTTTTTGCAAAGGTTTAAGTCTAACTCAAAAAAAAGTGTTGCCCATGCAAAGCTTGCTCTCCTTTTTAACCCTATTAGGGGTGGAATTTTCTAAAACGATTTGTGTTCTTTTTTTGTATTTTAATAAGTAATCTTTCTACAAAGTTTCAAGTCTCTAACTCAAAAACATAAACTTTCCCTGATAAAAACTTTGCACCCCTTTTTATCCCCCTTAGGGATAGATTTTTTCAAAACGCTGAAAGTCTTTTTTTTGTATTTTTATAAGTAATCTTTCTACAAAGTTTTAAGTGTCTAGCTCAGAAAAAGTGTTCCCCATACAAACCTTGCACCCTTTTTTAACCCCCTTAGGGAATGATTTTTGTAAAACGCCGAATGTAGTATTTTTCATGTTCTAATAAGTAATATTTTGTCAAAATTTTAAGTCTCTATTAAAAAAAAATATGTTTTTCCCATACAAACTTTGCACCCTATTTTATCCAAAACGCTGAAAGTACTTTCTTTGTATTTAAATAATCTTTCTACAAAGTTTTAGGACTCTAGCTAAAAAAAATAGTTTCCCACATACAAACTTTGCACCCCTATTTTAGCCCCCTATTTTTAGGGGTAGAATTTTCTAAAACGCTGAAAGTACTTAATTTGTATTCTGATGACTAATCTTTCTACAAAGTTTTAAGTCTCTATTTAAAAAAAAAATTGTTTCCCCCATACAAAATTTGCACCCCTATTTTACCCCCTTAGGGGTAGATTTTTTTAAAACACTGAATCTAGGTACTTTATTTGTATTCTAATGAATAATTTCTCTACAAAGTTTTAAGTCTCTATTTAAAAAAAAGTAGTTTTTCCCATACAAACTTTGCACTCTATTTTACCCCTTTAGGGGTAGAATTTTCTAAAACCCTGAAAGTTCTTTATTTGTATTCTAATGACTGATCTTTCTACAAAGTTTTAAGTCTCTATTTAAAAAAAAAATGTTTCCCCCATACAAACCTTGCACCCCTATTTTACCCCCGTAGGGGTGGAATTTTCCAAAACGCTGAAAGTGTTTCATTTGTATTCTAATAACTAATTTTTCTACAAAGTTTAAGTCTATAGCTCAAAAAAAAAAGGTTCTCCCATACAAACTTTGCACCCCCATTTTACCCCCTTAGGGGTAGAATTTTCAAAAATCCCTTTTTATCCCTAGCCCACGTTATAAAAGCAACATACTGTGCAAAAATCAACTCTCTAAGATTAGTAGTTTCGGCTGTGCGTTGATGAGTGAGTGAGTGAGTGATTGAGTGAATAAGTCAGTCAGGACATAGGCATTTATTATGTATTATGTATAAATAAATAGAAGATAATGAAACTCCCATTCAAATATCTCAAAAAATTATGAAGCTACATCCGTTTTAATGTCGCTTGTTAGAGTGAGAAAACGATGAGGGACTGTGACGTCAATATACTCGAGCGTCATAGTAAAAAACAATCGTTTCATATGAAGGTGCGTTTTGCGGAAAAGGGACAGAACATACCCCCTCTTAAAACTTTGGACTCTTATAACTTAATCATTACCTATATAACCTCTTGCTTTGTTTTTTTCTCCATCTGACTATATTTATTTTAAATTCTTTTTCGAGAAAATACATTATGATTATTTACCATATTTTCGATTCCTGAGCTATAACCACGAACTTCGGAATTCGAAAATATTCGGGTATCTCTATCTCTATCGCACTAACCATACTCGAGTGACAGGGATGCAAATATATGAACATTGAGTATCGGTTTTCGTGGTAGCGCCGCAGGTACTTTGGCTGAATGCGCCGAGCGCGTGCCATTGTCATTCAAAGAAAACAAATTCGTGTTAATTATATTGTTCAAATTTGTTGATTTCATTTATTGAAATTACGACATAAAACGACATTTGCGCATATAAGTTCTCATATCAGAATCGAATATTTTTTTATGGTTTATATTTTAGCATTTGTCTCGTAAAGGTCTATCGTAGACGGGATTTAAATTATTAATAAGTGAAAGGCAAAGCAATTCCGCCATTTTGACGAAAATTTGACGGTTCTTATAGCTGACAGTTGGAGCAGCGATTGATTTCAATAAAAATAAATGAAAAATTAAATGAAGTCGTATATTTCGGAAAATTAATTAACTGTCGCAGTCGGATAAAAACTATCCTAAGTTGCAGCTAGAATAATAATGTACCTATATAAAATGTTTCATATTTTTCCGTTCATGGGATGCTGAGAACATTCGAACCGCGCAAAGCTTAGTTTCAAACTGGCTGATTCTTTTTTTAATTTAGAGATTTATTATAAGTGGAGAAGATAAGTGGAGAAGATGATTGAAGCCATCCTAAGAACACAAAAAAGCCGTTTATTGAAATAAAGAAGACTTGTTTTTGACATATATAGTTATAATCTTTTCCACTTATACCCTGAGAACTTTACGGTTTCGCTCTATGAAAACACAACAATACATATATCGATATCAGCCATATTTTTACACCAAAAAATAGGTTGGGTAATTTGACTAAATATTCATTAATAATCCACCTAAATTTAATACCGATACGGTAAAAAATTATGAAAAGTAATCTTCATTAATTCCGTAAAAATCAGGCGAAAATGGTATAAACTTTCTTTACTTTATAATTGACTACGTCTATATACGTTCTTTGGGATACGCGCATAATCCACTTATTTTTGTTAATGAATAAACCTTTCTATAGGCCAAATGAAATTCAATATTATCTCAAGGTCGTAAAATATTTAATTAAAATGCCGTTATTTCCTGATTCATATATTTTTGGATTCAGGTAGTAAGTCTCCAAATTTGTGTACTCAAACATGTTTTCATTATAAAAATACTGATAGCATTTTTGCTTGCGGTTTAATTTTTTTTCCTAACTTCCGGTCCATAGAATTATTGATGTCAATAGTAAAAGTTGTTTAAAATAACATATAAAAGCCGTATACAAATAATTAGCCTGATATTGAATTATTTCCAAAAAAACCGTAATTTTCTCAGGGTATTAAGATTTTGATTGAGGTTAATATTAAAATTATTAGCTTAAGCATTACGATTGAATTTGTTTATACCAATTCCGTTAATAACACTACGAGTACGCTGCCCCAATAATGCTACAAAATTTACGAAGTTTGCTATTCACTCATTCAAGGCTAATGTCTCACATAATAGTCACGCCTCTACGAGAGATTTTCGTTACAAAGCGAAAAATTCTGTTACGCGCTACGGTGTGGCACTTGAAGCGTGGCACATAGATTAAAATGTAACTAATATCGACAAAATGTAACTATTTAATAGAAAGACTTCTCTCGATCTCGAGTGCTCGGTAGTTTTGAACGTATCACTGAGTGGTCGTCCAGCTAGGTCTAACTAAATAATTTACTTTAAAAACTAAGTTTTAAGCGACATAGCGGTTAGGTAGGCCACCTGTGTCTTTTTAAGAATATTGTCTCGAAACTGTACTTTGTTACAGAGGTATTATTTATGCAAGGAACCTTTCAGACCCGAGACATATTTATGCAAGGAACCTTTCAGACCCGAGACTTATTTATGCAAGGAACCTTTCATACCCGAGACTTATTTTTCAGCACACATTTTGTAATAAGACTTGGAACTGATAATCCAGACGCGTGTATGCAGTAAGTAGTACACCTTGTGGAAATGTATAAAATGTATTTTTATTTTTTTTAGGAAATGAGTGAATGCACGGACGAAGCTGGGAAAGTACTGAAACCTTCAAACGATAACCCTTTTATAGATTCGTCGCAGCAGCCTAACGTAGTAGATATGAGAGGTAATGTTTAATAGACTTATTTGATATGTATAAGGAGCCTGTCAATCAGTGTTCAGGCGTAAACGCGCCTTTCCGACGTCGATCTATTAGCCCACTTATTGCGTATCTTTCATGGAACCCAACCCAATTATCTGGCTTTATAATATACGTAAATTTACAGATTTGTATATGCATGTAGACATATACAGACATATGAAAGGAAAATTCACTTTCAGATGTAATGGTACTAAATGAAATAATCGAGCAAGCAGGGCGGCAAAGCAGAGCCAGCGAGCACAATGGTATGAATAATTTTCAGAATACTTATTGAATATATTGTAACTGATACTTGTTACAAGGTTATAATGGAGCTGTCTGTCTTGTTGCATCAACATCTTATTTTAATGTCGATGTGCCTTTTTTTTAATGTGCTAATTCATGTCATGTTTTAATTAAATTCGCTTCTTAACTTCACTGTGTCAATCAACTGTTATGTAATTTTCTATTTTTAAATCAGATTATTTAAAATACACGGCGAAATATTCGTCTAACGTGAATATGACGCTTACACTAACACTCACAACACTTAACACGATGGTATTTGCTCATTATGCGATCGAAGAAAAGCATAATTGGCAACATAAGGACAATAAGGGTGTCATTTATTGTCGCGATGGTTGTGAGAGCACCAGCACGAGGCTGATGCCTCTGTGGAGTGAGAGATCCGTTGAACCAATCCTTTCGACGCCTTTTTAGCGAATCACACAAATTCCTTCATTCGTGATGTGTGACGCAGCTTTAAAGTAGTTAGTAAACACGCGTTGCCTTGTCTGCTGCGTTGCGTTTGACCATAACAAGTGTTCAATCAGTGCTGCCACATCTCACGTTTTACTGTATGTTGCTCATACAGCCAAAACTCTTTCGTCGGCTGATCGATCACAAACAGTGGCAATTTAAAGCGTAAATTGATTTATTACACAGACGATACTATTTTACGATGTGTTTACCTGTACCGCTTTCTGATTTCACCATGGCACTAAACATTAATCTAATCACTGTGTTACCTTACAACTCTGACGCTACCTACTAATAACCTACGTTATTCACGCACATGCATGGTTTCTGGTTTGTTTTTGTACGAAAATGAGTTTGAAGTAAGTTATTGTTATAAGTAAATGCAATTATGCATGCAGTGCATGACCAAATATTTTTTGGATATTATCTTAAGGGTAAAGATTAATTAATTTAGAGCTTCTGGGTATTGCTTATTTAACTTGTGATTAATCACGATATTCATATTTTTTGGACCTTCAGAAACTAATTTATTGAGTGAAGTGGAGTATTTTCATCATAGTTGCATTTTGTGTAGTTAACTTTGGTAAGCTTTTATCATGGTACAAAGATGAATGTCATCGGCAGTACCAGCAGTAGCAGTTTGGGTTTGATTTGCACGAGATTACGTCGCACATAGCGGTCCTCAGGGAACCGCATTCAGAATATCAATTTGTCAGCAAGCCGCCAGCCACCCCTTTGAATGCCACGGGCTTGAGCATCTAAAATAAATCAACAGATATAAATGACAGCCTAACAACGTAACAAAAAATATGGATATTGGTACTAAAGATATACTATAGTTCTTAAAATTTGTTGATGCCGAACCCAATTCAGTTAACAATGTCAGCAGCGACTTTGTTGTTGTCCTATTTGAATTGGCATTATCGACCTTATTACCTACCTACTTAGATAATGAGCGAATACTAACAAAATTATTTCTCTCTCTCTTCAACACATATACACACCCACTCTGCTGGTAAACGGAACAACAGTGTCAACAGTATACTACTTCCATCAAACAGCGGAAGACGATGAAGACGGACCGACGTTAAAGGAAAGGCTGCTAGACTGTCTGTGGAAAGGGATAGACTTGTTCTGTGTGTGGGACTGCTGTTGGTTGTGGCTGGAGTTTCAGAAGTACGTCGCCCTGCTGGTGTTCGATCCGTTTGTGGAGTTGTTCATCACGTTGTGTATCGTGGTGAACACGCTCTTCATGGCGCTGGATCACCATGACATGAACAAAGATATGGAAAAGGCTCTCAAGAGCGGCAATTATGTAAGTACAATAAAGTTCCATTCAAATCCTTCACTTGACTTTCTTTATATCAAGTGTTTATAGTATTTTTAGTGATTGCATAGTTAATGTAGAGTTCAAGGAATTTAATAAGAAAAGTTTTTAAAGAAAAGAAAATTAAGGGATCTCTTTAGTTGAAATTATAAATACATAGACAACGCAGAAAGTTTTATAAATTATCGCATGAAACTACCAGTACTAAGTACGTAAGTTACGTAACAGTAGGTAAAGTTACCTGTAATATTAACTGACAGTACAATACTACAATGTGCTAAAAAATACCATAATTATATTGGTTGGTCTGTTAGTGCGTGTCAGACATTTTCGAGTACTGGCTTTTTGAAGAAAACATGTTATAAAAATTTAACTCGTATTTTTTCAGTTTTTCACTGCAACGTTCGCTATAGAAGCAACATTAAAATTAATAGCAATGAGTCCAAAATTTTACTTTCAAGAGGGTTGGAATATTTTCGATTTTATCATCGTGGCCTTATCATTATTGGAGTTGGGACTTGAAGGTGTTCAGGGTTTGTCAGTGTTGCGTTCATTTCGTTTGGTAAGTTACGACAATCAATATTTATTACACTGATACGACTCATTATATTATGAAATTATTATGTTGGCAATAACTATATAGGTACATGTATGTGAACATTTTATGAAAATATATTGATTCATACACTTATAAACAAACTGAACATGTTATAAACATCAAAACGTGAACAGGTTCACTTTCAGTATGTACCGACATCACACCTTCGATTACACATTATGATACAATATGTAAATGTTATGGAATATTTTCAGCTGCGTGTGTTTAAACTGGCCAAGTCTTGGCCTGCCCTAAACCTTATTATATCCATAATGGGTAGGACCGTGGGAGCTTTAGGGAACTTGACCTTTGTACTTTGCATCATTATATTCATATTCGCGGTGATGGGGATGCAGTTGTTTGGCAAGAACTACACAGGTTCAATTTGAAAGACAATTCCGCATCTCTAACAATTAGCTTTATTATTGATTATTCAGCTTAACACTTCTAAATAATATATTTTACACTGGGCTTGATTGAACATTACTTTCATAAGGAACAGCGAGTCCACGCTGTGGCTTCACACGGCATGTGGCTCGCGCGCGCGCCCGCCGCGCCACGCAGCTTCACTCATGACATAACCCGCTTCGCATCGAGTATCTAGATGATTGCAGCTTCGCTTACGGGGCATTTCGATGCATTAGGACGATGATGGGATCTATGTCGTTATAATCTGGCGAAAATTATCTAAAAGCCGATATGACAATAGTGAATCTATGATATTGGCGTAAAAGCTCTCACATTTTTTAAAGACAAATTAGACAAACATATATCCCACTCAAACAGAAACAAAGCAATGCACATTTTGTTAGGTGACTCAAGCACACATTCGCTATACATTTGTTAGATCCAGAACCACTTTCATGATTAGTCCTGATGAACAGTGAACCGTGCGATCGCGGGTGATGCGAGTGGTTGTGGACCTACGGTTAGGACGCAGTAGCATAGGTGAAGCGCCGAAAAGCGAGCTTGTGTGACGCCTTATTTCACAATTTGTACTTGCAGCTTCGAGTATTCAAATTGGCAAAATCGTGGCCGACACTTAATTTACTCATCTCTATAATGGGTAGGACGATGGGTGCCTTGGGCAACCTGACCTTCGTATTGTGCATCATTATTTTCATATTTGCCGTGATGGGTATGCAACTTTTCGGGAAAAATTACGTGGGTAAGTGATATTGGTGGGAGTGTTGCATGTTCATTGGTGTTAATTGGACGTGTCTTGGTGGAAAGGCGGCGCGCCCTCTATCGAAGCAGTCGATGTATTTCAAATTTAAACGTGGCAATTCTTTTGTGTAGGTAATTTGACCTTGCAGTTTTGCAGTTCCACTAAATCGTTAAAATCAATATGTGGCCATCCGATACATACCTACCACGCCGATCTGTGAATGCTAGTTCGTTGAAATATAATATACCAACAGTTAGTCAAAGAGCAATATTAACTCAAACCCAAGAAGTATACAGACGTTTCAGAGCATCTGACCCATTGTAGAGATTTTCAAAATTTGAAATACACTGATTGTCTTTCATAATTAAGTTAAGTGTGGACGTTTAGCTCGTAAACCCTGTTAGATGTTAGCGTAACTAGTTGGCTATTAGTTTTCCCACTTCATGGGCGCGTCGCCGTTTTTATCTAGCGACTATTGTGTTGATGTGCGTCACACCGTTATGCTCTATCTTGTCGATCGTTGGATTGGTACCGAGTGAGTCAGGCACTTGAGTAATTCTACCCCAAAGCCCCCTAGAAAAGGCGCCTCACTTGTGAAACATCGCCAGCTTCACTTCAAACCTTACTTTACCCTTATTTGGCCTTTCAAATGTTTGCGTAGTAACGGACTTCTTAGTAAGTTATTTTCAGACAGTATCTAATCTAGGCGCCTTTATGATGCATGCTGAAGCTTTGAATTTAATTTAGTACGAGTAAGAGATTAGTCAGGCGAGGTAAAGCATGAATTATTGTATCGAGTAGTTCTCAAGTATCAAATATTTTAAGTTTATTTCCGAGTATTTGAGGCTTTCAAATAGTTTTTCTAGCTCTAACTGTGCTTAAATAATAAATGAAAGTAAAATCAGCTTTGTTTACAAACACTGGCTTATGTTGAATAAGAAAGTTGCTTATATAGCCTGCTCCTGTGGAACGTATGTTCAATGACGTCCTTCCCGTCTCCAGATTTCGTGGATCGGTTCCCGGACGGGGACCTCCCTCGGTGGAACTTCACAGACTTCATGCACAGCTTCATGATCGTGTTCCGGGTCCTATGTGGAGAGTGGATAGAGAGCATGTGGGACTGCATGCTGGTCGGTGACGTCTCTTGTATCCCCTTCTTTCTGGCTACTGTCGTCATTGGCAATCTTGTGGTGGGTATCTGAAACACGCAAACGTACCTATAACAACAAAAAAATTAAGAATATATCAACAACCAACATCAACCGTTCCTGGTGAAATAAATAAAGACCAGTTTGAGTACTATTTAATGGTATAAAAAAACAGAATCGGTGGAGTAACCGCAAAAAAATATTCCGTCGAATTGTTAACCTTTTTTGAAGATCCGGTTAGTAAAGTTAGGTGAAGTGCATTTATACTTTTGGTAGAATCGTGTTAATTATGTGCCAGGGATAAATACATTAATCCTATTTTGTAAATGCTTTTTTTGTGTTAACCGACGGATACATTTCAGGTACTTAACCTCTTTTTGGCCCTGTTACTGTCAAATTTCGGATCGTCGAGTTTATCCACGCCCACTGCCGACCAAGAAACAAACAAAATCGCCGAAGCCATCAACCGGATATCAAGGTTCATCGAGTGGGTAAAGCGGAGTGTAGCAGACTTCTTGAAACTACTGAAGAACAAGCTGACCAATCAGATAGCCATACACGCTCCCGGTAAGATGTTTGCAAAGTTGTCTGTAGCATGTCGTATCATTGTCGTTGTGAAGCTAAGTACATATCTACCTACCTAGTCCTATTAGTACTATTATCTACTGAAGTCTATAAAACATTCTTACTTCCTTATTCCCTTTATCAACTGTCAACAGTCTAAAGATGAGGGGAAATCAAGCTATGCAGCATCAACAGCCGCGTAGTGATGCATTTGGATCGGGACAGTTCCCATTTGATTTTTACACAAAAACATAAATTAAGAGGGGATTAGTGCCTCATAGGACATCGTTCAATCTCTTCATTTTGTTCCCGTTGCGTTGTCAAGTTACCTAGTGTATATTTGTTATGTGGATGCTCAATAAAACTTGAATATCTGTGTATTTATCTACACGTATTACCAAGTCTTTGTACTATACGTGTAGCATGGTTTGTGTTGCGTGATATAAAGATCGACAATGTGAAATAAAGCATGGTTTTTATACCTTGTAACCTGTATCACTGTGCGTTGCCTGTGCCCTTACATCCAAGTGTAGATTGCGGACCTGTAATTGAGTATAATAATTGTGTGCTCAAAATCCAGTGAAGCAAAACAAATGAGTGACACTCTTCCACTTTTCTTGATGCTAAAAATAACATTAAAATTAAAATGTGTAGTAAGCTAAACTATCTCAAAAGTACACAAAATAAAACGAAATGTGTAATTTTTGGTGGATGGGATGACGGAGTCCAGGAGACAGAGGGCCTTATAAAGGGTTAGATTATAATTCTACTAACCTATAGGTAGTTGAGTTATTTTAAAGCCACCTTTGCTTTGCTTCACTCGCCTTCAGTGGACGAACACTCTTAGATTCCTGTCGATACACTCTTGTTGTTGTCGTGTTGTTGTAACAGTGTATTACTTTTAGTTGTTTATTTTCCTAGTGTGTTAAATTTCCTGTTAATCAGGAGTTATGTTGTGGTATTGCTTCATATGTGTGATTGTGACTTGTGCATGTAAGTATACATATAATTATCGTTTTACAAACTTGAATTACGGGTATATTCCATGCCTACCTAATCGAAGTTACTTGTTATATTTATACTAAAAATAAAAATAAACTAAATAGTATAGCAACTTATCCTTGACAATCAGATATCCAGATATGTAAATTAACATTAATCACGTAGAAATACATTCAATACAAGTATTAAACTATAACGTAAAAACAATAAGACAAATGATCTCAAGTTTGTTCGTCCTGGTCTGATTTCTATGCTTGGATGCGGCGTTTCGTGTCGTGTCGCGCGCGGGACGGGACACTCGGCACGTAGGCTTAAAGGCGGCTCTGTGCGGCCGCTGCGTGTCCTCAGAGCGCGTCGACAACGAGCTCGAGCTGGGCACAGACCTCGACGACACCGTGCTCTACAAGGACAAGAAACTCAAGGACCAAGTCGAGGTTGCCATAGGAGACGGCATGGAATTCACTATACCAGGTAACACATACGATTTGGGACGAACACAGTAGCAGAAAAAGTGATAACTGGTGTCCCTAAGAAGTCAATGGTATACTTTCAGGTGACAATAAGTACAAGAAAGGGAAAATACTGATGAACAATATAAACGCAATCACAGATAATCATAGAGACAATCGGTTAGACTGTGAGCTCAATCATCTCGGGTATCCAATACAGGTATACATCCTTTAAAAAAAAAAAATAAGTTGTAGAACATTGAACAGAAGTTGACATTTACCCACTCTTCTAATAACGTCTCTGCTTTTAGGATGACGATACGATAAGCCAGAAATCATATGGTAGTCATAAAAATAGGTCGTTTAAGGATGAAAGTCATAAAGGTTCAGCTGACACGATAGACGGGGAAGAAAAAAAGGACGCTAGCAAGGAAGACTTAGGTTTGGAAGAAGGTAAGGTGGAACCAAACCACAAATTGTACCAATTGCGACTTTCAGTAAATAAACTGATTAAATAAATACTTTATTGCAGAAATAATAGAAGAAGAAGAGGAGGGTAAAATGGATGGTATTCCCAAACACGACATCGTCGCTAATGATGAAGACGTGATAGACGACGCGCCCGCCGATTGCTGTCCTGAACCTTGCTATCAGAAGTTCCCATTCCTTGCTGGAGATGATGATTCCCCATTCTGGCAAGGCTGGGGCATGCTTCGATTGAAGACTTTTAGACTGATAGAAAACACCTATTTTGAAACGGCTGTGATTACTATGATCTTGCTCAGTAGTTTGGCTTTGGTATGTAAATTTGCATTCAGCAAAATATTCCGTTTTTGCACAGTTAACGGAAAATGATAATCAAATTGTTTATTTCAAATTACAGGCTTTAGAAGATGTACATTTGCCTCACCGACCAATCCTCCAAGACATTTTGTACTATATGGACCGAATTTTTACCGTTATTTTCTTCCTTGAGATGTTAATCAAGTGGCTCGCCCTCGGATTTCAGAAGTATTTCACCAACGCCTGGTGTTGGCTCGACTTCGTCATCGTCATGGTAATCCTCTTTTCTTATTTATTTCTATATACTTAAAAAAATATGATCCATTAATTTGACTAAAATTATATCGCATATTGACATATTTCATTAATAATTTAATACGTAAACTATAAGTAAATGGTGATACTTAACCGTAAAATAACCTAACAATTGTTATTGATCTTCACTGTCTTATTACGGAGTATATAATCGAGAAGTTTTCAAGAAAAACACCAGTTGTAAATAATGCAAAAACTCATCCCTGATACAAGACGTGACCAAACGTCACCTGGCAATGGCGCTACACTAGTTATGCGGGTAGATTGGGTAGTGTAACAAACAGTAACGTTGGTGTGGTGTGTGACGTTAGTTGTCGCTCGTTAACCACGGCGCGGTGATGGCGGGCGCGGACGACATCCCGGCGTTCCGCTCCATGCGGACGCTGCGCGCGCTGCGCCCGCTGCGCGCCGTGTCCAGATGGGAGGGCATGCGCGTGAGTACGCGTGCGGCGCGGCTACTCGCCCTTCGGTGTCTCCGTCGCACTGCTCATTGAACAACCGACAATTACTCTTTACTATTTTCTAATTACATCTAATCATTTCAAATTCAGTTCACACTAATGGGCAGCGCGGCATGAAAGCGCGTAGCTTTAACTGTTGGATGTGTCACAGCGGAGGCGCGGACTCTTCTCGCTGCCTCGAGCTCTCGATGTCGTAATCTTGTCTGTCTGTGGATACTGCTTCTATCTT
Organism: Epinotia brunnichana; assembly: GCA_963854355.1. Lineage (NCBI taxonomy): Eukaryota > Metazoa > Arthropoda > Insecta > Lepidoptera > Tortricidae > Epinotia > Epinotia brunnichana. The sequence continues at coordinate 11,109,554 of OY977951.1, forward strand.
TTCCTTTACCCCGTGACTCGTAACCAATACGCCAGTCAGGCTCCATACTTGACATACATATCAGTTAATTTTCAATTGCATGGCATATGAAAATTTCCACATTAAATAATTAATAAATTAATTTTAATTTATTTTCAAACAATGTGTTTGATACTGCAGCTACTATGATTGATACAATCTGTGTATATTTGCATACGAATTGATGTTTACATATACCTATTACATATATATATCCTATCTATATGATAATGCAATCCATATAAGAATAGGTTTTCCTCTGAAAAGTTATTTCGTCTACTTATTGACTAGTCTTCATCGCCATAAACATGGTCGCTACTGATTCAGTAGGTACATATATTGGGTATGTTAAGTACTTAGTTTGTGTTTCTTCCACTCTATACATTCCTTATGTAGCAAAATGTTTACCAATTGTATAATAGGCATTGGTCTTATTGGTTGACATCTTGTCTGTTCCAGGTTCTGCGATAAATACTACATTTGCCGAATTTACAATTTAAATATCTGTTAACTTATCAATCTTATCATGTGTGTTGCATCACTTATCCAAATATTACCCTTGATTCCATCAGGTCTCGCTTATAAACTTCGTAGCGGCACTTTGTGGCGCCGGCGGCATTCAGGCGTTCAAAACGATGAGAACGCTGCGCGCGCTGCGTCCGCTCAGGGCCATGAGCCGCATGCAGGGCATGAGGGTACGTACCACCCTGCTTCGCGGCGCCACTCACACCACTCGACCCACCCGCACACCCGCTCCCACCACACCTCGCATCTAGCTCCGACACTCGCGCGTAGCGCTACAGTTTCACCAACATTCTCAACACTCGATCTCTGCTCAACCTCAACTTTCAGTAATCCTACATCTGACATCTGGTCTATTTGGTTTTATAACTTAATTTAGTCACGAATCGTTTCAAAATCATCGGTAGTTAGTCCATTATCGATCAGATCTTAGTGAATCATTCTGAAGTCGTTGGCGGCACCCCTGAATGGCTTAGTATCATTGGTCATATTCTCAGTCAGTCGGAAATCGGTTCAAGCTGGTTCATTTCGGCAGACACAATCATTGTCATGTTTGGTCTACTTTTTCTCTTGGATTTTTCTGATTATTAGTTAGTATTAGTTACCTGGAATGTTTATTTAGTCTCTGCACTTAGACTTTTATCTTATTCTACATCGTATTTTCTCTTGGCGATTGGCATGTGGTAGTATGTAACTCTCATCCTGGATTATTTAAATTATAATCACAACGGTAAGTTTCTTGTGTAGTTACTCGACTAACTGATTTTAAATTTATGTTAAAAGCATGCTTTGTATCACTCAATGTTGAACTGTGAAAACTGTATGTAAATGTAGCGTAATTGTTAGTGTCTATTTAATAAGCTATACCTGTGTGATGTTTGCTACACATTACTTTAGAACCATTGTTTGCAACACACTGTACAGTTATCGTCCACCAAATGTTTTAGTAATCAATTTTATCTAATAATTAGATTATCATCTCATTGAAACCATTAGGACAGGTAAAAGTTACTCCTTGTACGGATATTCCAAGAAAAAAATAAGTTTCACCTGTCAAAAATCAACATAATAAGCTTAATCTAAAACATTTTCACGTGTCAAGTCGAGCAATCAATCTTAAATACCTACCAATGTCTACTAATCATGCATACATATGTATATCTACCTACTTACAATGTGACGCTACAACAACACTATTAAAGGCTTATATGTTGTTAGGTGGTGGTGAATGCTTTAGTACAGGCAATACCCTCCATCTTCAACGTACTGCTGGTGTGTCTCATCTTCTGGCTAATCTTTGCCATCATGGGTGTTCAGCTCTTTGCTGGAAAATACTTCAAGGTATGCTACTAAATCATAATTACTTGAATAATAATATTATAGGCAATACGAAGGAATAAAACGTGTTTTTTTCAGTGCGTCGATATGAACCACACTACTCTGAGCCACGAAATAATTCCGGATAAAAATGCGTGCATCTTGGAAAATTACACATGGGAGAACTCACCGATGAACTTCGATCACGTCGGGAAAGCCTATTTGTGCCTGTTCCAAGTTGCCACGTTCAAGGGTTGGATACAGATTATGAATGATGCCATCGATTCCAGAGAGGTTAGAAGCCAACACCAATCACCCTGTCATTTATTTATTATTTATTTGAATGTTAATATCATGAAATGTTAAATACTCTGTATGTAAAATATTGTTATTTTCATTATTTTTTAATCTTTGTAGGTCGGCCGTCAACCAATACGAGAAACAAACATATACATGTACCTTTACTTCGTATTCTTCATCATATTTGGCTCATTCTTCACTCTGAACCTGTTTATCGGAGTCATCATCGATAACTTTAACGAGCAAAAGAAGAAAGCCGGCGGCAGTCTCGAGATGTTCATGACTGAGGATCAGAAGAAGTATTATAACGCCATGAAGAAGATGGGTTCCAAGAAACCATTGAAAGCTATTCCTAGACCCAAGGTATACCTGATTTAAACAATCACTTACACTTCACCATAAATGGGTACAACCATGTACAACCTACAACTCCTACAAGTAAACACCCAAAAACACATTACGTTTTTGGGTGTTTACTTAAGTAAGTATGTTGACACAATCTTTAGAAATTACTAAAAAAGTGATACAGCAGAGTATTGTTAGGTAGTTAAGTAAGCATTTACCTACATCTTAAAAAGTTACCTATTCGAATTCGTTGATTATCAGTGATTATTTCAATCACAATTCATGATTTTTGAAGTAGATACTTCTTTGCTCGCGTTCTTGTATAGGGGTACAGTTCAAAATAAATCACGTGACTTCCGGAATAACTTTTTGTAGAGAAGCCTAATCTGATTTCAAATAATTGTTCGTTACATGTTTTAATCCTTCTTTATTTGCCATTAGTTGTTAATCACAAAATGTTATTTAGTTTATGTGGCGGACATGAAAATAATGCTGAAATAACCGCCATTTCAAATGTATCGCTAGTCAAATGAGCTACGTCAGTCAATGTTGCCATATATACCGATTTATCTGTACTTATACAGATTTTAGTGAATTAATTCACATATATATTTTACGGGTACACCATAGTCAAAACACTTTGAATTTAACAATTCATTGAAAATGCTTATCTAAGAAGTATCCACTTAAACTTAATTAACGGTTGTATCTCCGACACAATCCGCTTCTTTTTTTTATACTACGACGGTGGCAAACAAGCATACGGTATGCCTGACAGCAACCAGACACCGTAGCCTATGGACGCATGCGACTCCAGAAGAATTACAAGCGCGTTACTGACCCTTTTTCAACCGACGAAAAAAATATAGCTAGAGACGAACTCCGGTCCCTCAGTCTCACATCCTCGGGGGCTCTGGCAACCTAATTCACCACCAGGAACACAAATACCACATACCTACAGAGCAAGTAGTGAACGCACGATTTTACTCTTACTCGTAAATAAGGCCCCTTATACATAAGATAACCTTATCATTCCTCGTAGGTAATACCCGACAGTCTACACAATATCATAAAGGTAGTGGTATAAAATGTGTTTTGTGTAAAATGTTTTAGCATAGTTCATACGTAGATCAGCCATAGGACTAGTATTTACCCGACTGCCTCTTATGTTTTTCAAGGTATGTAGGTATGTGGAAAAGAACATTCTATTTCACGGGCTACAGTCAAAATTATAGGTAGTTGGATTCCTCATGTGAGTGGCTATACTTGTCGTATATTTGAAAAAAGCATTTGTAGTCCAGTAACTTTATACACCCAGAGCTTGCGTCAAATCCGGTAGTTCTGATTTTTAGCAGACTTGTTTATGATGTTGGCCCAATGAATAATCCAAATTTGTGATCTCGAGCGCCGAACGCATGTTTGTCAAAAATCGAAAATACCACGAAAATCAGAACTATCGAATTTGACGCAAATTACCTACTCCATACTTTCAGGCGACAAGGTTAGAGATTAATGGGTGTTTCAAAAAATCTTTTTATTTCACTTGTTTAAAAATAGCTTAATTTGTTTTCAGTGGCGGCCTCAAGCAATAGTGTTCGAGATAGTGACGGACAAGAAGTTCGACATGATCATCATGTTGTTTATCGGCTTCAACATGCTGACGATGACGCTGGACCACTACCAGCAGGCGGAAACCTTCAGCACCGTACTTGACTATCTCAATATGATATTCATCGTGATATTTAGTTCCGAGTGCCTATTGAAAATATTTGCCTTACGCTACCATTACTTCGTCGAACCGTGGAATCTGTTCGATTTTGTCGTCGTTATGTTCTCTATTATGAGTAAGTATAAGTATCATGCTCGAAATTTACGGCATATTTGTCCTTTATTTTATTTACATGATCATAAATATCAGTAATTTTAGCAAGCAGAAACGTCTGCTAACGAAATTATTTCCGTAGCGGCCGCTCTACCCCCACGGTATGACAATTATCGTGGCGGTAGAGCGGTCAAATCCTACTCGTGGCAGTATTTTTTTTTTACTTTAATTCATATCAAAATTTCAAGACAAAATAACGTTTTCTAATGCAGGACAGATTCTTTCTAGCACGCCGATTATTTTTAAATAATGTTTCCGTTACTAATTATTATATTCTCCCGCAGGTTTGGTATTGAGCGATATTATAGAAAAATATTTTGTATCACCAACTCTACTAAGGGTAGTGAGAGTAGCAAAAGTAGGTCGTGTCCTTCGATTAGTCAAAGGCGCGAAGGGCATTCGGACGTTGCTGTTTGCGTTGGCCATGTCATTGCCGGCGCTGTTCAACATATGTCTGCTGCTGTTTCTGGTCATGTTCATCTTTGCCATCTTCGGGATGTCGTTCTTCATGCACGTCAAAGACAAAGGCGGCCTGGATGACGTATATAACTTCAAGACTTTTGTACAGAGCATGATTCTGCTTTTCCAAGTGAGTACGGCTCCTTTTATTCACTCACTATCTCTTTGTTAACGGTAGCTTCTTGTAAGTACTAGGATAGTAATCGGTAGTAAGACATATGAGCATATTTAGACACCTAATTCAATTGAAGATGCATGTTAATTCAGTCTATTAATATACTTACTTAACAACCATTAATGAACCTCCAGTGTCCGTGCTTTCGGGAACAGAAGGATAGTCGTAAGGCATTTATATAATTAGGTTTCTACCGACTTTACTTAATAGGGGTGTAGACACTAAATAAAATAATCAATAATGTTGCATTTTCTCGAAAAAGTATTAAACATGTAGTCAAATGTTAAATACTCACAAAGTTATAGGTGTCCAAAGTTTTAAGAGGAGGTATGTTCTGTCCCTTTTCCGTAAAACGCACCTTCATATGAAACGATTGGCATTTACTATGAATGACGCTAGAGGATCGCGATGTCACGATCCCCTAGTGTTTTCTCTGTCTAGCACGCAACATTAAAATGGTTGTAGCTTACGTAATTTTTTGAGATATTTGAATGGGATTTTCGTCATCAGTCATATTTTTTTGCCTTCTTTCTTTTGGAGTAATAATAAATTTTGAGTCTACACCCCTATTGAGGTCCGGCTTGCCTTCAGTCAGATATGTTTGACGCCACGCCACTACAAGTTAGACATGTTTTGTTTTTCCTTCTGCATTATATTCGTTACACGCTCCAGATGTCGACGTCGGCTGGGTGGGACGGCGTGCTGGACGGCATCATCAACGAGGAGGCGTGCGACCAGCCGGACAACGAGCGCGGGTACCCCGGCAACTGCGGCTCCGCGACCATCGGCATCACCTACCTGCTCTCCTACCTCGTCATCTCCTTCCTCATCGTCATCAACATGTACATCGCTGTCATTCTCGAGAATTATTCTCAGGTACATTGGAAATATACAATAGCTATTGTCATTTTGTGGTATTACTATAGACCGTAAGCCCACTCCCAATACGCCTACGTCTCATGAAAACACGATAAAAGGCATGGCAGTAGGTCGAAAAAGTTTGTGCTGAGCAAGAATCAGAAGATTATCGCACCTAAAATTGGCCGAATGTTTGAAAAATACTTCACTTCCGGTCAAAATTGTAAGATACAGTACTTGGCACAGACGGTGTCAAAGGTGGCCAACTTTGGCACCGTCTGCCAAGTACTTCCGGCCATTTCAGGACTGACAGACTTAGGTTTACTCTCTACGATCAAAGGGCTAAACGATGCCACATGTCTCGTACTGTCACATGACGTAAATATACCTACCCTTACAATTTTGACCGGGGTGAAGGATTTTTTAAACTTTCGGCCAATTTTAGGTGCACAGCACAATTTTCTCGAGCTGCTGCCATGCATTTTATCGTTTAGTCGTGACTCATGAGACGTAGGCGTATTAGGAGTGGGCTTACGGATTATTAGTAGTATTACACTTTCCTAAACGTGGGAGTTGGATAAATCAAAAACTCGTCTATAAATAATTTTGAATCTAATCTATCTATACATATAATAAAGCTGAAGAGGGTCGAAAGTCTGTACATGGAAGATATTCGAAAAAAAATTGGCTAGGGATACTTAGAATCGATAACAGAACACGTTCCAATAGTTTTTAGAATTTTTGTCTGTTTGTCTGTTTATCTGTTTATCTGTTTATCTGTTTGTCTGTTTATGTGACCGCGCATCACGTGAAAACGGCTTAACCGATTAAGATGAAATTTGGCATAGAGATAGTTTGTGTCCTGGGGAAGGACTTAGGGTAGTTTTTATCCTGGAAATAAACCCCTAAGGGGATGAAATGGGGGGTGGAAATTTGTATGGAGCTACTTAAACCGCTGCACCGATTTAGATGAAATTTGGTATATAATTAGTTTGAGTCCCGGAAAAGGTTAAAGAATAGGTTTCATCCCGAAAATCTTCCCTTTAGGGGGTAAAATGGGGGGGGGTGAAAAATTGGATGTAACCCATTTTGATGAAATTTGGTTAAGAGGTAGTAGTTTAAAATCTGGGGAAGGACATTGGATAGTTTTTATTCCGGAAATCTTTCCCTGAGGGGGTGAAATGGGGGGTGAAATTTTGGATGGACTCCGTTTAGATCAAATTTGGTATAAATATAGTTTGAGTCCCGGAGGATGACAATGGATAGTTTGAATCCCGAAGATCATCCCCCAAGGGGATGAAATAGGGATGAAAATGTGGATAAATCCCATTTAGTTCAAATTTTGTATAGAGATAGAAGGAGTCCCAGAGAAGGACAATGCATAGTTTTTATCCTAAATCATCTCCTGAGGGGGTGAAATGAGGGGTGAAAATTTGGATACAACCGATTTAGATGAAATTTGGTATGGAGATAGTTCAGAGTCCTGGGGAAGGACTTAACATAATTTAAGTCCAGAAATCATCTCCTAAGGGGGTGAAATGGGGTATGAAAATTTGGATGGAACCCATTTACGGTATAGCGAGTTGGAGTCTTGGGGAAGGACATAGGATAGTTTACTCCTGAAAATCATCATGTCATTGGGGGTGAAAATTTGTTTGTGACCCATTTTGATGAAATTTGGTTGAAAGATAGTTTGAGTCCCTGAATATGACAACGGATAGTTTTAATCCCAAAAATCATCCTCTCAGGGATAAAATAGGGGGTGAAAATTTGGATAAAACCCATTTAGATGAAATTTGGTAAATAGATAGAAGGAGTCCTAGGGAAGGACAATGCATAGTTTTTATCCCGAAAAATCATTTCCTGAGGTGGTGAAATGAGGGTTGAAGATTTGGATAGAACCCATTCAGATGAAATTTGGTATAGAGAGAGGTAGAGTCCTAGGAAAGAACATAGATTTTTTTTTATTCCGGAACACATAAAAGGAGGAAATCATCCCCTAAGGGGGTGAGAAATGGTGGATGAACATTTGGATTGAACCCATTTACGGTATAGCGATAGATAAAGAAGGACATAGGATAGTTTTATCCCGAAAATCATCCCCTAAGGGGGTGTAATTGGAGGTGGAAATTTGTTTGTGACACATTTTGATAAAATTTGGTTGAACGATAGTTTGAGTCCTGGAAAAGGACATATAATAGTTTCTATTCCAGAAATCATCCCCTAAGAAGGTCAATTGGGGGTGAAAATTTGGATGGAACCCATTTACGGTATAGCGGTAGTTGGGAGTCCTGGGGAATAGGAACATTAACATTACATAAGTAAATTGACGTTCTAAGGGTAAAGGTACCTTATAGCGGCCTTGGTTTTGAAGATGTTTTCTAAAACGGGGTAAAAAAGACGTTTGATTATGGCTATTTTGAAAACTATTAGATGTAACATATAAAATGTTTAAATTACAAGTCAGTTAATTTAATCCTACGGTTTAGTAGAAAAGGTCCTTACGGCCGTGTGATATGAAAATATGCAAAATAATACTGAAAAAAGCCTACATGCATCGATACCCTTTCCTTCATACAATCCATACTAATATTACAAATGCGAAAGTAACTCTGTCTGTCTGTTACCTTTTCATGCTTAAACCGCTGAACCGATTGAGATGAAATTTGATATAGAGATACTTTGAATTCCGGGGCCTTCCCAAAGAGTCCTTACTAAAGATAGTTTTTATCTGGAAATTAATCACCTAATGGGGTGAAAAGGGGGGAGAAAGTTACGATATAAACGAGTTCCGCGCGGACGAAGTCGCGGGCAAAAGCTAGTAACTAATAACAACTCTAAATTGAATTTTCATCATCCAAAAATTACCTGTAAATTTGTACTTACATTTGTGCACCTATGTAACTGAGACGATGTTCAATACATTATACAAAAATCTAGGACTATACTAATAATATACTAGACTATAATAATATGAGTGCCAAAATAAAAATAAAATGAACACGTAAATATTGACACACAGGCGACGGAGGACGTTCAAGAGGGTCTGACAGACGACGACTATGACATGTACTACGAGATCTGGCAGCGGTTCGACCCCGACGGCACGCAGTACATCCGCTACGACCAGCTATCCGAGTTCCTGGACGTGCTCGAGCCGCCGCTACAGATCCACAAGCCCAACAAGTACAAAATCATATCGATGGACATCCCGATATGTCGCGGCGACATGATGTTCTGCGTGGACATCCTCGACGCGCTCACGAAGGACTTCTTCGCGCGGAAAGGGAACCCGATCGAGGAGACGGGCGACATAGAGCCCGGGCGGCCCGACGAGGTCGGGTACGAGCCGGTGTCGTCGACGCTGTGGCGGCAGCGCGAGGAGTACTGCGCGCGGCTGATCCAGCACGCGTGGCGGCGGCACCGGCGCGGCGCGGGCAGCGAGGAGGCAGGCGACGCGGGCTCGGTCACGGCGGTGCTGTTGGACGCGGGCACGGCGCGCGTGGTGCTGGCCGGCGCGGGCGCGGCGCCGCGGCCGCCCGAGCCGGCGCCGCCGCCCGCGCCTGTCTGACCCGTGCTGGCGCTCGCGCTGCTGCCCGCGCTGGTCGACGACGCGCCGCTGCCTGCACCGCTGCCCGAGCTCCTCAGCCCGCCCAAGCGCACTTGATTATTGTTTACGCTAGATGTTCGCTGTACATAGTCGGCGGTGCGGCTGCCGCGCGCGCGCCCGGCCGTCACACGCCGCGCGTCCGCGCCCTTTCTTTTGGGACGTTATTCGTGCGCGATTAGAGACGTTCGAAGTGTTAAGTGGAGTGTTTTATATTCGCGTGGCCGAAGCTTTTGAGACTGTTTGTTTTGCGACTGACGTTCGCGCGAGTGTATTATAAATTATTATATTTTATCGTACCGATTCGTATCTATTTACATCGTCGCGTTAAACCTGCCCATGTGAGAGAAACCCGTTTTTTTAAGAGAATCGTTGTAGCGAGCATGTTTTTTGTCACTGATAACGTAATGTAAGGTATCGGATAATATTGAGGAAATTCTATAAGCTTATTTTTGTATTCGATGAATATCACTGTCTGCCTGTAAATTCTAAATCAATGCGATCTTTTAATTAAGATGATGGAAGTCGTTAATTTGGTAACAAATTGTGAGATATCATTTTCTTTCCCCGAAATGGTATCGAACAATATCCGTGTACTCGTGCTAGAGTAGTGAGGCGTCGCATAGCGCGGCGCGAGTGCGTTGCTTCGTTCGGTTCCGCTTCCGCCGGGCGGCGCGGCCGGGTTGCGCGTCGCGAGCGCGCCAGGCGGCGTGCCCCGCCGTGCGGGCCACGTCCCGCCGTGCGGGCCACGCCCCGCGCGACGCGGGCCGCCGCACGCGCCGCTCGGGACCCGCGCCCCGCCCTGCACCGTTGGCCACGCAGCGAGCACATTGATGTAGCACACCAATATTTTAAACTTAACGACTATAAACGAAATTACCTTGTATCATTACAATCATTGTAACGTCTTCGACTCGTCCGTTGCGTTTGGACGTTAGTGTAATCGTATCTAATAAACGCTTAAGAGAAGCAATGGCTACGCCGATTCATATCAATTTTGTCCGTAATAGTTTTAATAGTTCCAGTTTATAAGCTTCTTACTGTACCGAAATGACGTTGCGTTGTATCTTTCTATACGAGGTCGGCCCACCGTCGGTTCCCTCGGGATAAAGAGAGTTTAGACAAATTTTTGCAAGTTATATCTATGTAAGCTTAACAAATCAGCTGTGAAATCGGTACCAGAATTCACTTCCGTCCTAATTCAGTACGCATCATAGGAATCGAGCCATTTTATGTAACGCGCACTTCCCAGGTAGGTACCTAGTTAATGTAATTTCCTTTCCCCGAGTTACATTAGCTGCGGAGGCGCGCGGGCGCCGGGCTGCCTTCCCCCGGCCCGGAGCGCCCGCGCGTCGCCGACCCCCCACGTATATCGTATACTGACCACATCAATCGGGCCGGTACTGCTTCCATGAGTATTGCTCTCGCGATTTACATTTAATGCTGTCACGATCTTCGACAAACGAAACAAACAAGAACGCTAACCCAGACTACCCACCGATTCGGCTAACTGAAAGATCACCTAACTAGCAAATAAGATTTATTGATAATACCTAAGAGATCGAACGTCCCTTACCGAGTAAGGTAGATATTATTGAGTATGTATTGTTTTTTCACTTGAGACCTCTGCAGCGAAGCGCGACTGCGCTCGCTCGTGTCCGTGGCTGTACCAGCCAGCGCGGCTACTAACCTATACCGTGACGAACTATCGTAACTAATTTGTAATTAAACTTTGGAAGTTGTCAATTGTTTACAAATCTGTAAATATTGAGAGCTTATCGCCGGGTAGATCCCAAACCGCACGTCGCAACACATAATTTTTCATAATACCTATTTACTATGGAATCAGCGAATAACGCAGCGATACGTAAATAAGCTTGAAGCAATAAACGTAAACGTGTGCTCGACTAAGTTTTCGCTTTACAATAGTTGTGTGTCGGTTGTTTTCAATTCATTTTGATAAAATGTGAAAAAACTGAAAGGCAAGACAATCTACGTGTTGCAAAGTTAAAGAGTCAGTGTATTGTAAAATAAAATGAGATGCTTACCGTTTTGCACATATTTTGCAATAATACAACGTGAAGGAAGAGTATGTACACACGATGTACTGCAGCGGAGGCGGAAGGCGCGGGCCTCGGCGCTTCCCCCGCCGTGCGCCCGCGCCGCCGCCGCTATAGACGTGCCGGGCTAGCATGGTCGCGTCTATGTCTTAATCTTATGATTGTCACGACTAACTGTAAAAGTGCGTCATAGTGGGCATAAACGCGATAAAGCTACCGGTGTTGTAGGCGAAAGCAGATCATTGCTTAAGTTGATACGTGTTTACAATAATTCCAAATTTGAAATTTTACTTATACAGTAACCTGCTATTGTATGTAGGACAAAGAAGAGCTCTAATATATCTAACGCACTCTAACGGCTCTGCAAATAGTCGTATCAGATATTTTGAAAGTGTTGTCATGTCCGATAATATTTCAAGTGACTACTATTGGCGAATAAAATGATGTGAACTAAAAAATAATCCGTGTCAAAGTCAATTTAGGTATGTATAGATTGAGATTATTTGTTTATATTTTGGAGCCGACAGTGCACCACATAAGCAATGACCTGCGCTCGCCCGTGCCTCTATACCGCTCATCGTTCATTCGGTTTTTCTAATCCTTTGACCCGTTGCGTTCACTTCTTGTTAATATTTATATACGACGAACGGTCTTTAACATCCTCTTGTGTTGGTCAAACCAAACGTTTTACTATTAGGCATATTTGCACAAAGAAGTTGTGTTTAATTAAGTTTAGGACAATAAGTTATGATATCATTGTATTATTTCTTTAAATATATGACAAAAAAGTGAGTTCAGTTTGCTGAATGATAGAGGTTTACTTGAGTATTTATTATATATATTGTTGAAGTTTGTACAAAATAAATTAAGTAAACGATGAAATATAGAACTTGACTGCTTTACATTGAAGTTTTATTTGTGAGGTACCCGACCTTCCGATCCTAATAGGAGAAAAGTTAAAAATTTTCACACATTCTTAGTTTACGTTGCCATCACAAGTGGTAAATCTAAATTTAAACGAAAATAAGTGAAAGAGATTGGTCACTTTTTCTCTTGCTTCAATTGGGAGTGTTCAGTTACGTACAAACTACGGTTTAGGCTAACGGGTGACTTGACGCTACTTGACTTACGTAGGTACTATAGTCAGTGTGTATACAGACCAACAAAATAGAGACATTTTGTTTATAATGTCTACGCAATCTACCCGCTACAGTATTGCGCTTTACTTTAATCAAACATCATTGTCTATTTTTATTTAGGTTTTTTTAATTAGTATATAATATAAATCTTGTCCTAAACATCTTTAAAAAAATACAGAATTCCGTGAAATGTGAGGGACTCTTAACTAATGCCTCGTTAGCTATATAGGTACTAATCTTTAATTACACATTAGTCTTTATTCACTTGCGGGATTTAATCATACTCCAAACACCTCGACTCCTTTTGCCTGAAATATTAAATTAACTTTTGATTACTAAAATAAAATATAAGAGAGGTCATGGATAACAACACACATTTTATTTGAAATCACGGATAAAAGTGAAAATGATATATTTTTTACTGCGAAGCTGAGCTGCGTAGATGTGCTACGTGTGCTACGCCGTAGCTCGTAGCATGTCGTTATCCGACAATCAAGTTACGCCGACCAGAGAGGATAACAATTGGCAATGTATGAAAATATTAGAAGTACCAGATTATTTTTTTGGTAATAGGCATAACCTTCCTTAGTACCAGAAAAAAATCGCAGACTTTTCAGCTTCGTTAATTATTTTTGAAAAATATAAACAGTTTCCTCACTTACGTTTTGTGTTTAGGACGGCGAATGAGACACTTTCATTCCTATCACCAAAAAAAATATCAGGCACTTCAAAAATGTTCATCCATATTGATCTCCATTATTAAATGGCATTAAAAAAAACGTCTACTTACTTTAAAGATCCATACGAAACCACAAAAAAATTGGGTAGCAACTACACTGCCGCCGGAAGCAAAAAGGACGCATCCGACTATAAGACTCATTTAAAAAGGACGCATCCGCCTATGAGACTCATTCAAAAAGGACGCACCTGTCTCTGAGCTATTATACTCAGATGCGTCCTTTTTGAATGAGACTCATGGTCAGATGCTTCCTTTTTGCTTACGACGGCAGTACAACTAAAAACTACTTTGTTGCATCTAGTACTTTAATAGTATAGTGTAAGCCGTACGATTAAAAAAACCGCAAATCGATCTACAGTTTAGCCATTTGGCACACGCATCCATAGAGGTCAAAACAAATTGTTTGATATAGAAACAATTTTTTTGACCCGCAGTTCCTAAAAAAAAATCTCTTATTAGGAGGGGAGTGCCAAGATATATCATTTTCAAACTATTCAGTTTAGAAAAAAAATATATTAGAAACCTTAATATCATTTTTGAAGACCTATCCATAGATACACACGTATGGGATTGATGAAAAAAAAATTTTTGAGTTTCAGTTCTGTGTATGGGGACCCCTAAAACTTAATGTTTTTTTTCGATTTTTGTGTGAAAATCTTAATGCGGTTCACAGAATACATCTACTTACCAAGTTTCAACAGTATAACTCTTATAGTTACCGAAAAAAGTGGCTGTGACATACGGACGGACAGACAGACAGACAGACATGACGAATCTATAAGGGTTCCGTTTTTTCCATTTGGCTACGGAACCCTAAAAATGGCTGAAATGTAATAATGTGGTATATTTTTAGAATCGCCTCAAAATCCCTTTAATTAGATACCACACACAATAGCTTTATGAAAAAATAAAATGTCTTGGCACTCCCATCCGAAGGGAATTTTTTTTATGAACCGCGGGTCAAAATAGTTATTTGTTATACAAGGGTGCAAAGTTGTATTTTACCCGCGAGTGTTTCAACACACGAGAAGTAAAATAAGTTTGCACCCGTGTGTAACACAAAACTTTTCACCTCACTGTAGCGAGGAAAGTGCAACATGCAAAACAACTTTATTTAATTAAAATAATTAATTTTCACCCTTGTTTAAAAAAATATAACAAATAACTATTTCATTTTATTTTTGGTCAAGTGCGAGTCGGATTTTAGTTTTCCCATACATTTTGAGACCCAGCGCCTGATGAAGGTGACAAGCAATTCTGAAAAGTTTTTTGTATGGGAGCCCCCTTAAATATTTATTCTATCCTGTTTTATAGTATTTGTTGTTATAGCGGCAACAGAAATACATCATTTGTGAAAATTTCCACTGTCTAACTATCACGTTTCATGAGATGCATGAGATACGCTCCAAGGCCAAATTACTTTGCCCACTAGTGGATAAAATGCGATTTTGCTCACTGGTTTTAAAGGATAAAAGACGGCTTTCCGAGGCAGTAAGGGGAAAAATTGTTTTGATCTAGTATGCGTGTGCCAAATGGCTAAACTGTAGATCGATTTGCGGTTTTTCTTTGAAATTGGCTACCACTAGTAGTAGTAGTGTATTAACGAGCATCGAATATAAAGTTCTAAGGCGTTGGTCACCGGTTGACGCCGCACGCCGCTTACGTTGCGTTCGATAGAAATGTAGCACTTCCACACAACTTAACGGTGTACGCGGCAACCGGAGACCCATGCCTTATAATTGTATCACTTATAACCAATGGCTTACCAGTGTTTCCACTATGCTTTACTTGGTCTTGTGGGAGACGGTGCCAATGCATCCCTGCGACAAGAAATCTTTCAGAATGCACTCGATATAACTGAACTAAAAAGGGAAATACCCTGCTACCCTGCTGCTCTAATCTTAACGTTCAGGACCACTAAGACATAATTATGTACGCATATGCTTTCTAACGCGCAAACATGCCGATTGATTGCTTATACAGACGACTAGCGCCAGTGAATGCATTTGACCAGACAGATACGCACATCGCATATGCGTCTTGTTTTTGATGTCTGTGGTGAAATTTTAATTTTAAGTTGTTAATCGCTCTCGCAGACGTCTAAGACACAAGCTCGGCCTAGTTTGGAGTGCGATGGATATTTTTTGTATGCTAATCTGTTTCTTTTAAATAAAATATTTGTATTTGTATTTAAAATCAAATGCACAAGATGTAGATGTCTTTACTAAGCAGGATGTTGTAAGGACATAAGGATTATGTGGCAAGAGATAAATGACAAACATAGCTGTCGCTGTTACTATTTTATTCATCCTTACTTAAACCAACTGTGTCCTTAAACATAGTCACACACACGATGCTCATCAATACCATTGTCATAATGTGAGTTACAAGTTAACCATATTAATATTTATATAGCTTCTATATGTACAGTTGTGTTCCGAAACTAGGTCCTTTAGCTACGTCAGGCGAGTCCGCCGGCTGTGACGTCACGCCCTCTCTACTCTACGGGCCCACTATGTGGACACTCATACAGCAAGCTTTATGTTTAATTATTAATTAACTTTAGACGTTTACTGGCAGTGCAACCGACTTATGCACGAATCTTTTAATATTATGACAGAGATATCAGATATGTAGCGCGAATTGTATTGTACATAAAGCTGAATCCTGCGAATTCACTAGACTTTCAAAAATAGATTTTATCTCTTAACTTGTATTGAAATAGCGAGTCCCGAGATGCAAACAAATAGTGTTAACATAGCCGCGTACCCTATGTTTCCTGAACGACCCTCAGCCATCGAAGATTCAGTACTAGTCGTGGTTTATATAACATACTGTATTAACCGCTACGAAAAAAATGTGCCGTACATATGAAGGGCGCGGAGGCCAAAACTGAAACTCGACCGTAGCTTATTTTCGTATTCAT
Source organism: Epinotia brunnichana (assembly GCA_963854355.1). Lineage (NCBI taxonomy): Eukaryota > Metazoa > Arthropoda > Insecta > Lepidoptera > Tortricidae > Epinotia > Epinotia brunnichana. Next base: position 11,125,901 of record OY977951.1, read on the forward strand.
AAACATTACTCAACATTACTCTAATAACAAAAATAGGATTTTTGGTAAAATATATTTTCTTGTTCCTTCTTTATCGCGACTCTACATTGTGCCATTTCATGCTATTTGTCTAGTGTTTAGTTCCAATTTAGTAACAAGCCAAAGCTAAAACAAACTAACAGAACACAATTATTCTACATCCCGAGGGAAATGAGGTCATTATACAATTATCAAATAAGTATCATCGAAGCTTTAAACGTTACACTACACTAATACGATTTACATTATATTTATTATTATACAGTCAAACTAAACATCGAAAATAAAAGTTAGGTTTTTTGAATTAGCATCATATAGAAGTTCAATTTCCATTGGCAACTTAATGCTGTCACACATACTATAACTCGCACAATATATGATTTAACAGTGGTATAACCTTGTTGCAACGTGGCTGGGAAATCGTATGATTCACCAACTAATATGACCGTTTTCTATGAATTACAGTCCCAACCCACCCAACCTTTAATAAATTGTGCAAGTTTTAGTAAAATATCGGCACCAATACAACAACACTCAGATTGTATCGAAAATCGCGCTAAAAGTATCAGAATAATTCTCTGACACTTTTAACAATTCTCATCAAAAGACAATTAGCAACATAACAATTAGCCACAATATTCAACATAATAGAGAAAAACTTACATTCCAGTTCCGATGTTCCAATTTTCGAACTTTCTAATCGACCATATGAATAAAATAAAATTCTAATGCTGCACTAAACGACAATAACTTTATAATTTAAAACAATATACTATGAATTTAGTCTTAATAATGTTTAATGAAATTGCATAACTGACAGTACTGTTGGTTTACCATTAAAATATACTTTAGAAACTAGTTGTTAATGATAGAAGTACCAAATGAGAGTATTAGTAAATATATCTTTCACCACGTGAAAATATACATTTAAATTGTAAATTACATGAGATCTTACACCAGCAAACAAGTTCCTCAACAGCGATGTATGTATGAATCATACCATATAATACAAAAATGATTTTATACATATTCTAATAATATAATTTATAAATAGGTTGAACATTATTAAAAAAATAAAATTCTTACATACATTATACGTTTAAAACGAACACAGGTGTTGGATCTTGCGTCTAGTTTTAGAGTTAGGTTAGGTTTAGCCGAGAGTGTATTCAAAACGATGATGCCCGCGAAATACTGATATAACTGATCAAAATGCATGATAAATTATTTATTAAACTCCTCAACAGCAGCAAGGCTTTATTAAATCGATAAAAATCCAACAAAGTAAGACACAGTATCCGTTTTTAATTTTCCGCAAAGACAACAATAAATTTTTATTTATTGTTGTCTTTGCGGAAATATTATTACTAAACAAAGAACATGATTTTCTATAGACAAATGAAATTAATAATGATAATGAAATGACGTACATAGATGAATTGTCATTTAATGTGTTATTAGAGTCCGTTACTAAAAAAAAATAGTTTCCACATTCAAGGGGTTAATCAATCATAACAATCGACAGACAGCAAGGGCGGGAGTAGCTCTCATCCTTTAGTTTAGACTGACTTCCCACACAAACGAATTTACCAGACGCAACTTTATATTACCTACGGTTTGAAACAACGGGCCCTACGTGACAGTTAACTGTTGGACGGGGACATGCGAAAATACCTGTTAGACTGTAGAACGGGTACACGTATCAGTAACTGACTGACTGTGGAACGGGTACACGTGGCAGTAACTGATTTACTGTGCAACGAGTACATGCGACAGTAACTGATCCAGTCTTAATCACAATAGCTGATTGATTGTGATCCGGGTACACATGTGAGTAAGTTCATTCACTGAAGAACATACAGGTGACAGCTTCTGATTCACTGTGGAACTAGTACAAGCGACAGTAACTGATTCAGCCTTACTCACCATAGCTGATTGATTGTGAACCGGAACAGGTGTCAGTAACTGATTGACTGTTAAAGGAGACATGCGAGTGATTGACTGTGGAACGGGTATAGATATGACAGTAACTGATTCACTGTTCAACAAGTACAATGCGACAGTAACTGATCCAGTCTGACTATTCAGACTCCCTATGGTACTGATTGACTGTTAAACGGGTACATGTGAGTGAGTGACTGTGGAACGGGTGTAATGTGTGGGTGTGAGACAATGGGAAGCGATTACTCTGTGTAGTCCCAGCAGTCCTGCTCGTAGCCCTCGTGCACGTGCAGCAACAGCACGCGGCGCCGGCTGTCGCAGTATCTGCAGACAAGCAAACAAACCTTTTAGCATTTATTTCAACACTAGCGACCCGCCCCGGCTTCGCACGGGTTTACCTATATGTATATAACCTTCTTCTTGAATCATTCTATGTATTAAAAAAACCGCATCAAAATCCGTTGCGTAATTTTAAAGATCTAAGCATATATAGGGACAGACAGACAGTGGGACGCGACTTTGTTTTATACTATGTAGTGAAGAAATAGGGTAAACGGCTTAAGAAAGGCCCGTTTTGATTGTAGTAGTGTAAATAATTAACAACTTAGAAAAGTTAAAAACCCCCGACATTTTTATTTCAAGGTTCAATATCTCAAAAAACGGCTGAACCGATTTTATTGAAACGAAGGCAAGAACCATCTCGATCACGTCAGCATGGAGGCCAGGTTCTCGCTGGTGATCTCCCGCTCGAGGTACTCCGAGATGATTAGGTTAAAAGGGTACATACCTGTACTTGTCCTGCACCTTCTGCTTGATGTCGGCCAGGTTCTCGCTGGTGATCTCCCGCTCCAGGTACTCGAGATGATTAGGTTAAACGGGTACATACCTGTACTTGTCCTGCACCTTCTGCTTGATGTCGGCCAGGTTCTCGCTGGTGATCTCCCGCTCGAGGTACTCCGAGATGATTAGGTTAAAAGGGTACATACCTGTACTTGTTGTCCTGCACCTTCTGCTTGATGTCGGCCAGGTTCTCGCTGGTGATCTCCCGCTCGAGGTACTCCGAGATGATTAGGTTAAAAGGGTACATACCTGTACTTGTTGTCCTGCACCTTCTGCTTGATGTCGGCCAGGTTCTCGCTGGTGATCTCCCGCTCGAGGTACTCCGAGATGATTAGGTTAAAAGGGTACATACCTGTACTTGTCCTGCACCTTCTGCTTGATGTCGGCCAGGTTCTCGCTGGTGATCTCCCGCTCCAGGTACTCGAGATGATTAGGTTAAAAGGGTACATACCTGTACTTGTCCTGCACCTTCTGCTTGATGTCGGCCAGGTTCTCGCTGGTGATCTCCCGCTCGAGGTACTCCGAGATGATTAGGTTAAAAGGGTACATACCTGTACTTGTTGTCCTGCACCTTCTGCTTGATGTCGGCCAGGTTCTCGCTGGTGATCTCCCGCTCGAGGTACTCCGAGATGATTAGGTTAAAAGGGTACATACCTGTACTTGTTGTCCTGCACCTTCTGCTTGATGTCGGCCAGGTTCTCGCTGGTGATCTCCCGCTCGAGGTACTCCGAGATGATTAGGTTAAAAGGGTACATACCTGTACTTGTCCTGCACCTTCTGCTTGATGTCGGCCAGGTTCTCGCTGGTGATCTCCCGCTCGAGGTACTCCGAGATGATTAGGTTAAAAGGGTACATACCTGTACTTGTCCTGCACCTTCTGCTTGATGTCGGCCAGGTTCTCGCTGGTGATCTCCCGCTCCAGGTACTCGAGATGATTAGGTTAAAAGGGTACATACCTGTACTTGTCCTGCACCTTCTGCTTGATGTCGGCCAGGTTCTCGCTGGTGATCTCCCGCTCCAGGTACTCGAGATGATTAGGTTAAAAGGGTACATACCTGTACTTGTCCTGCACCTTCTGCTTGATGTCGGCCAGGTTCTCGCTGGTGATCTCCCGCTCCAGGTACTCGAGATGATTAGGTTAAAAGGGTACATACCTGTACTTGTCCTGCACCTTCTGCTTGATGTCGGCCAGGTTCTCGCTGGTGATCTCCCGCTCGAGGTACTCCGAGATGATTAGGTTAAAAGGGTACATACCTGTACTTGTTGTCCTGCACCTTCTGCTTGATGTCGGCCAGGTTCTCGCTGGTGATCTCCCGCTCGAGGTACTCCGAGATGATTAGGTTAAAAGGGTACATACCTGTACTTGTCCTGCACCTTCTGCTTGATGTCGGCCAGGTTCTCGCTGGTGATCTCCCGCTCGAGGTACTCCAAGATGATTAGGTTAAAAGGGTACATACCTGTACTTGTCCTGCACCTTCTGCTTGATGTCGGCCAGGTTCTCGCTGGTGATCTCCCGCTCTAGGTACTCGAGATGATTAGGTTAAAAGGGTACATACCTGTACTTGTCCTGCACCTTCTGCTTGATGTCGGCCAGGTTCTCGCTGGTGATCTCCCGCTCCAGGTACTCGAGATGATTAGGTTAAAAGGGTACATACCTGTACTTGTCCTGCACCTTCTGCTTGATGTCGGCCAGGTTCTCGCTGGTGATCTCCCGCTCCAGGTACTCGAGATGATTAGGTTAAAAGGGTACATACCTGTACTTGTCCTGCACCTTCTGCTTGATGTCGGCCAGGTTCTCGCTGGTGATCTCCCGCTCCAGGTACTCGAGATGATTAGGTTAAAAGGGTACATACCTGTACTTGTCCTGCACCTTCTGCTTGATGTCGGCCAGGTTCTCGCTGGTGATCTCCCGCTCCAGGTACTCGAGATGATTAGGTTAAAAGGGTACATACCTGTACTTGTCCTGCACCTTCTGCTTGATGTCGGCCAGGTTCTCGCTGGTGATCTCCCGCTCCAGGTACTCGAGATGATTAGGTTAAAAGGTTACATACCTGTACTTGTCCTGCACCTTCTGCTTGATGTCGGCCAGGTTCTCGCTGGTGATCTCCCGCTCCAGGTACTCGAGATGATTAGGTTAATAGGGTACATACCTGTACTTGTCCTGCACCTTCTGCTTGATGTCGGCCAGGTTCTCGCTGGTGATCTCCCGCTCCAGGTACTCGAGATGATTAGGTTAATAGGGTACATACCTGTACTTGTCCTGCACCTTCTGCTTGATGTCGGCCAGGTTCTCGCTGGTGATCTCCCGCTCCAGGTACTCGAGATGATTAGGTTAATAGGGTACATACCTGTACTTATCCTGCACCTTCTGCTTGATGTCGGCCAGGTTCTCGCTGGTGATCTCCCGCTCCAGGTACTCGAGATGATTAGGTTAATAGGGTACATACCTGTACTTGTCCTGCACCTTCTGCTTGATGTCGGCCAGGTTCTCGCTGGTGATCTCCCGCTCCAGGTACTCGAGATGATTAGGTTAATAGGGTACATACCTGTACTTGTCCTGCACCTTCTGCTTGATGTCGGCCAGGTTCTCGCTGGTGATCTCCCGCTCCAGGTACTCCGAGATGATTAGGTTAAAAGGGTACATACCTGTACTTGTCCTGCACCTTCTGCTTGATGTCGGCCAGGTTCTCGCTGGTGATCTCCCGCTCGAGGTACTCCAAGATGATTAGGTTAAAAGGGTACATACCTGTACTTGTCCTGCACCTTCTGCTTGATGTCGGCCAGGTTCTCGCTGGTGATCTCCCGCTCTAGGTACTCGAGATGATTAGGTTAAAAGGGTACATACCTGTACTTGTCCTGCACCTTCTGCTTGATGTCGGCCAGGTTCTCGCTGGTGATCTCCCGCTCCAGGTACTCGAGATGATTAGGTTAAAAGGGTACATACCTGTACTTGTCCTGCACCTTCTGCTTGATGTCGGCCAGGTTCTCGCTGGTGATCTCCCGCTCCAGGTACTCGAGATGATTAGGTTAAAAGGGTACATACCTGTACTTGTCCTGCACCTTCTGCTTGATGTCGGCCAGGTTCTCGCTGGTGATCTCCCGCTCCAGGTACTCGAGATGATTAGGTTAAAAGGGTACATACCTGTACTTGTCCTGCACCTTCTGCTTGATGTCGGCCAGGTTCTCGCTGGTGATCTCCCGCTCCAGGTACTCGAGATGATTAGGTTAAAAGGGTACATACCTGTACTTGTCCTGCACCTTCTGCTTGATGTCGGCCAGGTTCTCGCTGGTGATCTCCCGCTCCAGGTACTCGAGATGATTAGGTTAAAAGGTTACATACCTGTACTTGTCCTGCACCTTCTGCTTGATGTCGGCCAGGTTCTCGCTGGTGATCTCCCGCTCCAGGTACTCGAGATGATTAGGTTAATAGGGTACATACCTGTACTTGTCCTGCACCTTCTGCTTGATGTCGGCCAGGTTCTCGCTGGTGATCTCCCGCTCCAGGTACTCGAGATGATTAGGTTAATAGGGTACATACCTGTACTTGTCCTGCACCTTCTGCTTGATGTCGGCCAGGTTCTCGCTGGTGATCTCCCGCTCCAGGTACTCGAGATGATTAGGTTAATAGGGTACATACCTGTACTTGTCCTGCACCTTCTGCTTGATGTCGGCCAGGTTCTCGCTGGTGATCTCCCGCTCCAGGTACTCGAGATGATTAGGTTAATAGGGTACATACCTGTACTTGTCCTGCACCTTCTGCTTGATGTCGGCCAGGTTCTCGCTGGTGATCTCCCGCTCCAGGTACTCGAGATGATTAGGTTAATAGGGTACATACCTGTACTTGTCCTGCACCTTCTGCTTGATGTCGGCCAGGTTCTCGCTGGTGATCTCCCGCTCCAGGTACTCGAGATGATTAGGTTAATAGGGTACATACCTGTACTTGTCCTGCACCTTCTGCTTGATGTCGGCCAGGTTCTCGCTGGTGATCTCCCGCTCCAGGTACTCGAGATGATTAGGTTAATAGGGTACATACCTGTACTTGTCCTGCACCTTCTGCTTGATGTCGGCCAGGTTCTCGCTGGTGATCTCCCGCTCCAGGTACTCGAGATGATTAGGTTAATAGGGTACATACCTGTACTTGTCCTGCACCTTCTGCTTGATGTCGGCCAGGTTCTCGCTGGTGATCTCCCGCTCCAGGTACTCGAGATGATTAGGTTAATAGGGTACATACCTGTACTTGTCCTGCACCTTCTGCTTGATGTCGGCCAGGTTCTCGCTGGTGATCTCCCGCTCCAGGTACTCGAGATGATTAGGTTAATAGGGTACATACCTGTACTTGTCCTGCACCTTCTGCTTGATGTCGGCCAGGTTCTCGCTGGTGATCTCCCGCTCGAGGTACTCTGAGAGCGTCTCGGTGGCGGACTCGAGGTCCCGCTGGTTGTCCTCGAAGATCACCGACTGGTTGTTCTTGCGCAGGTAGTACGCGAACACGTATGTGTACATCAAAGTCTGCCGGCACTGGCACAGGATGTCTACGGCCTTCTTCAGGAATTGAACCTGGAATGAACCAAAGATAATGTACTGTTTTCTTGGTGAAACTGCTTAGGATAGACGTTTTGTATAGTCATCGAGCCGCTGACACAAAGGTGTATTTTCAGTCATTGTCACTCCATAAAAAGGTAACAACTTGACTGGTCGAACAAGTACAATGCGACAGTAACTGATCCACTGTTATTTGGCTACACGTTACGTAACCCGTTGTGTTAGCTGATTGATTGGTAAAGGGGACATGTGGCTGATTGAGTGTGGAACGGGGAAGTGTGTAATGTATGGGTGTGAGACAATGGGAAGCGATTACACACTGAGTGATATGAGCATCTGTGAATCTGGCAGACAATCTGCAAACCTGGCTGTTTGTAAGTACCTCGATCCAGCTCATGTTGTGTTGCTGCATCTCCTCCATCTTCTCCTTGACGGAGGCATACAGCTTGGACTCGAAGCGCAGCGACTGCATGTGGTTCATGTACCGGTTGCAGTAGAACAGGTACCGCTGGAGCGCAGCGCGCGACCGCTCCTGCGCGTCACGCGCCGCCTTCGCCTCGTCCTCGTCGTATCTGAGGATACCGCACAATCGTTTGTACTACATCGTCAGATGCTAATTTATATTATCTCTAACGCACAAAAGAAAGCAATCTAATTTAGCTCAGTAGTGGAACCGGATTTTGGCCCTAGAAGTTTTGATAATTCTAAAGTCGGAAAAGTTATGCTTATATGGCATATGACTTATTTTCAAGCATATTTGTATTATATGAAGAAAAGTTAGAACGAGGGTTAGATATAAATTAGGTATTTATTTATTTTTATTGATGATTTGTGAATATTGAATTAAAGTGCAAAGTTTAAGCTTCATCGTTTATAATATGTATGACGCTTTACACCGTTAAGTTTTTAGAAAAAAAAAAAACACCCGCAACTACGTCAAACCAGAATTAGCTTATAATTTAGTCGATATTGAATTAGAGTTTTAAAAATCCACAACAATATCTCTAAATTCTTAAGTTAATAGACAAAGCCAAAAGTTTAGAGGAATAAGATAAAAGCTTTAAAATTAATACGCATTTTTTGTCCTGTAAGATCTAATATTGAATTAGAGTCTATAAAAATAAGTCTAATACTATAAAATAATATATGCAGCCCTATTATGGAAAGTAAGAAATTTCTGTGTATAGTTTGCATCATAAACGCATATTATTAAAGGCGCGAAAACCAAGCCGCGCTACAAGTTGTAGCTACGGCGCATGCGGCAGATCTTAGTCGACCTTGCGAGCTATCGCTTGCTAGGTATCCCTCGCCCCGCCCGAGCACCCCCGTTCTGCCGCATTAAAAAAAAAACCATTTTTCGTATTTATATGTTTAAAATAGTGAAGGCGCAAAAACTTTTTATGTATAGTTTATGAGATTTTTTTGGGGGCAAAACCCAGATTCGAGCATAGTAAAACATATGTAGAAAAAATTTAAAGTGGCCAGATTCAAATGAAAAAAATATATGTTATAAAAATCGTCTATTTAAACTGCTCATTCAAAAAATTAACCAAAATAGTTTTTGAAAACCTTCCTTCAGGAAAATACGTATTACAGCACTGTTACAATATTAGTGATGGTCCATGGGTAAAGGTACCATAAGGCGGTTTTATGTTTCGGAGATATTCAATGTTTGGAAAAGCGGGTGAAAAGGAAGATTTTTTATTATAGCTATGTCAAAAACTATAAGATGTAACAATAGTTTAGCTTTTTTTATTTTTATTATGTACAATACAAAAATACAGATACTGTTATTTTATGAAAAAATCTGCATGGAATAATTTGAAGTTACAGAAGTTAATTTAAAATTGTTATTAGTAGCGTCCGGACAAAAGTGGTGGCAAATTTCGCACAGGGAGTAAAATGGAGTCGTTGCTTTTTATTAACTTTTTACGGTTGAATGAATACATTATTTATTTAATTTATATTTTTAGAGTATTAAACTATAATGTAATTTGGATATCAAAAATAAAAATATATCCAAATTATATTAAGTATTTTAAATATATTTTATTGCAATTTATGGCTTGCAGTAGTTGCAGTACACGAAACAGTTAATATTGTGGCCAAAGGCCCTGATAATTGTACTCGCAGTAGTCATTTTTGACATTTTCACTTTTCTGCAAAAATGACACCACAAGCCTAAAAAAAAAATTCAGGTTTTTTTTTATATTTCAAACATGTTTCTTATCTAACCAAAAACGCAGTACTTTCACAAAAATATTACTTTTGCTAACAAGATCTACAGCATTCAGCATGTGCTAGAAGGTTGTGAAGTACTTGCTACGTTTACTGCAGATTCATTAGGCATATAACTTTTTTGCAACGAATACTAACTAAAGACAAACGCAGTATTCAAAATTACTGCGTTTGAGTTTAGCGAGAAAACCAAAGAGCTACTCTTGCCACGCTAAAAGTACTTAAACGCAGTACTTATTCCTTAGTGCTGCGCTTAAGAGTATCGAGAGGTATTCGAGAGTAACATAAAGCTACGCATGCACCGAAGCCACACGGTACAGTGCCGCATTTCGTGCTAGCAAATCAGAGTGAAATATTCGCACTTGATTTGGTTACACCTTGTATAATTCAAAAGAGTGATTGATGGCTTGATGAGTGGAGGTGTTTTATATTAATAGACTCTAATAAAAAATGTTCCTAAAACACATTTTATAGACTATTAAAAATAAGAATTTGATACGCTGATAAGAAAAATATTAATTTTTTCTAGTATCTACCTAAAATTAATTTTGTTTCGTCTCTTCGTCACTTCAATATTTGTCTGAAGTTAAATCTTACCAACACCTATTTATTACTAGGTATGAAAATAGAGCATGATTGCGAACTAGAAACGCAGTATTGAACACGTGCTTGGTGATTTTGCAGTAATAAACACAAATACTGCATTAAGCCTTAGTGATACTGTAATGCCTGCAAACCCAGATCATCATTGAGATGTATTGAATGTGGGTAGATTAAGCTTGATGAATCTACCGACCAAGAAGAAATAAACCAGTCTTGAATATACTCGCGTGCTGTGTTATTTGTCTCCCGATTAACATACCTAGTACAGGACATTTGGCGACGAGGATGTCGAAAATATTACCTTTAAACGTTAATATTCTTACTCTACTTCGTTAATATTGCTGTATTCGGGACAAAAAATTGTACCTAAGGGTATACTTCCATGCGAAGTAATATATTGTAAAAAAACCTTTACCAAATTGAGTTTAGTTGTAGTAGATTCTAAGGATAGCCCTCCCATTATGGGACGTCGGTGGATGACGGCGTTAGGTATCGAGTGTAACGCTAAACCGGTATATAGCACTCAATGCGAGCGCGAGGGCGTGGGGACTCAGCTTGCGCGAACATTTCCGCAGGTGTTCGCGCCAGGAACTGGCAAATTCACAGGCAAACCCATCCAGCTGAGCGTAGCACGCGATGCGCGGCCCGTGCTGTGCAAGCCGCGACCCGTGCCGCACGCGCTGCGCGCCACCGTCGAGGCCGAGCTGCGGCGCCTGCAGGCCGACGGAGTCATCTCCCCGGTCGAGACCAGCGAGTGGGGGACGCCCGTCGTGCCCGTCATAAAGCAGTCTGGCGAGGTAAGGCTATGCGGAGATTTCAAAATAACGCTAAACCCGGTGCTGGAGGACGATAAATACCCGATACCACGTATAGACGAAATCTTCTCAAATTTGCAGGGAGGTCAGCTTTTTAGCAAAATAGACTTGAGTCACGCTTACCAGCAGTTACCACTTTCGGAAGAATCGAAGCAGCTATGTGTGATAGCCACGCATAAGGGTAGTTTTTGCTACAATAGATTGCCTTTTGGTATTAAGTGTGCGATGAGTAAATTTCAACGTGTGCTCGATAACCTATTTAAGAATATGAACTTTATTGCGGTGTATTGCGATGACATTTTGGTAACGGGAACCGACCATGCCGACCATTATAACCGATTGCTGTCGGTATTTAAAATCTTGTCAGAAGCAGGGTTGAGAGTAGCAGAAAAAAAGTGCAGTTTTTTTCAGAAGTCGGTCTCGTACTTAGGGTATGTCATCGATGCGAAAGGCCTTAGTACACAGCCGTGCAAAATTAATGCAGTACAGACCGCCCCAGTACCGGACACCGTTTCCCGCCTAAAAGCATTTTTAGGGCTAGTCAATTATTATGCTAAGTTCATACCCAATATAAGTACTGTCTTGCATCCATTATACGAGTTGCTTAAAAAGCAAAACAAATTTGTCTGGACTAGGGAATGCAATGAAGCGTTCAACAAGGTCAAAGCGTTGTTAGCAGCAAAGCCGGTGCTGGCCCATTATGACCCGGAAGCGCCTCTACGGGTATATTGTGACGCGTCTCCGTACGGGGTGGGCGCGGCGCTGATGCAGCCGGGCGCGGAGGGCGAGCGGCCTGTAGCGCACGCGTCGCGCGCGCTGTCCACACCCGAGCGGAATTATGCGCAAATATGCCGTGAAGGGTTGGCTATCATTTTCGCCGTTAAAAAATTCCACCATTATTTATTCGGTAGGCAGTTCACCTTAGTGACAGATTGTAAACCGTTGTCCCATATTTTTAGTCAGAATAAAAGCATTCCTCAAATGGTGGCGGGGCGTTTGCAGAGGTGGGCCGTTATTCTAAGCGGGTACGACTATGAGATACATTGTGTCAAAGCCGACCAGAACTGTTTTGCTGATCATTTATCGCGCCTTCCTTTAGACGTTATTAAGGACGAGCGAAAGGGCAAGGAGTCGTGCGAATTTTTGAACTTTATTGAGGACGGTATATCGCTTAATCATAAAGATATAGCTAAAGCGACGCAGGAGGACCCCATAATGAGTAAAGTGTTTAACCAGTTAGGTAGGGGCTGGGAGTATTGCGGAGACGAAGATGTCAAGCCATATTGGCGAGTGCGCGAGGCATTAAGTCGCGAGCAGGGTTGTATCATGTTCGGATACCGTGTAGTAGTGCCGGAAGCGCTACGCGGGCGCGTGCTCCGCGAGCTGCACGCGGCACACAGCGGCGCTGTGCGGACGAAAGCACTAGGGCGCGCCTATGTATGGTGGCCCGGACTGGGCGCGGACGTCGAGCGCATAACGGCCGCGTGCGCCGTGTGCGCGGCGGAGCGCCCGATGCCGGCGCGGGCGCCGACGCACCCGTGGGAGTGGCCGCAGGACAGGTGGTACCGGGTACACGTGGACTTCCTCACGCCGTCAGCTGGTACGTATTACTTTGTCCTGATCGATGCCTACTCTAAATGGATCGAAGCAAGCAAAATAAAGGGGACACGAGCCGCAGATACCATAGCCAAGTTGCGCGAAATATTTGCTCGCTTCGGAAATCCATACGAGTTGGTGTCGGACAACGGGCCTCCGTTTACGAGTGGTCAGTTTGAGTCATATTTGAAGAAAGAAGGCATTCGTCACGTTCGCATTTCTCCGTACAAGCCAAGCAGCAATGGGGCGGCTGAAAAGACAGTTGGATTAATAAAAAAGTGCCTAAAAAAGGCAGAGCGAGATAATGTGGACGTAGACGAGGCCTTGCAAATCTATTTGCTAAATCATCGATGCACGCCACACTCCACAACGGGTAAGTCACCGGCAGAGTTAATGTTGAAACACAACATACGTAATCGCCTCGACCTTCTGCGGCCAGACCCGCGAGAGTATGTGCGAGAAGCTCAAAGAAAACAAATGAGTAAGGAGATGTCGGCTCGGGAATTTCAGGTGGGTAAAGAAATTATGTATCGCGTATATCGACAAAACAAGCAGTTTTGGGCCACAGGTTCAATTATGGAGCGTGTAGGGCCACTAACATACCGTATACGTGGGGCTGATGGGAGTGAACACAAAAGGCACGTAGATCAATTATTGACGAATCGTAGTAGCGAGGATGATACCGGTAAGAAAATTATAACACAGTGTGATGCCGACGGATCGAACCAGGCGACAGCGCTAGGCCGGGCGGCCCGCGCCACCGCTGAGTCACCACGTGCGGGCGATTCGGGTAATACAAGCCCACCTTCAGAACCTATACCGATAACTATAGGTAAACGCGTTCGTCGTCCACCGATGAGGTACGGGTTCGAATAGATAAGACTCCCATAATTAATAAATGTTATAATTTTAATCATGTCATTTACTTTGTGTACCTACGCGTAGCAGGAATAACTCTTAAGGCTTCAACTTTGTATTTATCACCATTGGGTTCATAAGTACAATGTAGGTACTAGTTACTTATAATTACCAATGTATAAGAAGCAGATCACCAGTGCGCAGCGCAGGATTTAGTTTAAAGTACCTACTCCTAAATATGGTTTGTAAAACGCAAATTAATTATACCGGGTTAGTAGGTACACACCGCTAACTATAAGTACCTAAGTATACTTACCTATGTGTTATTACACACTTAAGTAGGTAATAAGGACTGATTTTTGATATCGTAGAATAACAACTTATTCCAAGATTAGGTAAATATCGTGATGATTATGACTAATCTCGGAATGAGAGCTATTACGGGTTAGTCGAATTGATATTGTAAAATAAATGTTAGATTTAAGTTGATAAACTATACGTAAGCTAATTTAAGGGAGGAAGGATGAGATGTATTGAATGTGGGTAGATTAAGCTTGATGAATCTACCGACCAAGAAGAAATAAACCAGTCTTGAATATACTCGCGTGCTGTGTTATTTGTCTCCCGATTAACATACCTAGTACAGGACAATCATATCAGCCGAAAGACGTCCACTGCTGGACATAGGCCTAACTGTTAACCCATATAGTTGATGAAAATGCAGAACTGCGTATTTTATATAAATAAGGCAGTAAAGTAAAAAATATTTCAATTGAAAGATTTATTTTTTTAGTGTACACTTCAAAAGTTGCACTTTTGCATCGTCAAGGTTTATATTGTACAATATCATATCTATTCGGTTACACAAACACACATATACATTTGATTAATTAATATGTCACCTAATTCTAAATAATTCTATGTGGTATTGTGGTAACATAGATTTGTTGTATAGATACCAAAAAATATGTTTACCGCGTTTATCTCGACCACCTTAACCACCATATGCAAGTACTGCGTTTGCAATAAGAAGGGCAGATTTGTTAGCGTACAAAGTCGTAAATGCCAACACAATGGCATCTGTAGTCTGTAGTAGACGAAAGATAGAAATTTTTGTGGAAAGATAACTTAAACAAAAATCGCCGTTATCGCCGCAACAAGGCGACCGAACTTTAGCGTAATATAAAGGTTGTATTATTCTTTTCAAAGCTGTAAAAAAAATATAATTCCCATACTTTCTCATTGTAGGTAGGTACACTGTTTGTGCGGGGAGATCCATTTCCGTACATTAAACTTTGAAATTCAGCATCTTCCTGGGATTGTAGATACAGGGTTCCTTAGCACCAATTCTTCCTTACATTACACTATTAATTTACGCAAAATAACGCACTCTGATTTTTAGACAGATTTGACCGGGTTCGATTCCCGGCTGTGTATGAGGCTTTTTTGAAAATCTTTGAATGCAGTTTTGATTTTTTCTACAATCGGCCTCGTCACTCCTTATAGCAAATTTCCGTATATCTTATAGTTTCGGATATTCCCTCACTGCCCCGTTTGAATAATATACCCCGTATTATAATGCATGTCTACCCACTATGATTTTTGTACAATTGTTAACACTGTATGCTTAGATTTAGTATATTAACTTATAACTTTTCTCATGTAAGTGAAATATGTTGATTCTTTATGAACAATAAAGTTCTTTAAACATAAAATGTAAATACATGTACATTTTTATTTCAAAAACTTAATATTTAGTCGCAAGAGAATAAAAATTAATTAAGAGAAATAAATCATTCAATCGGTATTTGTTTAGTCATAAAAATATCAAGGCGACTCTACTACCTTCTGTGTGAAATCTGCCACCACTTGTCCGTACCCTAGTTATTATGTATATACCTACAATTACAAATATGAATGATTTGCAAATGTTGCAATTATAATTTTGTTGTAAAAAGTTGTATTTTTGTTATTTGTTACCATTGTGTAAGCCACCAATACTTACATTAACATAAAACTATAAGTAAAAACCTACTTTATAATGGACTTAACGCTGACGAAACCGCGGGCAATTCCTAGTATAGTAATAAAGAAGGGTAAGTTTCTTCTTTGTATTCCCATTAGCGTACTTAAAACAAAATAACAATTTTCCATTGATATTAGTTTAAAACATGCTTTGCGGTTTTTTTTATGGATGAGTTAAGGGCACCCCGCTGCCCCGCCACCGCTGATCGCTGCCTGGTGCCACAGCGCCACAGCGCACAGCACGGCGCGCGCATACAATACAGCGCGTTTGAAACGTAGTAATATAGGCACGGAATGCTTACCTATACAAATCAGTATTTAGTGTCGCCGTGATTCTATATTTCTAAACTTTTGTTTGGTAACTGAGATCATTGTCAAGACCGTTTATTATTAACTCTACAAACTCTAATTCAATATTGGCTATACTGCTTAACCAGAAATAAATATCTACACAAGCCAAAGGTCTACACATCTAACTTTTCTCCAGTATATTAAGTGGATATATCATAATTTTACAATATCAGCTACTCTAATTCTTTATTTGCAAAATGATTTGCATTTTTTTGTTCACCAAAATGCAGATGTTCCAGACTTCTAAAAACAGATTATTTTAAAGAAACTAAAGTGTTATTGGATATGTTACAGTTTTTTGTAACTCTAATTCTATATTTACATAGTTCTTGGCTAAAATTAAAATATTTCATTATAACCGAAAGCCGAACCTAAAAACTTCTAACTTTTTGTATAAGTATTATTTAACATGCCTCCAATGACATATCAAAAAAGAAAAAACTTTAATGCTATCAAAACCCATTTTTGTTCAGCCGCTGGTCTAATTGGCGATGATTAGATTACATGACAAAAATCGATTATAATTATATGATAGCAATATCAGTGCTATCTCCCAAATCCAGAGTCTAGGTTTTTGGTCTTCAGTTTCATAGAAATAAAGACATCAGGATGTGCATCATGGGTTATGTTTAAATTGACCTTGGGTAGGTAATAGAGGTGTGCGCCGATGGCAAAATCACCGGCGGCGGCGTCTGGTGTGATTTTGATCGGCGGCGCCAGCGTGATCAGCGTGAATCGGCGTGGTATTTTTTTCCCCGGTGTATGGAAAAATAACTGTATAAAGCATAAATTCTTGTTTAGGTCACATTTTGAAATGTAATCGCACCAAAAAAAAACTAAAATGAAATATCAAACAGGAATCTTGATAATCTTCTTCTTCTTCGTGACGACCAAGAGCGCAGTTCTTCACAACCATTTTCCGAACCCCTCTATTTCGGGCTAATGGTATTGTGCCATGGATATTGACGCCCGTGACATCACGGATTGCATCAATCCATCATGTGGGTGCTCTGCCACTACTTCTCTTTCCTTCAACGCAGCCAACCATTACCATCTTCTCCAAGCTGGACTGTTATCTTCACCCGGGCGCTACATGGGCAAGAGACGCCTCTGATGTAGTTGATACGGAGCTCCTTGAGTATCGGCGGTGTATACATGAGATGCCCGACATTCTACGCCAGCACATAGATGCATTTGAAATGTGCCAAATGCATCTGTTTTTGCTTTCACGCGCGGCTTTTATGTTTCAGAGGCATAGAGAAAAATGGAGAAGATAAGGGTGCTCATAAGTCTGACTTTGGTGTTGCGGTAGATGTTCCTGTTACTCCATATCTTTTCCAAGCGCTTGACTGCTGTTTTAGCAATTTGCGATCTCCTGATGACTTCTTTCATATACAGTCTCCGTCGTCGGAGATCTGTGAGCCCAAGTAAGATAGTCTTCTACCAAGTCCAGTTGGTCGATTACGTAACGCACGCGCGTCAGGTAGATCTAAATGTCAACTTTTGTATTGGAAAATTACAGTTGAATTGCCTCAAAGCACGATCGAAATGTTACGTATTTACCCCTCAGGTCACGCAGTTCCACTGTCCTCTGCATCAACTCATTTCTGTCTATGAACATCAGCTTCGTTTTTTGTTGATGTGGAGGCGTCTCTTGACGTGGAGGCCGTGTAGTGCACTGATCAATTCGACTTTCTTTAGAAGTGTAGCTAGCTCAGCTGTGTCATCAAGCCCATTTTCCCAAGCCCTTCAAAGATTTTTCGCCAATCTATGCAGTCAAACGCTTTGGCGTAATCGATGAAGCATAAGGCCATGAGTATGTTAAATTTTCTGCTCTTCTGAATTAACAGCCCGATATTTAGGTTCTGCTCTATTTTGCCACTACCCTTAAGGGTCCTTACTCTTACAGACGAGCGTATTTAGCAAAATGCTTCCTTTTTTATTCAAGATTACGAAGTAACTATTTATTCAAAAAACTGATAATGTATTTGAATAATCATTTCTTAAACTAGGGGCTCTTAAAGTTTAAATTTTCATTTTCACTTTCTAAACCAGCGTGATTTATACGTCTTTTAAAATAATATAAATTTACGGTCCTATAGTTATGTTTTTTTTATGGGTTAACATAAAGTTACAGTTTGCTATAATATAATTTTTAAGGCAAGATATATGTACAATTTGCGGTAAAAAAATATGATTTAATCCTGTTTTCACCAAAAAAATTAAGAAAACTCGGAAGGTATTTTATCATTTTTTTTAAATGAATCTTTGATTTTCAATCATGTCAGCCCCTCGTACAAGATATGGTGAATTGAATTGTAATCATTCATCTACCAAAGGATTCTTGTTTACTGCAAAATTGAGAACCGAAACGACACTACTCACGCAAAATTTGAAAACGAACTCATTTATTTTATTTTTAGAAAGAGAAAATGAAAATTTGAACTTCGTTAGCCCCTAGTTTAAGAAATGATTATTTAAATACGTTATCAGATTTTGAATAAATTCTAATAGTTACGTCGTAATCTTGAATGAAAAAGGAAGCATTTTGCAAAATACGCTCGTCTGTAGGAGTAAGGACTCTTAACAAAGCCTGCTTGCAAAATTGCGATTTTTCTGCTTATGTAGTACTCCAGGTGTTTGTTTAGAATGTACAATAGAACTTTACCAGCATGGGATATAAGAGAGATAGTTCGATAGTTGTCACATTCACGGGAAGATTTCTTATGATTTAGATTTATTTATTTCGAGATAATAATTACAATATAGATTTGCATACAATGTCATAATTATAGGAATCCTTATCACGATAACTTATGTAGTGGGATAACACCGGAATCCCTTTTTGTACACCCTTGGTATTAGGGAACAGATTTCTTCATGGAATGAGTTAAAAAATAATTTGTTACTGGAAATAGGTCACGTGCTCAAGGATTGACGTGCTAGAGGAACGAATTCACATTCACTTATAATAGTTATAATCTGATCCAATTTTACAGGAGGATTTTACAGGGTGCTTGTATGTTCGCACTAATATTATCTGGGGGCACTGTGCCGCCAAGACGAGCCAAGCGAAGCGCAAGGGCAGGCACTACTTACCTACCTTTTTTCGAAGCGCTTCGTCGTTTTTTTGATAATTATTATGCATGTATATAACAGCACGCATGTGAACCACGTGAGGGCATTCTTTTCGTACGTAGCAGAATTACCTATTTTATTCTATTACGAACCGAATTAAATCAAACTCTTTAATGTAGAACATTACAGGGTTGACAATGTTGACATGTGCTGTAAAGATTCCTTATTCGGAATGAAAATTAGGTCAATAAATTTCATAGAAATTAACACTGTTCCAACTAAAACAAAATTACGCCACGCCGATATCACGCCGGTCAAATTTATCGGCGGCGGCGGCGTGGAAAAATCGTCGGCGGCGGCGGCGCGGCGCACACGTCTGTAGCCCATCATCTATTTTTACCGAAATTTTAAGTGCCATTCTATCTGCTTAGCGTGGGGTACATGGGCATTTTTTTTTCAGTGTACCATTTTGATTGAATAGGCGTCCTTCCATTACTTAAGAGGGTTACTTTACCATACAAATAGTAACGGAATGGACGAAACGGAACGAATACGTGTTTAATATAGGGAACATTACTGCAATGTTCTGCCGCTAGAGGCAGCACTACCACTAATAGTAAAACAGTATAGGAATATAGGGATTCACACATACATGCACAATTGATTGTCAAATGAGTGACAAGGATGCTTGCATAGACAATACCGCAAGTGGGAATGACATACAATGTCAACGCTGCTAGTGTCGCCACCTACGAAGAGTTTTGCGTAATGTTCCCTATTGTAATAGTATTTTACTGAAATCATGTTCAATGATAATGACAGATTAAGATAATTGAGTCGCATTAGCAGAAAAATAATAGGAAACTTCGTAATCTTGTAACGGAACCCGGAATCAATTTTTTGGGACCACCACACGACGCACCGTTCACGCGCGATTTCTAGCCACTACTGACAGTTTGTAAACAAAACGATTGATGTTACGTAACGATATGTGATGCTAGATGAAAATAAAGACCTAATTTGGTAATAAAACTACCTCGTTCCCATAAAATCATCATAACGGAATGTGGACATGTCCACTTTTCCAAAATCACTGGACAAGATTAATTTTAGTTTATTATGTAAAAAATACTTTAAAGAGATAAATATAAGGTTGATTTAAGAAAATTCATGTTTTTCACTATCAAAAACAAGTACGAGCTGCCTTTTAAGTTCTGTAGTTTGCAACCCTCCCGTGATTGCATAAAAAAGAACTAGTGTCATCTTAAAATATTTGAATTTAGAATTCGAAAACAAAAGAATGACTCGAAATGGGCCCAACCGTTTTAGTACAGCGTTCGTTCAAAGTTGACAAGTCAGTTGTGAAAATGGAAATTTCGAAGGAAAATTTACGTGCGATAATTTTTTACAACTTCAAAAGGGGCTTAACGCGACTTCAGTGCTTCGAAGAGTTGACTACGGTTTTCAATGATAAAGCACCATGCCTCCGGACTGTGGAACGCTGGTATTTAGAATTTCAACGTGGTGGTCTAGTCTTGGTGATAGACATCGTGAAGGTCGACCAAAAACTGCCGTAACCCAGGAGAACATTGATGCTGTACGGCAACTGATCGTCGAAGATCGCCATGCGACATACCGTGAGATAGAAGCTTCCTTAAGTATTTCAGGGACCAGTGTTCACAGTATTTTGCATGATCAGGATCACTTAGGCGTAAAAAAGTTGATCTCACGCTGGATACTACATTTACTCAGTGAAGACCAAAAAACGGCTCGCGTTCGATGGTGTCGCAAAACTCTGCGGCAATTCAACCGAGGAAACTCGAAACATGTTTACGACATTATCAGTGGTGACGAATCTTGGATATATGCCTACGATCCCGATTCTAAACAGCAGTCGACTGTTTGGGTGTTCCAAGATGAGCCAAAACCGACCAAAGTAATACGCTCACGGAGCACTTCGAAAAAAATGGTCGCCACGTTTGTGGCGAAAAGTATCCACGTTGCCACCATCGTGCTCGAGGATCGTAAAACGGTTAATGCTGACTGGTATACCACTGTCTGTTTACCAGAAGTCATCGGCGAGTTTCGAAAAAATAACCCAAGACGTCGTATAAGACTGCACCACGATAATGCGAGCTCGCACACCGCCATGCAAACAATTGCGTTTTTAAAAGAGCAAAACGTCGACATTCTGGAACACCCGCCGTACAATCCAGACTTAAGCCCTAACGATTTTTTTACTTTTCCAAAAATCAAGCAACGACTTCGTGGTCAACGGTACCAGACGCCTGAAGAAGCGGTTGAGGCATACAAAACGGCCATTTTGGAGACCCCGAAAAAGTGTATTACATATCACGGTGATTACTTTGAAAAACAATAAATACCATTTAACACTTAAATTGTCTTTAGTTTTTCCAAACGACACAACTTAAAAGGCAGCCCTCGTATTTCCGGGCACAATATACAAGTCCTAATACTTAGTTGGCTTTCCACAGGTGGACAAGCAAAAATCGATGGTCGGCAGCCAGAAAAACCAAGAAAATGAGGTAAATTTAATGCTAAATGATTGGTTTTTTGGGTTTTATTTACATTTTAGATATATTAATGACGTTTTAAAATAGCTACAAGTACAATTTTTCAACGTGTTTCGTATTTGTAGGGTGTCAAAGGCACTGGACAAGCCAAAAACATCAAGGTACAAAAAAAATGCCCACATCACAGCTCAATAGTCAATAGTTTTTCTAATAAAGTAAGTCGTCTTTCTACTCTCATATCCCCTTGAGTGCGCTAATATCAGTCGTGATACTAACGTTATTTGGTATGCATAATTCTATGTTTGCCGATCGTTTGACGGGAGTTGTTCTCGATGTGGACACAAGTAAGATGACACATACCTGTTACAATTGTACCAGCTGCTGCCGTGCGGCTCCCAGGGCCCGAGACAGACCCAGCAGAAGTCCGCCTTGCAGTTCTGGTTCTTGCAGACCATGTGGTTGCAGCCACCGTCCTTCTCGATGGTCACGTTGCACTTCGGGCACTCCTTCGTGTTGGCCGCTATCCAGTTCGATGTCTCAGAGTCGTCGTCGCATTTCTGTGGACCAATCAAATAATAGCGTTAGGGAACATCGCGGAAAACACTTATAACTGTCAAGGCACACATCTTTGCATTTTCATATTCCTTTAGTCCTTGTCCAAGTCATGCGCCCGCCCCACAGCAGTCTTGCACCGACACGCGCACTGTAGACACACATCTAAATAAATCATAATTAAACACTATCCCGCCGTTTCGCTGTCCACGCCACCACCAATCTAGTTACCCCACATTGGTGACCCGCGACTGGAACAGGCAGCGGAATGGAGGAATTAAAGTATTTATGTAGGTTTTCTCGCCGCGAAATTCTCGCGGACGTGCGCGAGCTTCGCCAGGCTAGCGCGCCCGGCTAGTCGAGCCCCTGGACTCAACCCTGACGCTCAGGGCCCGCATCAAAAAGCGAAGGGCCACAGCCTGCCAGGGCCCGCATCAAGCAGCGAGGGGCCACAGCCTGCCAGGGTCCGCATCAAGCAGCGAGGGGCCACAGCCTGCCAGGGCCCGCATCAAGCAGCGAGGGGCCACAGCCTGCCAGGGCCCGCATCAAGAAGCGAGGGGTCACAGCCTGCCAGGGCCCGCATCAAGAAGCGAGGGGCCACAGCCTGCCAGGGCCCGCATCAAGAAGCGAGGGGCCACAGCCTGCCAGGGCCCGCATCAAGAAGCGAGGGGCCACAGCCTGCCAGAGCCCGCATCAAGAAGCGATGGGCCACAGCCTGCCAGGGCCCGCATCAAGAAGTGAGGGGCCGCAGCCTGCCAGGGCCCGCATCAAGAAGCGAGGGGCCACAGCCTGCCAGGGCCCGCATCAAGAAGCGAGGGGCCACAGCCTGCCAGGGCCCGCATTAAGAAGCGAGGGGCCACAGCCTGCCAGAACCCGCATCAAGAAGCGAGGGGCCACAGACTGCAGCAGCAGCAGGAGTACAGCCGGTGCCCGCCCAGATGGCGCAGCCACAGGTGAAATACTGCTTCTATCACCACACGCACGGGGCGGGGGCATGCAAATGCCGAGAGCCCTGCCGCTGGCGAGGCTTGACAGCAGGCCATAGGCCGTCGGAGGAGTAAGCGGCGACGCCACTCCAGCACGCTTTAAAATTTAAGTGTTCGGTGCGGTACAGTGCAGTGTCATTTAGATGTGTTTAGTTTTAGAATCCAGTGTTTTCGGAATGGCTACATAAGGTGCAGATACCTGAATTATCGTATGTTATTTAGACGTATCCGTAGTCGCTAAACGGCGCCATTAAAAAACGAACGAACAAAAGGGTCTCTGCACACGAACTCGTCGAATCGATCATCCCTACGCCGCACTAGTGAAAGTTGGTTAACGCGTGCTGAAGGAAATAAACGGTAGTATTCAGTGGGATAACGAATGTGGCGGATTGAGACATCAAGTTCGGAGACGAAAAAGTGAAGAGTTGCGCTAGCATCCCGAACACGCTCGCCGATAGCCACCTGCAACCGCAGTAACGGATTAGGCACCGCTACTGAAGAATTGCCAGCACGGCATTGCTAATCAACAACAAGTCATTTTTGGTACAAGCTTTTATTGCCGACTGTACTTTTCTGCATACCATCATCAACTACTCATTGAGACGATTCTAATGAGCCCTAACTAGATGGGGTTGTGTCGTTTTATTGCGGAGTTCCTATGGCCACCTTCCAGATCCAGCATCAGATCAGCTCCATGTCATCATAATATTGCATTGACATGCAATATACATATGCATGGCAATTTCAGATCAATCGGGTCACAGGAAGAGGGTGAAATTTCAATTACTAAATTTGACCCAAGAAAACAAATGGGGCGAGCTAAATAAAAGCTTGTAAAAACAACTAACCCGTACCCACCTAGTTACGCATCTAGCTTGATTAGATTGATAGATGTCACTTCGCAATGTCACTTTGTATTGGTAGCGAAATTCATATTTTTTCCAAGGGACAAATATTGCTTGTAAAAATTAAATAACTTCCAATATGCGGATTTTATAATATAGACTTGATCTCAAATCAGTTAATAAAAGGTCTAGCTACCGTGAAAACGTACGTAATAATACGTGAGTTTGGCATCTGTCATTCTAATCAAGCTAGAAAAAATCCTTTTCTCAAAAATGGCCCGCAAAGTGAACATAACTCGCTACATATTGGAAGGTAAAGTGTATAGTTGAAGGCCAGATCAAAATTAAAAAATAAAAAACATTGCAGGCCGCCTGGAATGTTACATATGAATTCCTTTATTTGTCGAGTACCAAACTTTTTAAAAAGTAGAAACTGGCATATAAAAGACGGCACAGGTCGTATTCAGCCAAATCAAGTCGTATTTTTCTGTTGCAAACGCGACATTTTTGTATGTGTCATTAAAAGATTGCGTTTTTCGGTGGAAAAATACACTTGCGATTCTGTTTAAAAAAATATATGACGTTGAATTTTATGTCATTTGCAGTATCCTCAATTTGTATTTAATAATAACGCTTGATTTAAATTTAGTCTTTATTATTCCCCCATTTTTGAGAAAAGCACTATATTAGCCTCAGCCGGAATGGCAATTGCAGGCTTCGTATTATAATTAAACGGACTCGCAAGCTCGTCCGTTTAAACAAAATTCTCAGCCTGCAATTGTCTCCTTCCCGGCCACGGCAATAATGTACTAATATAGTTTAGTACTAAAACTAAACGAATAGTAAATAGAAAAAAGTGTAATTTTTCCAATCAGCATCCGGCGGCAACCAACTACAATGTACGCAACAACGTAATCTTTGGTCCCACAAGAGAGACCCTTGTAATAAGAACTTAAGTAGCTCGAATATTTTCTTTGTTCATTTAGCTAAACTCGTATCCGTAGGTATCGCTTGCATACAGACATTAGATACGCGTCTAGTTCGGGGAACGGAGCTGCTCGAAGGAATTTGCTGAGCGCGCATTACGTGCAGCCTGGGTGTTGGTCGTACCTATATACGGAGCAACTAGCGATGTACTGTAATACGACACCCCACACGCTGACGCCGCGTATGCCAATGTTTGTATTTATATGCAGTCAGATTAGGAATGTAAAATTATAAAAAAATTAAGCTTTTTTTTTCCTAAAAAGGGGAGGATTACTGTTGGGACGCAGATTGCGTAGCATGCATTTCGCCATAGCGCGAAAGTAATGCGCCCGCCGCACAGTAGTATTGCACCGACACGCACACTGTTGACACAATCGAAATAAATGTGGTGGATGAAAATTTTAGAAGTGCCTGATAATTTTTTGGTGATAGGAATAACCTTCCTTAGCACCAGAAAAAAGTTGCAGACTTTTCAGCTGCGTCAATTATTTTTGAATAATATAAACAGTTTCCTCACTTACGTTTTGGGTTTAGGACGGCAAATGAGACACTTTGCTTGATCCGTCTCATATTACAAAAAAATATCTTAAAATCCGTGGTAAACTGACACTGGCAATGATATTGACAGCTGCAGCAGCTATATTTGTCATTGCCAGGGTCAGATATTTAAAATATTTTTTTGTAATATGAGGCGGATCAAGGAAAGTGTCTCATTCGCCGTCCTAAAGTCTAATCTAAACCCAAAACGTAAGTGAGGAAACTGTTTATATTATTCAAAAATAATTGACGTAGCTGAAAAGTCTGCAACTTTTTTGCCGATGATTTTTTGATGAAGGAAGGTTATTCTTATCACCAAAAAATTATCAGGCACTTCTAAAATTTTCATGCATTCCCCATTAACCACTCTCCCGCCGTTTCGCTGTCCACGCCAACACCAATCTAGTTACCCCACAGTCCTTTAATAAGGCACCAGGAAAACCAACAGCCAGATGGGCACACGATATCCAAAAAGCAGCAGGATGGTCTTATACCAGATGGATGGCGTGGGACCAGAGCGTCCTAATTCAAGCAGTAGATGCATTGTTCTAAGGGAGGAAGGTAAGGTAAATTCTTCAGTGGACGGATTCTTCCTCAACAAACTTAGGTTGAAGTGCTGTGCAAGTGAAGTCCGAGAGCAAGATTGTATCGCTCCGGCTATGCATTCGAACGTATCCTGAGGCGCAGCATACAGTACCTTGATCCACTTGCGCAGCAGCGAGCAGCGCACGGGATCGTGCCAGTTCTCGCCGCAGCTGAAGCAGAAGGTGTGTCCGCAGCGGCACGTGACCGGCGCCGGCTCCACGTACGCGACCTTGATCGCGTTGCTGCAGTCCGGCGACGGGCACCAGCGGAGCAGCCGGTTGCACTGCACATGAGACATCATCGTTTCATTCACAAATATACACAGGAAACTACATTAGGCTCTCTAGGTCTAGCGAAAGTATGAGTCCAGCTATTGCACTTTCGGCCGAGGCTTAACACAGTGCTTTTCACTTATACTGCGAGGAAATTGCCAATAATTATTATTTATAATCAAAATTAAGTACCCAATTAAATATCATAATACTAAACAAAAAACAAAGGAGCGCGGCCCCGCTCGCCGGCGCGGCGGGGAGGAGCGTTGACATCAAATCTAGTGTTTAGACATACAATTTTTGTAACAAGCAACAATAGGGAACATTATGCAAAACTCTTCGTAGGTGGCGACACTAGCAGCGTTGACATAGTATTCGTTCCCACTTGCGGTATTGTCTATGCAAGCATCCTTGTCACTCATTTGACAATCAATTGTGCATGTGTGTGTGAATCCCTATATTCCTATACTGGTTTACTATTAGTGGTAGTACTGCCTCTGGCGGAAGACCATTGCAGTAATGTTCCCTATTCATTACCCGATTTTTATGTAAATCGTTTAAGGGCGTAGACTGCGTGTTTTAAGCACGGCGTCGAGGTGCGTTTGTGTCAAATCACAAGTAAATTGACACAAACGCGAGTCGACGGCGCGCCTAATAAACGCAGTCTGCATATGCCCTAAAATCAGCTTTAACCCGTTGAATGCCCCACAAGCCATCATAATCATAATCATATCAGCCGAAAGACGTCCACTGCTAGACATAGGCCTCCCCCAAAGAGGGCCATAATGACCGGTCCTGCGTCACCCGCATCCAGCCACCAGCCATAGGTGCAGGTAATGTTTTCTGTCTTTGGACCCTAAAAGTGCATGACCCTAAAAGACGTAAAAATAGCAACGAGCTACCACTAAAGGTTGATTCTTACAAATTTTCATTTTCACGGAATCAATGATATGTAGTGTTGTGGATAGCGCTCATTTTGAGGCTTAAAGACTCGAGCCCTAAAGACTCCCGAGGCTTAAAGACTCAAGTGACGAAAATCAATATTTAGCATTCATATGCATAAAATAAACCAACACGGTTCTTAAACAGCATCGAGTCTTTAAGCCTCGGGAGTCTTTAAGGCTCGAGTCTATAAGCCTCGAAATGAGCGTTATCCACAACACTAATGATATGCTGTTTAGGGCGTTTTGCACCTCCCTCTATACCTGCAATCTGTGGGAGCAGTATACGCAACGGGCCTGAGGCCCTTAGGGTCCAGTATAATAATGCGTTCCGGGTGTTGATGGGACTGCCTCGTTTCTGTTGCGCATCAGGGATGGTCGCGGCGGCGCGCGTGGATTGTTTTTATACGAGAATACGTGCGCGCGCCGCATCCCTGGTGCGCAGGGTGCGCCGCAGTCCCAACAGCGTTCAGCGCATGATAGCGGACAGGGTGGACTGTCCCTACATGTCGAACTGCGAGGGATTGCACTCCCCTGTCAGTGTTGTTTTGTTTTTAATGTAAGTTTAGCTGTACTAACCCCTTAGTTTTGTAAATTCCACTAATAACATATGTGTCCATGGTTACACGAAACAAAAATATCATTCATCATACTAGCCCCGATGCATATGTTTTCCTCTAGTCAAAGCAGTTTTGTAGGTTCTCCCATTTGTAAGGAAATGATGTTTTCGATAAAAATTCAATACCGTTTAATACTAGTTGTATAATAGTTCCATTATGAATGAAAATATTCCACAGTAACACAATTAAAATATAAGGATACCACTTTTATGAGCAGAAGAAATTTTGCGGGTTTTTTTTTCAAACTATTTCGGTAACACATTCAACAGGCGAAAAAGGGCCATTACTAGGGAAAGCGACACGGCAAAGTTATATTATGCTGATGGTTCTGCTGCGAGCCCATGAGTCAAGAAGTGCAGTTGGAGACCACAATTTGAATCTTGACAATAGTTTTTAAGTGCCTTTTTTTCTACAATAAAAACCTTTTAGGGTTTCTATTTAACAATGAAAATAAACTACATTAAACATTACTAATGTTGTTCCTATTACTTAGTCGTTTGATCTAAGCATGTAATAAATATATCAAAATAAATGTGATAGTTGTTAAGAACTGGACGAACTCTTCTGCATCAGGGCTAGTATGCATTTTGGTCTGATCCTGTAGGTAACCATGCACAACGTACCTCCACGAAGCTGTTGGTGATGATGTGCTGGTACTTGAGCTTGACGCGCGCGTCGCGCACGAGTCGCATGACGGTCGCGTCATCCACCAGGATCTCACAAGCATGCGCCGCGCACGATATGGTCTGACCCTGCAAAAACACTAAATTACACGTGTGATCGGACGTCCAAGGTACCACTGGAGCGACATGGTTCAGGCGATAAACTAACACTGGCAATGATATTGACAGCTGCAGCAGCTATATTTGTCATTGCCAGGGTCAGATATTTAAAATATTTTCTTGTTATATGAGACGGATCAAGGAAAGTGTTTTATTCGCCGTCCTAAACCCAAAAGGTAAGTGTGGAAACTGTTTATATTTTCCAAAAATAATTGACGCAGCTGAAAAGTTTGCAACTTTTTTCTGGTGCTAAGGAAGGTTATTCCTATCACCAAAAAAATAATCAGGCCCTTCTGAAATTTTCATCCATTCCCCATTGGCAGCAGTTGCGCACAACCGAGAAAATGGCGCACTCTCGTGTCAGAGGCCAAGATTTATTTTGGGTTGCTGAGTGAACGGAGTAAGTAAGTAAGTAAACGTGTGATACATTGGCGAGCTAACGTTCCAAAGGACGTGCACGGCTAGCACAAGACGGCGCGCGACCTGCCTTGCGGCGAGATAGACTGTCCGTCTCTTTCTATGCGTTCATATTAGAGCACATAGAAAGAGACATGTGTAATCGTTAGCTCGGTGGTTCGTCGACTCGCGTCGGTCACCCACAGGTTGACTTTCCACGACCGGTGACCGGTAGGTCAGCTAGTTCTGTGTTTTGCAAGCTATATAATTATTTTTAAGTAACGTAAGTATTCGATATATGTAAATTCTCATATATAATTTAAAAACAACTGAAGCCAATTCGCATCAATTTTATAATCAACTTGAAGAATTTTGAACTAGTTCAACATCAATATTTATCTATTAATTGAATCATCATTGCACAAAAGAAAAACTTATTGTAAAAATGTATATCACAGTAAGTATATGGACATACCAAGCCTTCCTCCATTATTTTGGTAGTCAAATATTCGCACCAGCATTGTGTACAAAATCTATGACCGCATTCCAGACCCGTCATCATCTGGAAATAAATATAAATGGTAAGTGATGAAGTACACATTGAAATAGCAACATGTACAGTCGCCATCAGATACATCGGCATACTATTTGCTGTTTAAAAGGTGATTACAATAGAATACGATGCCTGCTGTTGGTAATTGCTGTCGCATTCCTTACCCAATGAAGTATAGCCCCAATGAAGTATAGCGTGTAACTCCAGATTGTATTAAAAATATTCATTTGACCTCAATTTCACTGGTTGCCCAGCGGACTTAAATTAGTATGAAAATTCTGGTTTGCCACCTGCATGGACGGACAACCATGTTTTCTGCTAGAATACGTTTTTTTTGTGAGATGCAACATATATGCTCAAAAAGACTGTTTATCTGGCTATCAGAACTTATACATTTTATCAACAGACACATATGTATCTTATCTTATCTTATCTAGGTGAGGGCCCTTTCGGATGCACTTCGACCCAGTGGGATCTTTTGTGCATTTGCCCTCTCCTTTATACCTGCTCCCAGGCTTGCTCCATCATTTCCACAAAGCGGATGATGCAGTTCGCCGGGAGCACCTTGAATTCCTTTGGTTGCGGGTAACCGTTACCAAAGTAGTTCATTCTTTGTCTGGCAAGGGCATGACATTCACACAATAAGTGTTCCATAGTCTCATCCTCCTCGCCACACATTCTACAGTCTAAACTATCAGATAGTCCCATCTTGGCCAAGAGATCCTTGACCCCGAAGTGACCAGTGAACACCCCAGATATAATTCTGAGTTGCTTCCTACTGGATTTCCAGAGTTTTCTGGTCCAGCCCGAGTCCACTCCTTCTATGAAGAGCTTAGAGTGCCTTAAGCCAGCCTCATTCCTCCACTCGTGTTGGTGTTTGGTTTTGGCGTAGGCTTTAAAGGCCGATATTATGGTCCCCTGCGAGAGTCCCACAAATGGTTCTGGACCTACAAAGTGATTTGTAGAGCCCCCTCTTGCAAGCTCATCTGCTCTTTCGTTGCCGATGAAGCCCTTGTGCCCTGGTATCCAAACTAGTTGCACCTTATTGTGCCTTCCAAGTATGTTTAGTGCTTGGACGCCATTATAATTTAGTCTAGAGTCCACTTTCGGCGCCGTAAGCGCTTTAAGGGCCGCTTGACTGTCACTGAGTATATAGATAGTCCGCCCTTTGGTTCGCCTGTCTATATTCTCCTGTACACAAGCAATTATGGCGTATGTCTCCGCTTGGAAGACAGTTGCCAAACTACCCATGCTTACACTACTACTATAGTCATTTGCATAAATGCCTGCTCCCGTACCGGATCCCATTTTTGATCCGTCCGTGTACCATATACTGTCTTCGATACCAGACTTTGGTGGTTCTAGACCTTCGGCCCACTCAGCCCTGGTTGGAACTTTTGTTGTGTAGTTCCTGTGGAATACATACTTGGGTAGCATTTTGTCGCTTCCCATGTTTGTTATTCTGTCTAAGAAACCATCAGTCTCCATGTTTGTGTGCTTAGTCTTCGGCTTGCTATCGCTCCACAGTCCAAGAGTTCTTAATCTGTAGAGCGATTTGCGCGCCTCTGACTTAATCACCATGTGAAGTGGCGGTAGGTCCAGTAGGACTTCTAGCGCCGCTGTAGGCGTGGTACGAAACGCCCCTGTTATAGCCATGCATGCCGTTCTCTGCACCTTTCTCAGGGCGTCTCTGCATGTGCTCATTAAAGTCCTTGGCCACCATACCAGGCTACCGTACAGTATTATGGGTCTCACCATCATGGTGTAGATCCACTTCAGTACCTTGGGGTTCAGTCCCCATGTTTTGCCATACGCTGATCTACACATTCCAAATACCCTCAGGGCCTTTGTAATGGTGAGATCTGTATGCTTCTTCCAGTTCAGTTCCTTATCCAGTGTGACACCTAGATATTTCACGTCATTGGACAGTTCTAGTACCCAGCGGACTTAAATTAGTATGAAAATTCTGGTTTGCCACCTGCATGGACGGACAACCATGTTTTCTGCTAGAATACGTTTTTTTTGTGAGATGCAACATATATGCTCAAAAAGACTGTTTATCTGGCTATCAGAACTTATACATTTTATCAACAGACACATATGTAAGTACCGATGTTGTGGTAACTGATAATGCAGAAAAAACAGAAGGGTCATTTAAAAGTTGATTGACCCATTTCAAAAAAGTGAATCAACAAAAAAAATATAATTAACAAACCTGCTCACAAAACTTCACAAGAATCGGTTAAGAATACAATTTGACATACAGACGATTTTCGGGCCAAGCTGAAGCATAGAACTTTGTTCGCGTCGCTCGCTCGCTCGAATAACCCACTAAACTGGTAGTACGAACCGTATTTTTTATGAAAAAACGCATATCTTGTAAACTTACTGAAGTGGGCAGTATTGTAAAACATATTTCACACTCTTCAGTTCCCGATGTAGATGTCCGTCTGGGCAGCTGCAACACATTCTAAATAAAAAAAAACACAATTACAAGAATGGTTTAAAACAAATGCTGTCAATATTAGGTAAGTAGTTCCCTCATAAGCTACGAGCCAACAGTGACATAGTATCTTGTAAAGATGGGATATAACAAATTGAAAAACGGGCAAGTCTTTTAACTGCCGAAAATCTTTACTCGCAAATTTTAACCCTCAACGCAAAAAGAGGGTTGTTATAAGTTTGACGTGTCTGTCTGTTTGTGGCATAGTAGTTCCTAAACGAATGGAGATTTGAATGCGGTTTTTTTATCCGAAAGCTGACGTGATCGAGATGGTTCTTAGCTACGTTTTAACAAAATCGGTTCAGCCATTTTTGAGATATTGAGCTTTGATATGAAAGTATGGGGGTTTTATCAAACTTTTCTAAGTTGTTAATTGACACAGACACTTTTTCTCATATATCAGACAAAAGTGGTTAAAAAGTGGCCTAAAAGACGTAACCATAGCAATGAATTACCAAAAAAATTATTTAACCCATTTTTATAAGACCTATTAAATAAAATTCCCTTATTATAATGTAATGACGTGTACCTTTGGCCTCGTTATTACTGGTTTTCTAAATGGATTTATGACTCTAGCCTCGGAAAACAATTGGTCCTGATCACCATCGTAGAAACGTTCCATGAGCTTTTCCTTGTCCCATTTGAAGTGGTTTAGCAGTATGCGGGTAGTTGTGGCTGGTATCTGGGAAATAAAAGCTTCATCAGAGACATAATAGACTGGATATGTTTTCAACAACAGGCCAAAAGGTTAATAGTCTCATGCCAAAGGAGAATGGAACGTAGCATGATGAAAATAAGAAAAATACAAAAAATTAATCACTCCCTAATCCGGAAAAGAACAAAAGTCATAGACGCACTTAGCCAGGCCCAGAAGCTTAAGTGGAAATGGGCTGGTCATGTCGCCAGGCTGCAAGATGAGAGATGGACGCACCGGGTAACAGCATGGAAAGGACCAGCAGGTAAAAGGAAGAAAGGTCGACTTTTAACCTGATGGTCTGACGACATAACTGAGGGCCCAAGACAGGAAAAAATTGCAGGCTCTGGAAGAGGCCTTTACCTAAGAATAGGGTTCTGGTGCATACAACTAAGCTTGTGTTATTTAGTGTGTTTAAGGTAGTGCAATTTAAGTTAATTTCTTTCAATATCGTACCATGTCAAACCAGAAATAAAAGGCTTTTTTATTTTACAGATATTTTATCTCACAAAGAATAAAGTAGCTTGGTCCCTGTAATGTGCGAAGATATACATTCACATTAGAGATGCACCAAATGCATAATGCTCGGTTCAGCTTTTGTCAAACAATCGCTCGAAAACAAGTTGATTCTGTTGTAACCATTTTCGCTAATTTGAATAGTTTATATGAAAAAGAGTAAGTTAAACAAACAATGCATTTAAGAAATATAATAAATCAAAATCCATGAAACTACCAACAAAGGCTTCTGAAATGCTTAAGTAAATATTCGGCAATTTAAGTTTATAATTCAGCTGAACATTTGACAAATAATGATAAATTACCAGATATTCCCTGCATTTCCAATATGTGTGACGCATGTCATTACTGATTATTTCGTTTGACAACACAATGTATGTGTGTAGGTTATATGGTCAAAATCAGAGACCACACCCTGCATTCAAACCAGGGACTGATTTCGGTTACGGTTATACCGGTATGAAACCGGTATTCCATTACGGTACCGTTATGTCGTAAAGGTTATGCGCGCCGCGCGAACATAACGGTACCGTAACCGTTTTGAAATAACGGTTAGCGGTACCAGTTTTAAACAATACCGTAACCTTTATAATACCGGTACTATAAAGGTTATTGAGAAAAGTAAGCGAGCTGGCACTCTACAGAGGAAGCATTGGCTACTAAACATTTAAAGATAAAAAGACAAAGCAGCAGAACCTTTGCCGGCGGTTTGGCAACAACTTCAGGCCAAAGTCGATATATCGGTACCTTTAAATACCGGTTACGGTACCGGAAAAAATAAAGGTATTATATTTCGGTAGCGAATAAAGCCCATGAAGTTCTGGGCAAACTCAGTTGACAGAGAAATAGCGTTTAAAGCGCAGAAGAGATGCATTCGCTCGTTATGTGGCATACGTCAACTCGACTCCTGTAAACCATATTTTCAGAAATTAAGAATATTAACACTGCCATGCTTGTATATATTTGAAATTGCAATTTTTACAAAATCGAATCGTTACCTGTTTAATAGTTTTAAGAGTAAACGACTTAGGAATAAAATAAACGGAATGTCCTCAAAAACAGCTTTATTTCAAAAAAGTATACTCGGAATGGCGCCAAAAATCTATAACAAAATTCCTAACGATATTGTTAGTATAGAAAGTATGGTCGAGTTTAAGAAGAAGTTATTTAACATTTTAGTAGAAAAAGCGTACTACAAAATAAGTGACTTTTTGTCAGACTGTAATTAATGGAGCCTCTCCATTCATTACTCACCAATTTGTATGCCAAATGGCCCAGCATAGTGATACAAAAATTAAATTATAAGACCCTCATGTACCGTCATGCACCTATGTTGAACAAATAAACGATTTGTATTTGTATTCGAAATATAAAGGTTCCGCAACCGAAACCGCTATTTGACAACCGATATGACGTTATACCGTTAAAATAGAATACCGGTATTTTTCGGTTATGCAGTCCCTGATTCAAACATATTATTCATGTTTCTTTGTAATTTAATTTTATAATAAAATTAAACAAAATAATAATAATAGTTAAACAAAACTAATTTTATAATTGGATTATGAGCAATCAACTTTTTGTCCAGCTAGTTTTTTATCCAATATGAATATACCCATACAACTACTACCCTGTTACTACCTCACTATATAAATATCCTACACCTACACTATTCGCCATACGATATAATACAAGCCAGAAAGAAGTAAAGTTCTGTTTCAAAAGACTACCACAAACATTATTCCAATACAACCATTGCTGCTCATTTGGAAATTAAAAACCAGTTAAAGTTATATGATAAGTATTTTATAACATGTAACAGTTTTTTATTTGTGTTATTATACTTATATCTGCATAGGTTAAGATGATATTTTATTATGTACCATTCTAAATAAGTTATTGCATACAAACACCCCTCTCTCATTTTACCGCCTCAGGAAATTAATCCATACTAATAATATTATAAATGCAAAAGTATGTATGTCTGTTACCTCTTCAAGCTTAAAACACTATATCAATTGTAATGAAATTGAGTATAGAGATAGTTTGAGTCCTGGGGAAGGACATAGAACAGCTTTTAATCCCGAAATCACCCCCTAAAGGGTTGAAATGGGACATGAAAGTTTGTATGGAGCAATAAACAAGTTCTACGCAGACATAGTCGCGAGCAGAAGCTAGTTCCAGAATAAAAGGTAATGAAAATATACTATATTTGAAATCCCACAATTTATAACATTGTGATATCAATAATATACTAGCATTGAAATGGCATATTTCACAATATTTTGTAAGACAATTGAAATCCATACTAATATTATAAATGCGAAAGTGTGTCTGTCTGTCTGTCTGTCTGTCTGTCTGTCTGTCTGTCTGTCTGTCTGTCTGTCTGTTACCTCTTCACGCCTAAACCGCTGAACCGATTTAGATGAAATTTGGTATAGAGATAGTTTGAGTCCCGGGAAAGGACATAGGGTAGTTTTTATCCCGGAAATCGACCCCTAAAGGGATGAAATTGGGGGTGAAAATTTGTATGGAGCTACTAAAACCGCTGCACCGATTTGGATAAAATTTGGCATTTAAATAGTTTGAGGCTCGGGGAAGGACAAAGGACAGGTTTGATCCCGTAAATCATCCCCTAAGGGGGTGAAATGAAGGGGTGAAAATTTGGAGGTAACCAATTTTGATGAAATTTGGTTTGGAGATAGTTTAAATCCTAGGAAAGGACATAGGATAGTATTTATTTCGGAAGTCATCCCTTAAGGGGGTGAAATAAGGGGTGAAAATTCGGATGGAACCCATTTGAATACAATTTGG
Source organism: Epinotia brunnichana (assembly GCA_963854355.1). Classification (NCBI taxonomy): domain Eukaryota; kingdom Metazoa; phylum Arthropoda; class Insecta; order Lepidoptera; family Tortricidae; genus Epinotia; species Epinotia brunnichana. The sequence continues at coordinate 11,161,923 of OY977951.1, forward strand.
TTTAGATATAGTTTGAGTCCTAGGAAAGGACATAGAGTAGTTTTTATCCCGGAAATCCACCCCTAAGGGGATGAAATTGGGGGTGAAAATTTGTATGGAGCTACTTAAACCGCTGCACTGATTTGGATGAAATTTGGTATTTAAATAGTTTGAGTCCCAGGGAAGGACAAAGGATAAGTTTGATCCCGGAAATCATCCCCTAAGGGGGTAAAATAGAGGGTAAAATGAGGAGGTAAAAATTTGGACGTAACCAATTTTGACGAAATTTGTATCAGAGATAGTTTAAATCCTGGGAAAGGACATAGGATAGTTCTTATCCCGAAAATCATCCCCTAAGGGGTTGAAATCAGGGGTGAAAATTCGGATGAAACCCATTTCAATACAATTTGGTAAAGAGATAGTTTGAGTCCCGGGGAAGGACATAGGGTAGTTTTTATCCCGGAAATCTACCCCTAAGGGGGTGAAATTGAGGGTGAACATTTATATCAAGTTTCTTAAACCGCGGCACTGATTTGGATGTAATTTGGTTCATAAATAGTTTGAGTTTGAATCCGGAAATCATCCCTTAAAGGGGTTAAATGAGAGGGTGAAAATTTAGAAGTAAGCAATTTTGATAAAATTTGGTTTAGATATAGTTTAGGTCCTGGAAAAGGACATAAGATAATTATTATCCCGGAAATCATCCCCTAAGGGAGTGAAATTAGGGGTGAAAATTCGGATGGAACCTATATGAATACAATTTGGTATAGATATAGTTTGAGTCCTGGGAAAGGACATAAAGGGTAGTTTTTATCCCGGAAATCCACCCTTAGGGGGATGAAACTGGGGTTGAAAATTTGTATGGTGCTACTTAACCGCTGCACCGATTTGGATGAAACATAGGACTGTTTTAACTCCGGTTGAACTTTGGATGGAACCCGTTTAGATGAAATTTGGTATAGAGATAGTTTGATTCCCGGAGAATGACATTAGATAGTTTTGAAAATTTGGATAAATCCCATGGAGATGAAATTTGGTATAGTAGGAGTCCCAGGGAAGCACAATGCATAGTTTTTATCCCGAAAATCAGCTCCTGAGGGGGTGACATTAGGCGTGAAAATGTTGATGGAACCCATTTAGATGAAATTTGGTATAGAGATAGTTAGAGTCCTAGGGAAGGAAATAGAATATTTTTTATTTCGGAAATCATCCCCTAAACGGGTGAAATGGGGGTGAAAATTTGGATGAACTCATTTAGATGGAATTTAGTTTAGAGATAGTTTAAGTCCTGGGAAAGGGCATAGGATAGTTTCAATTCCGGAAATCACCCCCTAAGGGAGTGAAATGGAGGATGAAACTTTTGATGGAACCCGTTTAGATGAATTTTGGTATAGAGATAGTTTAAGTCTCGGAGAATGAAAGCGGATAGTTTTTATCCCGAAAATAGTTCCCAAGGTAATGAAATAGGGGGTGAAAATTTGGATAAAACCCATTTAGATGAAATTTGGTATAGAGATAGTAAGAGTCCCAGGGAAGATGCATAGTTTTTATCCCGAAAATCATCTCCTGAGGGGGTTCTTAAAACTTTGTAGAAACATTACTTATTTAAGTACAAACAAAGTGCTTTCAGCGTTTTGGAAAATTCCACCCCTAAGAGGGTTAAAAAGGGCTGCAAAGTTTATATGGGGAAACTCTTTTTGGGATAGGAGCTTAAAAGTTTGTAGGACGATTAGTTATTGAAATACAAAAAAAAGGATATTCAGCGTTTTAGTAAATTCCATTCCTAAGGGGGTTAAAAGTGGGTGCAACATTTGTGTGGAGGAAACATTTTTTTAGCCGATTTACAATTTTGTAGAATGCTTACTAATTAAAAATAAAATTAAATACTTTCAGCATTTTAGAAACTTCGATCTTTAGGGGTTTATAAGAACGTTTGAATGAAGAAAATATTTTTTTAGCGAGGGACTTAAAACTTTGTTGAAAGATTACTTATTACAATAAAAATCAAGTACTTTTAGCGTTTTGGAAAATTCGACCCCTAATGAGAATAAAAAGGGGTGCAAGGTTCGTATGGGAAACCCATTTTTTGAGCTAGAGACTTGATATTTTGTAGAAAAAATACTTATTACAATAAAAAAACTTAGTGTTTTCTTTTCAATTTTCCCCGAAAAGCGTTAATTCAAAGGTTCAAAGTTTGTATGCAGACTATCAGAGCAAGAAAATTTTTAAGTATGAGAATTGTAACTTCGATCTTAGTATGTTTGTTAAAAGACTACAAAACTAATTTCAGCGTTTTTTGAAATTCATCCCCTAAAAGGTATTATAAGGGTGTTCAAAGTTTGTATGGAGAGCAAAACGTTTTTAAAGTAAGGGATTTGTAACTTCAGTTTTAGACTGTTTACTACAAGACTACAAAGCTAATTTCAATGATTTTAAAAATTAATTCCTTAAACAAACATTTAGACGATAACATGTTCTACGCGGACGAAGTCGCGGGCAACAGCTAGTATACTATAATTCAAATGAATATAGCATTTTTTTTATAATTGTTTTAGTGACAGTCAATTTATTGTCATCCTCATAATTCCATCCTTGAAGAATAGATTAATGAGAATAATTGAATATCTTCAAGGATAGAATTATGAGGATGACAATAAATTGACTGTCACTAAAACAATTATTTAAAAAAAATGCTATATTCATTTGAATTATTGTATATTTCAATTGTCTTACTGAATATTGTGAAATATGCCATTTCAATGCTAGTATATTTTTGATATCATAATGTTATACACTGTGGGATTTCCAATGTAGTATATTTTTATTACCACAGACCAGTTTTAGGTCTATTTTGATGTAACATAGTGCCATATTTATATTCAAAAGCCATGTGCAATAAAAATGCAAACAAAAGTTGATAAACCCTTGAACAAAGCAGTAAACAATAAAAAATCTGATAAAATAAGACAGTTGTTTTGACAAAGAGAACTCATGTCATTGACATAGTTTCCAGGTATGGACAGCAGAATGCTTATTCATTGACATAGTTTCCAGGTATGGACAGCAGAATGCTTATTCATTGACATAGTTTCCAGGTATGGACAGCAGAATGCTTATTCATTGACATAGTTTCAAGGTATGGACAGCAGAATGCTTATTAATTTTCTAATTTCTTTAAACACATGGCTACTCTAATGGATTAAGAAAATGAATACATTTCAATTATATTATGACTCATAGTGATTTATTTGTAGGTGCAAATACATTGGTCGATAAATAATGGGTAGGTTGGTTAAGTATTATAATTTTAGTGTTATTATTAATTTTCATTTACTATTCAAGCTATGTGTTAGTGCATTCACTTATTACTGTACCTTAACTGAATTCAGATAAATGTGTTAATAGATGCTATAAAGTACATATCTGGGTTTAAGTTTGTATGGATGACTAATTTTAACTAAATATACTCTGACCGATTAACCTCTTCTTGTATCTGAGGAAACAGTAATAAAATAGGTAAATAAAAGCAACAGAAAGGTTTTAGATTTGACCAAACAGGAAAAAAGGATCACTATGCTGATTACTCAGAATAGCAGATGAGTCATACCAACTCCTGTTAGCTCACTACTAAATCTTAGATGGGGATTTCCCGTAGGAAAACATTGGGGAATTTCCTAAAAGATCTAACGTTTTAGTTCCACCACTAAGAGAAAAATAGGTTTTTAGGCCATCAGTTTTCTCTATTAGACAAAGGAAAATTACAACTATTCAACTATAGATGATGGACTGAGAACTATAGTTAGATAGGATGCAACAAGGTATACGCGCAACACAAACGATCCTGTTGAAGTACAGCAGTGTTCGAGTAACCTCATTCAATCGCCCCATTGTTTATCACTAGCATACTGACCTCGACGACTGTGTTCACTTCTTTGATGCAATCGACCATGTGTTGGACGATTTCTTCTGTGGATAGCACCTCGTACGGATATTCATCCAGCTCCACCTGTCGTTCCCTTGTACTGTGAGTCTCGTCCATTACAAAGTCGACATCATCTCCGCTCGATTCGTTCCCAGAATCCACATCATCCTTTGTATCGTCCTCCGAGTCCATTGTTAAGCCTTTGTCAAAATATCTACACTTGATACAAACGGTACAGCTAAAGCACTTCTAATGATGAAATAATTACACCTAAGATTTAGGAAAGGTCAACAATGAAGAAAATAGTTCACCTACGGGCTGCCAAAACCTCTGCCTCTGACGTATGTGAATACTAGTCTCGTCTATGACGTCACTTTTTTTTCGCATTGTATAATTGTCTATGGTTATTTAAAAGGTATTTACACGATTAATTTATGTTATTTGTTATTTATGTTTTTGGCAAAAACGCATTGCGCATTTATCATGGCCCACACGTTTATATATTGTTATTGTTTTTATTAACGTCAATTTTCCTCATATCCATGAAAATATTGAATGGACGCCAACCCAACCGTATCGGTTAAATTCTCCTAAGATATCTTCGATATTGAACTTCGTACTTCGCACGATCGTGATCTTGGATATTTGTGGTAGCCTTATACGTCAATATCTGTCAATTATTGAAAAGAAGAAAAATAATAATAAATAAAAAAGTTACTGCATAACTTAGAGATTTCCTATCAAAAGTATTGTATCTCTGTAAATAAATGAAATGGATTGTCAGTGGTTAAAATTATCACCTAGGTAAGAATATATTACTTGTTTAACTAACATAAACAGTGCAAATACTCCTACTTTCATATTAAAACATCCTCCCCCGCCTTACGTTATTAATTCTTAAATTGTTTTATAAAGACAAACTGTTGCTTAATATACTTATTACTTATATTCATACACTAAATTCCTACTGATTATTTTAAAATCCATGTTAATAACTTGAAATGGAATCTATCCCAGAAACTTGTTCGTATATTTTATATTTTTATATTATGAAATGCCAAACCTTAACCATCCTTTTTTATTGCAGCTTAAGCAAAGGTATAGCTGTAGTTAATCAGTTGGACACATCAAAGTTTGAACAGTTCCTTAGAAGAATTGTTACAAAATTAATAGTTCAAGATGCAGAGATTTTCACTACTGTTGAACAACTTAAACTGCAGAAAATATTCAATGTCACAGAAGAACAGCTATCATTGGCCATCAAGACACTGCTGTATATGTTCAAGAGACTATTAAAATTTGTCTTCATGCCTAAAAATTTAAAAAGTGATTTGGAATCTTCGGGATTTGAAAGTGACAAAGCTGAAATTATTTTGAAAACATGGTCTATTGAGACAAAAACAATGGTTAATGAACTGGATACCGAAACACAGAAACATCTTGAGACTCTGCATTTTTCATGGAAAGTTAATGCAGAATTAAGTTCTGATTACCATAAGCAGAGTAAAGTTCCAAAAGCATACCTTAGTCTATGTGGCACTGTAAACGAAACTGAAATTGAATTTACACACCCGGAACTTTACTCTGTATTTCTTCAGTTTGAAGCTATCCAAAATGAACTGGATAATGTAGTTTAACCTAGTAGCCTTTCTTTTGCTTGTTTTACAATGTTTATTGTTCTTTTATGCAGAACCTACATACTTATGAAATGTTAATTGGTGAATATTTTAATTATTAAAATGTTTGGTTTTTTCCTACTTTCATCATCATTTTATCCTGTGCTCATTATATTATGTGCCTATGGGCGATTATGCACTACACTATCTGGCAGTCTGGTCCATAACAAAGTACTTTGTGGTCCGGTCCGATATGGGTCCGATATGGCACGCCATTAAATTTAGGATAGTAGTTTGTGCACTATACGTAATTGTACCGTCCAACATTCAATACAAAAAAATCGGACCGTAAAAAATCGGATTGCTGGACAGTAAAATTCATTGTAGTGCACAATCGGCCTTGAAATCCTTTTTACGTAATGTGATATAAGCACTTACTCATATTATCACCAAATCATCATCATTCACGAGCATCTCTTGTAAATAAAGCACACTACAAACTATGCAATTAACTTGCTATAGGTAGACTGAAAGGTATGTGTTGCTGTCTCGTTCCCACTATAGCAAGTTGTGATAAATTGCTAGATGTCTTTAGGGAAAAGTGCTTTATATCGTTGATAAACGCAATTATCTTATTTACTTATCCACCAGCGAGGCGAGGATTGAATTAAAATAGCTTTAATTGAACCCAGATTCGCAAATATCAACTAACAAGTAACTTTTATTAAGGCTTTGCACTATTCTCTAACATCCCAGCAGCCAAAAGCACATTACAAATTTAGCAATTTGTCACACCAATTTGCAATAGTTGGAATCAGACAGCAATACATACATACTTTCATTCTAAAAATGGAGAGTTGTTGCCACAAATTACTAGTTAAGTTTATTAAATCTCACTATATAAATTTCATTTAAGTATGTACAGTCGCCATCACATACATAGGTACACTTTAGGTGTTCAAATATATCGGCACATGCACCCTAATGCCTTGAAAATAGAGGTGTGTTCCGATGTTTGTGACGTGCTTGTTTGCTCCGATGTATGTGATGGCGACTGTACCTACAGTTTATGCAGTTACCTTATATTACTTTTCATAGATGTGTGTGTGTCGTTTCGGAATTCGAGTCGCAGCTAAATGAACAAATATTACTAGAAAAATACGAGAAAAATATTGCTGAATATTGTCACGATGACAGCTGTCACTAGACCATGCCACACTGGCGCAGCGTGTCAATGTCAATTGTCAACTGACTGTCGTAAACTCTGGGCTCGTAACGTAGGAAAACCGCAGGAAGAAGAGGTTGTAAAAGTATGATGAAATAAGTAAATTCTAGACTTCATTATGTCGCAGAAAGCAATCAGAGTTCCCGAAAACATTGACTTCCCAAAGGAAGAGGAGAAGATATTACAATTTTGGAAAGACATCAACGCTTTTGAAACTTGTCTCAAGCAGTCAAAAAATAAACCTCGGTAAGTAAGGTTACGTGGAACCCCCTGTAGCTAAACATAGGAAACCTCAGAATAACCAGATACGTGTTTAGAATCTCATTCACGCCGATTTGCATAATAAAACAATTTAATATGTGTTTTGTCCTTTAGGTACTCGTTTTATGATGGCCCGCCGTTCGCCACCGGTCTACCTCATTACGGGCATATTCTTGCTGGCACCATCAAAGACGTCGTCACACGATATGCTCATCAACAGGTATGCTTTTGATTACTCTCAAAATACAATTTCGAAATGTAAAAAAGGAACTTTTCCTCATTATGGGAGTGTTGCACCAAACCGTCTGTATTCAGTGTTAATTAAAATTTGGCAAATTTCTATGGAATGCCAGTGCCATATTCATCATTGATAGGTCTTTAATTGTTGGTTATATATTAGATAGTTATTTATTAATGATAATTTTAAAAGATCCACAGTGTCATTTGTCTCATTATAATTGCTCATAAACAAATCGCGTTCAGCCAAAACAAAAAAATTAAATAAAATAGCTCATAAATTAATGATCCGGTTTTAATCTAAGATTTGCCCATACCTATATTTAAATTGTATTGTTTTATCCCAGATTTAATCAAATTCCAGTATACTCAAATCAAACCTAACGTACATTCATCGCTACAAGTACATGCCGGTTGCCCGAAAATAGGGTACTATTCAGTGGCTGCCACACTGTGCATCGGATCGCACGCTCACGCTCGCTACTTCGCGCGCACAAGCTTACGTAAATATATTGGAAGTGAACGTGCCGTCGCATTCGTCTGTCTGTGTGTTGCATTGTTTCTGTTGAAATCAATAAAAAGACACCCAAAAGATATTGTATTGCAGCGAGTTGCAAAAACAATGATAAAAAATCACGCGTTTTTTTATCTCCCGGCACGCCCGAAGGATGCTGAGAGGTAAGAAAATGAGCATAATAGGTAGTTACTGAATAATAATAAAAGAGATATTATAGGTGTATCTACTTCCATATCGTCGGGTGACAAATAAAAGTCACTACCAAAACTGTCACTGCTCTTCAAAACCTCGTATCTCGGTACGTAGTCGATATCGAGATACGACCTTTGATTTAAGTAGGTATTTGTTACTTAGTGAGTGTTGCTTGTTTACTAAAACAACAACTTCGTATGTATAAAGGGTACGTCATAGTCATAGAGGTTCTTATAATATTAGATGTCACCTTTGTAAAATTACCAGTGATGCTGATGAATTTTTATTCATAACTCATATTATACCTATTTTTCTATTTGTTACGTTGCATTATTTTATTTTATTATAAGTATTAAAATGTTTAAAAATAAAGCAACAAGATTTAGCATTACCTACTGTGGGTTGCAGCAAAGCCAATAAAATGTGGCCTGGCGGTCTTGGTGTATTCAATTCATCCAAATTGTGAGATTTCTTTTTTTAGAGATCAATAATTAAATAATATATATAATGTATGAAGAATTTACATTTATTGCTCTGCATTTATTGTTTCTTGAATTCAAGAAACAATAAATGCAGAGCAATACAATCCTAAGTTCCTAGAGTTTTTGCAGCGTTTTATAATAGTATTTTTCACAATAGTGTTATAATCAAGCTTTTTAATCTCGTACCTTACTTAGGCCACTCAGCAAGCTTCGTGGCCTAAACACGGTACTCGACTAAAAAGCTCTCTATTATAACACGATTGTGAAAAATACTATTATAAAACGCTGCAAAAACTCTAGGAACTTAGGATTGTATTGACATATATACAATTTTTTATTTTATGTAGTCTACCTACTTCTCAACTACAAATAAATATATTTCAGGGTTACCATGTAGAAAGGCGCTTTGGTTGGGATTGCCATGGACTGCCAGTCGAGTATGAAATTGATAAAACCCTTGGTATCAAGGGCCCAGCAGATGTTGAAAAGATGGGCATTGATAAGTACAATGCGGAATGTCGCAAAATTGTCATGCGGTATGCCAATGACTGGGAGAGAATCATCACGCGTATGGGAAGGTGGATAGGTATGTAAAATATTCTTAACTGCATCTATCTGTAACATGAGCGCATTTATATCCAACATAAAGCATTTGTCTTGCTCACACTTATGTACTTGACGGTAAGGGATGGATACATTATGTTGGATATAACACTAGTGAATCTAGTTATTCAGAATCATTTCTCTGTTCTATGAACCCAGCATTTATTAAAAAAATATTTCACTCCTTTTCGTTGGGCAGTCGTGTAAAAACACTTCTTAGTCGCTTCACTCTTGGCAGATAGACCGGGAGATACTGACACAATTTTTTTAAGTATTTGTACCAGGGATTGTAACTGGTTTTTTTCAAAAACCTCGAAATGACCACATATCTCAAACTATTTTATACTTCATATGTAGGACTCAGTTGTGTTTTGAGGTAACGAGTGCGTATTATTAGATTGCCCAATTGGAAAATGAAATAATTAACAAAGAACGAAAAAAACCGGTTACAGTTCCATAACAAAAAATAAACGGTTACAATCCCTGATGGCGACCCTTCAGGTGTCTAAATACGTAATGAAGAAAAGGAAAATGATGGTCATAGCGCTGGTACCGGCGGCCCAAACGCGAGGGCGTTAATCGAACGTGTCGTTTAAATTACGTAAGTCAAACGATTTGTTACACAAAAATTCTTGTATTTTCCGATAGGCGATGAAAAAAGAAGTAGGCGGTAGCGTATTGCCATACTTCTCCGATGTGACCTAGAGCCCGCCATACCAACGAGAACACGTTAATTTAAAATAAACCAATTCAACCATTTGTACCAGGCTAATTTTTGCACAGCTAACCATCGTCGAGTAGCCATTCAGAAAATCACCATGCCATACTTTTCCGACGGTTCCAAATGGCCACCATACCGCAGCAAAGTCGCAATTATTTTTTGTGCTAAACGATTTGTACCAGTATGGCATTCGGATTTTTGGAAAGAATATAATACAATGTGACCGTTATTATAATGCCATACCTGTGGGAGGCGGCCAAAAGGTACAATATTTTTTCAAATTTGTAAGAGTTATGCGTATTTTGAACGATTTGTACCAGTATGACACTAATGTTTCCTGTAAGTTTGAGGTTCAAAGAACATAAATACAGAATTTCAAACACATAAGTGACGGCAATCTTGTTTTATGACCAGATATTATGTGGTAAAAAATTTTTTTAGGTAGAATTGTATCTAAACTAAAAGAATACAGTGATGCCATGCTGTAAAAAATGATTTTAAACGTGCCGAATAAATAAGTTTTTTTGAGTATGGCACCACTTTTTCCCCCTACTAGAAGTATGGCATATATAATAACGGTCACATTGTATTATATTCTTTCCAAAAATCCAAATGCCATGCTGGTACAAATCGTTTAAAAAAAACTAAAAACATTACTCCTTTGCGGCGGCCACTTGGAACCGTTGGAAAAGTATGGCATGGTGATTTTCGTGAATGGCTACTCAACGATGGTTAGCTGTGCAAAAATTAGCCTGGTACAAATGGTTGAATTGGTTTATTTTAAATTAACGTGTTCTCGTTGGTATGGCGGGCTCTAGGTCACATCGGAGAAGTATGGCAATACGCTACCGCCTACTTCTTTTTTCATCGCCTATCGGAAAATACAAGAATTTTTGTGTAACAAATCGTTTGACTTACGTAATTTAAACGACACGTTCGATTAACGCCCTCGCGTTTGGGCCCCTGGTACCAGCGCTATTACCATCATTTTGCTTTTCTTCATTACGTAATTAGACACCTGAAGGGTCGCCATACCTGGTACAAATACTTTAAAAATGTGTGTCAGTATCTCCCGGTCTAAGAGTGGTCGTGATCGTCATGTCGGTTTAGTGGCAAGCTTGACAATCCGTCGCCATTCGTCTCTCAAAACACTACTACTTCCTATTTGTTGCAGACTTCAAAAATGATTACAAAACATTGTACCCTTGGTACATGGAATCCATTTGGTGGGTCTTCAAGGAACTATATAACAAGGGATTGGTCTACCAAGGGGTGAAAGTGATGCCATTCTCCACTGCTTGCTCCACTCCACTATCCAATTTTGAATCTGGACAGAATTACAAGGATGTTGTAGATCCTGCTGTAGTGGTCTCATTTCCCACTGATCAGGGTTTCTCCTTGTTAGCTTGGACCACAACACCTTGGACCCTTCCAAGTAACTTAGCTCTATGTGTGAACCCTAAGTTTACATATATCAAGGTCCAGGAAAAAGGCACAGGAAATTGTTATGTACTACTGGAGCAACGTCTGCAAGTGATATTCAAGAATGTTGAAGATTTCACTATCCTAGAAAAAATCCCAGGTAGCAAATTAAAAGGTATCAAATACACACCAATGTTTGACTATTTTGTTGGCAAATGTCCTAATGCATACCAGGTGCTGACAGACGGGTATGTTACTGAGGATTCTGGTACTGGCATTGTACACCAGGCTCCATACTTTGGTGAAGACGATTTCAGGGTTTGCGTTGCTGCCGGTGTCATAACCAAGGATCAAGAAATGATATGCCCAGTTGATGCCAGCGGGAGATTCACTGAACCTGTCAGAGACTTTCTTGGTCAATATGTTAAAGATGCTGATAAAAACATCATTGCGAATCTCAAGGCACGCAATCGTTTAGTGCAACTGGGCCAGGTAAAACATAATTACCCATTCTGTTGGCGTTCTGAGACACCGCTTATTTATAAAGCTGTGCCATCTTGGTTTGTGAGGGTTGAGCAAATGAGCCAGGATCTCTTGACATCGAGCGAAGCAACCTACTGGGTTCCAGATTACGTGAAAGAAAAGAGATTTGGCAATTGGCTTAAAGACGCGCGTGACTGGGCTATCAGTCGCAATAGGTTTTGGGGTACTCCTATCCCGTTGTGGATATCTGCCGACAAGCAAGAAGTTGTTTGCGTTGGCAGCATTGCTGAGCTTAGTGCTTTAACTGGAAAAGAAATAACTGATTTACATAGAGAGAGCATTGATCACTTGGAGATTCCATCGGCAAGGCCTGGGCATCCACCTCTGAAAAGAGTGTCGGAAGTGTTTGATTGTTGGTTTGAATCGGGATCTATGCCTTACGCCCAATGCCACTACCCCTTTGAAAACGTAAAGGACTTTGAGGAAAGATTCCCTGCCAATTTTATTGCTGAAGGTATCGATCAAACAAGGGGGTGGTTTTACACTCTCATTGTGTTGTCGACTGCTCTTTTCAAGAAACCACCATTTAAGAACTTGATAGCTAATGGCCTAATATTAGCAGCCGATGGGCAAAAGATGTCAAAGAGCAAAAAGAATTATCCTGATCCCTTAGAGGTAGTGAAAAAATACGGCGCCGATGCATTAAGGATGTATCTAGTCAACTCCCCAGTGGTCAAGGCCGAAAACCTTCGATTTAAAGAGGAGGGCGTCAGAGATGTTATTAAAGATGTGTTCCTACCTTGGTACAATGCATTTAGATTTTTGATGCAAAATGTTGAAAGGATCATTCAAGAGGACAAAGTAGACTACAGGTTTAACGAGAAAAACGTGAAAGAGAATGTCATGGACAAGTGGATCACCTCTTTTACTCAGTCTTTGATTACTTTTGTCAAGACAGAAATGGCAGCATACAAACTGTACACTGTGGTTCCGAGGCTGACCAAGTTCATCGACCATCTCACGAACTGGTACGTCCGCATGAACAGGAAGAGGCTAAAGGGAGAGTTTGGAGTTATAGACTGCCAGGCGGCCTTGGATACTCTGTTTGGAGTGTTGTTTGACATGGTCAGAGTGATGGCGCCTTATACACCTTTCCTGACTGAGTTGATGTACAAGATACTGCGTCAACTGTTGCCAGGGGATTCTCTCGAGAGCGTGCACTTCAATATGATTCCAGAACCGAAACCGGAGTTGATAGACACGGGTATCGAGAGGGCGGTTCAAAGAATGCAGACTGTAATTGAACTAGGCAGAGTCCTGAGAGATCGCAAAACTATTCCCATCAAGTATCCGCTTCCGGAAATGATTGTAATCCATCGTGAACAATCTTACCTGGATGACGTAAAGTCATTGGACAACTATGTTCTAGAAGAGATGAATGTCAAAAACTTGCAGCTGACCAGTGACAAGGAAAAATTTGGCATCACACTGAAAGCAGAGCCCGACCACAAGCTGCTGGGTGCACGTTTAAAGGGCGATTTTAAAGCTGTAACACAAGGGCTGAAGAACTTAAACAATGCTCTGTGTGAAAAACTTATTGCTGATGGTTTTGTCGAGATTGTTGGTCAACGCATTGACGTGTCTGAGGTCCGAATAATTTTCCAGGCGACAGGCAATGATCAGTACGAAGCGCACAGCGATAACGACGTGCTCATCCTGTTGAACGTCACGCCGGACCAAGACATGCTTGACGAAGGTTTTGCGAGGGAGATCATAAACAGGGTGCAGAAATTGCGAAAGAAGGCGCATCTTGTCCCTACCGACGAAGTAAACATTTATTACGCTGTGAGTAAGACGAGCGATGTCGCCCGCATCATTAATTCGCACAGAGACCTCATAGAGTCCACGGTAAAAGCTCCGATGTTAACACTAGAAGAGTTAACGCCGTCGAAACCTGTTATCACTCAGGAAACGCAGGAGCTGAAAGGCTCGCAGTTGGAGCTGGTTATTACTTGGCGGAAAGAAGTAGAATTGCCCTCAAAACCGTGGGCTAATATTACATTACAGGGCTTGACCCCTCGTTTCGGTGTCAGCGGCAATCAAGCCAGCATAATCCTAACCGACAAGGACAACAAATACATACGCTTAAAAAACCTGCATCACGAAGTTGAAGTTCTTTTCGGTTTGTATGGAATGAAATTTACTCTATGGTGTGAAGGAGCGGAGGTCAAGAATACTAACAATTTGAACGCGAAATCTATTATCGTGTCTAAGGCGAAACCTACCACTGTTGAGTCAGCTTCTAGTCCGTTCTGCAAGTTTGTGAATGTAGCGAAAGATAGTAAAGCGGTGACCATATTCTTGGAGAACCCCAAAGGAAAGATCACTTTGAACAAAGAGAGTGCCCTCAAATTTGCGTCTGATTATCTCGGTATTTCGGTGTCCAAGGTAGATTGTAAGTTATTGAAGTGAATTTTCCTCTGTTGCTTCTCTACTTTATTTCTCGCTACTTGCTACAGTATTGTTTTGTGTAGTCGTGTAGCTTTTTACGATAAGAAAGTTATTTATTGAATAAATTCAACTACTGCAATGTTATGTTTTATTTATACTACTTTAATTCAGACTATTAGCAAATAATTTTATTTCTTTCTTTCTATTGATTTTTATTCATCATATATCATCATTGTAAATTGAATGTTTAACCTGTTGAGTGCCGCGTCTACTACAAGAGTTGTCTAGACAGTTCACAGTAATAATCTTAAAAGTATGTGTGGTTGAAATTTAACGATGTCCAATACCTACATATTATGTTCTTCTATCTGCTCCGATTATATTGATAACCTAGCGCTTGGCCCGTTGCTACCTATAGGTCCCAAGAATTGGCGTAGGCACTAATTTTAGTGGTGAAATTTACTTATTCTCATGACTCTCATGAGGTCATGAGTCATAAAAATACAATTACATTACGCAAAGTGTTTATTTTAATCTAAATAATCCAATGCACATCGTATCTAGAGTGGATATTGCAGTATTTCAAGTGGACTGGACTCCTAATAAAGTGCACGTATGATCACATTTACATTCACAGTATGGATTTGACACAATATCCGGATTTTATTACGACGGACGAAGCCACGCGATGTACTGTTTGTAATATTAATATTAAAAGAAAAAATACAATGAGTATAAATAAGCATTTAAAGTCAAAATCTCATCTAAATAAAATAAGCGGTTCATATTCTCATTCCAAGCTACAAAAAAGCTTAAAAGACAACCCTGCTGTGGAACTCAAAAACAGTAAGTTATTTAGTAAATTGTGTGATTCGACTTTTCATCCCTCTTTATCTAGTTTGGACCGGCATATGAAAACTGATTCACACAAAAAACTTTACAATATGAAAAATGGTCAAGAACAGTTCAACAAAGATTTGACTGATTTTATGATTCATTGTAAAAACCGTGGTCAAAACTTGACAACCCAAAATTTCGAAATTTTTTGGAAAATATTTTAAACAATAAACACGGAAATAGCCTCAATTTACTTAGTGAATCCAATATACGACTGAAATATCTTCCAAAAATATACGAGGAAAAAAAAGACCAAATCAGGCAGGAATTACAAAATAAGACGATATGCCTTAGCGTTGATGAAACGGTGCCGGTTAATGTACGGCCATGATAATGTACAGCCCAATAATACGCGTCCATTGGACGCGTATTATCAGGCCGTGCATTATCACCCTCAGCAAATTCGGTACGGGGCAATAATTAGAAGCCAATCTTGTACGACCTGATAATGTACAGGCCAATAATTGGCGTCCATTAAAAAGTCTCCAGCGGGTCGACGCCACCCCGCTTTGCGGGGTGGCTATTTCTGGTCTGAGGGACACAAGTTAACCCTAACCTAACCGACCTAAGGCAGAGTTCGCTTTTGACAGGCAGTAAACTTGGTCCGGGGCAATAATTGGAAGCCACCTTTGTTCGAGCTGATAATGTACGGCCCGATAATACGCGTCCACTTTTTGTGGCTTCGTATTATTGGGCAGTACAGTCGCCATCACATACATAGGTACACTATAGGTGTTCAAAAATATCGGCACATGCACCCTAATGCCTTGAAAATAAAGGTGTGTTCCGATGTTTGTGACGTGCTTGTTTGTTTCGATGTATGTGATGGCGACTGTACATTATCACCCTGAGCAAATTCGGTACGGGGCAATAATTGGAAGCCACCTTTGTCCGGGCTGATAATGTACGGCCTGATAATACGCGTCCACTAAAAGTAGACGCGTATTATCGGGCTGTACATTATTGCCTCCCTGATGAAACAACCGATTCATGTGGGAAAAAAGTGGCGAACGTTTTGATCCAGACATTGGATGGAACTCATGGAACGAGCACCAAAATGCATTTGTTTGCATCAAAGGTTCTGGAAGAAACCAATTATTTAACTACAACCAGACTAGTAAACGAAACGCTCAAGGATCTTTGGGGCCATCAATACAATGAGAACTTAGACAGATTACTGTTTTTTGTAACTGATGCTGGATCATACATTCTCAAGGCGGGTAAATGTCTCACACAGGAATATCCAAATTTTACACATGTAACATGCTTCGCACACGGACTGAATCGCGTCGCAGAAAAAGTGAGAAGTCTTTACCCTACAATCAACAAATTGATAGACTGCGTAAAACAAGTTTTCCGTAAAGCTCCTTCTAGAACGAAAAAATTCCGAATGATGTATCCGAACATTTCTCTTCCTCCACGACCAGTGATAACCAGATGGGGAACATGGTTAAATGCTGCTTTATATTACAACAAATATTATAATGAAATCAAGACTGTGATCAATGCTTTAGATTCACGTGAAGCAAGAACAATTATTGTCAACGCCAAGAAAATTTTTCGTGATCGCAATTTAAAATCAGATTTGTTGTTCGTTGACACAAACTTCACCATTATCGCCAAGTCAATTCAATTGCTGGAGGATCCAAATCTCGAACTGAAAAGTTCATTAAAAATTGTCTCCGACTTGATAAAAAAAATTGCAAAGTTGAGATTAGATCCCACGGGCAAGGAAGTTTATTTTAAACTAAAAAATATCCTGAAGAAAAACCCCGGTTACAGTACTGTAAACGTTGTGCAGCAGCTGATTGAAGGCAAAGAAGTGGACATGCCGGAGGGTTGTCAATAAAAATTGCGTGCACTATTTTAGAGACTTTTTTTTTTTTTTTTTTTTTACTTGGGGAAATGCCTTTACGCATCCCACCTAGCCGACGAACTAGGATGGGTATGACGGGCTCCCGGGAACCCCCCGGACTACCGTCTAAAACCACCAAGGTATGCCCTCTCTGCCGTGTAGTAGGGGCGTCATGGGATCGCGAACATTTCACCACGACGCCCCTCGGCAACAGCCGCAGCTGCCCTCAATACTGAGGCAAAAGCCCCCCCTCCCGTCGTAAGCGTGCAGGGCGTCACCACACGCTTCCCACCCGACCAAAGGACCTCTACGCCGGGAGAGGGTGATAGACCTCGGATTCACCCTCTCAGGTCCCCTTGTAACTTTTTATAGAGGTTTTCTCCCTCGCAGCCACGACTCGGCCCCGGCCTGACGGTCGCAGCCCCCGCGCCTAACATGAATCCTCTGATAGCAGAGGATTTGTCAGGGTACTATTTTAGAGACTTAAATTACCTTCCTGTGACTTCTGTTAACGTACAAAGGTCATTTAGCAATTTAAAATGGATTTTTCCCAATCGTCGTGAACGACTGACAGCCAAATCTGTTGAACAAATTTTAGTCATATATTCACTACTAGCTGTTGCCCGCGACTTCGTCCGCGTAGAACTTTTTATCGTCTTAGAAAATGATTTCTCTCAATACAAAATTTGAACCCTCTTTTAGGGGATAATTAAAAAAAAAGTTGATGTTCATTTTCTAGTTTGTGAACAAACAGTCTAAAACCAAAGTTAAAAATCTCATACTTTAAAAATACCTTGAAATACTCAAACTTTGAACCAATTTTAACACTCTTAGGGGATGAATTTGGAAAAACTCTGAAATCAGTTTTGTAGTCTTTTAACGTACAGAATAAGACCGAAGTTAAAAATCTCTTACTCACACTTTAAAATTTTATTGCTCGCCATTTAAAATTTGAACCCCCTTTTAAACCCCCTTAGAGGTTGAATTTTTCTAATCGCTGAAAGAACTTTTTTCGTAAACTTTTAAGTCTCTAGCTCAAAAAAAGTGTTGCCCATACAAAGCTTTCTTAACCCCCTTAGGGGTGGAATTTTCTAAAACTCTGAAAGTACTTTATTATTAATTTTAATAAGTAACATTTTGAATAGTTTTAAGTCTAGTAAAAAAAAAAGTTTTTCCCACACAACACTGGCTACCCTTCTTAAGGATCTTAAGGATCCCCTTTTAGGGATGGAGTTTTCTAAAACGCTGAAAGTTCTTTTTTAGTATTCTAATAAGTAATCTTTTTGCAAAGTTTTAAGTCTAACTCAAAAAAAAGTGTTGCCCATGCAAAGCTTGCTCTCCTTTATAACCCTATTAGGGGTGGAATTTTCTAAAACGATTTGTGTTCTTTTTTGTATTTTAATACGTAATCTTTCTACAAAGTTTCAAGTCTCTAACTCAAAAACATAAACTTTCCCTGATAAAAACTTTGCACCCCTTTTTATCCCCTTTAGGGATAGATTTTTTCAAAACGCTGAAAGTCTTTTTTTTTGTATTTTTATAAGTAATCTTTCTACAAAGTTTTAAGTGTCTAGCTCAGAAAAAGTGTTCCCCATACAAACCTTGCACCCTTTTTTAACCCCCTTAGGGAATGATTTTTGTAAAACGCCGAATGTAGTATTTTTCATGTTCTAATAAGTAATTTTTCGTCAAAATTTTAAGTCTCTATTAAAAAAAAATATGTTTTTCCCATACAAACTTTGCACCCTATTTTACCCCCTTAGGGCTGAAATTTTCCAAAACGCTGAAAGTACTTTCTTTGTATTTAAATAATCTTTTTGCACCCCTATTTTAGCCCCCTATTTTTAGGGGTAGAATTTTCTAAAACGCTGAAAGTACTTAATTTGTATTCTGATGACTAATCTTTCTACAAAGTTTTAAGTCTCTATTTAAAAAAAATATTGTTTCCCCCATACAAAATTTGCACCCCTATTTTACCCCCTTAGGGGTAGATTTTTTTAAAACACTGAATCTAGGTACTTTATTTGTATTCTAATGAAAAATTTCTCTACAAAGTTTTAAGTCTCTATTTTAAAAAAAGTAGTTTTTCCCATACAAACTTTGCACTCTATTTTACCCCTTTAGGGGTAGAATTTTCTAAAACCCTGAAAGTTCTTTATTTGTATTCTAATGACTGATCTTTCTACAAAGTTTTAAGTCTCTTTTTAAAAAAAAATGTTTCCCCCATACAAACCTTGCACCCCTAATTTACCCCCGTAGGGGTGGAATTTTCCAAAACGCTGAAAGTGTTTCATTTGTATTCTAATAACTAATTTTTCTACAAAGTTTAAGTCTATAGCTCAAAAAAAAAAGGTTTTCCCATACAAACTTTGCACCCCCATTTTACCCCCTTAGGGGTAGAATTTTCAAAAATCCCTTTTTATCCCTAGCCCACGTTATAAAAGCAACATACTGTGCAAAAATCAACTCTCTAAGATTAGTAGTTTCGGCTGTGCGTTGATGAGTGAGTGAGTGAGTGATTGAGTGAATAAGTCAGTCAGGACATAGGCATTTATTATGTATAAATAGATAGAAGATAATGAAACTCCCATTCAAATATCTCAAAAAATTATGAAGCTACATCCGTTTTAATGTCGCTTGTTAGAGTGAGAAAACGATGAGGGACTGTGACGTCAATATACTCGAGCGTCATAGTAAAAAACAATCGTTTCATATGAAGGTGCGTTTTGCGGAAAAGGGACAGAACATACCCCTTACCTCTTAAAACTTTGGACTCTTATAACTTAATCATTACCTATATAACCTCTTCCTTTGTTTTTTTCTCCATTTGACTATATTTATTTTAAATTCTTTTTCGAGAAAATGCATTATGATTATTTACCATATTTTCGATTCCTGAGCTATAACCACGAACTTCGGAATTCGAAAATATTCGGGTATCTCTATCTCTATCGCACTAACCATACTCGAGTGACAGGGATGCAAATATATGAACATTGAGTATCGGTTTTCGTAGTAGCGCCGCAGGTACTTTGGCTGAATGCGCCGAGCGCGTGCCATTGTCATTCAAAAAAAACAAATTCGTGTTAATTATATTGTTCAAATTTGTTGATTTCATTTATTGAAATTACGACATAAAACGACATTTGCGCATATAAGTTCTCATATCAGAATCGAATATTTTTTTATGGTTTATATTTTAGCATTTGTCTCGTAAAGGTCTATCGTAGACGGGATTTAAATTATTAATAAGTGAAAGGCAAAGCAATTCCGCCATTTTGACGAAAATTTGACGGTTCTTATAGCTGACAGTTGGAGCAGCGTTTGATTTCAATAAAAATAAATGAAAATTTAAATGAAGTCGTATATTTCGGAAAATTAATTAACTGTCGCAGTCGGATAAAAACTATCCTAAGTTGCAGCTAGAATAATAATGTACCTATATAAAATGTTTCATATTTTTCCGTTCATGGGATGCTGAGAACATTCGAACCGCGCAAAGCTTAGTTTCAAACTGGCTGATTCTTTTTTTAATTTAGAGATTTATTATAAGTGGAGATAATTCGGATAAGTTGTTATAAATATGTAGGTATATAAATCTCATAATTTGTGAAATATATAATATTTAAAATACTTGCGTAATTTGTTTTTTTTTGTCAACCATACTTTGCCACCAATACAGCACGTTGATAACGATCTTTACTCATGAGCAATGGAAATGGGTACTGTTTGTGTGGAAGTTTTATATTGTCCTACATAAGTTTGTCTAGGTCATTTTTGAGAGTTTATTCATGTCATGCTCCCTGGCAACCCCACTTTTGATTTCGGGATTTCTGAGTGTGTGAAAAAATTGTAGGTACCGAATTAGTAGTTAATTGAAAAAAAATATGTCAATAGTTTCGAGAGTACACAATAATTTTTTTGCGCCCGATGAAAAATATTAGCAAAATATGGAGTAGGTACATGTTTTCCGTAAAGCCGTGACACGCAGGCGTTCGCTTTCTGGCGCAAATTTGGTAATTTAACTAGCCTAGCTATCTCGACGTTCAACTGTTAAAACGAAAGTACAATTTTTTTGGGCCTTATTTTACCCAATAAACTTAAATTCTACGCGAAATTCCTTCTTTTCAACTTAAAATAATTGTGCTCTCGAAACTATTGAGGTACTTTTTTTTTCACGTAAGTACTAATTTGGTACAATTTTTTCACATACTCAGAAATCCCGAAATCGAAAGTGGGGTTGCCAGGGAGCATGTCATGTTTATCCTTATATCTAAATTAAAAAGCACTGAATTAAGTTGATCTTTATTTTAATGATCATTTATAAATAAAACAAAATAAGCATTACAATGAATCTTCATATAAATAATTATTACATAGGTGCAGAATGCTTTACCTCTTTATTCCTATAGTGGGCCATTTATTATCCTCTTCAAATTGACTAAAACCATTTCTGTGTTGTCGTTTTATTATTATTACTTTGTTTCAAATGTAACTTATCAAAATAGATACAATATTATAAACTTTACTATAGACACGATCATTTAGTGAAATAACGCCAATTAACTACTTAGAAAATACAGATCACAGCTAAAACCCTACAAAAGTAATATTGTAGTCTGCACGACAACGGTGATGGGGTGACAATTAAAATAAGTATGTAACTCTAATACAGATTTCGTTTCTTGCTAATTGGAAACTTGCAAGGAGACAATGTTTTATCCCACGTTAAGAAACTCAAATACATTTACATTAAACATAAGAGGAAGCTGCTATAGTGCTCGAATTAGTGTTCCGTATTCACTACAATATTTAGTCAATCGATATGTTAAACAGCCGTTTCCTAGTCAAAGGTAACTAGACATTTTGGAAGAAACTCTTTGATGCCATTTCTCGACAATGTTTCTTACAAGGTACAGTCAGCATGAGATAGTTAGTAGCAATCAAGGTAGCCAAATACATCGCGACACGTCTTTATTACTACAGGAGTAAGGAGGTGTTATGATATATTTGGCTACTTTGGCTGCTAGTAACTATATGACGCTGGCTGTACACGTTTATTGAGGTTCTTTTTTCAATGTTTTAATTCGCAAACGGCTTCAACTCACAATAAAAAAGGCGTTTTCACAATACCTGTACGGAACACCACTAAACAAAATTGTGATGTGGTGGTTATTAAAAAATAATACACAAACAATTTCGAAAACAGATTTATAACAAACGAAGGTATTTGAAATAGAACATACCCAATAACAATAAATAACTCAGAAAAACTCAAAAGTGTTATTGTGCGAATTTTATGTACATTTAAATAATTGCTTGATTTACACAATAGTTTTTCAAATATTCCTAAAATTATAAACTTTGGTGATTATAATATAACATTAACCTATAGAAATAAATACCATATCACAAATAGAGTTGATTAAACAACAGAACAACTAAAAGTGTCTTTTTGCAGCCACTACGAATGAGAAAGGCAGTTCACATTACATTATACATACTTTCATAAGATTGATGAACGGTTTAGGTACATTGTTGATTGGACAAAGTAGAATTTAGTTGTCATGCTCCCTGGCAACCCCACTTTCGATTTCGGGATTTCTGAGTATGTGAAAAAATTGTACCAAAATTGTACCGAATTAGTACCAACTTACTTGAAAAAAATTGTACCTCAATATTTTTGAGAATACATTTACTTTTAAAAAAAGGAATTTCGCGTAGAATCTAAGTTGTTTGGGTAAAATAAGGCCCAAAAAAATGGTACTCTCGTTTTTACCGTTGAACGAGATAGCTAGGCTAGTTAAATTACCAAATTTGCGCCAGAAGGTGAACACCAATACGGAAAACACATGCACTCTATATTTTGCTAATATTTTTCATCAGGCGCAAAAAATCATTGCATTGCACAGCAATAGATTAGATAGAGAGATAATTCGGTACATTTTTGGTAATTTTTTTTCACATACTCAGAAATCCCGAAATCGAAAGTGGGGTTGCCAGGGAGCATCACATGAATTTACTGCATCGAACGAAATGGTATGTATTTAAGTGGTAATGGTAGAATCAATCTTTGTCCCGATGGTATTTTCGGCATAGGTTATTAATAGTAGTTTATGTGACTGTACATAATGCCTAATTATGTAATTATGTACAGTTACATACACTACTTTATCTATCCACATATCATAAGCCTCCATGATGCATTCAGGAGCTGCATATTATGACCGGCATCGCGGCGTTGTTTTCTGGCAGCTGTCATAGATTTTTTTTTAATTCAGAGACTAACTAGAGTCGGATCCAACTATCATATCGTTCGATATCTTACTTACGTGCGACATTTGTCAAATATGTATACAAATTGACAATTCATTTCGAACTAAAAATCATCTCGACTGATATTAGAATAGAGGTTAAATCAAATTTCTTTGTTTTTCAGAGACGTTCGAAATTTGAATGAAATAATAGTATCGAAATCGATGTTATTGTTTAGCAATAATAACATTTTCACAGATAAGAAATTTGTTGTAACAAAACATTCTATTTTTATGGTGGTCATAATGTGCGGTTCTTGAACGCATCATGGAGGGTTTATGATATTTGGATAGATAAACTGTTTTATCTACCCACATGTTATAAATCTTCAATGATGTGTTCGGGAACCATTAGAATAACCTGTATTGCACCGCCATGGCCGACTAGATTTCAAATCATGACCAACTTCATCATGGTGCACGACACCAACACCGGACCTGATTTCCATAATAACATCGATTGTCGATGCTATTATGATTTTTCATACATTATAATAACACTGGCACAGATAAAACGCTGATGTTACGTTACTGGTTGCAATTATGGTAGTCGTTATATATGGTTACCGAACACATTCTAGAGGATTTATGATATGGGTGTAGATAAAAATAAATTATTATTTCGAATTGCGACTGTTTCTGATAACAATATTTAGCGCTTTGTTTCGATTTCATAAATATTGTCGCATTAGGATTATAATTTACACTAACATTGTGGTAAAGCCTTATTGTTCTTGTGAATCGGGTCATTCTCGAGATGTGGTTACGGTTGTGATAATACTGGTAACGTATAGATGGGTCCGCACAAACAACGCTACATGCTCCATTAACATATATATATTCCATCAAAAATACTTCATAACAAAATATTGCTTATAAACGGATGTTCCATTATCGATTACCACCAGACAATTATAAAGAGAAACTTACGTCTAAGAGCGTGGGGCGTAAGTGTAACAGGGGAATATAAAATCGTTATATAGATTCAACAATTACTTGCAAAGCGTGCCCCCACAAACGTGTGATTATATGTATTCTATCAAAGTTAAACATTACACCCACGATAGCCAACAATTACTTATTCAGGAGATACATATTATAAATTATTATGCGTCAACAAGATACACATATAAGTAATACGCGCTCACGTAAGCTAGATTGTTCAAGGGGCTAACTGTAATTACAAAGGCGTCGACGCCGTCGTGATCGGATCGGAATTAATATGTTAGTGATCGCGAGCTTATTGCACTCGGTTATAACTAGACACACGCTACTTCTGATACAATACCACATACGAATTATTAACTATACCAACTCGCATTTGGAATTAACACCAAGCAGTGCTTTGGAAACAAAGAAACGACAAGTTCGATTCTTTAACCCTTTTTCAGGCGGAGGCTTTGTGATAGTTAATAGTTAACAACTTATGTGCACATAGGTTATGTTTTATCACATGGATTTACATAAGAGGGGCGGCCGGCTACGATTACAGGAAAGACTTGAACCTAAATCTAAGTAAGACTAACATTCAAATGTAATCTCTCAACTGCCAGCCTCAACAAGTCAAATCAAAAGATTTAAAAAAAAAACCCAACTGCTTTTTTGCAAATATTATAGCCTATGTCACTCCCACGATTATGAGGAATCCAATGACACCTCATATGTCGAAATCCGTCAAACGGTTTAGGCTGCAGAGCGTGTCAAAGAATAAGACATACACACATACATACGCTCGAAAAAGATAACCCTCCTCTCCTTCGGCGGTTGGGTACAAAGAGTTAAATCGGTATACGTATCTTTTTCCGCTTTTCATAAATCATTATATTTTTATTAATATTATGATATGGCCACTACTTCGAACTCCAGCGGTAGCGGTGCCCCAGAGAGGGTACGTACAGAGCACGGTCTCTCAATCCGAAGTATGGCGCCTATTTCACCACCTTGACAATTCGCCATGCATTGCTTGTTCTAGAAGTTAAGGTAGTCGCTAGGTTACTTGTGGAACCAGCAATTTACAGAGAATTGTCGGTGTCAGGTTGGTGAAATAGGGACCCGCTGTCACCGCTAAAGTCGTGATAGGACGGCTCTATCATATCTTATTGATAAGTCTTGTATTGACTTAGACTTTCCTGTATGGTGGTAATTCAAAACACAAGTACACCGGCTTTCTCCGTTCACTTAGGCCCGCGGCCGGTAAAGTGGACTATACAAATTCAACCAACAGCACGTGCGAATAAATAAATTATATTTTTCATCTAGGACAAAAGTACATTACGATAAAAATAGCGATTTCACACTAGAATTAACTAAAGATTTAATAACAGTGACTAGTCTAACAGCGTATAAGTATCTCATACTCGTAATATTGAGTAGCAATAACGATAAATACATCACAAGGGTACCGCAGATGCTGCCTTCTGCCTCCTACCGCTGCGCCTCGCCTGCCTAAAAATCATACAGTACACAATTAGAATATTTTCAAATTAATTTTTACCCGACTGCCTCAGAAAGAGGGTTATGTTTTTCGAGCGCATACTCCAAGAGGTGGTCCAGTCTAAATGGCTTGATATATTTTGACATGAGGTGTCATTGGGTTCCTCTTAATCATGGGAGTTACATAGGCTATATATTTGTAAAATAGCAGTTGGGAATTGAAAATCTTTTAATTCAATTGTTTTTGCTAAATACGACTGCAAAGTTCACCTCAAAAAAATCTAAGTACCTATACGAATGTTTCTGAGGTGAACTTTTCGGATTGTACACTAACCTCTATACAGAAGAATGGATTTGGGATGGACATAAGCTATCTGGGTTCTTTGTAATACTTGGGCGGAGCCGCGCGAGCAGCAAGTTTAAAGGTGGGTCTACGCTAGACGAACCGAGCACGAGCGAAGCACGAGCCGAACACAATTCGTCTAGTGTGGACCGACTTACAAGCCTCGAACGAGCGAGCTGCGAGCGTTTCGTTCGTGCTCGGCTGCGTTCCGCCAGTTGTCGGTTTTTTGACGAACATAAAGGGATTTGCTTCGCGCTCGCAGTGCGCCCGTGGACGTGTTTAGTGACGTCCACACTTGACGCCGCGAACGACGAACCCAGAACGGCTCCGCTCGTGCTTCGCTCGTGCTCGGTTCGTCTATCGTAGCCCCACCTTTAAACTTAACGACCGATCACTAAAGTGGTAAGTATATAAGTAAGTGACAAACCTATTAATTAGAATACTGCGCTTGGTGCGGCGGCGGCGCGTCGCGCTCGGGCAGCTTGCGCACCTTCATGGTGCCGTCGGCGCCGCACGAGAACAGCCGCCCGGCGTTGTCTGACACAGTACACGATCAATATTAATCACTGACGATGATATTGACAATCAGCAGCAGCAGCAATAGGGAACATTACTGCAATGTTCTGCCGCCAGAGTGCAGCACTATCACAATTAGTAAACAGTTTTTTTGACAAACTTTGACAAGTCCTTCAAAGCTCTGGATCAAATATTTCAATAAATAAAATGCAGCAGTGCTGCGTAATTGGATGCAAGAATGAAGGGCATCATTCATTTCCTAAGGAAACGATGATACGAAAACTATGGGAAGCGGCAGTACGTCGTAAAGCAATAAAAAGCCCTCATCCACCTTTAAATAGCTATAGGATGCCATTTTAATATCACATTACAGGTATTTTACACACGAATGATGATAAAAACGATTGTAGTTTAACGCGTTTTCATCAATTATTTGTTATTGTTTGTTAGGTAAATAAATATGACATTGGCCAATGATCATGGCGGTTTGTTTACGGGTTGTGTTAGTGTCGCCCCCTACGCAGAGCTTTGCGTAATGTTCCCTATTGCTTCTACCTGCATGACTTTATTAGTCAAGAGAATAAGATTATTCTCCTGATAAATAAACTCGAGTACAGATAGTTTTGAGCACTTCATTTAGTTATTGATGTTGCTTTCTGTAGATGACTCCAAAGCAATATTTTTATTAAAGAAAACCTTAATATACAGTTCTGACTTAGCAGTTTTGAGTCAAAGACGAAGAGAGAAGTTGTCAATATTTTCCGCTATATAAATCAGCTAATTTGCACATCACGTCGAGGCAGGCGAATAATCAATTAAACACTAATTGCCCTTCATTCATAAAGGTTCACGTGTCAGTACTAAATCACGAAAACTTTTTCACGAACGACTTTATCGCGAAAAACTTTATCACGAATAAACTTTATCACGAAAGCTTTATCACGAAAACTTTATCACGAATAGACTACGAGTATATCACGAATTTACTTTATCACGAAAAATATTAACCACGAAATTCTGGAAATCTTCCCCTAACTAAGGGGGTGAAATGAGGGGTGTTAATTTGCCTACATAAACCGCTGCGCCGATTTCGATGAAATTTGGTATGGAGATAGTTTGAGTCTCGGGGAAGGACTAAGGATATATTTTATCCCCGAAATCATCTTCCAAGGGGGTGAAATGGGGGTGAACATTTTGATAAAACCCATTCAGATGAGATTTGGTTTATAAATAGTTTGAGTCCCGTGGAAGGGCATAGGATAGTTTATAACTCGGAAATCATCCCCTAAGGGGGTGACATGGGGGTGAAAATTTGTATTGAACCCATTCAGATGAAATTTGGTATAGAGATAGCTTGATACCTATGAAAGCAATAAATTACTGAATTACTGAATTACTGAGTCCCGGGTAAGGACAAAGGATTGTTTTTAACTCGGAAATCATCCCCTAAGGGGGTGACATGGGGCCCATGGGGGTGAAAATTTGTATTGAACCCATTTAGATTAAATTTGGTATAGAGACAGCTTGAGTCCCGGGAAAGGACAAAAGATTGTTTTTAAATCGGAAATCATCCAGCCTCCATGCACGCTCTACACTTGGGGCTGTTTGTGATACCTAAGTTATAGAGGTGTCTGTTCAAGGTGTTATGTCCTATTATTATTCTCACTATCTTGCGCAGTTAGTTTCTATGTGTCCTTAGTAGTGCGGTTGTGAGTTTGTAGTCGCGTTTCGACAGAATCTCTTTGGTCTGTCTGCATGTGTCTGTCTCCTCCCAGTATCTTTGGTGTAGGTCTTTAGTGTCTTCTCAAAAATGGCCCGCTAAGTGAACATGTCGCTACATATTGGAAGGTAAAGTGTATAGTTTAAGGCCAGATCAAAATTAAAAAATAAAAAACATTGCAGGCCGTCTGGAATGTTAAATATAAATTCCTTTATTTGTCGAGTACCAAATTTTTTTTAAAGTAGAAACTGGCATATAAAAGACGCCACAGCTAGGTCGTATTCAGCTAAATCAACTCGTATTTTTCTGTTGCAAAAGCGACATTTTTGTATGAGTCTCAAATAGTATGCGTTTTTCGGTGGAAAAATACAGTGGCGATTCTGTTAAAAAATATATATAATGACGTTTAATTTTATGTAATTTGCGGTATCCTCAATCTGTATTTAATAATAAAGCTTAATTTCAATTTGGCCTTTTTATGCCTCCATTTTTGAGAAAAGCACTATATTAGCCTCAGCCGGAATGGCAATTGCAGGCTTCGTATTATAATTAAACGGACTCGCAAGCTCGTCCGTTTAAACAAATACTCAGCCTGCAATTGCTCCCTTCCCGGCCACGGCAATAATGTACTAGTGTGGCAGGCGCAAGATTGGGTCCGGTCCGTATGCCGCTGTTTCTGAGCCTTTCCTGGTCCCTTAGCCCTTAATGTAGTGGTTGACATAGAATATCACATACCAATGTGTATCTGCGTGACGCCCTGCCCGATGTGCTTGAAGAAGGAGCTGCGCGCGTGCTCGCCCGCGAACGTGTGCAGCAGCTGGTGTGTCATTAGCGAGAACACCTGCACACAAACATGCGGTTCAATTATTTACTTTAAAAACAAAGTTTTAAACGATTTCAAATCAGTAGCCAAATTGCTTCAAGTTTGCCTATAACATTTGAAGAGTTCCCTCAATTTCTCCAGGATCCCATCATCAGAACTGGATTTTGGTGACAACGGGACCAATCTGGAAGTATATGCTTTCAAACAAAGAAACAATATTTCAAATCAATTCATAAATTGATGATTAAACGAACTTACCTATAGTGAAGTTCTATCACAATTACACGAACGCCTCGTACGAAGAGATTATTCAAAAATTATTATATATTTTCACAATGTAGTAATCACCAGGTACTACCACACTAACACTTATTTGAGAGAATTTGAAAAAAAAAAACAATACTTTAAGGATAACTCCAATCTTTGTGTATTATCTGTGACCCGTGCACTCTCGCGCCGTTTCGGCTGTCATGTCATATAGTTTAAAGTAATTGGGAAAAAATGAAGTTTCCCGAAATCTTCGTAACCTACTCATAATTTTGGGATAATATAGGGTGGGAGGGAATTAATAATCTCTTCGTACGAGGCGTTCGTGTAATTGTGATAGAACTTCACTACAGGTAAGTTCGTTTAATCATCAATTACACTTCACGCCTCGTACTCGAGATTATTCAAAAATTATTATATATTTTCACAATGTAGACTTTGAGAGTATGCGAAGATGTAGGGAAAAAAAAAAAAAAAACGGTGATCATTTTTATAGGGTGAGCGGTGTTATCACAGTAAGAAAATAATAATTATAAAACCAAAATTAATATAATTGTCCACACTTCGTAGATACAAATTATTTCTTATAATCAATCATTTAGGATAATTGCAGTAATCATTAAAAACAATTATCCAGTAACAGACTACGCCACATAACTAATGCGTGAGATCAAAGATCGACTGTGCTACAGACATGTCGTTATTATTAATTATAACTCTATTATAAAATTTGGCAAATACCATGGATTCGCCGCTCCACCCGGCGGTAGAGCGTATGACGTCGATGCTTACACCGCGGGCAGCGGCACGCGACGTGGCCGCGTGTCGTGTCGAATGTGCCGTGAATACACTCGTGTCGACTCCACTGTCAGCCAGCATGTGCTTGATCCAACGACTGATCGTTTGGGTGCCAACAGATTTGTGTGGCTTTCTTAAAGCTATAAACAAAACGTCAGAACTTCTAATATTTTGTGTACTGTTAATATATGCTAGTAGAGTTTTTGCTGGGCAAACATTAGGTTTTTCTATGAAAAATGGCAGACATAGTATTGGTTGTTTGCAACCTGGCCTAGTTGTTTTTATAAAATCAGGTATTTTTATGACCAGGTTTCCATTTATGGAATGTATGTTTTTAATATTAATCTTAGATAGGGTTTGTACCCTTTGAGCTGTTGTCAGGGCCAATAATGTACTTGTTTTCTTGGATAAAACTTCTAATGATAGGTTCTCATTCGGGTACAGGCTGCCCAGGTGATTTAAAACGTCATTAGTGTCCCATGTTAGCTGATACTTGGGTAACGTTGGTCTTAGGCGGAAAACTCCCTTAAAAAATCGGTGGATATTTTCGTCCAAGGAGATTCTTGTTCCCAGAATTAGTGATAAAGCTGATCTGTAAGTATTGAGGGTGCCGTACTGACACCCCTTATTGAACATTTCTGTCAGGAAATCTATAATTTGAGGTATAGTAGGCTGGTAAATATTAATTGATTTACTTGAACTAAACATCCACCACTTTTTCAGAGCTACATCATATTGCTTTAGTGAACTCTGCGATAAAGATGCACTCATTATTTCTAACGAAGCTGGTGGTAAACCTCTTCTCGATAGTGCTTGCCGCACAACACTCCGGCAACCAGGGTAATTGTCTTGTGTATCTGAGAGCTGGAATGAGAAATTAAATTTTGTTCGTTTGGATAGAAACATATGGTGTCTGAGATGAGCAGGGACTTAAAAAGAGGGTACCAAGGCTGGGCTTGCCATTGAGGTACAATCAAGATACCTCTTGCTTCATCAGATATAATTTTTCTAAGTGTTTTCAATATCATTGAGACCGGGGGAAAAGCATAAAAATATAGTCCAGCCCATGTAACTGTAAATGAGTTTATAGCAAAGGCATCTGGGTCTCTATGCCATGAAATATATTTTGGACATTTATGGTTTATACGGCTAGCAAACAAATCAATTTCCGGCTGGCCAAAGCTTCTTACTAACTGATGGAAACAGTGGCCCGACAGTTCCCATTCAATGTCCGGATGATTTTTTCGAGATTCTGCATCTGCTATGGTGTTATCTATTGATTTAATATATGAGGCATAAATAAATATCTTCCTATGTTCGCACCACTGCCAGATCTCTTTAGCAATATGAGTAAGGTGGGGGTACTGGATGCCACCCATGCGGTTTACATATGATATTGCGGTCGTGTTATCTATACGTAGTAGTATCTGACAGTGGGTTAGGTCTTTAGCGAATATTTTAAGACCAATAAAAGCAGCTAATAGCTCAAGAAAATTTATATGTTTATGCCTCTCTGACACCGACCATAGACCACTTGCGGTATCAGAACCGCATGAAATTCCCCAACCTTTTGTT
Organism: Epinotia brunnichana; assembly: GCA_963854355.1. Taxonomy (NCBI): domain Eukaryota; kingdom Metazoa; phylum Arthropoda; class Insecta; order Lepidoptera; family Tortricidae; genus Epinotia; species Epinotia brunnichana. The sequence goes on from OY977951.1 coordinate 11,193,575, forward strand.
GATGCATCAGAAAATATTTCCTTACAATACACATCATCACGAATCGGGTGCACTGAATTTTCTAGGGCAAGCATCCACCAAGTTAAATCCGGTGTTATGGTGTCAGAAATTGTTACAAAGCGGTCGTAATTGTCATCTTCTTGTAAAGCAAGGAATTTGCAGCGTTCAATTTCTTTAGTGTAGAGCCAACCATACTCTATAGCTGGACATGCAGAAACTAGTAAACCGGCAATTTTCGCTAAATTTCTAATTTTACATCTTTTTAATTTTATAAATCGTTTCAATTCGGATTGAATGTGGATTCGTTTCTGTGATGGTAAGCTCAGGTTGAAATGCTGAGTATCTATAACTATTCCTAGGAATTTACATGACTTTGCAGGTGTTAGTACACTTTTTTCCTCATTTACTATAAAACCGAGAGACAGTAGCAAGGCTTTTGTCATCTTAATATTTTCTAAGCATGCATGTTTTGATTTGCCTAATAAGAGCCAGTCATCTAAGTACACAGTAGACAAAAAACCCGCTGAACGTAACATTTTTATGACAGGTTTGGTTATTTTTGTAAATACATAAGGAGATGTATTCAAACCGAAGGCTAAGACATTGTACTCATAGAGCTGTCCACTATAGTAAAAACGCAGATATTTACGGGAATGCTCGTGAACCTTCACGGAAAAATAGGCGTCTTTAAGGTCGATAATTGCCAAAAAACAATCTGGTGTAACTAGTTTTACAGCAGTCCTTAAATCTTCCAATTTGAAATGGTTTGTGTCAATGAATTTGTTTAGATTCTTAAGGTTTAATATTAGTCTCATTTTTCCATTCGGTTTAGGTGTGAGAAAAATGCTTGAAACAAACTGTCCCTCGCTCTGTACACACTTTGATATAGCACCTATTTTCAATAAATTATTAATCGCCTCATCAAAGTGCACCCTATCTTTATCACTATAGCAAGGTTCGACAGGTTCTTTAATTTGGACTACCGGACGTGAAAAAATGATTTTGTATCCTTTGACCCATTCCAAAACGGTACGATTATCAGTGATAAGTGTCCACTGCTCTAGATATGAAGACAGACGTCCAGCATACTCAACTGTATTTAAGTCCTGCGCTGAGCTTGGGCCGGGGGCCGATAGAACGACGGCCTCGATGAGCGCCCGTGCTGCTGCCGGTGAGGAGGGGCGCGCAGGGCTGCGTGGTCGCGGAAGGGAGGCCCCGTCGGTCGGCGCGCCGCCGCCGGGGCCGGTCGTCGGTTTAAAAAAGGCTTGGATGATGAGGGAAGGTCCTTCTTCATGTTGTTTGTCACCTGCTTGTTTGTATTGGAATAGTCCGATTTTAGCTCTGTTCCAGATTTGTTAACTGCTTTGGCAGACTTCAAAGTTTCTGCTAGATTAGCACTAAATAGCATTGAGTCAATTTTTGTACCATTGAGGTGCTCTTTTACCTCTTTTTTCACAGAAAACAGTATGAAGTTTCTTCTTGTTATAGAGTCTGCATGCTGAACATCGCAGAGTAGTCTAAGTGCATCCATCAGGCTCTGGATAAGCTCATTATTCTTGTCTGTTGCCTTCAAGAGGGTGTCAAGCGACCCACTCAGACAAGCAATAGCGCTAGCTATCTGTCTCTGTTTGTTTTCAATACCTCTATCCCGTTTGGCTATTGGTTCTGGAATAGCTGCCTTCATTTCCGGATTTATTTTTGGAGCGTCTATGTGGAGACAATTTTGAGGTATTAAGTATTTTTCTAACAGCTGCTTTCTTTTTTCCTTTCCAATGCCCTCTGTGGCCATATGTTGTAGACGGCATGCAAGTTCAGCTCTTATTTCCTGCCCATACTTAGCAGTAGCTGTGGGGTCTTCGCCTAATATCTGCATAATCTCTGTGTCCAATTCTTCGACTTTATCAACCATTGAAGAATTGGCAATATCTATTGCAGCCTCTATATCAGCATTGGACTCCAGGTCCAGTACTACTTCCGTAGGTGGTATCGACATGGCTGGTATTGGTTCAGTCACCGCTGGAGTTTGGACCTCTTTGGTTTGCCATATTTCATTTGCTGTGGATGAAGAAATATAAAGCAATTTATTAAATGGCCTTTATAAAAACCATGGCATATAAATACACACACCATGGGTTGAGATAGTCCCAATGACTACTCAGTTTGCAACTTAAGACAGTTTATGACAAGTTTAGAGAAACTTGAGAGGTTAACAAGGTTATGTTGTAATGTGTGGATCAGTCCCATTGACTGCCCTGACTTACATTTAAGCATCACATGCATAACTTATATTGTAATGAATGACTCGAAACGCTACGTGCGATAGTCATTTAACCCTTGTTTTGGTACAACTCCCAATGAATTGTCCGTCAAGGTCAAGTGAGTACGTATGCGACGAGTTTAGCCCCAATGGCTACTCTGTTTGCATTTATATTTAACCAGTTATCGGGTAATGTGTCTACAAATTCAAGTAAATACCTGAATTTTCTTCTTCGCCATGTTCCACATGGGAATCAGAACGCGAACTAGAACGAGAATGTCTGCGGTTTTTAGCCATTTTTCGTTCCAGTTTTCTCATTTTTCGCTGAAGGTATATCATATCTTCCTCGTATTTCCTTTTGCGACTCGACATCTTCTTATTTCTTCTTTTTAGCACTCGGGAAACACAGAACTGTATAGCGTGGTAAAGCACTTAAAATGTGAATGGCATGACAGCCGAAACGGCGCGAGAGTGCACGGGTCACAGATAATACACAAAGATTGGAGTTATCCTTAAAGTATTGTTTTTTTTTTTCAAATTCTCTCAAATAAGTGTTAGTGTGGTAGTACCTGGTGATTACTACATTGTGAAAATATATAATAATTTTTGAATAATCTCGAGTACGAGGCGTGAAGTGTAATTACCGAGTTATCGCGTAACAAACACAAAAAAAAAAAAACATAAAGACGAATTGAGAACCTCCTCCTTTTTTTTACACTTATTTATTTTATAACATACATCTTATGATTAAGTCGGCTTAAAAATAATTACAATGTTACTTAAACTTTAGGTGTTACTTTAAACATTGGGATTGATACTTAAGGAGTATGTTTATACCTCCTCCTTTTTGAAGTCCGTTAAAAACTCGGAACAGCTGTCGCCCCTAATGCGCATGGGAACTGTTGTTGTAGAACATTACACACAAGAGAATAACACAGTAGAGACATACCTTGATGTCGCCGTCCGCCGCGCCGATGGCGTACTGGTCCTCGTGGTGCGACAGCGCGACGCACTTGATGGGCGCGTGGTGCGCGTGCAGCTTGTGGCGCGAGGCGCGCGTGCGCAGGTCCCACACGAACACGTCGCCGGGGTGAGAGTACACAGTAGAGACATACCTTGATGTCGCCGTCCGCCGCGCCGATGGCGTACTGGTCCTCGTGGTGCGACAGCGCGACGCACTTGATGGGCGCGTGGTGCGCGTGCAGCTTGTGGCGCGAGGCGCGCGTGCGCAGGTCCCACACGAACACGTCGCCGGGGTGAGAGTACACAGTAGAGACATACCTTGATGTCGCCGTCCGCCGCGCCGATGGCGTACTGGTCCTCGTGGTGCGACAGCGCGACGCACTTGATGGGCGCGTGGTGCGCGTGCAGCTTGTGGCGCGAGGCGCGCGTGCGCAGGTCCCACACGAACACGTCGCCGGGGTGAGAGTACACAGTAGAGACATACCTTGATGTCGCCGTCCGCCGCGCCGATGGCGTACTGGTCCTCGTGGTGCGACAGCGCGACGCACTTGATGGGCGCGTGGTGCGCGTGCAGCTTGTGGCGCGAGGCGCGCGTGCGCAGGTCCCACACGAACACGTCGCCGGGGTGAGAGTACACAGTAGAGACATACCTTGATGTCGCCGTCCGCCGCGCCGATGGCGTACTGGTCCTCGTGGTGCGACAGCGCGACGCACTTGATGGGCGCGTGGTGCGCGTGCAGCTTGTGGCGCGAGGCGCGCGTGCGCAGGTCCCACACGAACACGTCGCCGGGGTGAGAGTACACAGTAGAGACATACCTTGATGTCGCCGTCCGCCGCGCCGATGGCGTACTGGTCCTCGTGGTGCGACAGCGCGACGCACTTGATGGGCGCGTGGTGCGCGTGCAGCTTGTGGCGCGAGGCGCGCGTGCGCAGGTCCCACACGAACACGTCGCCGGGGTGAGAGTACACAGTAGAGACATACCTTGATGTCGCCGTCCGCCGCGCCGATGGCGTACTGGTCCTCGTGGTGCGACAGCGCGACGCACTTGATGGGCGCGTGGTGCGCGTGCAGCTTGTGGCGCGAGGCGCGCGTGCGCAGGTCCCACACGAACACGTCGCCGGGGTGAGAGTACACAGTAGAGACATACCTTGATGTCGCCGTCCGCCGCGCCGATGGCGTACTGGTCCTCGTGGTGCGACAGCGCGACGCACTTGATGGGCGCGTGGTGCGCGTGCAGCTTGTGGCGCGAGGCGCGCGTGCGCAGGTCCCACACGAACACGTCGCCGGGGTGAGAGTACACAGTAGAGACATACCTTGATGTCGCCGTCCGCCGCGCCGATGGCGTACTGGTCCTCGTGGTGCGACAGCGCGACGCACTTGATGGGCGCGTGGTGCGCGTGCAGCTTGTGGCGCGAGGCGCGCGTGCGCAGGTCCCACACGAACACGTCGCCGGGGTGAGAGTACACAGTAGAGACATACCTTGATGTCGCCGTCCGCCGCGCCGATGGCGTACTGGTCCTCGTGGTGCGACAGCGCGACGCACTTGATGGGCGCGTGGTGCGCGTGCAGCTTGTGGCGCGAGGCGCGCGTGCGCAGGTCCCACACGAACACGTCGCCGGGGTGAGAGTACACAGTAGAGACATACCTTGATGTCGCCGTCCGCCGCGCCGATGGCGTACTGGTCCTCGTGGTGCGACAGCGCGACGCACTTGATGGGCGCGTGGTGCGCGTGCAGCTTGTGGCGCGAGGCGCGCGTGCGCAGGTCCCACACGAACACGTCGCCGGGGTGAGAGTACACAGTAGAGACATACCTTGATGTCGCCGTCCGCCGCGCCGATGGCGTACTGGTCCTCGTGGTGCGACAGCGCGACGCACTTGATGGGCGCGTGGTGCGCGTGCAGCTTGTGGCGCGAGGCGCGCGTGCGCAGGTCCCACACGAACACGTCGCCGGGGTGAGAGTACACAGTAGAGACATACCTTGATGTCGCCGTCCGCCGCGCCGATGGCGTACTGGTCCTCGTGGTGCGACAGCGCGACGCACTTGATGGGCGCGTGGTGCGCGTGCAGCTTGTGGCGCGAGGCGCGCGTGCGCAGGTCCCACACGAACACGTCGCCGGGGTGAGAGTACACAGTAGAGACATACCTTGATGTCGCCGTCCGCCGCGCCGATGGCGTACTGGTCCTCGTGGTGCGACAGCGCGACGCACTTGATGGGCGCGTGGTGCGCGTGCAGCTTGTGGCGCGAGGCGCGCGTGCGCAGGTCCCACACGAACACGTCGCCGGGGTGAGAGTACACAGTAGAGACATACCTTGATGTCGCCGTCCGCCGCGCCGATGGCGTACTGGTCCTCGTGGTGCGACAGCGCGACGCACTTGATGGGCGCGTGGTGCGCGTGCAGCTTGTGGCGCGAGGCGCGCGTGCGCAGGTCCCACACGAACACGTCGCCGGGGTGAGAGTACACAGTAGAGACATACCTTGATGTCGCCGTCCGCCGCGCCGATGGCGTACTGGTCCTCGTGGTGCGACAGCGCGACGCACTTGATGGGCGCGTGGTGCGCGTGCAGCTTGTGGCGCGAGGCGCGCGTGCGCAGGTCCCACACGAACACGTCGCCGGGGTGAGAGTACACAGTAGAGACATACCTTGATGTCGCCGTCCGCCGCGCCGATGGCGTACTGGTCCTCGTGGTGCGACAGCGCGACGCACTTGATGGGCGCGTGGTGCGCGTGCAGCTTGTGGCGCGAGGCGCGCGTGCGCAGGTCCCACACGAACACGTCGCCGGGGTGAGAGTACACAGTAGAGACATACCTTGATGTCGCCGTCCGCCGCGCCGATGGCGTACTGGTCCTCGTGGTGCGACAGCGCGACGCACTTGATGGGCGCGTGGTGCGCGTGCAGCTTGTGGCGCGAGGCGCGCGTGCGCAGGTCCCACACGAACACGTCGCCGGGGTGAGAGTACACAGTAGAGACATACCTTGATGTCGCCGTCCGCCGCGCCGATGGCGTACTGGTCCTCGTGGTGCGACAGCGCGACGCACTTGATGGGCGCGTGGTGCGCGTGCAGCTTGTGGCGCGAGGCGCGCGTGCGCAGGTCCCACACGAACACGTCGCCGGGGTGAGAGTACACAGTAGAGACATACCTTGATGTCGCCGTCCGCCGCGCCGATGGCGTACTGGTCCTCGTGGTGCGACAGCGCGACGCACTTGATGGGCGCGTGGTGCGCGTGCAGCTTGTGGCGCGAGGCGCGCGTGCGCAGGTCCCACACGAACACGTCGCCGGGGTGAGAGTACACAGTAGAGACATACCTTGATGTCGCCGTCCGCCGCGCCGATGGCGTACTGGTCCTCGTGGTGCGACAGCGCGACGCACTTGATGGGCGCGTGGTGCGCGTGCAGCTTGTGGCGCGAGGCGCGCGTGCGCAGGTCCCACACGAACACGTCGCCGGGGTGAGAGTACACAGTAGAGACATACCTTGATGTCGCCGTCCGCCGCGCCGATGGCGTACTGGTCCTCGTGGTGCGACAGCGCGACGCACTTGATGGGCGCGTGGTGCGCGTGCAGCTTGTGGCGCGAGGCGCGCGTGCGCAGGTCCCACACGAACACGTCGCCGGGGTGAGAGTACACAGTAGAGACATACCTTGATGTCGCCGTCCGCCGCGCCGATGGCGTACTGGTCCTCGTGGTGCGACAGCGCGACGCACTTGATGGGCGCGTGGTGCGCGTGCAGCTTGTGGCGCGAGGCGCGCGTGCGCAGGTCCCACACGAACACGTCGCCGGGGTGAGAGTACACAGTAGAGACATACCTTGATGTCGCCGTCCGCCGCGCCGATGGCGTACTGGTCCTCGTGGTGCGACAGCGCGACGCACTTGATGGGCGCGTGGTGCGCGTGCAGCTTGTGGCGCGAGGCGCGCGTGCGCAGGTCCCACACGAACACGTCGCCGGGGTGAGAGTACACAGTAGAGACATACCTTGATGTCGCCGTCCGCCGCGCCGATGGCGTACTGGTCCTCGTGGTGCGACAGCGCGACGCACTTGATGGGCGCGTGGTGCGCGTGCAGCTTGTGGCGCGAGGCGCGCGTGCGCAGGTCCCACACGAACACGTCGCCGGGGTGAGAGTACACAGTAGAGACATACCTTGATGTCGCCGTCCGCCGCGCCGATGGCGTACTGGTCCTCGTGGTGCGACAGCGCGACGCACTTGATGGGCGCGTGGTGCGCGTGCAGCTTGTGGCGCGAGGCGCGCGTGCGCAGGTCCCACACGAACACGTCGCCGGGGTGAGAGTACACAGTAGAGACATACCTTGATGTCGCCGTCCGCCGCGCCGATGGCGTACTGGTCCTCGTGGTGCGACAGCGCGACGCACTTGATGGGCGCGTGGTGCGCGTGCAGCTTGTGGCGCGAGGCGCGCGTGCGCAGGTCCCACACGAACACGTCGCCGGGGTGAGAGTACACAGTAGAGACATACCTTGATGTCGCCGTCCGCCGCGCCGATGGCGTACTGGTCCTCGTGGTGCGACAGCGCGACGCACTTGATGGGCGCGTGGTGCGCGTGCAGCTTGTGGCGCGAGGCGCGCGTGCGCAGGTCCCACACGAACACGTCGCCGCGCCGCCCGCACGACACTAGCGCGCCCGCTGACCCCGCCCACGCGAGGCACGCCGCGCCGCCCTCGTGGCACGTCCACGCTGCAACACAACATACGTGTTCAACGGATCACATCTACCATCTTACAAAGCGATGAGCGGGAGATAATAGCACATTGTGCAACGAGGTCGGTGAGAGAGTAGCAAGAAGAGAAGGCGGAGGACTCTGATGACTCGAGTTTGTAAAATTAAACGTGTAATACTTAGTACACTACTTACTTAGGCTAGGGCGGTAAAACAAAGAATGCCTCAGACTGAAGGTATTTGACGCCCGAACCGAAGTGGGCGATAAATATGCAATACGAGGTTTTCTTTATTACCGGCCGTTGTGAGTACAAAGTTTTACGTCTCTCCCTGGTCAGGAAGTGGGATTTTCCGCACGCGTAGTGTGCAGTAATTGCTACTTAATGGCCAGGTGTGACGTAAACATGTTTTTCTACTCCTGTACCGTTATCTGTCATTTATATAGGCTGTAGCTCAAATACAATGACATCACTAATATGTCGTCGAAAAACTCTATGCTCTATGGCCCAAAAACGCACTGTTTAGCGTACTTTTTTGGTTCATACATTTTTCATAAAAGCACTGTTTAACTTTTTATAAATCTGCCGCTATATTGCAGTGGTGCCAACTTCATAAACAAATATTTCGAAATAAAAGTAATTATTTACTAAGTAACATTTGTATATTATAAATTATTTACTACAATAATAATAGATCATCATCTATTGTGTGTTAAATTACATGTTCTATAAATTCTTGGTATTATTTATAAAAATAAACAGTTCAAAATCGGTCCGGGTCCGGATTCGGTTTGGTTCGGATGGCAAGTGCAAACAAATTAAAAACAAAACAAACCATAAGCAAGAGCTGTCACATTTCCGATTTCCCACCAAAATACAGTTCAAAATGAAAAGACAAAAGATGATAAACTATTAGTCCTAAACTATTAAGATTTTATTCGTGTTTGTGAAGATAAAAGTGTACGACTGTACGTTCCTTTTAAAATGGTCGAAGAAATTAATAACTGCACTCCTGAAGATATTGCGTGAGTAGCAAGAGTACGAATAGAAAACTTGCTGCCTGAAAAGTTTAACTATTCTGTAGTCTGCTATTTATTTAAAATTTGTCGTAGAAAAAGTATTGTATGCAACGGTGTATAACTGGTCTAACGCTCGTGGCGTCTTTAATTGCGATGCTCGCCAAGGCTCGCATCGCAACTCACACCACTCGCCTTTTAGGACCCTTCTTATACAACAGTTTCATAAAATACTATTATTATTTTGAGCAATATTAATTACGCGATTACGCAATAAAAAATACAAAGTGACTGTAGTCCATTTTGTTAAATTTGACGAGAAGCGTAGAACAAGGTTCCTTCGGCATACAGCCACTATTTAAAATCACTGTTAAAATATGTAACACAGGCACAAAATTAGCAAAATTGAATTTTTAAATCATCAAATAATCCAGTTAAACAAGTTTTATTCGTTTTTAGATTTATTTGTAAATAGGTTTTCAAACACCGTATTTCAATTTCAATCCCCCTTGGTCTATAACGGACTTATGAGTACCAATAAAAAAAAACATTATAGGCTAAGAAGTTGCGGTAACAACAGAAAAAAAAGATTTTTGTGTTGATTTATATATACCATATTGTTCGAGCCAAGCGGCTGCCCGCCCCTTAAACGCCTCTCGTGTGTACGCCCTTTTAGTCTGTGGTTTTGAAGGTGACACTTGGCGGTCACATTTTTTTTTACTTGTCATAAATTTTCAGACGGAACACGTCACGTTTTCGATCGAAAGAGCGTGGGCCGCTTTGTTTTTTGTAATCGCTCGTTTTGTGGACAAGGTCCGAGTGTTTTGTTTGTAAATTGGGTAAAAGTACTTGGAGACTCGTGTTTGGTGGCCTGAAGGCCCGAGTCGTTTGGTGAAAACATTTGGTGATAATAGTGCCGGGAAGATCTGTGCCCGCGACGGATCGTGCATTGGAGGCACCAGCCCGGAGACCAGCTTGGGAGACTTTATTTAACTTGACTTTGACTGGGCCTTGACGGAAGCTAGACAGAATTGACAAATATCATGTCGCCGGGAATCCAGTAAGTTAATCATATTTTGACACTTTTGATAGCCATTATTGGCATAAGAATTAGACCCACGGATCGTGAGGCGCGCTCAGTTCCTAGCATTAGGCGAGGACTGAACAAATACTGTACACCAATAATAGTAGGGGAGCCCAAGCGGGCATTTTGGGATTTACTTGAGCGCGGCAGAATATCATTTAGGGGATGCGCCCTATTGAGTACCGGCACCATTTTATAAAGCCTGTATGTATATGATCGCGCGTTTATTCGTCATCATAAATGCCGCCACGGACTCGCGTCTCGTCCAAATTGTCAGATTAGTGAATGGGAGCGTCTTTCGGGTCTACTTAACGTCCCCTGTAAATATCTGACGCGCTCGAGTATTTATTTTTCCTCGTTCATACTTACTTGTACCCTTCCGCATGGCCACCACCACTATCCACACCTTCCGATTAACATACCTTCGTTATCAAAGACACGTGGGGCGTATACACTATCAAAATCTGACGCGCTCGAGTGACTGTTTTTTTACCTGTAGACGCCTCCCCCACCATAAAAGGCATACATGATATAACTTTTCTGTCATTCTATCACTTAATCTTCAAAATTGATAACGTCTCAACAACGCTCGAGTAAGTTATAAATTATCATAGGCGAGTCGAGCAAGCCTGCAATGCACAATGTTAATTAATTTATGACTGACCATAAACTACACCTCACCTTCCAATATGTAGGTAATAACGCCCACTTAGCCGGACATTTAAAAAAATATACATATAAGAAAAGTGTAACCTCTTTCCTCGGCCTCCGTAGCCCAGTGGGTAGTGACTCTGCCTACGAAGCTGGAGGTCCCGGGTTCGAATCCCGGTCAGGGCATTTATTTGTGTGTTTATCACGAATATTTGTTCCTGAGTTATGGATGTCATATATGTATATAAGTATCTATATGTATTTATCTATTATATATATCATCGCCTAGTATCCACAACACAAGCCTTATTGAGCTTACCGTGGGCCTAGGTTGATTTGTGTAAGATTGTCCCGTAATATTTATTTATTTATTTATTTATTATTTTATTTCTTTATTTTAGTTTTAAGTTGATAGCTGACGTCTGACAACTGTGACTGTGACATTGTATTGAAGATATATTATTGTATTATTATTATTATGTTGTATTGAACGACGTGGTCCAGAGGGCACTCAGGTCAGCGGGTGTTCCGTCCGTGCTTGAGCCTCCGGGTCTTAGTCGCACGGATGGCAAGCGGCCTGATGGCCTAACGTTGGTGCCGTGGGAGAGAGGACGGTGCTTGGTCGGGGACGCTACTTGCGTCAGCACCTTCGCCGCCTTTCATATCAGTCGCACTGTACGCGCGGCCGGAGCGGCAGCCGAGTCTCAGGCGGCGGTGAAGCGCCAAAAGTATGCTCCATTGGGCTCGGGGTATTTGCGTTCGTCCCTTTAGCGGTGGAAACGGCGGGCTGCTGGGGTGCTGACGCGAAACAATTTGTGCGTGACATAGGCCGTTGACTGAGGCAAAAGGGAGAGGACCCCCGCTCCGAATCGTTTCTGGTGCAGAGACTGTCCATAGCCATCCAGCAGGGTAATGCCATAAGCATTATGGGCTCTTTTGCACCGGAAGCGATAACGAGCGGGGTTGACTAGTTGACGTGTGTATTATTGTATTATACTAGTTTATATCGAAAATGTATTTCATGTAATGACAATTTGTGCTAAATAAAGATTTCATTATTAGATAAATATACTCACAAACTACTAACGCCTTCTTGATCGGCATCAACGTATCCCATATGGCAACATTTTTGCTCTCCGAACTGTGTCCGGCTGTGACGAAAGGAAACAATTAAAATTTCGTATTTTTCTGCAACCTATTTATTAATATCGGAAACATAAATATAGTTACCTGTAGCAACTAAACTGCAGGAACCGAGAAAAACGAAATCACTTATTCCTTTACTATGACACTGGTGAGTCTGCAAAACAAAATACATAATTATTAAATATACTCATCAAAATTGAAATAGTTTTACTGTAAGACTATTCAAAATTTGAGAGAGACATCTGTAGGTAATTTTAGGAAAATAAGAAACTAGCTGTCCTCGCAGGGTCACCCAGCTTCAGCCACTTTAAAGAGACTTGTTCGTAAAATGCTGGTTTGATTTTTACGTGCTGAATGTATAGTTGAAAACAGTTACATCCAGGTTGAAACGGAGTCGAAAATACCTAAATGCGACTCTATTCTCAAACAGCATAAAAACGTGTTCATTTTTTTTTTATAATTCTAGACTGCATGAAGGTCATACTGGTCAGGAGTGATAAAACCTTTAGCCAACATACAGTCAGTCAGGTTCGAAAATAGTTGCACCGACAAAGTGACTAAAATTATGTGAACACGGCTTTATTATTAAGGACATAGGGTTGCTCAGATGTTATTTAACCTTTAGGAAAACGATTTTAAATAACAGTCGCTACGGTTATCTATTAATTAAAACGACAATTTTCTGTGACGGCCTAGTAATCAAATAGGATGATTGTAGATATATATATATATTTTTTTTTTATTGAGAAACAAACAGTCCTAAAAAACACATAAGTAACTTAGATATGGCTATTGAGTAATGCTATAATAGACCTATAGTTTCATAAATGTTTATAAAGTTACAAGTTATATTAAAAATTGGAAAATATGTTTAATATAAGACAAAATGTCATAAATATATACACCGTGGCCGTGAATAACCCGAAAGATTTAAACCACGTATTTTTGACGACAGTACGAGTAAATAATGTTGTATCAACATGGGTCTAATTATGTGTCTTAATTAAATTACTATTTCAGTACAAATTAAATCTTATTAATTGCCCGCTTCTTTGTGAACAACTCTTTAGTTGAGAAACTCAAGTTGAAGAACAGAGAGCGAGCATAACACTTCACGAATCGCTCCGAAATCATACGACGAACGGCGAATGCCGTGACTTGTGTTCCATGACAAGAAGTGTCAAGTTATGCTCAAGCCTTTAGGGTGTGTTAGACTGGAAATTTTTTAACTTTTGATTTGTTTCAAATAATTAATATCTCCTTAATTATGAGTTTTTGGACTATATGTTACATAACTTTATATACTCTAATTAGGCTCTAGTATCGTTAGCTTAAATATTTCGGGTTATTCACGGCCACGGTGTATACATATATATACATATCGTCGGGTGACAAGCAAAACTCACTAAGTAACAAATACCTTCTTAAATTAAACGTCGTATCTCGATATCGACTACGTACCGAGATACGAGGTTTTGAAGAGCAGTGACATTTTTGGTAGTGACTTTTGCTTGTCACCCGACGATATATGTGTTGTAAATACACTTATGACAGTTAAGTACATTTACAACTTAGGTACACCATTATACAATGCAAAAAAAGAAAGAAAAAGTTAATGAAAAGGTTGAGGTAACTGCGTTTTAACATTATTAGATTAAAGAAAAAACTAATCTTTTAAATATACTATATGAGTTGCCAAACAAATCTGCGTCCATACATTTTTCATTATACAGTTTACATGCGCGCTTAATATATGAATGCTGTGCGTATTTAGTTCTGCTGCTTGCAATACTAAATAAGGCCTTCTTGCGACAACTTCGTTCTAATCTACGGGGAACATGAAAAAATATATTATGTAATAGTTCATATTATGTAATATTTTATGAAGTAGACTGTGGGTGAAGTGAACTTACAAAGAACGGCCTAGCGGATGCATGCGGCTGCGTGGAGTCGTGTTGGTTCGCGGAGGGATGCAGCTGCCACATGGCGAGGTTGCCGTCCGCGTCGGCGGCGGCGAACTTGTTCCCGTAGTCGGAGAAGCGAACGCGCGTCACTTTGGCGAACGCGCCGGGCGCGCGCACAGACCACACGCAGGACGGGTGGCCCCATTCCCAGAGCTGGACGGAGCCGTCCGCGCCGCCCGTCAGGTCTACACACCAACTTTTAATTATCATTCACACCATCATCATCATTAATCTTCGTATCATCATCCCCCTAGCGTTTTCCCGGTTGCACCCTAAAGGAGCCCGGGGACCATTGGCACCTAACCTCAAGATTCATCCTAGGCACTCCTTTTACGAAAGCGACTGCTGTCTGAACTTCCAACCCGAAGAAAAACTAGACTATATAGGATTAGGCCGGTTTCCTCCCGATGTTTTCGATCATTATCATCATCAATATATACAGGGTGGAAAGTTAAAACGGGGCAGTAAGGGCAGCTACTAGATCCCTTGCCGCCACTCACAAATGGCATTAGGATTTCATTCCTAACTTTTTAAGTGATGACAATCTACGTTCACAGATTTTTGAAAAAAAGTACAGTCAGCGAGAAAATCATCACTTTTGACGAAAAAATTTTTTTATGCCATTCGATCTCATTCCTATTAAGGGTCAAAATACTCTTCGGGACCGACTAAGGTTTGACTACTAGAACGCCCAGAAATCAAAGAAAACTTTTTCCATACAGTTAGTTTGGGAATCCTAAAGTGCAATTTTTTTTTAATGCCATTCGATCCCATTCATATTAAGGATCAAAATACTTTATGGGACCGACTAAGGTTTGACTACTAGAACACCCAGAAATCAAAGAAAACTTTTTCCATACAGTCAGTATGGGAATCCCAAAGTGCAAGTAGTACTTTAGTTAGACGATCATCAAATTGTATAATCTCCGTTTCCATACAATCTAGACGATCACTACTACTAACGCTACTTGCACTTTGGGATTCCCATACTGACTGTATGGAAAAAAAATTCTTTGATTTCTGGGCGTTCTAGTAGTCAAACCTTAGTCGGTCCCAAGCAGTATTTTGATCCTTAATAGGAATGGGATCGAATAGCATTAAAAAAAAATTGCACTTCGGGATTCCCATACTAACTGTATGGAAAAAGTTTTCTTTGATTTCTGGGCGTTCTAGTAGTCAAACCTTAGTCGGTCCCGAAGAGTATTTTGATCCTTAATAGGAATGGGATCGAATGGCATTAAAAAAAAATTCGTCAAAAGTGATGATTTTCTCGCTTACTGTACCTTTTTTCAAAAATCTGTGAATGTAGATTGTCATCACTTAAAAAGTTAAGAATGAAATCCTTATGCCATTTTTGCGTGGCGGCAAGGGATCTAGTAGCTGCCCTTACTGTCCCGTTTTAACTTTCCACCCTGTATATATAGTATATCATTATTAATCTAATAATTTGATCCTTAATGATATTGCCTAGTAAAATGGCTTTGGATTCTATATTTACTGTAGTTGACTAGGGACAGGTATTTAGGTAGTCTTCGTTTATCGTTTTTCCAGGCCGCCAGGTAAAAAACTACAATCTAATGCTTATTTGTTGACATTAAGATACAGGATTAGGGGTAGGGGAGCCCAAGCGGGGGTTTTGGGATTTATTCGAGCGCGGCAGAATATTATTATTTGGGGTGATGCCTTATACCCTGTTGAGCACCTCCACCATGTGTAAAGCCTCTATATGTGATCGCGCGTCTATTCATCATCAAAAAAGCCGCCACGGGCACGCGTCTCACTAAATTGCCAGATTAGTGAATGGGAGCGTCTTTCGAGTCCACGTAACGTCCCCTGTAAATATCTGACGCGCTCGAGTATTTTCTTTTTCCTCGTTGATGCTTACTTGTACCCTTCCGCATGGCCACCCCCACTATCCAAACCATCAGATTAATATACCTTCGTTATCAGTGGGGCGGGGCGTATACGATATCAAAATCTGACGCGCTCGAGTGACTGTTTTTTTTTACCCGTACACGCCTTCCTCACCACTGAAATGGTACACATCATATATCCTTTTTTTTCTATCTCCACCTAATCTTCAAAATCCAATAGAACCCTAGAACGCTCGAGTCCATATTTAAAATCGCGGGCTCCCTTCTAACAGGCTATAAGTATGTGGTCAATATAACGACTCTGTCTGGAACTGGGTTAAATTGCTGCTTGAGAGGCTCAGCTTGAATATTATTGTCCTTAACATAATGTATTTCAAACAAACCTGTTTTAGCGGAACTAAACATAACCATACTTCAATTATATTTTACCTACCTACCCCGTTCTACTGTTGCCTTCTAATAGACTCTTGTTCGCATTTTTTTTCTTAACACCCAACATACTATTATTGGACACTTACACAATGGTTGTGAAGGATGTGCAGCCATACGCTTGATGTTATCAATTTTGTGTTTCAGCACCTACACATAAATAATGAAATACATAATTTTGAAAAAATATAACCTACTACACATAGTGCATGGAAAAGAAATCGTGTATTGTCTAAAAACAGATTAGTACATAAATTAGTAATACATGTTGCACAGACACCAGACAGATCATGCTTTATTTGTAAGTTAAACATACAGGCATCGGACAACACAAACATACAGAAGCTCGGAACGACATACCAACGCACATAAACACCTAAAACGGGAGAAAATAAATCGGTCGACGGCTACAGGGTCTGCTACGATGAGACAAGTGAAAAACAAAAATCCATAAACAAAGGATGTCTGATGAACAGAATACGACTCAACGTCTCGTCAACTAAAAAATAATCTGCGAAAACTAAGGAGTTGATAGCGATAAATAAAATGTACATCGAGCTGAAAAGTGCAAAATCACTGGTTGAGAGAGTGACTGTAAAAGTGAGAGGCGAAACTGGCTAGGGTTGTCACTGACCGGTTTCATGAGAAGCTTCGAACGATGGAGCACCAGCCGACAGTATTTCGCGTCGTGGCAACCCGGGAACTGCAATCCCTTCACCTGCGACCAACTCTCAGTTACGACGCGCGAATACAATAAACACGTTACACTATGTGACAAGTTTACTAAACCGACAGGACATGGGCAGTGTTGGCTAGTAACTATTTATTGTGTGATCAACCCTGCGAGATGTTCGTGATTTACCAAGTTTAGCTGTCGGCAATAGAAGTAAACGTAAGCACGAGCGAAGCCCCGCAAACGACACGTAAACAGACGTCACGTACATACACAAAATCCACACCACGTTAGTGTCGCTGCGATCGGATCAATGTCATTCAAACTTGACACTTACTCTGCTTTGTTTAGAGTGTATTTTGGTTTACATTGATTCGTTCGGCAGCTAACCCGTTTTGTGCATTAGTAATATCATCCACGTACTGTGACAATATACGCTTCGTGGCCAGTTGGCTTTGTACTTGAGTGGCTTGCCCGCCGCTCCAGCTGTCAATAAATCCATTATTTACAACAATCAGACGTTTATACACGATGTCATTCTAGCATTTTATTATTGGCATTCATTCGATTTACACACTCAAAGCAATGTTAAATATCAGAAATACTTGCATCTCAATGTTACTTTATGCCAATCAATACTATCAAATTACGCCAATCATTCAAATGTGATAAAGTCCGTCCAAGCTAACTATGTTATGATAATTTGGCAAGGTATTGGCAACTATTACATGCTATAATAGAATTACGATATTGACGTTATTTAATATATTATTTAATTGCAGACTTAACTTACACGAACTTTAATCCTTCAAATCATACGATTGGTTTATTCCTAAATTTAATTTCTTATTATTGTACTAAATGCACCATTATTATTTATGTACCAAGTTAGTATTACATACCAATGAACATAACCGTTAATTATTAGTTTCCATTAGTAAAATGTCCCCCTTGGTTAACAAAAAAATGAATAAAATATACATGTAAAGTGGTGCTAAACTACAGCCCTCCTCATACCACCAAACTCATACCTACTCGAATTTATTAAAAAGAGGCGGGTTATTCTTTTAATGCGACAGTTTTATACAACATTTTTTCTACTCGTCGACTTTAATCTTTGAATTAAGATTTCGTACACGAAACTAAGATCACATACTTTTTAATCCTGGAGCTCTACCAGCTAGTGACCGAGCTTCATAAGATAACCGCCAGCAGTCATCTTATGAATCCAGGAGCTATATAAGATAACTGTGAAGACATCAACGCGCAAAATTACTAAGCTGCTGCGCTTCATTTCAGAAGGGCGATTTTCAATAGATACCAAGTTTTTTAATAAATTATTATTTCCGTTGACTCGTAAAAAAATTATTGTATACAATAGTTATATAATTAGCTTTTTAAGTCTCGTACCTTAATTAGGCCACTCAGCAAGCTTCGTGGCCTAAACGTGGTACTCGACTTAAAAAGCATCCATTACATAACGATTGCATAAACTACTATAAAATAAACTAACTAATAAGACTACGTTCGTTTAGTACTCGATCGATATGTACATAGTATACTTACAGGAACTTGTTTATGTAAAAAGATGAACGTAACATCTTGGCTTGGAAAAAGCACTTTAAAGCTAAAAAAATCATCGACTTTTTAAATATTCTTTCTGTTGTGCTGTGCATTAGCTTCACGGCTCAAGTCGAAAAGGAAAAGTGAAGGCCTCTGTAGTTATAAGAATACGTGCCGCGATGTATGGCGCTCGATACATGGCAACACCTCCTTATCGCAGATGCAAGACGGCGCTTCGATGTGGCCTTACCCTTGACGGCTTGAACCTTTAAGGCGACGTAGGCTCATGCTCTTTTCTCCCTCTCACTGAGCATAAGCGTGAGCGAGATGGAAGTGCGTGTTCGGAAGCGCGGATATCATGTTTTTTTAATTGATTTTTTTGTTCGTTTAAATTAATATAAAAGTTATAGCTTAGTTCCCTCAAACATGATATTGCCGATTTTTAGAACCAATTTTAATATGTTTAGCTGTGGTGCCTAATTAGTTGCGAAATTTTTAAGTGTATTTTAGACCTATGTTCGTGATTTTTTCTATCGAGCGGAAGTCAAAAACTCAGGATTCGAATAGCTATAGTCCTTCGAGAAAGGCCTCAAGATTGCTAATTAAATTTAGGGAAGCCGTATTAAACATTATTTAGCCCAAACAAGCGCTAAGACTTTTTAAAAATCCGTTTTCTGAGCCTACGTCGCCTTAATACTTGAACTAACTCTAACACACAAGGTTCGCATCATAACGGCTGTAATCAGATGCTGTATTACTTTTGATCAGTGTTAAATGCTCAATATCATGAACGATATAACATAACCAGGATAATATGAACCAACACTTACAACACTAGCACCTCGCCCGGTCTGGCTCGCCATGCCGACCGGCATCTGAGGCGCATTGGGGTTCAGCGGAGAACTGTTGCCTGTGCCAGGTACAGAGCCGTTGTTGGGCCTGCCAAATAAGGGATCAATTATAATATATATGTTAATGTTCTCGGCAAACGGCTGGAGCAGGCCCTAGAATCCTGCGCTGAGCTATATATGGGTCAGTTGCATACAAAATTAAGGAGTGGGGGGCTGGGACAATCCTTTTGACCCATATATGGGTCGCTGGGAGACGAAGGGTGCCTATTGTTAGAAGCGCTATCGAGGAAATAAGAGTTTGAAATTTGCAATAGGTTGACATCGGAGACCCCTGTTGCGTCGTATATTGAGTTCACGTATTATAAGAATTATAATTTGAAGGGCCACTTACGCCTTAAAAGTAGAATATCACTGAACATGATTTTCGATTTTAAAGACCCTTCAAACTATAATTTTAATATACTATAATCTCTAATTCTAATATAATATAATCAAACTATAATTCTAATATAATATAATTCTAATATACTATAATCTCAATGCATATATTTTCACGGGAGTTTTCAGTCAAGTTCACATATTACAAACGTTACCGCCACTACGCCGTAAAGCTAAGAAGCTGCTAGCAGCTGCTAGTGCTTTGATGACTTTGATCAAGTCACAAAACGATCCGATCGCGATCGTAGAATATACACTGAATGGTGTAGGCAACCATAGCAGAAGTGGCAGTAGTCATCATGGTCAGTCTGGTCAATATGGTTGTCACAGAAAGTTACTCCAGTTATATATTAGTTCTCTTTCATTACTTTATTTGTACCTCGCGGGCTGTCGCTACTGCCAGTAGAGCGCCACCGATCTAACAAACACTGTGGTACTGACTTGTCCTGATGCTGTATGAGCAGGAAGCCGGTGTCGGGCAGCGCCGCGGGGTCGGCGGCGAGCGCCAGCAGGTCCACCTCGCACTCGTCCTCGGCCCAGCTCGCGCCGCCTCGCAGCAGGAGGGACACGTCCATCTCTTGTACCTCGCGGGCTGTCGCTACTGCCAGTAGAGCGCCACCGATCTAACAAACACTGTGGTACTGACTTGTCCTGATGCTGTATGAGCAGGAAGCCGGTGTCGGGCAGCGCCGCGGGGTCGGCGGCGAGCGCCAGCAGGTCCACCTCGCACTCGTCCTCGGCCCAGCTCGCGCCGCCTCGCAGCAGGAGGGACACGTCCATCTCTTGTACCTCGCGGGCTGTCGCTACTGCCAGTAGAGCGCCACCGATCTAACAAACACTGTGGTACTGACTTGTCCTGATGCTGTATGAGCAGGAAGCCGGTGTCGGGCAGCGCCGCGGGGTCGGCGGCGAGCGCCAGCAGGTCCACCTCGCACTCGTCCTCGGCCCAGCTCGCGCCGCCTCGCAGCAGGAGGGACACGTCCATCTCTTGTACCTCGCGGGCTGTCGCTACTGCCAGTAGAGCGCCACCGATCTAACAAACACTGTGGTACTGACTTGTCCTGATGCTGTATGAGCAGGAAGCCGGTGTCGGGCAGCGCCGCGGGGTCGGCGGCGAGCGCCAGCAGGTCCACCTCGCACTCGTCCTCGGCCCAGCTCGCGCCGCCTCGCAGCAGGAGGGACACGTCCATCTCTTGTACCTCGCGGGCTGTCGCTACTGCCAGTAGAGCGCCACCGATCTAACAAACACTGTGGTACTGACTTGTCCTGATGCTGTATGAGCAGGAAGCCGGTGTCGGGCAGCGCCGCGGGGTCGGCGGCGAGCGCCAGCAGGTCCACCTCGCACTCGTCCTCGGCCCAGCTCGCGCCGCCTCGCAGCAGGAGGGACACGTCCATCTCTTGTACCTCGCGGGCTGTCGCTACTGCCAGTAGAGCGCCACCGATCTAACAAACACTGTGGTACTGACTTGTCCTGATGCTGTATGAGCAGGAAGCCGGTGTCGGGCAGCGCCGCGGGGTCGGCGGCGAGCGCCAGCAGGTCCACCTCGCACTCGTCCTCGGCCCAGCTCGCGCCGCCTCGCAGCAGGAGGGACACGTCCATCTCTTGTACCTCGCGGGCTGTCGCTACTGCCAGTAGAGCGCCACCGATCTAACAAACACTGTGGTACTGACTTGTCCTGATGCTGTATGAGCAGGAAGCCGGTGTCGGGCAGCGCCGCGGGGTCGGCGGCGAGCGCCAGCAGGTCCACCTCGCACTCGTCCTCGGCCCAGCTCGCGCCGCCTCGCAGCAGGAGGGACACGTCCATCTCTTGTACCTCGCGGGCTGTCGCTACTGCCAGTAGAGCGCCACCGATCTAACAAACACTGTGGTACTGACTTGTCCTGATGCTGTATGAGCAGGAAGCCGGTGTCGGGCAGCGCCGCGGGGTCGGCGGCGAGCGCCAGCAGGTCCACCTCGCACTCGTCCTCGGCCCAGCTCGCGCCGCCTCGCAGCAGGAGGGACACGTCCATCTCTTGTACCTCGCGGGCTGTCGCTACTGCCAGTAGAGCGCCACCGATCTAACAAACACTGTGGTACTGACTTGTCCTGATGCTGTATGAGCAGGAAGCCGGTGTCGGGCAGCGCCGCGGGGTCGGCGGCGAGCGCCAGCAGGTCCACCTCGCACTCGTCCTCGGCCCAGCTCGCACCGCCTCGCAGCAGGAGGGACACGTCCATCTCTTGTACCTCGCGGGCTGTCGCTACTGCCAGTAGAGCGCCACCGATCTAACAAACACTGTGGTACTGACTTGTCCTGATGCTGTATGAGCAGGAAGCCGGTGTCGGGCAGCGCCGCGGGGTCGGCGGCGAGCGCCAGCAGGTCCACCTCGCACTCGTCCTCGGCCCAGCTCGCGCCGCCTCGCAGCAGGAGGGACACGTCCATCTCTTGTACCTCGCGGGCTGTCGCTACTGCCAGTAGAGCGCCACCGATCTAACAAACACTGTGGTACTGACTTGTCCTGATGCTGTATGAGCAGGAAGCCGGTGTCGGGCAGCGCCGCGGGGTCGGCGGCGAGCGCCAGCAGGTCCACCTCGCACTCGTCCTCGGCCCAGCTCGCGCCGCCTCGCAGCAGGAGGGACACGTCCATCTCTTGTACCTCGCGGGCTGTCGCTACTGCCAGTAGAGCGCCACCGATCTAACAAACACTGTGGTACTGACTTGTCCTGATGCTGTATGAGCAGGAAGCCGGTGTCGGGCAGCGCCGCGGGGTCGGCGGCGAGCGCCAGCAGGTCCACCTCGCACTCGTCCTCGGCCCAGCTCGCGCCGCCTCGCAGCAGGAGGGACACGTCCATCTCTTGTACCTCGCGGGCTGTCGCTACTGCCAGTAGAGCGCCACCGATCTAACAAACACTGTGGTACTGACTTGTCCTGATGCTGTATGAGCAGGAAGCCGGTGTCGGGCAGCGCCGCGGGGTCGGCGGCGAGCGCCAGCAGGTCCACCTCGCACTCGTCCTCGGCCCAGCTCGCGCCGCCTCGCAGCAGGAGGGACACGTCCATCTCTTGTACCTCGCGGGCTGTCGCTACTGCCAGTAGAGCGCCACCGATCTAACAAACACTGTGGTACTGACTTGTCCTGATGCTGTATGAGCAGGAAGCCGGTGTCGGGCAGCGCCGCGGGGTCGGCGGCGAGCGCCAGCAGGTCCACCTCGCACTCGTCCTCGGCCCAGCTCGCGCCGCCTCGCAGCAGGAGGGACACGTCCATCTCTTGTACCTCGCGGGCTGTCGCTACTGCCAGTAGAGCGCCACCGATCTAACAAACACTGTGGTACTGACTTGTCCTGATGCTGTATGAGCAGGAAGCCGGTGTCGGGCAGCGCCGCGGGGTCGGCGGCGAGCGCCAGCAGGTCCACCTCGCACTCGTCCTCGGCCCAGCTCGCGCCGCCTCGCAGCAGGAGGGACACGTCCATCTCTTGTACCTCGCGGGCTGTCGCTACTGCCAGTAGAGCGCCACCGATCTAACAAACACTGTGGTACTGACTTGTCCTGATGCTGTATGAGCAGGAAGCCGGTGTCGGGCAGCGCCGCGGGGTCGGCGGCGAGCGCCAGCAGGTCCACCTCGCACTCGTCCTCGGCCCAGCTCGCGCCGCCTCGCAGCAGGAGGGACACGTCCATCTCTTGTACCTCGCGGGCTGTCGCTACTGCCAGTAGAGCGCCACCGATCTAACAAACACTGTGGTACTGACTTGTCCTGATGCTGTATGAGCAGGAAGCCGGTGTCGGGCAGCGCCGCGGGGTCGGCGGCGAGCGCCAGCAGGTCCACCTCGCACTCGTCCTCGGCCCAGCTCGCGCCGCCTCGCAGCAGGAGGGACACGTCCATCTCTTGTACCTCGCGGGCTGTCGCTACTGCCAGTAGAGCGCCACCGATCTAACAAACACTGTGGTACTGACTTGTCCTGATGCTGTATGAGCAGGAAGCCGGTGTCGGGCAGCGCCGCGGGGTCGGCGGCGAGCGCCAGCAGGTCCACCTCGCACTCGTCCTCGGCCCAGCTCGCGCCGCCTCGCAGCAGGAGGGACACGTCCATCTCTTGTACCTCGCGGGCTGTCGCTACTGCCAGTAGAGCGCCACCGATCTAACAAACACTGTGGTACTGACTTGTCCTGATGCTGTATGAGCAGGAAGCCGGTGTCGGGCAGCGCCGCGGGGTCGGCGGCGAGCGCCAGCAGGTCCACCTCGCACTCGTCCTCGGCCCAGCTCGCGCCGCCTCGCAGCAGGAGGGACACGTCCATCTCTTGTACCTCGCGGGCTGTCGCTACTGCCAGTAGAGCGCCACCGATCTAACAAACACTGTGGTACTGACTTGTCCTGATGCTGTATGAGCAGGAAGCCGGTGTCGGGCAGCGCCGCGGGGTCGGCGGCGAGCGCCAGCAGGTCCACCTCGCACTCGTCCTCGGCCCAGCTCGCGCCGCCTCGCAGCAGGAGGGACACGTCCATCTCTTGTACCTCGCGGGCTGTCGCTACTGCCAGTAGAGCGCCACCGATCTAACAAACACTGTGGTACTGACTTGTCCTGATGCTGTATGAGCAGGAAGCCGGTGTCGGGCAGCGCCGCGGGGTCGGCGGCGAGCGCCAGCAGGTCCACCTCGCACTCGTCCTCGGCCCAGCTCGCGCCGCCTCGCAGCAGGAGGGACACGTCCATCTCTTGTACCTCGCGGGCTGTCGCTACTGCCAGTAGAGCGCCACCGATCTAACAAACACTGTGGTACTGACTTGTCCTGATGCTGTATGAGCAGGAAGCCGGTGTCGGGCAGCGCCGCGGGGTCGGCGGCGAGCGCCAGCAGGTCCACCTCGCACTCGTCCTCGGCCCAGCTCGCGCCGCCTCGCAGCAGGAGGGACACGTCCATCTCTTGTACCTCGCGGGCTGTCGCTACTGCCAGTAGAGCGCCACCGATCTAACAAACACTGTGGTACTGACTTGTCCTGATGCTGTATGAGCAGGAAGCCGGTGTCGGGCAGCGCCGCGGGGTCGGCGGCGAGCGCCAGCAGGTCCACCTCGCACTCGTCCTCGGCCCAGCTCGCGCCGCCTCGCAGCAGGAGGGACACGTCCATCTCTTGTACCTCGCGGGCTGTCGCTACTGCCAGTAGAGCGCCACCGATCTAACAAACACTGTGGTACTGACTTGTCCTGATGCTGTATGAGCAGGAAGCCGGTGTCGGGCAGCGCCGCGGGGTCGGCGGCGAGCGCCAGCAGGTCCACCTCGCACTCGTCCTCGGCCCAGCTCGCGCCGCCTCGCAGCAGGAGGGACACGTCCATCTCTTGTACCTCGCGGGCTGTCGCTACTGCCAGTAGAGCGCCACCGATCTAACAAACACTGTGGTACTGACTTGTCCTGATGCTGTATGAGCAGGAAGCCGGTGTCGGGCAGCGCCGCGGGGTCGGCGGCGAGCGCCAGCAGGTCCACCTCGCACTCGTCCTCGGCCCAGCTCGCGCCGCCTCGCAGCAGGAGGGACACGTCCATCTCTTGTACCTCGCGGGCTGTCGCTACTGCCAGTAGAGCGCCACCGATCTAACAAACACTGTGGTACTGACTTGTCCTGATGCTGTATGAGCAGGAAGCCGGTGTCGGGCAGCGCCGCGGGGTCGGCGGCGAGCGCCAGCAGGTCCACCTCGCACTCGTCCTCGGCCCAGCTCGCGCCGCCTCGCAGCAGGAGGGACACGTCCATCTCTTGTACCTCGCGGGCTGTCGCTACTGCCAGTAGAGCGCCACCGATCTAACAAACACTGTGGTACTGACTTGTCCTGATGCTGTATGAGCAGGAAGCCGGTGTCGGGCAGCGCCGCGGGGTCGGCGGCGAGCGCCAGCAGGTCCACCTCGCACTCGTCCTCGGCCCAGCTCGCGCCGCCTCGCAGCAGGAGGGACACGTCCATCTCTTGTACCTCGCGGGCTGTCGCTACTGCCAGTAGAGCGCCACCGATCTAACAAACACTGTGGTACTGACTTGTCCTGATGCTGTATGAGCAGGAAGCCGGTGTCGGGCAGCGCCGCGGGGTCGGCGGCGAGCGCCAGCAGGTCCACCTCGCACTCGTCCTCGGCCCAGCTCGCGCCGCCTCGCAGCAGGAGGGACACGTCCATCTCTTGTACCTCGCGGGCTGTCGCTACTGCCAGTAGAGCGCCACCGATCTAACAAACACTGTGGTACTGACTTGTCCTGATGCTGTATGAGCAGGAAGCCGGTGTCGGGCAGCGCCGCGGGGTCGGCGGCGAGCGCCAGCAGGTCCACCTCGCACTCGTCCTCGGCCCAGCTCGCGCCGCCTCGCAGCAGGAGGGACACGTCCATCTCTTGTACCTCGCGGGCTGTCGCTACTGCCAGTAGAGCGCCACCGATCTAACAAACACTGTGGTACTGACTTGTCCTGATGCTGTATGAGCAGGAAGCCGGTGTCGGGCAGCGCCGCGGGGTCGGCGGCGAGCGCCAGCAGGTCCACCTCGCACTCGTCCTCGGCCCAGCTCGCGCCGCCTCGCAGCAGGAGGGACACGTCCATCTCTTGTACCTCGCGGGCTGTCGCTACTGCCAGTAGAGCGCCACCGATCTAACAAACACTGTGGTACTGACTTGTCCTGATGCTGTATGAGCAGGAAGCCGGTGTCGGGCAGCGCCGCGGGGTCGGCGGCGAGCGCCAGCAGGTCCACCTCGCACTCGTCCTCGGCCCAGCTCGCGCCGCCTCGCAGCAGGAGGGACACGTCCATCTCTTGTACCTCGCGGGCTGTCGCTACTGCCAGTAGAGCGCCACCGATCTAACAAACACTGTGGTACTGACTTGTCCTGATGCTGTATGAGCAGGAAGCCGGTGTCGGGCAGCGCCGCGGGGTCGGCGGCGAGCGCCAGCAGGTCCACCTCGCACTCGTCCTCGGCCCAGCTCGCGCCGCCTCGCAGCAGGAGGGACACGTCCATCTCTTGTACCTCGCGGGCTGTCGCTACTGCCAGTAGAGCGCCACCGATCTAACAAACACTGTGGTACTGACTTGTCCTGATGCTGTATGAGCAGGAAGCCGGTGTCGGGCAGCGCCGCGGGGTCGGCGGCGAGCGCCAGCAGGTCCACCTCGCACTCGTCCTCGGCCCAGCTCGCGCCGCCTCGCAGCAGGAGGGACACGTCCATCTCTTGTACCTCGCGGGCTGTCGCTACTGCCAGTAGAGCGCCACCGATCTAACAAACACTGTGGTACTGACTTGTCCTGATGCTGTATGAGCAGGAAGCCGGTGTCGGGCAGCGCCGCGGGGTCGGCGGCGAGCGCCAGCAGGTCCACCTCGCACTCGTCCTCGGCCCAGCTCGCGCCGCCTCGCAGCAGGAGGGACACGTCCATCTCTTGTACCTCGCGGGCTGTCACTACTGCCAGTAGAGCGCCACCGATCTAACAAACACTGTGGTACTGACTTGTCCTGATGCTGTATGAGCAGGAAGCCGGTGTCGGGCAGCGCCGCGGGGTCGGCGGCGAGCGCCAGCAGGTCCACCTCGCACTCGTCCTCGGCCCAGCTCGCGCCGCCTCGCAGCAGGAGGGACACGTCCATCTCTTGTACCTCGCGGGCTGTCGCTACTGCCAGTAGAGCGCCACCGATCTAACAAACACTGTGGTACTGACTTGTCCTGATGCTGTATGAGCAGGAAGCCGGTGTCGGGCAGCGCCGCGGGGTCGGCGGCGAGCGCCAGCAGGTCCACCTCGCACTCGTCCTCGGCCCAGCTCGCGCCGCCTCGCAGCAGGAGGGACACGTCCATCTCTTGTACCTCGCGGGCTGTCGCTACTGCCAGTAGAGCGCCACCGATCTAACAAACACTGTGGTACTGACTTGTCCTGATGCTGTATGAGCAGGAAGCCGGTGTCGGGCAGCGCCGCGGGGTCGGCGGCGAGCGCCAGCAGGTCCACCTCGCACTCGTCCTCGGCCCAGCTCGCGCCGCCTCGCAGCAGGAGGGACACGTCCATCTCTTGTACCTCGCGGGCTGTCGCTACTGCCAGTAGAGCGCCACCGATCTAACAAACACTGTGGTACTGACTTGTCCTGATGCTGTATGAGCAGGAAGCCGGTGTCGGGCAGCGCCGCGGGGTCGGCGGCGAGCGCCAGCAGGTCCACCTCGCACTCGTCCTCGGCCCAGCTCGCGCCGCCTCGCAGCAGGAGGGACACGTCCATCTCTTGTACCTCGCGGGCTGTCGCTACTGCCAGTAGAGCGCCACCGATCTAACAAACACTGTGGTACTGACTTGTCCTGATGCTGTATGAGCAGGAAGCCGGTGTCGGGCAGCGCCGCGGGGTCGGCGGCGAGCGCCAGCAGGTCCACCTCGCACTCGTCCTCGGCCCAGCTCGCGCCGCCTCGCAGCAGGAGGGACACGTCCATCTCTTGTACCTCGCGGGCTGTCGCTACTGCCAGTAGAGCGCCACCGATCTAACAAACACTGTGGTACTGACTTGTCCTGATGCTGTATGAGCAGGAAGCCGGTGTCGGGCAGCGCCGCGGGGTCGGCGGCGAGCGCCAGCAGGTCCACCTCGCACTCGTCCTCGGCCCAGCTCGCGCCGCCTCGCAGCAGGAGGGACACGTCCATCTCTTGTACCTCGCGGGCTGTCGCTACTGCCAGTAGAGCGCCACCGATCTAACAAACACTGTGGTACTGACTTGTCCTGATGCTGTATGAGCAGGAAGCCGGTGTCGGGCAGCGCCGCGGGGTCGGCGGCGAGCGCCAGCAGGTCCACCTCGCACTCGTCCTCGGCCCAGCTCGCGCCGCCTCGCAGCAGGAGGGACACGTCCATCTCTTGTACCTCGCGGGCTGTCGCTACTGCCAGTAGAGCGCCACCGATCTAACAAACACACCATCAGATTACGATATATATTATATACACACAGGGTGTCCGGTAAACAATGGACAACCTCTAACCACTTTAGACTTAGACTGGTCCAGAAAATCGACTTTAAGGTTTAGTAAAAGTCCCCTGGTTTTCGAGATATTCGCACTTTTCGAAGAGCGAATTGTACCAAAACAAGGTTTTTAAAAGTGAACATTTATAGGAACATCTTTATTTGTAAAGATGTAAATGGCATGTGTTATACCATTTTAGAATCAGTATTAGATAAACTATTTTTCTGGAAGTTGGCCACTCTGGTCTTAATACATTTTTTTTCACCACAAGCAATCAAACTTGTAGAACATTATAAAGAAAAATGTGATTTTATTAATTAATACCTAATTAAACAGAAATCGGTCTGGCCACCATAAAACTCTAATACACGTTCATTAGCATCACTGTTAGAGAATATTTCCGAGAATTATTAACGTCCAGGTCATTAATAACATAATAATGTTGTTATTGAATGGATCCGGACTGGATTGTGAAGGTTGTCCCCGAGTCGCTTCAGCCTTGAGGGACTATTTTAAACTCTATAGCCTACACAATTAATGCATTGATTAACTCTCTCGGGTTAGACAGAAGGCTGCGATGGAGTCCTGTTCCTTCTTAATGATCCTGGCTGTACGATACAGGTAATCCCCGGGTGTTTGCTGGTTAACTAGACAGCCGGGGCTAGACTCTCTGATGGCTCCAGGCTAGTGGGACTATTTTAAACTCTATAGCCTACACAATAAGTATTACTAACCCGGTTGAGACAGAAGGCCGCGATGGAGTCCTGTTCCTTGTGAATTATTCTAACTGGGTTCTGCAGATCGTCCCCGTGTCTTTGCTGGTTGGGCAGACAGCCCGGGCGAGGCTCGCCCATCGCTTCCGCCGAGAGTGACTGGGTTCGACGCCGGGAGAATACCGCGCGGATGAAAATTTCCTGAAAAACCGGAAAATTGTTAAGAGTAAGTTTAGCTACTTATACCTTGCAAAATGTATGATGGGTTGTATATGTTCGGAACACTGGGAGATCTATCAGTTATGTAGCCGTGTCATAACATAGCTGTTAACATTGAATGCTAAATAATTAACCAGTTAGGGTGAGTTACACCAAAGTGTCTGTAATCGTAAGTAAGATTTTAACGTACACCACGTTAAAATCTAATGTATGGAAAGGTAGTAAATTTTCTGCTGGCGCCATATTTAACGTTTGATCGGTCTGTGACCGAAAGTTGATGAGTACAATCGAGTTATATCACTGTCCAATCTCACAAAGTTTCCCAGACCCGAGACACATCATACATTTTGCAAGTTATATTATAAACTACATTCACACGTAGATACATTTGTTATTTATACACGCTGTGGTAATACATTCACTGAGTTTGTAAGTACCTGAACTAGTTCTTGTCTGACGAGGAAGCTCCATAAGCGCCTGGCGGGCGCGGTGCTAAATAGATTCGAGTTGAATGGCGTGTTGTGTTTTTCTAGTAAACATCTGGAAACAATAAAATGTATTACTAATTTAACTAAATAAAATATACCTGTTCCACAAATCCCTCATTCACAAATAAATTATGTAATTTATAGTGGTTGTCTTTGATACATCAGAGAGCAGTGTAAACCGACCGTCAGTAGACTTGTTCCAGGAGATCACGTACAGTTTACACTTACCTATACTTGTTGATAGGCGGGCCGGCGGGCAGCTGGTCCGGGAAGCAGCCCGGGATGTAGTCGGGCGGCGGGGCGCGCGCCTCCAGGTTCTCGGTGAGCTGCTGCTGCCACTGGTCCACGCGGCGTAAGGCGGCGTGGACGGTGGGACTCGTCGCTAGCTCTATACAGTTTACACTTACCTATACTTGTTGATAGGCGGGCCGGCGGGCAGCTGGTCCGGGAAGCAGCCCGGGATGTAGTCGGGCGGCGGGGCGCGCGCCTCCAGGTTCTCGGTGAGCTGCTGCTGCCACTGGTCCACGCGGCGTAAGGCGGCGTGGACGGTGGGACTCGTCGCTAGCTCTATACAGTTTACACTTACCTATACTTGTTGATAGGCGGGCCGGCGGGCAGCTGGTCCGGGAAGCAGCCCGGGATGTAGTCGGGCGGCGGGGCGCGCGCCTCCAGGTTCTCGGTGAGCTGCTGCTGCCACTGGTCCACGCGGCGTAAGGCGGCGTGGACGGTGGGACTCGTCGCTAGCTCTATACAGTTTACACTTACCTATACTTGTTGATAGGCGGGCCGGCGGGCAGCTGGTCCGGGAAGCAGCCCGGGATGTAGTCGGGCGGCGGGGCGCGCGCCTCCAGGTTCTCGGTGAGCTGCTGCTGCCACTGGTCCACGCGGCGTAAGGCGGCGTGGACGGTGGGACTCGTCGCTAGCTCTATACAGTTTACACTTACCTATACTTGTTGATAGGCGGGCCGGCGGGCAGCTGGTCCGGGAAGCAGCCCGGGATGTAGTCGGGCGGCGGGGCGCGCGCCTCCAGGTTCTCGGTGAGCTGCTGCTGCCACTGGTCCACGCGGCGTAAGGCGGCGTGGACGGTGGGACTCGTCGCTAGCTCTATACAGTTTACACTTACCTATACTTGTTGATAGGCGGGCCGGCGGGCAGCTGGTCCGGGAAGCAGCCCGGGATGTAGTCGGGCGGCGGGGCGCGCGCCTCCAGGTTCTCGGTGAGCTGCTGCTGCCACTGGTCCACGCGGCGTAAGGCGGCGTGGACGGTGGGACTCGTCGCTAGCTCTATACAGTTTACACTTACCTATACTTGTTGATAGGCGGGCCGGCGGGCAGCTGGTCCGGGAAGCAGCCCGGGATGTAGTCGGGCGGCGGGGCGCGCGCCTCCAGGTTCTCGGTGAGCTGCTGCTGCCACTGGTCCACGCGGCGTAAGGCGGCGTGGACGGTGGGACTCGTCGCTAGCTCTATACAGTTTACACTTACCTATACTTGTTGATAGGCGGGCCGGCGGGCAGCTGGTCCGGGAAGCAGCCCGGGATGTAGTCGGGCGGCGGGGCGCGCGCCTCCAGGTTCTCGGTGAGCTGCTGCTGCCACTGGTCCACGCGGCGTAAGGCGGCGTGGACGGTGGGACTCGTCGCTAGCTCTATACAGTTTACACTTACCTATACTTGTTGATAGGCGGGCCGGCGGGCAGCTGGTCCGGGAAGCAGCCCGGGATGTAGTCGGGCGGCGGGGCGCGCGCCTCCAGGTTCTCGGTGAGCTGCTGCTGCCACTGGTCCACGCGGCGTAAGGCGGCGTGGACGGTGGGACTCGTCGCTAGCTCTATACAGTTTACACTTACCTATACTTGTTGATAGGCGGGCCGGCGGGCAGCTGGTCCGGGAAGCAGCCCGGGATGTAGTCGGGCGGCGGGGCGCGCGCCTCCAGGTTCTCGGTGAGCTGCTGCTGCCACTGGTCCACGCGGCGTAAGGCGGCGTGGACGGTGGGACTCGTCGCTAGCTCTATACAGTTTACACTTACCTATACTTGTTGATAGGCGGGCCGGCGGGCAGCTGGTCCGGGAAGCAGCCCGGGATGTAGTCGGGCGGCGGGGCGCGCGCCTCCAGGTTCTCGGTGAGCTGCTGCTGCCACTGGTCCACGCGGCGTAAGGCGGCGTGGACGGTGGGACTCGTCGTCGCTAGCTCTATAAATTTTATATTTACGATAACATTGAAGATAAACGTGTCAGTTGTCACTAAGAAAAAGGTCTAAAATACAAAGTTTAAAATTTCAATGAAAATTGGCTATACGATTTATGTTAACGTGAAGTCAATCACAGTCATAGACGCGCGACAACAGCTTAGGGTTGGTTCATATCACTGTTCCTTACCTACGACTTGCTTAGATCTTAGTTGGATTATCTATATATATCGTGGGCATAGGTTGATTTGTGTAAGATTGTCCCGTAATATTTATTTATTTATATAAAAGAAGACTTCCTGACAGATCATTCATTCATAAATACAGTAAAGAAAATGTAGAAGTAACTTATCTATGTATATTTGAAAGATATGAGACGAGTATCACGACTGGCCATCTGCCCTGTGTGCCCGTTTAGACTTGTTGTAACTTCGTGAAACGGGCGGAACACTGTTGATTGTTACCTGACATCTCGATTCCGCAGAGCTGCAGGAAATGCTGCAGTTTCTGTTGCGAGAGCCTCAGTACTGCGACGCGCATCAGGACCCAGGAGTAAGAGTCCGGGTCGGAGTGCTCAGTGTTCACTAGTTTAATGCGTTTCTCCGCCCTGTAGGAAAGTTACATGTAGCAAAGTTACATGTGAAATGTGAGTTTACCATATCTTTAATTTATATCTGTCACATCAAAACTGAAACTCATTCCACGATAATTTTGACGAACGGTTAGCCTATAGTGGGTAGTGACGCTGCATACGAAGCTGAATGTCCTGAGTTCGGGTAAGGGCAAATATTTGTGTGATGGGCATGAATATTTGTTTCTGAGTCTTGGATGTTTTCTATGTATTTTAAGTATTTATATCTATTATATCTCTTAGATCTTCATAATTGCCAAACAGAGGTGGAGATGGGCTAGCCATGTTGCACCTATGGACAAGGGTAGGTGGACAAAACGGCTTCTAGAATGGAGACCACGAATGAACACCAGATGCCGTGGTCGTCCTCCCAAGAGAAGGGTGGACGATATCAGGCGACACGCAGGACGAGACTGGATGCTGAAGGCAACAAGATCGCCATAATTACATGGAGGGTTATGGAAGAGGCCTATGTTCAGGAATGAACAACAAACTACTAGGACTAGTTCGATTTGTGTAAAATTGTCCCTTCATATTTATTTATTTATTTAAAGGAGCAAGAGCGTATCAACGCGAAGCTACGAGCAGTTTATTCTTCTAATTCTTCTATCTTTCCCTGTGTATAGGTTTCATCCTAGGCTACTCACCTAGCTGGATTGGTATCAAAGATGTCGTCATCATCCGCTTCGCTGCCGCTGTCATCTGGGTCCTCGGCTCCCGACTCCGCCGAGTCGTAATCGCAGTTCTCGGGGTCTTGCTCGGGAGTTGGCTAAAAATATAAATAATTTTAAAATCCAGGGCACCTTATTGTTAGGATTAATATGAGTACCTACCTACGTAGTTATACTTGTAGTGTATAGGTTGTTTACGGAGCGATGCACAATATATATAAGTACCTACCTAGCTGTCATGCATGTATAGCTCATCAGAGTATTAATAAAGTCAGTTAGCAACGGACCGTGCCTGTGTATTAATCTCCGCGTCCTAACCTCAAACTTAACAGTGACGACGATGGCTAAAATTTCGGTTGGCGTGTTAAGCACATTTAATCATGAAAACCAGGATTGGGTGATTTTCAAAGATCGTTTGGAACAGTGGTTCCTGGCGAACGACATAGTGGAACAGGCAGCGGACGACAAGTCGACAGGGGCTAAACGTCGTGCCATACTGCTGAGCACCTTAGCCGAATGCACATACAAATTGTTGCGTGATCTAGCGTTGCCAAAGGAACTGGGGACACTAAGTTACGCTAATGTTGTATTGCTTTTGGACGGCCACTTCAAACCAAAAGTATGTGGATTCGCTGAGCGGAATAACTTCTACAGTGCTATGCAGTTCGACAATGAAGCCTTATCGGATTGGGCAGCCAGAGTACGAGGCCTGGCACTGCATTGTGGTTTCTCAGCAGCGACGCTCGACGAGACCCTACGTGATCGATTTGTTTTAGGCATGGTTCAGGGACCGGAACGCGACAGGCTCTTCACCGAGGTAATGTCTTGCCTCACATTCTCCAACGCTTTGCAAACGGCGGAGAGTGTACGCAGTGCCCGACGTGGCGCGCGTGCCGTCGCAGCTGGGGCTACGGGTCCCGGTGCAGCGGCAGCGGACAAGGAGCTCGGTGTGCACAAAATGGCGGCCAGCAGGGCGCCCGCTTCAACAGGCGTGCGGCCCGTCGTTTCTACTGGCGCCTCGTGCTTTGCCTGCGGTTACCGTGGACATTTGGCAACTAGTTGCAGATTTGCTAACTCCGTTTGTGACAAATGTGGATCTGAAGGTCACATTAAGCGCGTGTGCCGTAATAAGTACTCAAATAAAAAACTCAACTTTGTAGAATGTTGCTTGGACAGTGGTGATGAGGAAGGTAAGTGTTTGCTCTTTAATATACGTACCTACAAAGGCGAACCATTGCGGGAGCGTGTTTTGGTTAATGAACTGCCTATTAATTTTGAGGTGGACACCGGCTCAGCTGTGACAGCTATTTGCGAAAAGCTGTACTGTGATCATTTTGCTTCTGTGCCATTGAGTAAGGTGTCCACAGTATTAAAGGGATATAATGGAGAGGTCATTGACACATTAGGAGTAATTAGGTTGACATTTTCTTACAAAACCCAAACTAGTACCATCAATGTGTATGTCGTAAAGAACGGAGGTCCTCCGATCCTAGGGAGAGACTTTATATCTACCTTTAAATTACAGATGTGCTCGATTTCAGAAAATGATTTGCATAGTATCAACAAGGTAGCAACCGCTACCGATTTAACAGGTATGTTTAGCAACCAATATCCGCATTTGTTCTCAGATAAGCTGGGCTGTTGTAAGGATGTAGTAGTACATCTAAACCTGAAACCGGACAGCAAACCGGTTTATTACAGGGCGCGCCCCCTTCCTTTTGCCATTCGTGGTAAGGTAGAATCAGAATTGGATCGACTGATTCAATTAGGTATTTTACAACCGGTCAGTTATTCTGACTACGCCAGTCCAATTGTGCCAGTACTTAAGCAAAGCGGTAAAGTGCGTATTTGTGCAGACTTTTCTGTGTCACTTAATAAGCAACTTTTAGTAGATAAATATCCCTTACCTCGCATAGAAGAGTTATTCTCAAAACTACATGGCGGACAACAATTTTCAAAGCTAGATCTTTCTAGTGCTTATAATCAGTTGCTTTTAAGTGAAGATTCACAGCAGTACTGTTGCATAAATACGCACAAGGGCATATTTAAGTATACGAGGCTCTGTTTTGGACTTGCCTCAGCTCCAGCATGCTTTCAGCGAGCATTGGAAACCGTCCTCGCTGGCCTTGACATATGTATATTTCAAGACGATATTTTGGTAACTGGACGTACAAAATCAGAGCACTTGCAGCGTTTACACGAAGTATTCAAGCGACTGCAGTGTGCAGGACGGCATAGAATAAACCCGCTATAAACATAAATTTGTCAGTCGCGACCTAACTTGTAATAATCTAGCTTATAAACCTTCTTATAACATAGGCATTGCGCTACTATTGCCTTATGTCATCGGCACCTGAAATAAAGAATAATAGGCCTCACATTTCATTCCTACATAGTAAAAAAGGGTAATATACCGCTGGTTTCCTAAATAACGAGTGGATAACACTAAGTTTCCACTAAGAAATATAGACAGACTAAAGGAAACCTAGAGATCCTACTCGCGCGCCAGTCAGGCAACGACTGATGGGCGAGCGAGGGGGGAAACCCGGTATTTATACCTCAGGTGGGGAACGAGGTACGTATATACGGGCGGACACGGAATCCCCGCGTTTCAGATGCATTTTGACGCCGAACGAGCGGGATCTCGTGTAATAATGTATTATAAATAGCATAGAAATAGGTATAAGCACTGTAAATAATGTAT
Source organism: Epinotia brunnichana (assembly GCA_963854355.1). Taxonomy (NCBI): domain Eukaryota; kingdom Metazoa; phylum Arthropoda; class Insecta; order Lepidoptera; family Tortricidae; genus Epinotia; species Epinotia brunnichana. Next base: position 11,229,636 of record OY977951.1, read on the forward strand.
TAGAGTAAGATTGAACTATAATAAATGAACATGTCATTTCGCGCCAAAATTTCCCGCGCAAATCGCTTTCCCGCCAAATATACGGGGCGAAGGGGCGTCCGGCCGAGGTAACTTAATAGTATAAATTGGGCGGCCAGACCCCATGAAATTCAGTACCTACAGTAGCAGCGAAGTGACATTACTTGAAAAAGTAAACAAGCCTTTCAATTCAGAACCCCGACCCGACCAAGTTCCTGCTAAGCCGTAACGACCAACGCCGAAGGTGCAGGATTTCCCTTCAAATTCTACTCAGCCCAGAGCCAGTCATAGGTGCGTCTCGCACATGCTGGTCCATCGAAAACCGGATTCTACATAGAGGATGCCCCTTACAAGATCGAAAGCAGGAAAACGCACGTTCGGTCAACTTATCGCAGCGAACATCAGAGAAGCCATGCTGGAAGAAGCAACCACGTCCACGTCGGGAACTGCTACTACTCAAGAAGGTTCGAGGCCCTCGCAGGAAACCCCACAGACAAGCACTCCTGCGACGCCGGCGCCTCGTCCAGACCCACAGCCGAGGTCACCCATAGGGCAGCATCATGATGCCGCGCAGTCACAAACACTGCCTCATGAAACCCCACAGTCAACGCTGCCACCCATAGTCCCGCTGCTGCAGGAGAGCCTACACCCTGCAGCAACACTGCGGCAGGAAACCCCACAGTCAAGCCAGCATCCTGCCGCACGGCCGCCGTCAAAATCAGTGAGAACAACGTCGAGTCATCGCGTCCGCCGTCTCGCACAAGCGCGAGAAGAAGCCCTCCGAATCAAATTGGAGCTCGCGCAAGCGCGCATAGCCGCCATAGAAGCCGAAGACAGCGACGATGACACCGGCACAATATCTACAGTCCAACAAGAACGCCGCATAGATGAATGGCTCGAGACCAGCCAGAGACATGTCCTCGCCATCTCCAATGCACCTTACATCGAAGAACCCGAGCCTGCAACCCCACAGTACGCCGAGCAGGCTCGGGAGAGGAGCCCCGCCGAGGGCGCGGGACAGGGCGCCGCTGCCGTGCGCCCCGCCGTCCCCGCCCCTCCCCCCGCCGGGGGAACCCACGCTCCCGTTTTCGCGCCAACGCCGCCGCGCCCACGCGAAACAGACGCATATCCGCCGCCGTTAATGTATTCACAAGCGAATACGCAAGAAGATAGCGCCATAGTACTGAAGAATCAACAAAGTGTGAACCTGAGTGAGCTCGCCTCTGCCATCGCCATCGCCGCGCGTGCCGGCCCGAGAGAGTCATCACGCTATCACGCCGAGTTGCCGCCATTCAGCGGCTCGCATCAAGAATGGCTATCATTTAAAGCCGCCTACAACGGAACCACCGCAAATTATAGTGAAGTGGATAATATAGCAAGATTAAGAAGATGCCTCAAAGGGAGGGCCAAAGAAGCCGTCGAGAGCCTCCTCATTTACAACGCTCGCGCAGACGAAGTAATGAGAAGCCTAGAAGCCCGCTTCGGCCGCCCAGACGCCATTGCCCTCGCCGAGCTCGAGCGTTTACGCGCCCTACCGCGCCTTAACGACGGGCCGCTCGACATCTGTGTCTTCGCCAGCCGTGTAGCCAACGTCATAGCCACACTCAAGGCTCTTGACCGCGCTCACTATCTACACAGCCCGGAGACGACAAGGGCAATGATGGAGAAATTTACGCCCGCCCTACGCTACAGATGGTTCGACTACGCGAATACGCAGAAAAACGACGAGCCTGAGCTAATAAAGATATCAGCCTTCCTGCAACGCGAGGCGGACTACTGCGCGCTCTACGCGCAGCCCGAGAACGTCGACGGTGCAAATCCTCATCCTGCAAAGAGGACACACCGAGCCTTCGCGACCACAGACAAGCCTTCACCTAAGTGCGCCGCCTGCAACAACACCGGTCACCCAATAGATAAATGCACTAAGTTTATCGAAAAAGCCGTTGAAGACCGGTGGAAACTAGCCAAAGATCAACGGTTATGTTTCCGATGCCTGCGCTACAAGAACAGGATGCACTCATGCAAGCGCACGAAGTGCGAGCGAGACGGCTGCGAATACTTCCACCACAACTTGCTACATTATCAACGAATCGAAGAAAGAAACGAGGCCGTCACATCGACACGCGCCTCCCGAGAAGCGAGAGCTTATCTAAAAATTATCCCGGTCACAGTCTCTGGACCGGCGGGAGCCGTCGAGACCTACGCCCTCCTAGACGACGGCTCCACGATAACACTTGTACAAGAAGAGCTCGCGAACGACTTAGGCCTGGACGGCCCGACAGTGCCGCTACAAATAGAAGCTATAACGAAAGAAAAAATCGACGCATCGAGATCACGCCGTGTTACGCTCAGCATCCGCGGCACCGACCAACCTTATAGGGTCGGTGCGCATACCATAGACGATCTGAGCCTATCACCACAGTCCGTTAAGAAGGAGGATCTCCGCGAGTGCGCACACTTATGCGACATAGAAGATAGCCTGCGGTACGAGTCAGCGAGACCTAGAGTGTTAATCGGACAAGATAACTGGCATTTACTCGTCAGTAATGAAACACGCCGCGGCCAGCGGCATCAGCCAGCGGCATCCCTAACGCCGCTAGGCTGGGTGCTACACGGTGCACACACACGCATCACAGGCAAACAAGTACATGCGACGCATCGCTTGACCACTATTGAAGAAGCCGAGAAAAATGAAGATTTGAACTTACAACTCAGTGAATATTTCGCGCTCGAAAACCTACTTATCGAGCCGAAGTTACCCCAGTCAAGCCCGGAAGAGCGGGCGCGTATCATGCTAGCCCAGTCAATAACGACTACAGCCGACGGCCATTATGAAGCACCGCTATTATGGAAACAACCCGACAGCCGCTTGCCTGACAACTACGAAAATACACTGAGAAGACTTCATAACATAGAAAAGAAACTCGACAAAAATAAAGAGCTTAAAAGCAAATATAGTGAAGAAATGGACGCCCTTGTCTCGAAGGGCTACGCCGAGCCTGCGCCGCCCACCAAGTCATCAAGAGTGTGGTACCTCCCCCATTTCCCGGTGCTGAATCCTAGCAAGCCCGGGAAAGTCCGAATTGTCCACGACGCCGCCGCGCCTACAAGGGGCGTGTCGCTCAATGACCGCCTACTGACAGGCCCGGCCCTCCTACAGTCGCTGCCAGGCGTCCTTATGCGCTTCCGGCAACACCCAGTCGCCGTGGGGGCGGATATTAAAGAAATGTTCATGCAAGTGAAAGTCAAGTCTGAAGACAGAGACGCCCTGCGCTATCTATGGCGGGGCGACCGGCGGGGCGACGACGCGCCGCAAGAATATCGCATGACTTCACTCATTTTTGGCGCTACTTGTTCACCGTCAATAGCAATATATGTGAAGAACGTCAACGCCCAGAAACACGAAGAAACGCATCCAGAGGCCGTCAGAGCAATAATAAGACATCACTATGTCGATGACTACCTACACAGCTTCAAAACAGAAGAAGACGCGATTCGAGTGTCAAGTGATGTACGCGATATACATAGAGAGGCCCATTACGAACTACGCCAATGGACCTCTAACTCCACGCGGGTCCTCCGAGCCCTCACTTCGGAGGACGCCACGTCCGCGCCCGTCGAACTGAATAAAAGCGAAATGAAAAATGAACGAATCCTGGGACAAATATGGAAACCCGCGAGCGACGAACTCGCCTTCAACTTGGACCTCAGCCGCCTACCTCCCGGAGCCCTGGACGACATTGAGCCTACCAAAAGGCAAATATTGAAAATAACAATGTCGATCTTCGACCCTCTCGGGCTAGCGGCGCCGGTAACCATCATAGCAAAGAAAATCCTACAAGAGGTGTGGCGGCGCGGAACTGGCTGGGATGACAAGCTGGATGCAGACTTAGCGCGCCAATGGACGGAGTGGACGCTGCACCTAAGGGCATTGCGAGACCTCGCGATTCCGCGCGCCTACCCCTACTACGGTGACGCGACCAAGCGTGAGATGCACATCTTCGTCGATGCTAGCGAATCTGCATATACAAGCGCGCTATACTGGCGCATAACTACGGGCGACGGGCGAGTGCACGTGTCCTTGATAGCTGCGAAGGCTAAGGTCGCGCCCCTGAAGGTGATGTCAGTCCCACGCCTAGAGGTGCAGGCCGCGGCGATGGGGAGTCGAATGGCGGCCGCAGTAATAGAAGAGCACGACTTCAAACCAGACACGAAGACATTCTGGACCGACAGCCGCACAGTACTCGCGTGGCTGAGGACCGGGGCGCGCACGTACCGGCCCTTTGTCGCGCACCGCATTGCCGCCATAGAGGAGTACACGGCTGTCAAAGAATGGCGCTGGGTACCTACCAAGCTCAACGTCGCTGACGAAGCCACGCGCACAGTCCCGCTCGAGTTCAACACTGATCATCGGTGGTTCCAGGGCCCAGCCTTCCTGCGTGATGACCCGGAGACGTGGCCCACAGAGCCATCACAACCGCACGAGTCCGAAATAAGTGAAGAAAAGGTGCACACAATATCAGTCGTAAAGGGAAAACCCGGCCCGCTCGCCTGGCTACCAGACCCGGCCCGATTCTCGAGGTGGGAACGCTTGCTGCGAACTATAGGCAGAGTATTACAGTTCATCGACCTATGCCGAACCCGCAAGGCGCGCGCACATTACAAGCGCACCATGCGTAACAAACAGGCCGATCCAGACTGGAATAAACGAAGCAAGCCCGCCCCGCCGCAGCCGCCGTCTAAAAGGCTACAAAATAATAGAAAGTATAAAATACTCGATGCCACATACCTACGTGAAGCGGAACGCTTAGTGATACGCGCCAGTCAGCTGGAGTCATTCCATGACGACTTCGGTGACCTCAGAAATAATAAGCCACCGGGCTCACATAGCCGCCTACGACACATGGCGGTCGAACTAGTGAACGACGTTATTGTTATCAAGACGCGTATCAACGCAGCAGTGGACATCACCGAACTACAAAAACGGCCACCCGTGCTCGATGGAAATCATCCGGCAGTGAAGCTATATATAGACTTTATACACAGGCAAATGCAACACAACGGCGCCGAGGCTACTATAAACGAGTGTAAACAATACTATAGTATTCTACGCCTGCGACCCGTGACGAAAATGATAGTGCATCGATGCCTGCCGTGCCGGATAAAGAAAGCAATGCCGTCAGTGCCGCCCACCGGCGACCACCCGCGGTGCCGGCTCGCCCACCACCAGCGAGCGTTTACCTACACGGGCCTCGATCTGTTTGGCCCGATAACAGTAACCGTCGGTAGAGGGACTCAGAAGAGGTACGTGGCACTCTTCACGTGCCTCACCGTGCGCGCAGTACATCTGGAAGTAATACCAAGTCTCGGCGGGGACTCCGCGGTCATGGCGCTCCGACGCATGATCGCGCGCCGCGGCTGCCCGACCGAGATCTGGACCGACAACGGAAGTAACTTCCACGCTGCCGACAAAGAGCTCCGCGTGGCCTACGGCGACGCCCTCGAATCCGACGCCGCGCAACGCGGTATCAGCTGGCGCTTCATACCGGCGGGAGCCCCATTTATGGGCGGGGCATGGGAGAGGATGGTACGAGCCGTCAAGAGAGCCCTACACGCCGTGCTCAACGAGCGCCGCCCCAGCGAGGAGACCCTGACTACTCTGCTCGCCGAGGCCGAATATACAGTGAACAGCCGCCCCCTCACTCACGTGGCGGTTGATCCTGACGAGCCAGAAGCCATCACGCCGAACCACTTCCTCCTCGGTGGCTCAGCCCGGGCCCCCAACCCCGGGACATTCGACGACACCGCACTCATCGGCCGCGCGACTTGGCGGACGAGCCAACGCCTGGCCGAGCACTTCTGGGCCCGCTGGCTCCGGGAGTACCTGCCCTCACTCCAGTACCGGCGGGAGCCCTACGGTCATGGGCGGCCTATCAACGTCGGCGACATCGTGCTAGTGGCCGACGGGAATCTGCCTCGCAACACATGGCCACGAGGCCGGGTTACAGCTATATACCCGGGCCCCGACGGCGTGACACGAGCAGTGGACGTGACCACCAAGGGCGGAGTCTTCAGAAGACCGACCAAGAAGCTGGTGATCCTGCCGACGGAGCCTGAGAACCTGCACGCAAAAGAAGATCCAACGTTCACCCGAACGATGGTCGGCGGGAGAGATGTGCAGGACGGCATAGAATAAACCCGCTATAAACATAAATTTGTCAGTCGCGACCTAACTTGTAATAATCTAGCTTATAAACCTTCTTATAACATAGGCATTGCGCTACTATTGCCTTATGTCATCGGCACCTGAAATAAAGAATAATAGGCCTCACATTTCATTCCTACATAGTAAAAAAGGGTAATATACCGCTGGTTTCCTAAATAACGAGTGGATAACACTAAGTTTCCACTAAGAAATATAGACAGACTAAAGGAAACCTAGAGATCCTACTCGCGCGCCAGTCAGGCAACGACTGATGGGCGAGCGAGGGGGGAAACCCGGTATTTATACCTCAGGTGGGGAACGAGGTACGTATATACGGGCGGACACGGAATCCCCGCGTTTCAGATGCATTTTGACGCCGAACGAGCGGGATCTCGTGTAATAATGTATTATAAATAGCATAGAAATAGGTATAAGCACTGTAAATAATGTATTAGAGTAAGATTGAACTATAATAAATGAACATGTCATTTCGCGCCAAAATTTCCCGCGCAAATCGCTTTCCCGCCAAATATACGGGGCGAAGGGGCGTCCGGCCGAGGTAACTTAATAGTATAAATTGGGCGGCCAGACCCCATGAAATTCAGTACCTACAGTAGCAGCGAAGTGACATTACTTGAAAAAGTAAACAAGCCTTTCAATTCAGAACCCCGACCCGACCAAGTTCCTGCTAAGCCGTAACGACCAACGCCGAAGGTGCAGGATTTCCCTTCAAATTCTACTCAGCCCAGAGCCAGTCATAGGTGCGTCTCGCACATGCAGGATGCTGGACTAGTTTTACAAACAGACAAGTGTTCATTCTTCCAAGACTCGGTATCGTACCTAGGTTTTGACATAGACAAGTCTGGCTTACATAAGTCACCTAACAAAGTTAAAGCGATGCTTGAAGCAAAAACGCCGCAAAATGTAACCGAGCTAAAGTCGTTCCTTGGACTAGTAAATTATTATAGACAATTTGTTAAAAACACGTCATCCATTTTGAGCCCGCTTCATAGCTTGTTAAAAAAGAACACCAAATGGGTTTGGACGAGTGAACATGATGCTGCTGTGACTAATATAAAACACCAGTTAGCCTCAGACTTGACACTGGCACATTTTGACCCCAGCGCGAAGTTGATCTTAACCGTGGACGCTTCTCCCTCGGGTCTAGGGGCTATTTTAAGTCAGATAAACAAAGATGGTATCGAGCAACCCATCTCGTTTATGTCTCGATCGTTATCCTGTGCCGAAAAAAAATACAGCCAAATACATAAAGAAGCTACGGCTATAGTATTCGGGGTAAAAAAATTTAACCATTATTTGTACGGGCGGGATCAGCCATTTACTCTTAGAACCGACCATAAACCCCTTCTTTGTATTTTCCGACCAGATAAAGGAGTACCAGAAGTATCCGCCAACCGCCTCCAACGGTATGCGTTGTTTTTATCTGCCTATAACTACAATATTGAGTATGAGCAGCGCGCACAATACAGCAGATTTTCTCAGCCGCTCCGTGAACGAGTCTAGCGATATCGATGCAGCGGCGACAGAGCGAGACGAAGGTATTGACCGTGCGGCTTATCTACATTTTATTGTGGATGGGGATGTACCTATTTCTATTGATGACGTTTGCGCTGCAACACGCGCTGATAGCATACTCAAACAGGTGTCCAGTTATGTAATGAATGGTTGGCCTAATAAAATTAGGGATTCAAATTTACAGCCTTATTACAAATGTCGATTAGAGTTGTCTATAGAAAGGGGTTGTTTGGTCAGAGGTGCGAAATTAATTATACCAGGTGCTCTTAAAAATAAAATCCTTGAAGAATTACACAGAGGACACTTAGGTATGAATAAAATGAAAGCGGACGCTCGTTTGCGTTTTTGGTGGCCTGGCATGGCAGCCGACATCGAGCGGCGCGCAGCCGGCTGCACGGAGTGCGTGCGCACGCGGCCCGCGCCGCCGCGCGCGCCGCTGGCCCCCTGGCCGTTCCCTCCAGAGGCCTTTTACCGCGTTCATCTCGATATTTTGGGGCCGGCACATGGTAAATACTTTTTGGTAATGGCGGATGCTTACTCTAAGTGGGTAGAATGTTTTGATGTGTCGGCCAGTTACAGTAGTCGTGTAGTGATAGATAAACTTTGTGAAACAATGTCTAGGTTTGGTGTTTTTCGCAAGATTTGCACAGATAACGGTACTTCATTTGTATCAAAAGAATTCGAGCACTTCTGTAATATTAACGGTATAGAACATATTACCACGCCTACTTACAGCCCGTCTTCCAACGGGCAGGCAGAAATTTATGTTAAGCAAATTAAATTTGCATTAAATAAAATTATATCATCAGGGACACAATCACGTAATGTCTATGTAAAAATACAAGAGTATTTGTTTATGTATAGGAACTCCAAACATAGTTCGACAAACATGTCTCCCGCAGAGGTTTTCTTCGGCCGTAAATTACGAAGTCGTTTAGACCTATTGTATCTAACGCAAACATCGCCTGTGTCACCACTGTCTGACTCAACAGTAGCTGATAACGTCTCGCGCCAACAGGCCTTGCAGACTAAGTTTTATGGTGGGAAAAGGAAGGTACATTTTTATAATGGAGAGACTGTGCTAGTTAAAGTGTATAAGAACCAAAAATCCTTTTGGACAGTGGGTGTGATTATAAAACAAATAGGTAAAACGATATATATTGTGAAACTAAACAACGATAAAACATTCAAGAAACACTTGGACCAACTGCAAAAGTATAAGGGGGAGGAGATAAGTGTTGAAGAAGTAGAACAACCTACGTCGGAGCTGACGCCACTTCTCAGCCCTTCTGTTGAAGCTCAGGAGATTGAGCCTGGCACTTTACAAGCTATCATCTGGCCATCTCCGTCTTGCCCTCAGCAGGCGACAGAAAGTCAAGCTGGTCAGACGAGCTCTTTCCAAGCAGGTTCCTCGCCACCTCGAGCATGTCTCCAGGCTGCAGTTGCTGGATCTCCCGTCACTGGTCGTGACTGTGATACCGGCCCGAGCGCCCCGCTCGCCATGGAATCACTTGGCTCACTCCCACTGATGCCTGCGTCTGACTCAAGTCACTCAAGCACAGCAGAAGTGCCATCTTCGGAAGAAGGGAGCCCTGGAGCTGATAATGACGCAACCGAAGCGATATCCAAAGTTAATACGAGGCCACGACGACCCTTTGACTTTCAGGATTACTTTTAACTTGGTGTGAGGGAGTGTTAGGATTAATATGAGTACCTACCTACGTAGTTATACTTGTAGTGTATAGGTTGTTTACGGAGCGATGCACAATATATATAAGTACCTACCTAGCTGTCATGCATGTATAGCTCATCAGAGTATTAATAAAGTCAGTTAGCAACGGACCGTGCCTGTGTATTAATCTCCGCGTCCTAACCTCAAACTTAACACTTATGAAAATCTTTAAAAGAATTAAGGCCTATAAAATATTTGTGAAATTTTAACTCCATATAAAGTCTGAGAGAAACGGAGGTTTGGTTGGAGGTTTTGAGACGATGTGAAGGAAACTGAGAACCGAAATTACTAGTTCATTGTATTTCGCATGATATTTGTAACAATGCTGAAGTGAAGTAAAAAGTAAAACTTGTAAATTGACTATCGTATTTTCATCAATGCCCGAGTATCCAAGATAAGAGGAATCAGATAAAGCATTCCTGTTAGAATGCGTATTACCCGACATCATCATCGGGTTGGACATTAATCAAATAAATATGTACAAATAAGAGTCTTTGTTGGATTGAGTGGCAGTCTTTAAAAAGAAAGTAACCTTGTTCAGCAGAAACGTCGGTATACTGCAGTAGGGCGGCACGAACTGCTCCCTGTATGTCGGCCTGCCTTCTTAAATGTTCTTGTGCGAAGCTCGCTTCTCGCGTAGAGAGGACCACACGGAGAGGTGGTCGGTGCGTTCTACTAGGTTGGGTTTTAAAGAGACAGTAACCTTGTTCAGCAGAAACGTCAGTATACTGCAGTAGGGCGGCACGAACTGCTCCCTGTATGTCGGCCTGCCTTCTTAAATGTTCTTGTGCGAAGCTCGCTTCTCGCGTAGAGAGGACCACACGGAGAGGTGGTCGGTGCGTTCTACTAGGTTGGGTTTTAAAGAGACAGTAACCTTGTTCAGCAGAAACGTCAGTATACTGCAGTAGGGCGGCACGAACTGCTCCCTGTATGTCGGCTTGCCTTCTTAAATGTTCTTGTGCGAAGCTCGCTTCTCGCGTAGAGAGGACCACACGGAGAGGTGGTCGGTGCGTTCTACTAGGTTGGGTTTTAAAGAGACAGTAACCTTGTTCAGCAGAAACGTCAGTATACTGCAGTAGGGCGGCACGAACTGCTCCCTGTATGTCGGCCTGCCTTCTTAAATGTTCTTGTGCGAAGCTCGCTTCTCGCGTAGAGAGGACCACACGGAGAGGTGGTCGGTGCGTTCTACTAGGTTGGGTTTTAAAGAGACAGTAACCTTGTTCAGCAGAAACGTCAGTATACTGCAGTAGGGCGGCACGAACTGCTCCCTGTATGTCGGCTTGCCTTCTTAAATGTTCTTGTGCGAAGCTCGCTTCTCGCGTAGAGAGGACCACACGGAGAGGTGGTCGGTGCGTTCTACTAGGTTGGGTTTTAAAGAGACAGTAACCTTGTTCAGCAGAAACGTCAGTATACTGCAGTAGGGCGGCACGAACTGCTCCCTGTATGTCGGCCTGCCTTCTTAAATGTTCTTGTGCGAAGCTCGCTTCTCGCGTAGAGAGGACCACACGGAGAGGTGGTCGGTGCGTTCTACTAGGTTGGGTTTTAAAGAGACAGTAACCTTGTTCAGCAGAAACGTCAGTATACTGCAGTAGGGCGGCACGAACTGCTCCCTGTATGTCGGCCTGCCTTCTTAAATGTTCTTGTGCGAAGCTCGCTTCTCGCGTAGAGAGGACCACACGGAGAGGTGGTCGGTGCGTTCTACTAGGTTGGGTTTTAAAGAGACAGTAACCTTGTTCAGCAGAAACGTCAGTATACTGCAGTAGGGCGGCACGAACTGCTCCCTGTATGTCGGCCTGCCTTCTTAAATGTTCTTGTGCGAAGCTCGCTTCTCGCGTAGAGAGGACCACACGGAGAGGTGGTCGGTGCGTTCTACTAGGTTGGGTTTTAAAGAGACAGTAACCTTGTTCAGCAGAAACGTCAGTATAATGCAGTAGGGCGGCACGAATTGCTCCCTGTATGTCGGCCTGCCTTCTTAAATGTTCTTGTGCGAAGCTCGCTTCTCGCGTAGAGAGGACCACACGGAGAGGTGGTCGGTGCGTTCTACTAGGTTGGGTTTTAAAGAGACAGTAACCTTGTTCAGCAGAAACGTCAGTATACTGCAGTAGGGCGGCACGAACTGCTCCCTGTATGTCGGCCTGCCTTCTTAAATGTTCTTGTGCGAAGCTCGCTTCTCGCGTAGAGAGGACCACACGGAGAGGTGGTCGGTGCGTTCTACTAGGTTGGGTTTTAAAGAGACAGTAACCTTGTTCAGCAGAAACGTCAGTATACTGCAGTAGGGCGGCACGAAATGCTCCCTGTATGTTGGCCTGCCTTCTTAAATGTTCTTGTGCGAAGCTCGCTTCTCGCGTAGAGAGGACCACACGGAGAGGTGGTCGGTGCGTTCTACTAGGTTGGGTTTTAAAGAGACAGTAACCTTGTTCAGCAGAAACGTCAGTATACTGCAGTAGGGCGGCACGAACTGCTCCCTGTATGTCGGCTTGCCTTCTTAAATGTTCTTGTGCGAAGCTCGCTTCTCGCGTAGAGAGGACCACACGGAGAGGTGGTCGGTGCGTTCTACTAGGTTGGGTTTTAAAGAGACAGTAACCTTGTTCAGCAGAAACGTCAGTATACTGCAGTAGGGCGGCACGAACTGCTCCCTGTATGTCGGCCTGCCTTCTTAAATGTTCTTGTGCGAAGCTCGCTTCTCGCGTAGAGAGGACCACACGGAGAGGTGGTCGGTGCGTTCTACTAGGTTGGGTTTTAAAGAGACAGTAACCTTGTTCAGCAGAAACGTCAGTATACTGCAGTAGGGCGGCACGAACTGCTCCCTGTATGTCGGCCTGCCCTCTTGAATGTTCTTGTGCGGGACCGTGGGCCCGAGTCCGAGGAGCCGCATGTTGAGTAAAGCTCGCTTCTCGCGGAGAGAGGACCACACGGAGGTGCCCTCGGTGCGTTCTACTAGTTTCGGCTGAAACAAAAATGGGGAGTTGGTGTGAAATAAGTGAATGACAAAATAGGCCGTTTAGATGAAAGCTTCTATCGATATCGAATGATCATCAACGAGTTGATTCTAAAGCGTCTAATGTCATGTTTTGATGGTTACCTTTGGGCTTAGCTCAATGACCTCCTAATTTTGCAGTGACTACCGGGTTGAAAGGAATTGATTCAAAAACTCAAATGTGTGTTTTGGCATATACAGGAGTTACGGTGAACCACCGTTATCAGAAACGTCAGTCCTACCCGAATACGTCGTTCAAGATCTCATTACGGACGTAGATCTTGTCCCCTGCGCCAGCCCTCAAGTCTGTGCAAGTTGGTTGCCCCGCATTATATCTGTTACTGGCCACCCCGCTGGCCAAATGGGAACTAAGCGGACGTAAAATCCGCCGTGTCAGTGAATCTGTGCAGCGTAAGACTAGAACACTCATCATTTCGGTCGTGTTATTGAAAGTCCGTTGTTACCTGCGGCGGCGCAGGCGCGGTAGTGAGCAGCCTGCGCATTCCGCCCCCGAACAGCCTCGAGTGCGCCCTGCCGTCGGCCGTGTGCGCCGCGAGCCGGTACAGTAAGTGCGCAACGCGTGCGGCCAGCGCCCAGCCTAGCAGCGCTAGATACTCCGTTGTGTTACCTGCGGCGGCGCGGGCGCGGTAGTGAGCAGCCTGCGCACTCCGCCCCCGAACAGCCTCGAGTGCGCCCTGCCGTCGGCCGTGTGCGCCGCGAGCCGGTACAGTAAGTGCGCGTCGCGCGCGGCCAGCGCCCAGCCTAGCAGCGCTAGATACTCCGTTGTGTTACCTGCGGCGGCGCGGGCGCGGTAGTGAGCAGCCTGCGCACTCCGCCCCCGAACAGCCTCGAGTGCGCCCTGCCGTCGGCCGTGTGCGCCGCGAGCCGGTACAGTAAGTGCGCAACGCGTGCGGCCAGCGCCCAGCCTAGCAGCGCTAGATACTCCGTTGTGTTACCTGCGGCGGCGCGGGCGCGGTAGTAAGCAGCCTGCGCACTCCGCCCCCGAACAGCCTCGAGTGCGCCCTGCCGTCGGCCGTGTGCGCCGCGAGCCGGTACAGTAAGTGCGCGTCGCGCGCGGCCAGCGCCCAGCCTAGCAGCGCTAGATACTCCGTTGTGTTACCTGCGGCGGCGCGGGCGCGGTAGTGAGCAGCCTGCGCACTCCGCCCCCGAACAGCCTCGAGTGCGCCCTGCCGTCGGCCGTGTGCGCCGCGAGCCGGTACAGTAAGTGCGCAACGCGTGCGGCCAGCGCCCAGCCTAGCAGCGCTAGATACTCCGTTGTGTTACCTGCGGCGGCGCGGGTGCGGTAGTGAGCAGCCTGCGCACTCCGCCCCCGAACAGCCTCGAGTGCGCCCTGCCGTCGGCCGTGTGCGCCGCGAGCCGGTACAGTAAGTGCGCGTCGCGCGCGGCCAGCGCCCAGCCTAGCAGCGCTAGATACTCCGTTGTGTTACCTGCGGCGGCGCGGGCGCGGTAGTGAGTAGCCTGCGCACTCCGCCCCCGAACAGCCTCGAGTGCGCCCTGCCGTCGGCCGTGTGCGCCGCGAGCCGGTACAGTAAGTGCGCGTCGCGCGCGGCCAGCGCCCAGCCTAGCAGCGCTAGATACTCCGTTGTGTTACCTGCGGCGGCGCGGGCGCGGTAGTGAGCAGCCTGCGCACTCCGCCCCCGAACAGCCTCGAGTGCGCCCTGCCGTCGGCCGTGTGCGCCGCGAGCCGGTACAGTAAGTGCGCGTCGCGCGCGGCCAGCGCCCAGCCTAGCAGCGCTAGATACTCCGTTGTGTTACCTGCGGCGGCGCGGGCGCGGTAGTGAGCAGCCTGCGCACTCCGCCCCCGAACAGCCTCGAGTGCGCCCTGCCGTCAGCCGTGTGCGCCGCGAGCCGGTACAGTAAGTGCGCATCGCGCGCGGCCAGCGCCCAGCCTAGCAGCGCTAGATACTCCGTTGTGTTACCTGCGGCGGCGCGGGCGCGGTAGTGAGCAGCCTGCGCACTCCGCCCCCGAACAGCCTCGAGTGCGCCCTGCCGTCGGCCGTGTGCGCCGCGAGCCGGTACAGTAAGTGCGCGTCGCGCGCGGCCAGCGCCCAGCCTAGCAGCGCTAGATACTCCGTTGTGTTACCTGCGGCGGCGCGGGCGCGGTAGTGAGCAGCCTGCGCACTCCGCCCCCGAACAGCCTCGAGTGCGCCCTGCCGTCAGCCGTGTGCGCCGCGAGCCGGTACAGTAAGTGCGCATCGCGCGCGGCCAGCGCCCAGCCTAGCAGCGCTAGGTACTCCGTTGTGTTACCTGCGGCGGCGCGGGCGCGGTAGTGAGCAGCCTGCGCACTCCGCCCCCGAACAGCCTCGAGTGCGCCCTGCCGTCGGCCGTGTGCGCCGCGAGCCGGTACAGTAAGTGCGCGTCGCGCGCGGCCAGCGCCCAGCCTAGCAGCGCTAGATACTCCGTTGTGTTACCTGCGGCGGCGCGGGCGCGGTAGTGAGCAGCCTGCGCACTCCGCCCCCGAACAGCCTCGAGTGCGCCCTGCCGTCAGCCGTGTGCGCCGCGAGCCGGTACAGTAAGTGCGCATCGCGCGCGGCCAGCGCCCAGCCTAGCAGCGCTAGATACACCGCGCAGAACGCCTCGGCTAGTAACACGGGGAGGCGAGGCGCTTCCTCTTCTTCGGCTGCGCGGAGCGCGAGCCCGCGTAATGCTGAGACACCTGAACAAAGAGTTTGAATATCCACACATCGCCACATATCGCTGCCCCAATATGACAAGGTTCTATGTTGCACTTTTATCAACTTGAAATTTGAACTTTGTCAGCGTGATACTAGGTCTTGCAGTAGCGAGGTAGCGATATGTCTGCAACAGAGACGCAAAATACATATAACACATCCATCACTTTCTTTAGGCTAATGGGTATAGCGCAAGGATAAGAAAGGCATAGAGTCATATCCAAGCTGCGCTCCAGTGATGGGAATGGTTAGACTATAGCAACTATAGCCGGATAAGTTCGTCTGCCGCAACTGATGGTCGGTTGCTGAATGAAAGTTTACGTAAGTCGTAGGGAGGCTGTCGGACGTCCGATAGAAATCAGGCGCGTTGGGTGTTTTAGTCCGACAACCATGGCTGATGGCAACTTTAAGCTTAGATTCGTCAAATATTTATATAAAACAATAGCAGGATTTTACCAGTTGGTACCGATAACGAATGTTTCAGCAATTTGAGTATAAAACAAACTCCAATCGTTTTACCTGGCCATTTGTTGGGCGGTGTGGTGACAGTGAGTTCTTCAGTCGAATATCGCCTTTGCCGAGCCAGCATATGCGACGTGTGAGTACCAGGTGTTTCTGCTATGATACTGTTGGAGAGTATAAGAGAATTATACTTACTCTGACATACTTCTTGATCGTTTAATAATTGTTGCAGGTTGATAAAAAAAAACAATACGAGTTTTATAACCTAAAGTCCAACTAAAGTAATGCAATGTGTAAACAATATCGTCCTATCCGTATGAGAAGGGCATGGGGCCATCTTTGTAAGTTGTGTTAATCGTCTCGTCAACGACTTCGAGTTGAAGCCGGTTTGGGGAGTTGGTGTCTCCCTACCACGTATGCCACACCGCTACCACTGTTAGTCGATTTTATTTTTCCTGTGACTTCTGGTTGGCGTGATTGGGCGCCACTATGGGGCCAGCCGTCATGTCGATTGCCGTCGCTCGAGGTCGTGGCCAAGCTTTAAATACATGGCACAGTGTGGTATGACACCACAAAGTTTGACATCCATCGATCCACACATCAGCGAACGGCTTCTTTGATTAGAAATGCAAGACAAAAATTCCCGAGTGCCAATTATGTCCAGTTTAAGAGAAAATTATTTTTAAAATAACCTTAATTTTTTGGGCGAAAATTCTGAAAAAAATTCTAGTTCCAAATGTATTATAGATACAAAAGTTTCTTTAATATCATTTGATAGGGCTACAAAAACGCATTCACGTGAATGTTTTTGTAACTGTGTAGTACTTCAGAAAGTTGATTTATTGATATTTTTCTAAATTTGCTATTTTATTTTTTTCTTCGGAATGCTGCCGTATAAGTGTTTGATTTTTATATTAATTCAAAGCCCTTATTATAGTATACACTACTCCCACAAAAATAATCACTCACTTATCTCATGGAATACGGAAAATATCTTTAATTAAAATGTTTGCTCAGGGTTGTCACTTTCGCCGAAAACAAATGCCGACAAATTCTTAGAAATCTAAATTTTAATTTAACTCGGATTAACTATTCTACAACGTTACCACAGTTACCGCACACAAAGTATCAGTAAGTACAAGAAAAGTATCACACAAAATAAAAGTCGAATCATCAAAGTTCGCAAAACCGATCACTTACGAATTACGTACGACTCGAATATCAAATGTTTATAAGTTAATTTGTTGGGTTCTCCTTGTCTTACCGACACTCATTTCATAGAACGATCACTTCACCGAATTTAATTTCATGGAAAGCTGATTTCTGCTGAGACCTTATTGTGTTCTGGTGATTCCAAGCATTACGTAGGTTAGGTTAGACTTCTAACCACAAAAAAAAAATAACTCCTGCCTAATAAAATGCCTGTCGACGAAATAAAAATTCGGCGAGGTAAAACATTCTATGAAATTTATATCGGTAAGTAATTCAAGGGTAAATCAAAATTGTTACTAACACTATCATGGGCTATGCATATGCATGATCATTACGCAGACGCTATAAATTGTGCTATTGGGATAAACTGTGCCTAAGCAAGTAATGATCATTTTCAATCGCATGTCAGTTCTCCTAGTATGCTTTCGGACACTCCCGGAGAGTGAGAAGTGCCGGCTATGGCGCTATCCATAAGTAGCATCATCCGTTGCCACTCGCTGACCAACATGAGGGTTGGCGCCCTCATGCCCCCCTTGCAGTAAGTCGTCCGGTCGGAGCCCGGAAGGACTCCCCCCCCAGGTTGGATCAACTCCTGCTGAGGCAAAGTGGCTCCATGGGTCTGTAACGGCCCCATGGGGCCTCACCCCCGTTCCTCAAGATCACATGTGTTTGCGCAGGGTTTCAACAAGAGCCTAACTAGGGTGGACCGCTTCCTGCACAACAGGTGTTCCTTCATTGGAAATTTATATTTCACTACCTCAATTTCGTCCTCGTCGTCTTCAAGATCTAAATATTTTGTTAAATTACTGTAACAACATACAGTTTCAAGTAAACATAAGAACTGAAAAGGGAATTAAATAAAAATAACGAAATAATTTTGTGACAGCCCTGATGGCCGATTTTTTTTTATATTAAATAATTTTCGTATTCCATGAGATAAGTAAGTGACTATTTTTGTGGGAGTAGTGTGTAGTAAGGGCTTTGAATTCATATAAAAACCAGACACTTATACGGCAGCATTCCGAAGGAAAAAAATTAAATAGCAAATTTAGAAAAATATCAATAAATCAACCTTCTGAAGTACTACACAGTTACAAAAACATGCACGTGAATGCGTTTTTGTAGCCCTATCAAATGATATTAAAGAAACTTCTGTATCTATAATACATTTGGAACTAGATTTTTTTAAGATTTTTCGGCCAAAAAATTAAGGTTATTTTAAATATTAATTTCTCTTAAACTAAACATAATTGGCACTCAGGAATTTTAGTCTTGCATTTCTAATCAAAGAAGCCGTTCGCTGGGGTGTGGATCGATGGATGTCAAATTTTGGGGTCTCATAACACACTGTGCATGGGTAAAACTGACCTGTCCGTGTGGTGGTGCGTGGTGAAGGTGTCGGAGTCGCACAGACTCTGGTAGATGCAGGCGGAGAGCGCCACGGCCAGCACGCGCAGCGTGTGCAGTAGCCGAGTGAATGATCCGCCGGGGATGCCCATCTCGCCCAGCGTGCCCAGCATGTCTTGCGCCACCGACTGTACAACATTACTTTGTTAGAGCGGATATTGAACCACCAGTTGCGGACGAGTTTCATACGTTTCGTATAGCATCTCATCATCGCGCTCTCACACTGCGACAGCCACCGGCTTCTAACGTTACTATTCATTCTACTATTTGAATAACAAATATTATAAAGAGGTTAAGTTTGTGAGCTTTGTAAGTTTGCGAGTTTGCATGCAGGGGTAATGAACGATGTAATAAATTCTAGGCAGTGGCCGCAACTGGTGGCTGGTGGAGCGGCTTGACTGGCGCAATATGCAGCCACCCTTAGTATATTAAAGAAATGGACTCTATGCCAAGAAACAACACAGCTTCTGCTCACTCAGTAAGCGCAAAAGAATGATCAAGGGCGACAATTAATTGCCCAATGAATCTCGTGATTACTTTTCGCAACAAGTCTGCGTAACTAATAAAAGGGAACTCGTACTTGAACCGGGCACCGGTTCCGATAGCTCAGCTTGTTTAATTTGAAATGTACGGCTCCCAGAATAGAAGCAGCTAACAACGGCATTACTGTGCAGGGCGCGGCAACGGTGACAATAGCTGTATATGTTGCTTATCTTGTCTTAGTTCTGGCAGCAGCAGTACTTTATACGGACGGAGGCCAACTGTATAACAGCAGTGATCAGAGAGATCTGAGAAATGAGCAGCTACTAACCTGCAGATGCCTAACGGGGTCAGCGACCACAGTATTATTGGTGGCCACGGCGGCAGCCAGCAGAGGCAGCGTAGTAGGAAACGGTAGCGGTGACAGCAGCTGCTGATGTTGCTTCTCTTGTCCCAGTTCTTGAAGGAGCAGTACTAGCTCCATGCGAACAGAGGCGAGGCCGCCGCCACCCGCGCCTTGAAGCGAGCAGTAGGACAGCAGGGTTCGGAGGAGAGTTTCGTTCGCTGAAATAATAATCAAGTTTAACAAACGGTAATGCAAACCACCGTTTTCTGATTTCGCAGAATATGAAAACCAGTACAATTGTGTACGTTAAATATTTTCCTTCGGAGATTTAGTTAATTTTCACGCTTATTCAAGGACCGGGCAGAGTCAATTTTGCCTCCCTTAAAATATAGTGCATGTATGGAATTAGACCTTCAGCTCATAACTCCTTTTGTGTTCTCCTTGTCAACCTAAAACGGAGAGCTAGAGAGGAGAGGTACGCTAATGAGCTCGCCACCAGACACGCAGCCCTGCGTCAGCTCTGCGACTTCACGCTGCAGCTAGTTGCGGATGTCATAAAAGCGAGCCTTACTACAGATACATTTGGGCCCCTTCTTCCTCCTAACCACCCTCTGAACTTTGGCCTCAAAGTCCGCCTTCTTTCGTATCAGAATCTAATGTAACGTCAGCCGGTCCGGCAAGGTCGGTGGGTCCGCGTCCGCAAAGATCAGCTCGCCGCCGCCAACCGCACCACTTTCCGATAGCCGCAGAGGCGACGACTTCGTGCCAGGGGCGGTTCACTCTGTGATTCCGTCGCGCCGCTACAAGTACATGCCGGCCGGCCGCCAAATTGGCGGCCCATTAGTAGTTACTGCGCGTTGGTACGGGACGCTTGCACGGGTCGCAGCACGTTGCATGCGATAGAAAGGGATGGCCACATTTAGGCACGTTTGGCGTACCTAAACAAGGAATTTGTTAACAGAGAACCTTCTGTACGTGGTACTATTACTTATTCTGTGCTCGTGCTAGCCAGTTGTAGATATCATAAAAGCGACGGCCTGCTAAATACATTTGAGCCACTTTTTCCTCCTAACAACCCTCTGCACTTTGGCTTTAAAGTCCGCCTTCTCCCGTATCAGAAGCTAATGCAACGTCAGCCGGTCGGACAAGGGTGGTGGGTCCGCGTCAATACAGATCAGCTCGCCGCCGCCAACCGTTCTGTAGCTAGTGTCATAAAAGCGAGCCTGACTATAGTTACCTTTGAGTCACTTCTTCCTCCTAACCGCCCTCTGAACTTTGGCCTCAAAGTCCGCCTTCTCCCGTATCAGAAGCTAATGCAACGTCAGCCGGTCGGGCAAGGGTGGTGGGTCCGCGTCAATACAGATCAGCTCGCCGCCGCCAACCGTTCTGTAGCTAGTGTCATAAAAGCGAGCCTGACTATAGTTACCTTTGAGCCACTTCTTCCTCCTAACCGCCCTCTGAACTTTGGCCTCAAAGTCCGCCTTCTCCCGTATGAGCAGCTGATGCAACGTCGGTCGGTCGGGCAAGGGCGGTGGGTCCGCGTCCGCACAGATGAGCTCGCCGCCGCCAACCGTTCTGTAGCTAGTGTCATAAAAGCGAGCCTGACTATAGTTACCTTTGAGCCACTTCTTCCTCCTAACCGCCCTCTGAACTTTGGCCTCAAAGTCCGCCTTCTCCCGTATGAGCAGCTGATGCAACGTCGGTCGGTCGGGCAAGGGCGGTGGGTCCGCGTCCGCACAGATGAGCTCGCCGCCGCCAACCGTTCTGTAGCTAGTGTCATAAAAGCGAGCCTGACTATAGTTACCTTTGAGCCACTTCTTCCTCCTAACCGCCCTCTGAACTTTGGCCTCAAAGTCCGCCTTCTCCCGTATGAGCAGCTGATGCAACGTCGGTCGGTCGGGCAAGGGCGGTGGGTCCGCGTCCGCACAGATGAGCTCGCCGCCGCCAACCGTTCTGTAGCTAGTGTCATAAAAGCGAGCCTGACTATAGTTACCTTTGAGCCACTTCTTCCTCCTAACCGCCCTCTGAACTTTGGCCTCAAAGTCCGCCTTCTCCCGTATGAGCAGCTGATGCAACGTCGGTCGGTCGGGCAAGGGCGGTGGGTCCGCGTCCGCACAGATGAGCTCGCCGCCGCCAACCGTTCTGTAGCTAGTGTCATAAAAGCGAGCCTGACTATAGTTACCTTTGAGCCACTTCTTCCTCCTAACCGCCCTCTGAACTTTGGCCTCAAAGTCCGCCTTCTCCCGTATGAGCAGCTGATGCAACGTCGGTCGGTCGGGCAAGGGCGGTGGGTCCGCGTCCGCACAGATGAGCTCGCCGCCGCCAACCGTTCTGTAGCTAGTGTCATAAAAGCGAGCCTGACTATAGTTACCTTTGAGCCACTTCTTCCTCCTAACCGCCCTCTGAACTTTGGCCTCAAAGTCCGCCTTCTCCCGTATGAGCAGCTGATGCAACGTCGGTCGGTCGGGCAAGGGCGGTGGGTCCGCGTCCGCACAGATGAGCTCGCCGCCGCCAACCGTTCTGTAGCTAGTGTCATAAAAGCGAGCCTGACTATAGTTACCTTTGAGCCACTTCTTCCTCCTAACCGCCCTCTGAACTTTGGCCTCAAAGTCCGCCTTCTCCCGTATGAGCAGCTGATGCAACGTCGGTCGGTCGGGCAAGGGCGGTGGGTCCGCGTCCGCACAGATGAGCTCGCCGCCGCCGGCCGCGCTGCTGGCTGATGCGTAGCCACAGAGGCGACGCAGTGCTTCCACTTCGCGCTCCAGCCAGATGTAGAGTTGGTAGCGGAGGTGACCGCCTGAGGAACAACGGGATTTTGAACTAGTCATGTTCAACGGTAAAAAGATTGCCTCACATTAAAAATGCTATGGGAATAATAGCTATCCTTATACTATAGGTCAGTACTAGGTGCAAGCGTTCGTAGGAGGCGTGCCCAGCACAAAAAATAAATAAAGTAACGAAGAAACTCTCCCCCCAAATATTCACGTACCTATATGACGAGACTTGTTTAACTTACCCTTAGAAATATTTTTCGATCGATACACAAAAGCAAAAACCCCACTGGCACACCTTCAAAATGAAGTAATAAAGCAGGTAGTGGAATATAATGTCCTGTAACTTCCAACAGTCTTATTCTCATTGTATGCTTTCTGAATCTTGTCTGACATCACTTACCATCGACTTCAAACCCGGTAGCGAGTGTACTCAGCTCCTCCATCAATATCTTAAGACATGCCGTGAACTTGAGCTGCTGAGCCATAATGTCGACCGACGGCGCCTCATCCTCCTTGTTCTTCTCGTCCGGTATTTCGTTCACTAGAGGCTCTTCTGTCTTGTTTATCTTCATCTCTAACGGAGGCGTGGAGGCGCCTGACGCCCCGGAACTAGTCAACGAGAAACACCCATTAAACATTCGGGAGCGATTGTCATAATCAGGGAGCGAAACTTTAGTGCCGGTGACGTCATTATGATGCAAAGTCGGATATAGGATTTTTTTCTATAACAACATTGCAACACCTCAATGATTCTTAATAATGTAATATTGGTAATATAATTATTATTGTTTATTTATAATTACGTTTGGTATTTATACAAAAAATTATGTAAATATTAAAAAACGATACGAATACCATTTTTTATTGGGTAATGTAATTCTAACAAAAAAAATGCATAGACACCCTATACTCACTGTATGTATATGGTTTCGCTTGAGCGAAGTCGGGAACTCCATAGGCCCTATGGAGTTCCCGACTTCGCTCAAGCGAAACAATAATACTTCGGTTATGTTTACAATTTACAAATAAAAAAAAATTAAACAAAAATTGGGTGTTGTTTCCAACAATCCTGTTTTTAACATGACAAAGTTTTTAAACTTGGTCAGTACGTATAAAAACACTCAACTCAAGCTTCAATATCAGTAAACTAAAGAGGCCAATAAGTAATTTGATTAGGTATCTATAATCTAGATAAAAACACTCTGTATGTAGCTTGACGTCATACGTCTGTCATCTGTACCATAGTTTCGCTTCCTGGCCCCGTAGCATGGATGGCGTTATCACGCGATAAGTGATAGGATAAGCGCGTCGTCTCGTTCTATCGAACGGTGTCAGCCAGGGACGGATGCTCTATCGTGTCACTTATCGCGTGATAAGGCCATCCATGCTACGGGGCCTGGTCATAATGTTCTAATGAAATTGGCCGTGAAGTTCATCATATACATAGTACAGGCAATAGGCATGAATCAAGTTTTGACTCATTGGCAATTTGAACAAACGTTAAATGAAAACTATCAAATTTTGAAACCCTGGTCTTCGGGAGGCAAGAAAGATTAGACTATTGTGTATTGATATTTGGTCTATTGTTAACGCAGATAGACTCTGAGCAGGTGGATCTTAGTACAGCCCAGTACAAAAATATGTATCGATATTCTGTATATATAAATATGTACGAAAACTTAATCCGATGACATAAGAGCGATGGGACATATTTATGAGTAAGTTGTATGCACCCATATTTTTACACTCGACTGTACGTCCGTCCTTCGTGTGCCTTTACATCTGGCCCTTTTATATGTAGGTGACGCTCATGAAAGAACACTACCTATGTAATAGACGTTAAAGGCATGACTTGGGTAGAGTTCTGCCATCGGATTTTAGATAGAGAACATAAGTTAAGAGCGGCATATGCAAATTTGCCTGTATTTATCGACCTAGATCTCAACATCTATAGCGATTACATATCTGTCCTTACAGTATATGAATCTTAAACTGTTTTTCTTCAGTCTGTTAAGACCAATGCCTAGCTGAACAACTTTTCAAATATCAAATTTTTGACGCAATGTTTCTGTCGCGCTGTTGTGGGCGGCGGGGGCTGTCTATGTGTGAGCGCACGCACACAGGCGCGAGACGCGAGCACTCTCTCGCTGCGCGCCGTTCTGTTGACATCGCCCGCGAGCCGGACGGAATTTATTTAGTTCATTCCTGCGCGCCTCAAGCCTCTGGGTTGTTATTCGGAACACGCTAATGCACCTCACCTCACCCGTCAAGCCTAACGAAACTAGACCTCTGCCTACGTTTAATTACTAAGAACCGCGGCGTCAAGATTTATTTGTGGGTGAACGGTGAGCTGAGGTTAAAACAAGTAACAGAATAGCGGACCTGCTGTATTTGTTTTTGGTGTTATTGCGAATTATACTTACTGACCCAGCTTACGTCTAATGGACTCGATATCCCGCTAACTTTTGTGAGTCAGCTTTCGTTTACTGGACTTTTTATGTAATGGTAGTCTGGTACCCACGTACAGGTTAGAAAAAATATTTCCCACAGGCAACGCAAAATTAAACTCTGTTATCCGTGTCGTAAACACTTTCACAAGTACAAAGATAAACCTAACGTTAGGTACATGTAGGTAAAACCTCTCTTATTATAGTGGAAGCAACTATACGCTCAAAATTTGCCAAAAATACTGTAGTTCTGAAACATATTGGGATGTCGACGTGTAGGACAGAGTATTAAAAAATATATATTCACGCATCCCCCGGGGGGAGCTTAACCTCCTCTCACCCCCAAAAGTGTCCCGAAACATGGATTTTTATCATTAAAAAGAAAACCGTTAACAATACACGAAAAATCACAAAAAGTGTCCATGACCGAAATGATCCTTGATAAATTAATCATCAACTCATAAATACCAAAGCAATATCTCTTATGATTGTCACGCATTCTGCCACAAAAAGTAAAATTTATCATGATTTCTAGGTTTTTTAAAAAAAAAATATAAGTGTAATTTTCTCAAAAATATGAATATTTATTGCCAAGGTATGAATGACAAAAGTAAAGGATAGAATTTTCTCTTTAAAATTAGATATAAGGTAACGGGCCACAAGTTCGTGCTAGTACGTGATTTCGTTAGTTTTGTTTCTGACGCATATAATAAGCAATTCAAATATGTTTTATTTAAAATATACATTTGTAAAAATTCTCTATATCATTTAATCTTTCCAAAAAATCTAATTGTAACATTTTGACGACTATACTAATAGAAATATAACGCTGAAAACTCTCAGTCGGCTGAGAACAGCTGTGCGGTATGCGCGAACTTGTTGTAGACGTAAGGTGCTCGCTCCGACTTCTTAAGGGAATTGAAAGGCAAACGGAAGTCCATTTGAAAAAAATGTTTGAACAGTGCTTTGTGGAGTTCCTTAACAATTGATTTAATAAGAAATAATTGTATATTTAGGTATAGGAGTCCCTTAAAATCGCAATAAATGGACTCACGAACTAGCGGTCATTATATTTTTCGTGTGGCCCCTATTTCGTGTTACTACCGAATCAAGGACTTTCTAGATACATCCTTGTATCTTTTGTATGTAAATAATACTTGAGAAATTGTAAATGTAAATCTAAAAAACAGATAATGTATTTAATGTAGTGTTGTGGATAACGCTCATTTTGAGGCTTAAAGACTCGAACCCTAAAGACTCCCGAGGCTTAAAGACTCAAGTGACAAAAAGTCAATATTTTGCATTCATATGCGTAAAATAAACCAACACGGTTGTTCGGGCCGCGCGATTACCCGACCGTTTATTCTGTAAGCGGCTCCGTGAACGCGCCTCTTTGCTTTTGACAGTGACACTTGACTTGTCATAAATTTTCACACGTAACACGTCAGAGTTCGGTGGAACAACGTGCTTTTTTTTGGGTTGTAATCGCTCGTTTTGTGGACAAGGTCCGAGTGTTTTGTTGGGATATTTGGTGAAGTGTTTCGAGACTCGTGTTGGTGGCCTGAAGGCCCGAGTCGTTTAAGTGGAAAAAGAACATTTGGTGAAGAAAGGTGCCGGGGGATTTGGCGCCTGGGATTGGAGCCGCGGCTTGTTGGCAACAGCCCGCGGAGCCCCATCAGCGACCACAACAGACTTGTAACTTGACATGATGACCTTTGACGGCTAACTAGACAGACTCTACCATATCGTGTCGCCGGTGGTCATGTAAGTTGATACCATATGACCCGCGTATCGCGTGGCGGTTTGGCTCGCTCACACTAGGAGCGGAGTGGAACAATTTTTGGTACGCAGAGCGTGGTTTACCACAAAAGAAAAAAAAACGCGAATTTTGATCGTTTTTTTTTTTTTTTTGGTAAAAAGGGTATTTTGAAGTTACATTTGTTCAAATCAGTAACTAGCTTACAATTATTGAAAACCGCTATTTGGTGGCACTGCAAGCGTTTTGTACAGTATATCTCGAGAAGTTATTGTCCTTGTAGTGAAAATTATAAAGATTACAGCCTCCGGGAAGGAGTTTTCTTAATGTTTGGTACAATTCAATTTGAAATGTAATTGAAGGCTAATCTAAGCCACATATCTGATTGATTGTCATTGGAAAGGCCATTCATAGTTTGTTGTTTGGTAATAAGGCATTTGTTTTGTTCAAGCTGCTATAAGCAGCATTTTGCTAAATATATATTTGTAAGCTTAATTGTTGTAAGAATTATGTAACTAGCCAATTATAGATTATAGATTTGAGCTGCCACTGCGTTTTGAGAATCTATATTGGTTGTTATTGTAAGGCATTTCTGTAATTGAGTTGATATTTGGTTTTGATTCACTAGGGTGACCAAGAGATTGGAATTTCCACATTAATTAAATTAATTTTAATTTTCTTTGGTATTGTTTGGAAAATAATTTAAAATGGGATCTACACCTATGTCTAAGATCCGGTCTGCACTGCGTTGGTTTTCATCTGCAGCAGCTTTGGTGGACAGAAATGACCGGAAAGAGGCTTTGTTGGCCCGGTACGAGGAGGTACCGGACCGTCTCAAAGATGTGGAGTTCCAGGTTGAACTCTACCTAGCGGAGCCCAGCCGGACGAGCCCGGAGGCCGAGCAGGTGGAGCGGGACTTCGAGCAATGTATGGATTTTGGCGACAGGATTGTCGAGAGGGCTTCTGAGATACTGCGGGTTCGGAATGGTGCGGCCCAGGATGATGTGAAACACGCAGTTATCAATAACCCGGGGTTGGCAGCGCGCTTGCCAGCCATACAGATGCCGGTCTTCCGAGGAGACCTGGACGAGTGGACCAGTTTCATCGACCTCTTTGATAGTTTGGTGCATGCCCGGATGGACCTGCCAGCGGCGTTGAAGTTGGCGCAGCTGATGTCTGCTCTCGTTGGGGAGCCGCGCGACTTGATCGCGCATTTGTCGGTCACCGACGACAATTATGAAATCGCGCGCACGTTGCTGAAGGACCGATACCAGAACGTGCGGCGACTTGCGGATACTCTTATGACTAAGATCTGGAATATCCCTCGGATCGCTCAGGCTTCAGACATCCGGCTGAAAATGCTGAATCCTGTTTTGACAGCGACCAAGGGTTTAGAGAACCTTGGTTTGCCGGTGGACCAGTGGTCCTACATATTGTTGAATTTTTTGTTGAACCGGCTGCCGGCTGATGTAAGGGCCAGGTTTGAGCACCGGTATGGTGGTGAAAGTGCTCAGCATCTGCCGACCTTCACCAATCTTATCGACCAATTGGAACTTGAGTGTCGACGGGCCGACACCTCGGATTTACCTCCACCCCCGAGGCCTCCTGGGGCCCAGCGGGCCCAGAGGGAGAGTTGCACCTCAAAGGGGAGGGTGGGGCAAATCGGCCCCACAACCAGCGGGTCCTCACCAATATAATATAAGTGCATTGGACCCTGAAGTCTGCCTATGCTGCAAGAACCCTGGCCATCGGGTGCCAGCGTGTCCGAAGTTTCTTGCGCAGCGGGTTGTGGGACGCCGCAACATTGCTAAGCAGCGGCAATGGTGCTTTGTTTGCTTGGGCCCACATTTTGTGCGAGATTGTGCCCACCCGCAGGCGTGCAGGTCCTGTGGTGGGAAGCACCACCCCATTTTGTGCATGAACCGCAGTGGGGGTACACCCCCCCCTGCGCAGGGGTCATGCTCCCCTGTTCGGAGTCAGCAGCGGGCTGACCAGGGGCCCATGGCTGAGGAGGAGTGGGGACGTCGGGTAACACCCTCTTCCCCTCCCCTCCAAAACTACGCGACTACTTCGCACGCACCCGTGCCCCAACGGGGGGCCCTTACGGGCGGGTGCCCGCAAACGCCGCCACCCCGACAGGCGCCACGGATGTCGCCGCCGCTTGTGGAGCGACCCCGCTTGGCGTCGGGACCTCCGGTGTACGGCCGGAGTAGGACATACCAGGGGCCGCAGGCGGCACGCATGGCGCGACGGCAGTACCAGCCGGAGTGGGACCCGCTCGAGCGGTACGAGCGGCCCTCCCATGCGGAACAGGACACAACGCGTTATCCCTGCTAGGGATACGCCGCCCACGCACCAGCAACCGCCACGCCCTCGGAGACCGTGTTATTGCCCACGGCTTCGGTTTGTGTTTGGGGCCCTGGCGGAGGATCAGCCTGCGTGCGCTCTCTTCTTGACACGGGAGCGCAAGGCTGCATGGTATCCAGCAGGTTGGTGCGACAGTTGGGATTGGTTGTGAAACCCCACCCGGAAAGTATACGTGGGGTAGGCAATGTGACAGTGTCAAACCTGGTAGGGCAGACCTTACTCACCTTTGGACCGGATCCCACTTCACGCGCGAGGATTACTGCTCCCGCGTTAGTATTGGATGAAGTGGTGGGGAGACTCCCCCAGGTGAAGCTGCCTCCAGAGGTTCGGAGTTTGACAGCTGGATTAGTTCTGGCGGATGTTGGATTTGACAGACCTGGTCCGATTGACGTGTTGCTGGGTGCAGACGTTCTTGGGCGGGTGCTGTTGAGCGGCAACCGTACCTTACAGCCTGGCGGACTGGTTACACTGGAAACGGTGTTTGGCCATGCTGTAATGGGTTTGGTGTTAGCGGCTCCACCGCCTCCTACTGCGGAGGGCTGTCTGGTTGGAACTGCTCTTTCAGAAGCCGTGCAACGGTTCTGGGAGATTGAGGAACCACCTACCGCGTCGCGTATGAGCCCCGAGCAGGAAGAGTGCGAACGGTTTTACCAGAATAATACTGGGCGCCTCTGCTCTGGTCGGTTCATAACACGACTTCCTCTGCTCATCCACCGACCTCCTCTCGGAGCGTCACGTGAGATGGCTGAGAAGCGGCTGGTTTCGATGGAACGCCGAATGAGAAGAGATGCGCTCTTCCGGCAGAAGTATGTGGACTTCATGAGGGAGTACGAGGGTTTGGGACACATGTCGGTGGCTCGGATGGATTGGAGAACAGTGGAGCACTGCTTCCTGCCGCATCACGCGGTCCTAAAATCCCCGGAGTCCAAGATTCGCGTGGTCTTTGATGGGTCCGCGGCCACCTCGACTTGGGTGTCATTGAACCAGTGTTTGCATGCAGGTCCTAAGCTGCACAAGGATATCACGGATATCCTCACAAATTTTAGGAAACATCAGGTGGTGTTCGTCGCCGACATCCGGATGATGTTTCGGCAGACAGTGATCCATCCTGATGATCGTCGGTATCAGCTGATCTTGTGGCGCGAGAGCCCTGATGAACCGATGTTGGTGTACGAGTTGAATACGAATACATACGGCTTGAAGAGCAGTCCGTACATTTCAATTCGAACTTTGTTGGAATTGGCGACTCGAGAGAGACTGAGGTTCCCTCGAGTGTCCGCCATTTTGGAACGGGACTTGTTTGTCGATGACGTGTGCACCGGGGCAAACAGTGTCGAAGAGGCTTTGGTTTTGCGGGATGAGCTGGTTGAGCTCTTGCGGACGGGTGGATATGAGTTGCGCAAATGGATGTCTAACTCACCGGCCGTGGTGGCCGGCCTCCCCAAGGATCACCAGCAGGATCCGCACCTCTTCGAAAATGTCGAGAGCCCGCACATGTTATCAGTCCTAGGCGTGCAGTATCGACCAGTCCAAGATGTGTTCACCTATCGGGTGGAACTGGATTCCCCGAGGGTCTGGACGAAGCGGCTTGTGCTGTCCACGGTGGCCAGGACGTACGATCCGAATGGATGGATCGCGCCGGTCATCTTCACGGCGAAGGCATTTATGCAGCGCCTGTGGATGGTCCAACTAGGTTGGGATGATCCGCTATCCGGAAATTTGTTAAGCGATTGGGAGGTTTTCTTCTCCACGCTCCCGGAGATAAATCAGGTCGAACTGCCGCGTAAGCTGTTGCCGGCAGGGAAATGCCGAGTAACCCTACACGGGTTTTGCGACGCCTCCGAGCGAGGGTATGCAGCTGCCGTCTACTTGAGGACGGTCAGCTCCGCCGGATCGGTCGATTTGCACTTGGTAATGGCGAAGAGCAAGGTGGCTCCCCTTCGCACGCGTTTGACCATCCCAAAATCGGAATTATCAGGAGCGGCTCTTCTTGTACGCCTACTGAACCACGTGGCCTCTACCTTGAAGGACACCGTGAACCTTGAGGAGAGTGTCTACGCATGGACTGATAGCCAAATTGTATTGTGTTGGCTGAAGTCGTCAGTCCATACTTTGGAGGTCTTTGTGGCCAACCGGGTCTCGCAGATCCAGAACTCTGAGACTGCTTTGGTTTGGAGACACGTGCCAGGTGAACTGAACCCAGCGGACGTGGCGTCCAGGGGTTGCACGGCACCTGAGCTTGTTGCCCACTCACTGTGGTGGAGACCAGATTGGTTGTTGGAACCGGAGACACTCTGGCCTGCCAGTGGTGTGATTGGGACCCCATCCTCTGGCTTGAGTGTCCACCTTGTCGAGACCGCTCCAGTGTCAGACACTGCTTGGTTGCTAGAAAGGTATAGCTCTCTCGACAAGCTTGTTGGAGTGACCGCCTGGGTCAAGCGATTTATACACAATTGTCGCCACTGAAGAGCGGAATGCCGCCCTACATCATTGGATTAGGGTTGTGCAGGAAGAACACTTTGGGGACGTATTGAAGCCCCTGCGGCAGGGACGTCCTAAGCTACCGAAGGCGATAGCACGCCTCAACCCGTTCATTGACGAGTCGGGCACACTCCGGGTTGGAGGACGGCTCCGCAACGCTAGCTTGCCGTACTCGGTGCGCCACCCCATTTTGCTGCCTAAGAAGGGGCATCTGGTGGAATTGTTGGTGATTGACCGCCACATAAAGAACTCGCATGCCAGCTGCAATGCACTCTTGGGCATTTTGCAGCGAGACTTTTGGATATTGAACAGCCGACGGGTTATTCGGAGCATCGTGTTTCGGTGCTTGCCTTGCTTT
Source organism: Epinotia brunnichana (assembly GCA_963854355.1). Classification (NCBI taxonomy): domain Eukaryota; kingdom Metazoa; phylum Arthropoda; class Insecta; order Lepidoptera; family Tortricidae; genus Epinotia; species Epinotia brunnichana. Next base: position 11,260,887 of record OY977951.1, read on the forward strand.
CGGCTCAAGGCAGCCACGATGCAGCCCCAGATGGGGGACCTTCCTCCTGATCGGGTCAACGAGGCTAGGACCTTCTCTAGGGTTGGGACCGATTTTGCCGGACCTTTTTTAGTGAAAACGTCGCGACTTCGAAATGCGAAGGTTGTAAAAGCGTATTTGTGCGTTTTCGTATGCCTGTCGACCAAGGCTGCTCATCTTGAACTCGTAGGTGCTCTTACGACGGAGGCTTTTATTGCGGCCTTGGATAGATTTGTATCCCGTAGGGGACTCCCATCTCTGATCCGGTCAGATTGTGGAACCGACCAAGGGTGCCGACCGTTATTTACAAGATGTTGTAAAATTTTTATTTGAAAATAAGATTGATATTGGAACAGACCTCTCCCGTCGGGGTATCACCTGGACGTTTGATCCGCCAGGCTGCCCCCACTGGGGTGGAATCTGGGAGGCTTGCGTGAAGCAAGCAAAAGCCCATATGTATCGGGTAGTAGGTCAAACTGTATTGACTTTTGAGGAGCTCGCGACGTTGTTTTGTAGAATTGAGGCCGTCCTCAATTCCCGTCCGTTGTGTCCGCTCAGGTCCGACCCAAATGACCTGGAAGCGCTCTCTCCAGGCCATTTCTTGATTGGTCAGCCACTTGCAGCGTTGCCGGAGGACCCCCTCCGGGACGTACCCTCCGGTCGTTTGTCGCGCTACCAGATGCTGCAACAAATGGCTCAGAACTTTTGGACCAGATGGTCATTAGAGTATTTGCATGTTTTGCAGCAGCGCCTCAAGTGGACTGACAAAACCAGTCCCCCCAGAGTTGGAGACCTTGTGCTAGTTAAGGATGCTAACCTTCCGCCACTGCGATGGCGCCGGGGGCGCATTGTTAATTTGTTTCCCGGGAAAGACGGGACCCCTCGGTTTGCCGAGGTCATGGTTGGGGACTCGGTTCTGAAGCGAGCGGTAGCAACCCTATCGCGACTTCCCTTAGTATAGCGGACCGGCTTAGAGGCCGTTCCGAGGCGGGTGTTTGTTCGGGCCGCGCGATTACCCGACCGTTTATTCTGTAAGCGGCTCCGTGAACGCGCCTTTTTGCTTTTGACAGTGACACTTGACTTGTCATAAATTTTCACACGTAACACGTCAGAGTTCGGTGGAACAACGTGCTTTTTTTTGGGTTGTAATCGCTCGTTTTGTGGACAAGGTCCGAGTGTTTTGTTGGGATATTTGGTGAAGTGTTTCGAGACTCGTGTTGGTGGCCTGAAGGCCCGAGTCGTTTAAGTGGAAAAAGAACATTTGGTGAAGAAAGGTGCCGGGGGATTTGGCGCCTGGGATTGAAGCCGCGCCTTGTTGGCAACAGCCCGCGGAGCCCCATCAGCGACCACAACAGAGTTGTAACTTGACATGATGACCTTTGACGGCTAACTAGACAGACTCTACCATATCGTGTCGCCGGTGGTCATGTAAGTTGATACCATATGATCCGCGTATCGCGTGGCGGTTTGGCTCGCTCACACTAGGAGCGGAGTGGAACAACGGTTATTAAACAGCATCGAGTCTTTAAGCCTCGGGAGTCTTTAAGGCTCGAGTTTATAAGCCTCGAAATGAGCGTTATCCACAACACTAATTTAATGAGGTTTTCTATGAGCTAAATTCGGTATATGTTTTGTTCACTAGAATTCCCGTAAAACGAGGTTGAACGTGACCTACATTTACAATTTTAAGGTGAATTCGCATATTTACTTGCAGCATATTTTTTTTATTGCTCGATTTCTGTCCGGTATATTTATGTTTATATATTACATGTAGGATAGTTAATGGTTATTGAACATAATTTAAATGTGATTTCAATTATTAATTGCGGGAATATTCAAGAACTAGTAACACGAAACAAGGGACTACCACTTTTAATACTTTTTCCCAAGTTCGTGGCAGAGAAATCTACAGGGTGACTGGTAATTCGACCTATTCCTTGAAAGGGGTTATACTAGAGCTAATTTGCAACAATTTATGTCCAGTCAACCAGGGGTCGAAACTCACTGGTTTTCGAGATATTCGAGTTTTTAGTTTGTACGAAAAAAATTCTCCTTGCAGCCTTAAGCTGGTGATTGTGACAAAAGTACTTCCATTTGGATGGTAAAAAAACATTTTGGTCACAATCAGCACTTTAAGGCTGCAGGGCAATTTTTTTTAAACAAACTAAAAACTCGAAAAATTAAAAAAAAAATCGTGTTTTGACCCCTGGTTGACTGGACATAAATTGTTGCAAATTAGCTCTAGTATAACCCCTTGCAAGGAATAGGTCGAATTACCAGTCACCCTGTATAGTGGTAGGGTGGTATAGGTAAACACAGATCAATCCTAGTAGTAGATAAGGTATGGGAAATGTGTACCCTCGTCTGCTATTTGATATTCTTCTTGAAGAGGTAACATGTACTTCGATAAAATGGAATATTGTTGGGTATTAATTATTTTAGCGGGATTTTTTTTATTAAATGAAAGGTTACTATAAATAAAACAGTATAAGATTGTTCTTTAAAAAGTGTGACCCATACAACCTTGACCAGATATTTTTTCAGGTAAATCAATCTTATATAATCAATACATCTAACTAGGTAGATACATTTCACAATTATCAAAGACATTTTTTATTTTAAACCTTTAAAATCCCGGGACTTACTACTCCCGGAACTTTCTTTATTTTTAAGGGTTTATTAAACAGAAGAGCGTTTACAGATATGTGTCACTTCCCAAAGGTTGTATAGATATTTATCTCAAGTTAAACAGTTTTGGTTAATATAAATAGATAACCTATGTGTGACATACTTTCGAAAGGGTGACCCTGTACTATTGGATAAGTTGTTTAACCTTACATTTCATAAAAAAATCCTGGAAAAACAACAAAAATCACGGTATTTTAAATTTACCAGAGTTTTACCCAGGCCTTCTATTGAATTTTGTCAATATTCATGATATTACCTACCTCTTCGATAATCTTGTTCAATACCAAATAACAAATGAGGGTGTATATATGCATTATTAAAACGTATCTCCTACTATCAGGTACTCGAAAACTTTATGCCGAAACAGGGGCCACGAACTCACACACTTAGGAGCAGAGCCAAATTTTATCACGAAATGGGGTTCAAATAAGAGGTTTACAAATAAATTTATAAAAAATAGATAGTGAAACTAAAACTATATAATTCTTTCATTAAATAATAGCCAAGATATCAATATTCATCACACAAAAGATTTCAAAGCGATATCATGTTCAGTAAAGTCTTGAAAAAAATACGAATTCATAAGAGGCTTAACATGCCGAAACAGTGGACGTTTACCTTAGTTTATTTATTTATAAACTCCTGCGAATCATGTTGCTGCGCCATATTGAAAATTCATTGTCATCTGTTGGAGGCAGTCTTGATCGCAATGTATAAAAATAAGGAAAAATATTGTAGTTCTGAAACCTATTCGGATGCGAAGGGAGGCTATTTCGCTAAATGGCTGAATACATACCATTTTCAAAATAGCATAGAAACGTTAAATAAAGGAGTGTATAAATAAATTATACCTCATTATAAAGAAGCGGAAAGCGGTTAAGTAAGAAAGTCTTGAGAAAACTAACCTTTTAGCAAAAAAAATGCATAAATCATAAAACATGTAGACGTTTCGTGGCAGACTGCGCAAAAACCACAAGTGATAGCGCTTTGGTATGTATGAGACATTGATGATCTAGACTCGCGGCAGCGTGTCAAGCCAAGTTCAAGCAAAGGAACTGGCTAGCCAGCGCCGATTGTATCATTACACGAACCACTTGGTGCCACTTTTGACCCTTCTATAACTCAAAACCTCTTTAACGTAAACACATAATACTACGTGTGTTTAATTATATATACATAAGGACATCTTCTTCTTCTCTTACTTAAGAGCTAGGCTCTTGTCGGTGTAGCTCAAAGTAGGCCCTCCATCTACTCCGATCCCACGCAATCTCTTTGACCTCACGATATGACCCAACATCATCAAGGACATCTAGAAGCCCAAATTTCAAGAAGCTAGCTCAAACGGTTATAAAGATATGAAGGTCAAAAAGTCGTATATGTTAGCACTGACTGATTGACATATAGTACCTAAACCTAACCTACTTCCAGATGACCAAGAAGGATGAAATTTGGAATCCAGCTCGGTAATTGTGTGTAAGCGTAGGAAAAAATCTAAAAATAAAAAAAAGTTAAAAAATAGGAGGGGTACAAAAGCCATACAAAAAAAAAATTCACTGTAGAGTTGGAACCGTTACAAGCAGATATTTGAAACTATCCCAATATATATATTATTGTATTTGCTATATAACAGAAATATAAAAATAAAGTAAAAAAAAAACTGTCCAAGTCAAATCTAACCTACTTTAAGATCTCACGTTTTTAAATAACAGCAATTGTTATAGGTATCCAATAAAGCAAAGACATAGAGTTTAATACTTGTTTATAATGGTATTTTGTTCCTATAAATACATATTTGGATTTTGCATACAACTTGGCACTCATTTAGATCTCCATTCTTTTTGCGGCGAAGCCCACAGCCAAGCATAATTTTTGTATTGAACTTGGCTCTCCTTTTTTACATTTATGTTTTTGGTAAGATTAATTAATCAAGTATCATTTCGGTGTTAGACACTTGTTGTGTATCTTTTATGGTTTTTCTTAAAATTTGTAATGACCGCGTCTTGGGACACTTGTTTGGGTGAGGGGGGTGAAGGTATCCCCGGAGGGGTGCGGAGAGTGAATACAATTTAATAATCTGTCCCTCCCTACACATCCCAATAGGTTTCAGAACTACAATATTTTTCAACATTTTCCATACATTGCGATCTAGCTTGCCTGTATTATGTTATCATCATCATCATCCTGGCCGATTTCGACCACGGCGACTGGAAATATGGCTAATTGGAGCGTCGATCGTGAGCTCTTAGGTGACTGATCTTTGCAGAGAATGTGCGACCACATTCCCTACAGGTCATCGATAATTTTTCACCACTAGCGTATCGATAAAATATGTCAACGAATGTGGCCCATCACTATTCCTTCTGTGTACGTATATTTAGAAACTGCCTCCGCCTCCAATTCGTGCGATAAGGACAACTGCAGCTCGGACTAAAATTCACACCAAAAAAACACTGTTTCCTCCTCCAAAACGCAACCAATCATTATAAAATTTTGGAAACTGCAAGAAGAAGAAATAATCTATGCCGCTACGTTTTGATTTTTTGGATATTTGTTATCATATTTGTATACTGTGCCTTTTTTTGCAGCGAATTCAATAAAGCCGTTTTTGCGATTTTCGACGCGCTGTAAGATTCTTTAAAATAAACAAAAAAAGCAAAACGTAGCGGCATAGATATTGATAATATTGATCTTATTTGAAAAAAATCATTGCTCTAGGTTCAAAAACCAGGGAGGAAACAGTCGAGACCGTTTGTATGGGAAACTCGCAGATAGGCATTCCTCTTAAAAGTGAAAACACGATTAGCAATAACTTTCTCGATCCTTTCCTTTCAAACCTAACCCTTCTTTTGGATGTTTTTGGTTAGCTTTAAGACCCTCCCATCTTTAACAATGATTTTTGGTTTAATAGTTGTACATTTGTACAATGATAAGTTCTCAAATCTGGTAAAAGGATTTTCTTTATAAATGTACGCACAAAAAAATATAATTAAAAAACATTATATCCGCGCTTTTAGCACGCACTTCCATCTCGCTCACGCTTATGCTCAGTGAGAGGGAGAGAAGACCATGCAACGGCGCCCTCTTAAATACATATTATATATCCTGTGGTCTGATGAGCAAGTAAAATAAACAATTGTGTAATAGTTGACCTAATTCCCTTCCGTTACCTACCCTTCCGTGTTCATGGCTCGGCACGTTAGGTATTATGTTCTTATAGCTGTTAAGCATGTAGGTTATACATAAATACATACCCCTTATCATCTTCGTCATCCCAACTCAGTACGAGGTCATCGTCTTTAGGCTTGCTGACCGGCGCGCTCCAGTCCAGATCTACGGCTGGAGAGCCCCAGTCCATTTCAGTTGCTAGAGCTGGTGTCGGTTCTATGGGAAAGTGCATATTATAAGAAATATACGATTCTGATTACCGCCAAAAAGACCGCAACATTTTCTTACTGGCACTGGCAAACGACAATTACCGGGGGTTAATTTTATTTAACCTTTTTGCATTTATTTTATGAACGAATTTATATGCTGGCCCGACCGCGGGTTAATCCTACCCCTCCACGTACGAAAGGTTAAAGAGAAAGCATGCAAGCTGACAGGTTTGACATCACTAGCACTAGCGAAGACCAGCCTTGAAATATAAACTCTAAAGTGGGAGCGCTGAGCACAAATAATTTGTTTCATTTACTAAACAATTTAACTCTGTGTGTACAGTAGCTTTGTCCACCAATACTACAGCCGGGTTGGGGACTTCACATACACCTTTGAATTCTCAGATGTATGCAAGTTTTCTCACGATTTTTCACCCTTAACTTGGCAAAAAAAACATTTTCAAGCCTCGACAGCGCTGTGTAGAGAAAAAAATAACGTTCCTAAAATAAATGCAAAAAAGCGGCCAAGTGCGAGTCGGACTCGCACATGAAGGGTTCCGTTAAATAAATTGCTTTTTACGATTTATGACGTATTAAAAAAAAACTACTTACTAGATCTCGTTCAAACCAATTTTCGTTGAAAGTTTGCATGGTAATGTACATCATATTTTTTTTTTAGATTTATCATTCTCTTATTTTAGAAGTTACAGGGGGGGGGGGGGGACACACACATTTAACCACTTTGGAAGTGTCTCTCGCGCAAACTATTCAGTTTAGAAAAAAATGATGTTAGAAACCTCAATATAATTTTTGAAGACCTATCCATAGATACCCCACACGTATGAGTTAGATGAAAAAAAATTTTTTGAGTTTCAGTTCTTAGTATGAAGAACCCCAAAATTTATTGTGTTTTTTATATTTTCGTGTAAAAATCTTAATGCGGTTTACAGAATACATCTACTTACCAAGTTTCAACAGTATAGCTGCTTTGAGTATTAAGCCCACTGGAGATGTCATACACAGGCGACCCCCTCCGGCAAAGTACATTGGTCAACTGGTCAACCACGTTATATAAAACTACTTAAAGTCGCTTCGTCGCCATTTTGTATCCATCCGTGTCGCGTGACGTATCTCTCGAAAAATGGTGAATTGTGCAGTATTATTATGTAAAGGGCGATCAGACAGCTCAAATTCGCAACAAGTTCGCGTTTCTTATCATAGGTAAGTATTTTTACAAACTATTAAATGTGTATTGAAGTACAATCTCCATTTAAAGAAAATACCGTTTGCGATACGTAAACGACAGAAAATGTAAACATGATACAGTGGTAAGGGGTCGAATCTGTCTTTAGTGATGCGATAAAGGTAAGAAAAGCGACTCAATATTTGAATTAACCATTCATTCATTCAATCACTGCAGTTTGTTTAATAGTCAGTTTTTTTATTACATATTGAATTAAAGAGTAGGTATAGATGTTTGTTACATTTAAATCTTGTAAGATTTAAATGTAACAAACTTTACATTACAAGAAATTTAGTCTTAAAAAGAAAAGAATTGTTGGCAAAAAAAATATCTAGGTAAAAGGAATACATTTAGTGCGGGACTATGAGATTTAGAGGAATGAGAAGAAGAATAGGAAGATTTGGATGCGAAGACGGCTGTGCAATACCCACCATAGAACATTAGATTCCTCTTCTTTTTTTATGATATTATTATATATATATTGTATTATTTAACGTAATAAACTATTAGTCTCTCATGAATGTATGTGTTATTTATATACTATTATTTATATAATTTATTTAATATAATTATATGTCCTTTTAGATTTCCAAAAGATCCCTATATAAAGGAGAAATGGAAAACAATTTGTAATAACGAAAATTATTATTGGAAACCTACACGTACAAGTGTTATCTGTTCGGAGCACTTTACTTCGGAAAGCTACAAAAATGATACTAACAGAAAGACATTGATTGAAGGTGCAATACCTTATTTGCGACTATGTCCTTGTTTGGTGCAAAAGCATCTGACACTTTCCTACTCATAATTGTGTACGACCGAGCGTATTATGATATATGCCTTGTACTTGTAATTTATTTATTGCGCGATAAACGCAACCATCTGCTGGATAATTGAATTGCTTATGGAGGTTTCTCAGTAACAAATTTTAAGGCTCTTAATTCTCACTCATCAACACGATTAACCTATTGAACGCCAGCTGGCGAAGTGATCCATACCACGGACGCCACCGACGTCCACCAACGTCAAATGATGACCGTCTACAATAAAAACCACTCCTTTACCAGGTCATCAGTCCACCTTGTAGGAGGCCTACCAACGCCGCGCCTTCCGGTACGTGGTCGCCACTCGAGAACCTTTCCGCCCCAACGGCTATCAGTTCTACGTGCAATGTGCCCCGCTCACTGCCACTTTAGTTTAACGATTCGGAGGGCTATATCGGTTACCTTGGTTCTGCGGCGGATAGCCTCATTTCTGATGCGATCACGCAGAGAAACTCCCAACATAGCCCTCTCCATTGCTATTTGGGTGACTTTGAGCCTTCTTATAAGGCTTATTAGGCCGACCATGCTAACACTTTCCTCTTGTTCGATAAGAAAAGCAGGGGCACGTTCCGTTCTGCCAGATGGGGAAAGGAGTACAATCCCGATCTCGCATTCACCACGCGAGACGCTCATTTCCGACCGGTGGCAACCACAAGGACAGTCCTGAAAAGCTTCCCGCACAGCCAGCACAGACCGGTGCTTTTCGAAATCGGACTCAAAATTCCCATAGTCTCGTCATATCCCGCGCCTCGATGGAACTTCGCTAAGGCCAACTGGGAAATTTTCAGAAAGAAACTAGACGATTCTATTAGATGGATACCACCTTTTTCTAATAACTATGAACGGTTCAGGAAACTGATTATAGCCACTGCCAAAAAGTGTATCCCCAGAGGGTATCGTAAGAACTACATACCGGGTTGGAACGAAGTGACCGAAGGTAAATGGAAAGATTTCCAAAGAACGGGAGATCCCGACACCGCCCATGACTTGATTGAGTCACTTGATGATGCTAGGCGACAGAAATGGGAGGAAACTGTTCAGGGAATGAATTTCACACACTCCAGCAAGAAAGCATGGCACCTAGTCAGAAGACTCACCACGGGTACCACCACTACGAAAAACCAACCAAAAGTCCACCCAAACGCGATAGCAGATAGAGTAGTAAAGCTATCGAAGGCCCCAAGCCACAAACTACATACGCGCAGCGTAAAAAAGAAACTAACTGCTCTAAAAGCCAATGCTAGCCCAAATGTTAGATACTGTGGCCCCTTCTCTTTAGACGAAATATCCAAGGCTATCGATGACATCGCGACAGACAAGGCAAGTGGTGACGACGACATCTACCCTGAATTCCTGAAACATAGCGGCCCAAAAACCCGAGTATGGCTGACGAAGTTTTACTCAGCAATAATAGACACTGGCAGGATACCGTCGACTCTCAAGCGGTCCAAAGTGGTTGCAATGCTTAAACCAGATAAACCAGAGGATAAAGCAGATAGCTACAGGCCGATCTCTTTGCTCAGCGTTGTGTACAAACTTCTGGAACGGCTTGTCTACAACCGCATTCAGGATCCAATTAATGCTGTAATACCCCCAGAGCAAGCAGGTTTTAGACCAAATCGCAACTGCTGCGACCAGGTCCTGGCACTGACTACTCACATCGAGAACGGGTATAACAAAAACTTAAAGTCATCCACAGCATTCATCGACCTCACGGCAGCTTACGATACAGTGTGGAGGCAAGGCTTGCTCTATAAGCTACTTAAAGTCGTACCATGTATGAAGATATACAGGCTAATAGAGGACATGTTAACAAACAGAACATTCCAAGTCTTCCTCGGTGAATTCGCCAGTAATATAAGGGTGCTTAATAACGGACTCCCACAGGGCTCAGTCCTGGCTCCTATACTTTTTAATTTATATGTGCATGACATCCCCGATACTGTGTCACGGCAATTTGGCTACGCTGATGACCTCGCTATTGTCACCCAACACCGGAATATGGAAGCTACCGAGCCCATACTGGAGAAAGACCTAGCTAGTTTGGACGACTTTTTCTCCCGTTGGCGACTCTGCCCAAACCCTTCTAAGACCGAGGTATGCTGCTTCCACCTATGCAACAGGCTCGCACGTGAGACGCTGAGTGTTAGGTTCCGAGGCACAACCCTGCAACACAACAACTTCCCCAAGTACCTTGGCGTTACACTGGACAGAAGCTTAACTTACAGCCACCACATCCATAAGCTAAAACAGAAAATTAAGACCAGAAACAACATAGTCCAAAAACTCACCGGAACTACTTGGGGAGCCTCTGCGTCTTGCCTAAGAACTACGGCCTTGGCACTGGTCTATTCGACGGCTGAATACTGCGCTCCGGTATGGATGAACAGCGCCAGTGTTTCATCTGTGGATGTGCAGCTGAACGAAACCATGCGACTTATTACTGGTTGCCTTAAACCTACCCCTAAAAGCTGGCTTCCTGCTCTAAGCGCAATAGAACCTGCACATCTGCGTCGGAAAAAGTGCCTACTTCGAGAGGCAATTAAAAACAAACGCCATCCAGAGCTGCCTATCCACCAAGATCTCGCTGCCTACGGAGAAAAGAGGCTCAAGTCCCGTAACCCACCAGCTCTCGCTGCGATGGACCTGAACAGCCAGTGGGACCTACACGAAGCATGGATGTCCGAATGGAACGGGCAACAACAACCGGATGAACGCCTGTTTTCGCTCAACCCAAAGGCGCGTCCACCTGGTTTTGACCATCCACGCAGGGTGTGGTGCCAATTAAACCGCATAAGAACAGGCATTGGTAACTGCGCCCACCACTGGTATAAATGGGGCTGGTGCGACTCCTCTCGGTGTGTGTGTGGAAACCCCGATCAGACAGTCAACCACATGGTTCTGGAATGCCCATCAACAAAATTTTCAGGGCGGATGGAGGACCTCAAGAACCTTACTGAACTTGCTACAGAGTACTTGAAGAGGACTAATCTTAACCTTTGAATTAATCAATCTTATTATTATTATTTTCTTATATAGCTTTTATATGTAATCCAGTGACCAAAATGCCATACGATAAATAAATAAATAGGCCCATTGAAAGATGAACCTTAATATAATATAATTTCATATACATACTAAAATAGGTTCTTGCAAATACCTCTCAAATCTACATTTTTATCTTTACCTCGTTATCAGCCCTGGAAAACCGCGGGCGACAGTTCATTCCACAGTTTTATTGTGCGAGAGGGCCACAAGGGCACATAAATACACACAGACATACATAAATAAACATTTTTTTGGGTAGTATCTTCAATGTACAGAATCTTCACTTTTACAATTTTATAATAAATAGTATAAGATAATTCAGTTCATTCATCAAACTGATTTGACTCATTCTTCAGATCTGTCATTTGTGTCCCATCACTAACTTGTTCGTATGTATGCAGCACGGTTACGTGAAAAGTCTGTCTGTGTGCGTGTAATTTTTGATGTGTTTATTTTTTTTGTAGTGTGCGTTTATCTCAACAGCTAAATTTGTGTCTGTTGATTTATTCATCTTTTGGTGGTGTGCTGTACGTGTTTACTTCACCCCCCGCTAAAAGTGGCGAAAAATTTTGTTCGTAGAGTTTACGTTATGACATCTCCAGTGGGCTTAATACTCAAAGTATAGCTATTATAGTTTCGGAAAAAAGTGGCTGTGACATACGGACGGACAGACATACAGACAGACAGACAGACAGACATGACGAATCTATAAGGGTTCCGTTTTTTGCCATTTGGCTACGGAATCCTAAAAAGGTGACCAATAATTGTGTGTGTCTAGTGCCGCTGCACATTGAGCCACTAATGGCCGCCACAAACTGCGGATAAGTTTTTTCATAAATTTTGTACGAGTATAGCATCGGCGCACACGGAGCGTTTAGTCGCCACCTCCGAGCCTGGTTGTAATGTACTCTAAAAGATACACTGCCAAGTACGAGTATAGGGCTAAATGAGAAAACTCTTACTTGACCCCACCGCATCAGTCAGCTGCCCCGTATGTATCGTAGCCTCATCCACCGACGCGGCTGTAACTGGCGCCGGGCGCCTATCATCCCTGATCCGCGCCGGCAACTTGGACAACACTTCCAACGCTAGCGCCGAAAAGTTATCTTCCTAAGAGAGGGCGCTGAGCACGAATCATTCGAATTGCGCCTCTCCTTTTGCAACATCAGAAGTACTTGTAGCGCGAAGCAGCTTAACATTTTAACAAGCCCTCCTAACTTGGCAAAGAAACAATCGCGAGTTCAAGCCTCAATAGCGCTGCGTAGAGAAAAAAATGACGTTCCTAAAATAAACGCAAAAAGGAACACATACTTGTCTCCACCGCATCAGTCAGCTGCCCCGTATGTATCGTAGCATCATCCACCGAAGCGGATGCAACTGGCGCCGGGCGCCTGTCATCCCTGACCCGCGCCGGCAACTTGGACAACACTTCCAGCGCCAGCGCCGGACAGCCCGCCTTGAAGTGGCCGTGCGCGGTTTGGAAGTACAGGCGACGTTCTAGCCGGGTGATGCCTTCGTCGGACTCTTGTTGGAGGAGGGCTATTGTCGCTCCCTGTTGGATAACAAAAAGTTAAGAACTGCCATACATTAAGCAGCGTAAACGTTTAGAGTTTTTTCAACACACCTGCTCGTAAAGTAGGTCTTATTACAGCGTATTTACACTGATAATGCAGAATATTACCCATGCCGTGCCTTTTACATTACATTATCGCACTAGTGCCTTTTCATTACATTATCTTTTTAAATATTAGCAAAATATTGCAGAATATTACCCATGCCGTGACTTTTACATTACATTATCGCACTAGTGCCTTTTCATTACATATCTTTTAACATTTTAATTTTTTATTTATTTATTTTTTCCTCGCAAATGTGTTGAAAAACGTCGTATGAAACACGTGAGCATTGGTCATTACACTTCTCGTCTCCATTAAGCCTTCGCCTTCGGCTCAGGCTTAAAAACCGACTCCAGTGTAATGACCAACTTAGCACACTTGTATCATAATTTACTATTTCAACACAGTCCACATTATATTACTAGTAGATTGTTAACCAAGGGTTGAAAGTGACCCATTACACGCGAGATATTTCTGGCGCTCGAACGAAGTGAGAGCGCCAACAGTTCGAGGGTGGAATGGGTAATTTCACCCGAGTTAAACACTCTACTTTTCATTTCGACTGTGAGGAAAGTAAAATACTACACGTATATTTTATAAAACAGGCATATTAAGAGTAATCGGTTAAAATTTAAAATACACATGCAGCCAACTTTAGAAAAGTTTAAAAAATGTATCTGATCTAATAGTTTTAATGTTATTTTTTGTATTTGTATAATTCTATAAATAAATGTACAGAATTATATGTATAATATGAAATAAATAAATTATTCGATATTATATATACCTAAATAAAATAATTAAAACTATATCCAACCTCCAACCTCTTTGCACTGGTCACTTACCACGGCCTACTAGATTATAATCGAGTAGGCCGCGACGCAACTAATCTAGAGGGCCATGCCCATGCCGAAACGTGAAAAAATAAAGTGTCATGGCATTATGGCGGGCAGCCGAAACCGAAATTTACAGAAATAATTTTAAATGTTGATTTTATGTAATTAGGAACAAAAATACCAATTGTAAAATGATTTTATCAACATCGTCGTAATTAACCCGTCGCTTAATGTACCTATAGCTGAGTTTAGATATTTACATATATCTTTTATTTTAGTAATATGAAGTAACTCAATAATCCTCGACTCCGTGGCTGACCGTAACAATAAAAAAAAATTACTTTCCACCCTAGGGAAGAAAACGCAATTTTCCACCCGGCTATATGCCCATGAAAAGTCAACTTTCAGAACAGGAGAGATGAAAATTATATTCCGTGTTGTAGGTGCGGGCTGAAAAACAGCGCTGTATAGCCGACAGGCTAGCAGCAAACGCTGAGCCCCGAGCCTATTGTCGCATCATTTATTTTCTGCATTGTGTTGTTTTATATAAGTATCTACATCAGTGTTCGAGTTTGTGATGTGTTTTTTTTGTGTGTTTTTTGCGACAATAAATCTTTTTTTATTTATTTATTAGTAGCTTCTGTCACCTGTCTTCGTGGAATAAGATCTGTTTTTTTATCATGCACTAAATTGTAATAGGCAACTGGCGGAGCGCTTGTTTTTGTAAACTCCAAACCCCTTATTCATAGTTTGTGACAAATCACAAACATCAAAGTCACAGATAAAGACTAACAAAACTAAACGACATTTTAGGTAAAAAGCGCTTTCACATATTATTTTTATCGCGGGACTGAACTGCTGCACAGCGAATCCCTTCACATTACAGCAGCTGTAGCGCGGCTTAGTCGCTCGGCCATCGCTAGCGAAAACCGCGAATCACAGTATTTGCCACCGCTAGCTCGGAGCGCGGCTGTCGCGCTGCAGCTGCGCTATTTAAATATGTATGGATACGAGTCGCGCTACTGCAGCGAGACTTAGTAGCGCTACAGTCGCGCGACAAAAACTCCTACATGTGAAAGCGCTCAAAATCAGTTTGATGAACGTTTAGGCATTATTGACTAGTAGTGTAATACCTGAATGGGCAGGTTGTGCCGCTTGAGCCTCGGATGCGTGCGCAGGTACACGTAGAAGTTGAACACGCTGGGCACGGGCTCGTTGTCCCGCGCCACGTGCAAGCGGCCCGCATTCGCGAGTAGCGTGTCCAGCGCCTCGCCGCAGCGCTTCAGCTCCCAGAGGGCCATGGAGCGCACGAACGGGTCTGGGTGGGCTTGTTCTAGGTCTATTTCGCCGTCATCGGTTTCGCCGCTGATAAAAAAACCCAGTTTTAATTTTTACTCAGTTTAAACAATTTTGTTATAAGTATATCCTTGTTTAACAACTGTTGAATATTCATCACAGTCGTAATATCATGCAACTGCTTATTGCACAAACAAAGAGTACAAAAGGCGGACTTAATGCCATTGACATTGTATCTGATGACGCTTGCTAGCTTTATACGGGTGGTTTAATTTGTGAAATCAAGAACAATTCACTGTAATTTAATATGTTATTTATACTCCAGAGAGGATAGGTAAGTAATTGCGCCTTACCCAAGAATTTCATCCATAAGCAATTTCTTCAAACTTGGCGAATTTGGTGTATCCGTCTCATACAATCTTGCAACAACCATTGCCAACTGCAAATCGCCTAATCGAGTTATCAGCACCTAAAAGAAAACCGTCCTTTCAACATGTTCTGGCCAAAGTCACTCTTAATGCTATTTAAATAAGGTTCCGATTAATTTACCTCTAGGGCGTCTTTCAAGGCTCCTCCCAGCAAGAAAAAGGCGGCAGCATGTTCAAACCGCTGTCTACCGAGTAGCACAAAGGCGTTTTTCAGGGCCGCTTTGCGCCAACGATCCTCCGAAAAGTCGTTTGCAAAGAACTGTGAAACAAAAAATACAGAAGTTAATACAAAAAGTAAGAATAGATACCGAATTTATATTTAAAAATCCATCAAACCCCACTCAATGTCAGCAAGACGATCCCGAAGGCAAATGGGATTTATAAATAAAATAAAAATCATTTATTTCGGAAAATTGGTTCCATATTTTGTTAGTAACAATACTATGTTAGACACATAAAATAGATAAAAATAAAACACTAAAACTAACTAACAGGGCGGCTCCGCCCACGCTTCATCTATCCCTATTGACGTGCAGATCTATGAAGCGCGACAGGATGCCAGAGTCTCGCCTCTCGGCGACCATCTGGAAGATACTGTTGCCGCTCCCCCGCACACGTCTTATAATAGACGCCGACTTCTTGCGAATCATTGCGTAAAAATCGTCCACGGCTTCGTCGGCGAACATTCCCGACGCGCTGCAACAGCGGGGGAGCCGCAACAGGGCCCTTTACCTTTGACTTTATATCTATGTTAGCTATTTTATAATCAACGATGTTAATAAACGCCGATACGTCAAGAATAAGGTTGGACAAGACAGCGACAGGAGTGGCATTATGTTCAAACAGTTGGCGGTTTTCAAGAAAAAAGGGACAGACTGGATTTGAAGCGATGGTGTATGCGAGGAAAAAAGGAGGGGGATGGTCTTGTAGAGGTTATGGCGACTAACGATATGTAGAAACAGAAAATAAAGGCATTAGTGTTCAATACTGATTTTTAATATCTATGAATACGAGGGTCAAACTGAAAGTTCTTAGAAAATCAAAAACTGAGCAATCAAGCAACTTATTACTTTTATTATATCTTTTCAAAATAGCCTCCCTTCACATCAATACATCGCTGCATTCGATAGAACCACTGAGAAAAGCACTTTGCCCACTCGTCCTTAGGGGTCTCTTCGACGGCCTTTTGAAACGCAGCCACTGCTTCGTCGGCGTCCATAAAACGTTTTCCTCGAAGTTTTTCTTTAATTTTTGGGAATAAATAAAAATCACAAGGTGCAAGGTCGGGGGCTATAAGGTGGGTGACCCAGTAATTCCACGTTTGCCGTCGCCAAATAGTCGATCGTTTGCTTGGCGGTGTGCGATGAGGCGTTGTCGTGGTGAAGCAGGATCCTACTGCGAGGCCGTTTTTCTCGAACTTTTTCCAAGACAAGTGGTAAACAATTGTTAGTGTACCACTTCGCAGTAACTGTTTTTTGATCCTCTAAAATAATTGTTGCGTAATGACCAGTCCTTCCGAAGAACGAGGCCACCATCTTTTTTCCCACACTTCGACCTCTCTTCACTTTAGTAGGCAACTCCTCGGAAGGAAACACCCACTCAGCAGACTGTCTTTTAGTTTCAGGATCATAACAGTAGATCCAGCTTTCGTCACCCGTAACTACGTCGAACGTCGAAAAAATCATTGCTCGAAAATTTTCTCGCGTTAAATTCATGCTCACGTAGTACACACAATTTTCAATTTGCCGCCAAATCGTAAAACAAATGACAATCGAGTGGAATTCGTACACAAAAATATTAAGAAAGAGTTCCATTTTCAAATTTTGAACTTATTTTTTTATTATATTTATTACAAGTGGCCAGTTCTAAAGACTTTCAGTGTCGCCCTCGTAGTGAATTAAGTCGGATCCCCTCTCGGCCCCAAATCAGAGCCTGCAGGTGAGCCGCCCACGCATACTCGTAGTATGTTACCCAGTATCCACCAACCAGCTGAAACCATTTACAATACTCACGGCAGTCATCTTCTCGTCCCTGTTCGACCTAAACAGGCCCCATAGTAGCATCCTCTTCTTCATAGCGAGGTAGTACAGTGCGGCGTCCATCGGGTCCTGTTTGGCCATGTAGGCGGCGCGCGCGAGGCGCTCCACGCATATGCGAAGTAGGTCACCGCGTACCCACCATCCAACACCTGGAGAAATAAAGGCAACCCATAACGTTAATTATTAGGTTCGGGTGAAAAATCCGCACACTACGATTTAAATCAACCCGAGAAACTGTCTTATGTAATGCCTAACCTAACTCCCTCATAGTGTTCCACTTCGGCTGCCCCTGCGGCTGCGGTGTCTTCCGGTATTAAACCTAGCAGTTGCTCGTGTGTCTCGGAATGGAAGGCCTACACGAGATTGCCAGTGCCGACGCCGTTCCGCTGAAGGTTACCTCGAGAGTCCGGCAGCGGAGAAGCTAGAGGTTGCGAACTCCCTCATAGTGTTCCACTTCGGCTGCCCCTTGGTGTACCCCGGTATTAAACCCAGCAGTTGTTCGTGTGTCTCGGAATGGAAGGCCCACACGAGATTGCAAGTGCCGACGCCTACCCGCTGAAGGTTACCTCGAGAGGCAGGCAGCGGAGAAGCTAGAGGATGTGCAACATACTGGCCTTTTATGTAATTCGAAGAAGGTAAGCCTAACTCCCTCATAGTGTTCCACTTGGGCTACCCCTTGGTGTACCCCAGTATTAAACCCAGCAGTTGTTCGTGTGTCTCGGAATGGAAGGCCCACGCGAGATTGCAAGTGCCGACGCCTGTCCACTGAAGGTTACCTCAAGAGTCAGGCAGCGGAGAAGCCAGAGGTTGTGCAACATACTGGCATTTTATGTAATTCCTTACCTAACTCCCTCATAGTGTTCTACTTGGGCTGCCCCTTGGTGTACCCCGGTATTAAACCCAGCAGTTGTTCGTGTGTTTTGGAATGGAAGGTCCACACAAAATTGCAAGTGCCGACGCCTGTCCGCTGAAGGTTACCTCGAGAGGCAGGCAGCGGAGAAGCTAGAGGTTGTGCAACATACTGGCATTTTATGTAATTCCTTACCTAACTCCCTCATAGTATTCCACTTCGGCTGCCCCTTGGTGTACCCCGGTATTAAACCCAGCAGTTGTTCGTGTGTCTCGGAATGGAAGGCCCACACGAGATTGCAAGTGCCGACGCCTGTCCGCTGAAGGTTGGCGCGTTGCGCGAGAGGCAGGCAACGGAGGAGGTAGCCGTAGTGCTTCATGGCTAGGAGGAAGCGGAGGCCGCAGTCGTCTAGGGAATCTGGAGGGATAAATAGTAAATTGTATCACTAAGTTCAAGCGTATAAAATACTCACTTGACATTAATCCTGTTCATATATTTTAATTAATTTGTCCGGATTAGGAGGAACGCGACAGGAGTGAAGATGGGTGGAATGCAGGTGCTCACCCGCAACCACGTCCCACGCCACGTCAACCACACCATACCTATGTAATAAAATATATACATATAAAAAAAAAAAAAAAAAAAAAATATTCATGGTCTAAGCCTTCAGTGTCGACTTTACTTCATCACATCATCATCAGCATGTGTCAGTTCACTGCAGGCCTCTCCTATGGCACGCCACTGAGCTCGGTTTTCAACTTTTCTCCTCCAATCCAGTCCAGTCGTCGCCCCACCTAGCCACTGGAGGTCCTTGTTGTTCTACGTCCGTAGGAATAACCCTAGAATCCCTATACGTGACCTCCGAGTGGTGCAAACAGAACAACAAACTCGGCAGCTGCACTGTTCTTTCTGAACCTCGCAGTGCACACTGGAACTCTATCAGCGACATCGATACGAATACATGTATGTGCCAGTGTGTAACCGCCATACGATAAATAAAAGCTAGGTACAGGGCGCCCTACACTACGTTTTACTTACCAGGCAGTACCTCCTGGCCCGTGCCCTGCGCAACATCGACGCGAGCGTTGGCGGCGAACCGTTCGGCGAAGTCCGCGTCGCACGTGGACACCGTGTCGGCCAACGCCAGCAAGTGCATCTGGTCCAGCGAGCTTAGACCGGGCAGGTGAGTGTGCGTCAGCAGTCGAGAGAGGATGCGGCCTGTAGATATGGATTTCAATGAGATAACGGTACCACAGTAAATAGCCAAGGCAGTATCTGAACAAAGTATCTTCAGACCTTTTTACACTTGTGCTCGATTGGAACCAGTTCTACGTGGGACATGCACGGCACGCGGACTGATGTTCCGCCGACTACACCGACTTACACAAGTATATTGGGGCGACGCGTGAGAGGATCACGTCGGACTTTTGCTGCGTATATCCGTTTTACTGCTTTATGATATATCTTTACTGTGCTGTAGATAAAGATTCCAGTGAGATAACGGTAGGATAGATACAGAGCGTAGCGATGGATTATAAGGTACATTAGGTACATATAATAAAAGGGAATATAAGGAGTGTTCCTCGCAATATATATAAAACTTTTCTTAACTGAATTAGAGCAAATACAAAATATTTTAGCCACCTGGGTTTATTTATTCAAGACAGTATTACTGTATTCGTTGTCTAGTATCCGGTATCTATAGTAAAAGCCTTGCAGTTTGGGATTAGATCCATTTGAAATTATGCCCAAATATGTATTTATTCTATAGTATACCTTGACGGGGCCCAAAGTGTGACAATGGTTGCCGTTCCGGGGGCATTGAAGGTCGGCGATCGACGCCTTCGTCCTCGTCTAATAACAATGCATCCAAGTCTTCGTCTACTTCCATGGTACCATCGAATAAATCTCCATAATCCTGAAAAAAGTTTAAATATTATAATTTCACGGCATCTCTGTTGTCAAGGACCCGATTGCATAAGCTCAAAATGGCGCGTATTTTTCTACTTCAGATCTTGGCCCCAATTTTGAACGAAAAGAAAGTTTAAAATGGCGGTCATTTCTACGGATCTTAAAGAGAGACTTTAATCTCTTATTAAGTAACTCTTTCATGAATTTGAAGGAATTTGTTAGCGGCGTTTTGTGAGATACTTATTAGTCGTATTCTAACCTTGGCTTCCTGTATCGTGGACGGATGATGAGCGGACTCCTTGTCGGCGACGAGCAACGTCCAGAGAGGTAGCGGTGGCACGGACGTTATTTCGGCGTAATCTAACTGCACATCTTCGGTTATCTGTATGAATACGTTGTAATTGTTGTATATAATGTAGTCGACCATATTTTTATTTTTATTAATTTATAATTATGTATATATGTACATTACATACAGACCGTGAGCTATTAGGACAGGATACGGGTTTGGCTGAAATAGCTTACTTTGCGTAGATAAAGGATTTAATAGATGAAGTCTTTGCAATTCCCAAAAAAGATAGAGGTAAATTAACCTAAATCAATTGAGAAGGATCAGAAGACTATTACATCCTCGACATCTCATGTCTATTATACTTTAGTCGGGACAGTAGGTTCGACTTTGTATCTCGTTCCCACTTGTGGTATTGTCACACACGTGTGAATGTGTGAGTGAGTCCCTCTATTCTATCCTTTCTCTATGTTATTTTGGCATATCAACGTACCAAGAGTAAGAGAGAGAGAGAGAGAGAAATAAACACAGGGCCGAATCATATTCTAAGAGATCACAGACTGTACATATGTAATCTTGAATTATAAGTAATACGAATTTTTCAACTATTTATTTTGCCAGCCTAGACGTTCAGTTTACATACATAGGTGGCTACCATATCTATTTATGCATTTGTGTATGACAAGAAAACACATTCGGTAATTATCAGTTATACTAAAAGAATATAATAATCTTGAAAAAAAAACCGCGTCCACATTAATAGTTCTAACAATAAATGCCATGGATTTTGTATAAATGGGAATGAACACAAACACAACATTAACTTAATGAAAACGAGGGAACAAAATGCAATTGGCTATGTATATCCAGCAGTGTTGGCACAAAGAACATTTTGCGGATACGAAAATCTTACCAGGTTACTGAAGTTAAAGTTGGTCAAGTGGCAAAGTCTTCAATTTCAGTGAGTACAGCTCACCAAGTATAAACAAAATAGGTTAGCAAGACTTAACACTGAAATCTCTGCATTAAACTCTAGTAAGAACGAGTCAACTACTTCAATGCGTGAGTCACATCTTAAACTTATCATTTCACCCAACCCGGCTACGGGTGAATACACACTAGCGATGAGCGAATATATTTAGCTTTCATTTATTTGACCCCTCGTGATCTCGCATTTTTGACAGCTAGGCGTCAAATATATAAAAGATAAAGATAATAGGATAGGAAAATAACAAAAAACCTCAACACAGTGGAGGCGTTTTGCAAGTATTTTTTGTATTTTTTTCATTATATTTGTGTTATTTATAATTATGGGTACACACCAAGAAAACGAACGCGAAACAATTTTTTTGTTAACATCGAATCAGTTATTAATTTACTTTAAAAACAAAGTTTTAACCGACTTAAAATCAGTAGCCAAATTGCTTCAAGTTTGCCTATAAAATTCGAAGAGTTGCCTCAATTTCTCCAGGATCCCATCATCAGAACTGGATATTGGTGACAACGGGACTGCTTTCAAACATTTTTTTTTTAATCGGTTCATAAATTGCCGAGTTATCTATCGTGTAACAAACACACAAAAAAAACATACAGACGAATAGAGACCCTCCTCCTTTTTTGAAATCAGTTCAAAATGAATATTTAACCGTTCTATTTATTCGTTTCCCCGGCGTGTACGCATACAACACTTACCTGAGCAACGCCATCTAGCGGCGAAACGGCCCCGGCAGCGAACGACACGGACATAGTTCGCGATCGCGACCAGCCGCGCTGTAACACGTGCGACATGCAATTGCGACTGCGACTAATAATCGTGAGTGGGGTGACGCTTCTCAATGTTAATACGGTTCGTTGCATCATGCTGTTTGCTATGGTTTAAGATTGTGAAGTGTCACAGTAAGTGTAGTCGGTACCTAATAACATAGCATTGCTTGAGCTTTTCATGTAAGCACAATATTGTTCATAATAATTATTTTTGTATGTCCTGCCAGGGTGGTTAATGTACGGCCCGATAATACGCGTCCATCTATCTTTCTCTGTCTCTTTCTGCATGAGTTAAAAAGAGACAGCTAGAGACATAGTGGACGCCAATTATTGGACCGTACATTAACCGGCACCCCTGCCAGCAATATTCACTATTAGTATCTGCCTTGCTGGAACAGCCACCTTTAAGTCCGATATAAAGAATTCGTCCTTCTCACTCTAACAAACTTGCTGTTGAGGGACGGATGCAATATGTCCGAATTAAACGCAATCATCCTAGCTTGTTGGTTATACCTATAGATTAAAATTCTGTTTCTTCTAAATAAGGCCACTTGATAAATAATAAAATTGCAATTTACAAAAGTAAACGTTTCGTTTGACGATTAGACTGAAAACAGTATGCAAGCTAAGCTAGCTAGAAACTTAATTATGATACAAAATATCCGATATACGAGGGGCGTTCAATAAGTTCTCGGTATCGGCATTAAAAACAGAAATTATTCGTATCGTATAATTTTTAATTATTAAATATACTCTTTCTTGTTTTACTTGCATATATAATATAATTAAATCAATTTAATTTTGCACCATTAAAATAATTAAACTTTTGTTCGACGAAATAAGGCTCATTTTTTAAATCAACGTAATTGCACAGATTTAATTGGGGAATATTTAATAACAAAGAATAAGAAGTAAAAGTAAAAGAGTTGGTCTAGGTGACAGGGTGGATACTAACTTGTATAGAATTTACGTCCCTAAATAGCACCCCTGGTAATCTGCAATCTCTTCCAAACAGAAAAGTCATAAAATTGGCATTTAATTTTCTTTATTTTTTTCTTAGTCTACCTCCTTTAATTGCTATACGATTATCTTGTAACACTCTTCCGTGGTATTTACATACATATATTTTTCATTTATATTGACCCGATTTCTAGAAATTAAAAAATATATACTGATGGCCAATAAAACCCACCTTTAACTTTGTTAAGGGAGCTGTGGTTTAAAAATATGATTAATAAGATTTTTTTTTTAATTTCCAGGCTTCTAAATAGACAAATATCTCACTTTAAAATCAATATTCTGGATTACCGCACCAGAATATTACCAAATCCAACCTAAAAACCCAAAATAAAATCCTCCAATATTACTGACGTCAATTTGCTGTCCCATCTTCTTTGTTTAACTATTAAATAAAACAAATTAATAATTTTTATTTTTTTTCTTTAGTGTATTCATGAATAGTGATACAGTATGAAAAATAATCAGAAATTATTATCATGAGACGTGATCATGTCGATACCGAGAACTTATTGAACGCCCCTCGTCTCCATACTCATGCCAATCGCTTAGAAAAAAAGCTACAGTACAAAATATCTCTGTACAAAGTTCAATGCTTACTTTGACGACACAAATAGAATTTGAGAAAGTGTCCAAATAAGCGTACAAGCTATTCATAAAGTGTTAAGAGCTGATTCTGAAGTGTAGAAGCTAATTCAGAAATGGGGGAAAGTGAATTGATTATGTAACTGTTCCGTTTCTATTCCTTTTATCGACACAATCAATATATGTTGTACAGTCAGCTACTAAAATATCTACAGTAATATGACAGCCTAATATATTGACACCGATCATATATTCTCAATGCAGTAAAGTAAGTGTTTAAATGGTATAAGTAGCTGGTAAAGATACGCTATGATAGCTTACGTAGCTTTTTCAAATTTCAAAATCGTAATGTCAAACACTGGCTGAGCTACTAAAATATGATCTGACGTTTTGGTCTAACGCATCTTTGTACAACCGGGCCTTAGTAGAGTAGATATTTCGCAACTGATTGAACAATCTGAGCATCGAATATAATCGATAATTAGAATAGAATAGGTGTGCTATGACATACGCTAATATGCGTGCCACGATATAACGATAAGTGCGTGTTCATACCTGTCTAGATAAGCTGTCTTCGTCGCCCTGTGAACCTCGGGTGGTGCAACTTCCGCCGATACGTCTGCAGAGACGTGTAATTAATGGTTTAATTATATTATCTGTGGTCCATGCCCTAGTTGTAGTAAGTAAGTTAACTGAAGGAACATTTTGGAAAATAATTCTTAAGGACATGAGATTTTCCGTCATCGGTAGCGGTACGCTGTCGCCACCATAAATAAGTTTCTGTCAAAAATTTCATTTTTGGTACAAGCTTTTATTGCCGTCTGTACTTTTCTGTATACCATCATCAACTACTCATTGAGACGATTCTAACGAGCCCAAACTCGATGGGGTTGCGTCGTTTAATTACGGAGTTCCTATGGTCAACTTCGAGCTCCACCATCAGATCAGCTCTATGTCATAATAATATTGCATTGTCATCCGATTTACACATGCATGCAAAATTTCAGCTCAATCGGAAACCGGGAAGTGGATCAAATTTAACTTGCAACATTTGATTACAGACAGACAACGGGACAAGTGAAAATAAATAAAAGCTTGTAATAAATGAATAAACATTGGGGGACAATCTTAATTCTTAAGGCGACGTGAGCTCCAAAAACTGATTTTTAAAAAATCGTAGCTCTTGTTTGGATTATAATACGGCTGCCTTAAATTAAATTAGCAATCTTGAGGCCTTTTTCGAGGGAAATCAGCTATTCGAATCCTGAGTTTTTGACTTTCGCTCGATAGAAAAAAATCACGAACATAGGTCTAAAATACACTTAAAAAAATCATAACAAATTATGCACAACAGCTAAACATATTAAAGTTGGTTTTAAAAATCGACAATGTCATGTTTGAGAGACATCAGCTATTACTTTTTTATTTATTGAAACGCACAAATAATTAAAATTAAAAAACATGATATCCGCGCTTCCAAACACGCACTTCCATCTCGCTCACGCTTATGCTCAGTGAGAGGGAGAGAAGACCACGAACCTATGTCCCCTTAAGATCATTATCTGTATAGTTAAAGTACTCTGATAAGTTGTTCCATTATTTTCTTTATTTTTATATAATGTATTTATGTGTACCTACTTACATATAAATAATTATCTTCTGTTCTATGTTTTTACATAAATCGACGAAGCCCAAAAGTAAGCAAAGCTTGTACTGTGGGTATTGAAGAAGATATTCATATTTATATAGACAAATAATTCCATACTAATATTATAAATGCGAAAGTGTGTCTGTCTGTCTATCTGTCCTTCACGCTTAAGCCGCAGAACCGATTTAGATGAAATTTGGTATAGAGATAGTTTGAGCCCCGGGGAAGGACATAGTTTAGTTATTATCCCGGAAATCACCCCCTAAGGCGGTGAAATAGGGGGTGAAAGTTTGTAAGGACCTACGATATAAACGAGTTCCACTCGGACGGAGTCGCGGGCAAAAGTTAGTACTTAAATACATAGATCATGTCCATAACTCAGGAACATTCGTGCTCATCTCACAAAGAATGCCTTTACCGGGATTCGAACTCGGGGCTTCCGGCTTCAGGCAGGGTCACTGTCAACTAGGCCAAAGTGGTCGTAAACTAACTACATCATTCTGCAACTGTAAAACTCAGTTGACTATTATCATCTATAACATTATGTCAGGGGAATAAATATTACCCTCAACCAAATAATAAGCCTGATCTACTGAATTTGTCTTTTTAACCAGTTCACGTTTACTTACCTCACAAGATGAGCAAGGATGGCTTTAACCCATCTAATTTTCCCGCTGTTAAGTAACTCCATGAGCTGCTTAGGATGGTATTGCGGCAGCACCGGACAGGCCATTTGCGACGCCTCGAACAGTCCGTAGTCTGGCATATAGTCGAGGAGCGGCTGCCATGAAAATGATAGAAAAGTAGAAAACAAAACGACTCGTTTAACGACTCAATATCCGAATAAACGGTGTCTCGTCTAATTTAAGATTGTGGTATAAAAACATACCCTACAAGCACATCAATTGTGAAATTGACCGGAGGTTTAGGAGGAGAATATAGACTTCTTTTTATCTCTTTGTACCTCTTATTACGTGTTTTCTACCGAAGCGTTTAAGATACTGGACCGATTTTGATTAATGAGGTATCAATCGGTTCGAAATTATGCTCCAGGTGACATGCTACCTTTTGTATGACATAAAAAAAAAAATTTCAGTCAGTTTTCCTTAGTTGGGCAACAGTTTTTTGAACTTTTTATTAAAGTCAGTTTTAAAATTTTTGGGTTTTTTTCATTATGTTGAATGACCTGTAAATTGTACCTGCGGTTGATCAGGCTGTGTCTTGTTCCGCCGTCTCGCGTCTCGCTCCAACAGCTGCAGATTGATCGAGGACACTCTCTGTAAGTGCGGCGCTGATACGCGCAGGTCGGAGTCGCGCAATGCACGAGACTCGCCTCCTTCTTCGATCTCCTGTCAAAACAATATTAGAACATTTAATCTGCAGCACAAGTAGCTACGTCGCTACGTGAATAAAAGGGGTTTGGGCGCATAACGTCCCACTCGCAAAACGTCCCTCCGCCAAAATAACGTCCCATTTGCAAAACGTCTTCTCCGCAACTGGTCCCTTTGTTCGCAAAACATCTCTTTCGCAAAACATCCCTTCTGAGAAAGCCCCTTTCACTGAAAGTCCCTACTGCATACCGCCCCTTTCGCAAAACGTCCCGTCTACGAAATGACCCATTCGCAAAATGTCCCGTCTGGAAAAAGCTTGTTTAAGACTTGGCGTCTTCTCATGAGATAAGAGATGACCAATAACGGGTCATTTTGCGAAAGGGGCGTGTTGCGAACGGGATATTTTGCGAAAGGGACGTGTTGCGAACGGGTCATTATGCGAAAGGGACGTTTTGCGAACGGGACTTTCTTTATGTGAATGGACGTTTTGCAAACGGAACCGGAAGTCCCGTTCGCAAAACGTCCCTTTCGCAAAATTACCCGTTCGCATAACATCCCTTTCGCAAAATGTTCCTTTCGTAAAATGTCTCTTATCTCATGAGAAGTCTCCTAGTCTCTACTTAAACAAGATTTTTCCAGACGGGACATTTTGCGAACGGGTCATTCTCATTACGCAGACGCGACGTTTTGCGAAAGGGCCGTTATGCAGTAGGGATTTTCAGCGAAAAGGGGTTTCTCAGAAGGATCGTTTTGCGAATGGGGTATTTTACATAAGGGACCATTTGCAGAGAAGACGTTTTGCGAATGGGACGTAATTTTGGAGGAGGGACGTTTTGCGAGTGGGCCGTTATGCGCCCTAACCTAAAGTAAATGCGCAAATCTTGCCATAAAATTAGCCGAAGATAAATTCTCATTAAAATAATAATAAGCGTTTTTATCGGTAAACGTCACTAGTGTCACTGCTAATTATTATTAATAACAAGTTTATTACCTGTACTCCTGACATGCCGTAAGAGGCATTCTGATTCTCCGGCTTCCACTGCGAGTACACATGCATCTCGGAATCCATTCCCACCACTAGTATCCCGTCGCGCACCCACGATATCTGCATCGGCAATGGCGGCAGGCCGTCGGCAGTTTTGAGCTGGATACGACGGAGTTGCATCCAGCGGATCTCCTCCACGAACAAGGGGGCGGCGAGGGAGGACGCCTTGCGGAGTATGGGCCGGTTGTTGTTGATCGATTCTTTCATAGCCTGATGGAATTAGAAGATATCAGTGTATTTTGTATAACCGATATATTTGGATGCAAAGTATTCAAAAAGGTGTTGCCTAGTTTGTATTGCATTTTAGCACGAATGAATTCTATAGAAAAAAGCATATTAGATCGGTGTTTTTATACATACTTTCTGCGTTCGTATCGAACGAATGCCAGTACTCTAAATGAATTACATGATAGCATGACATATTTGGCGTGAACAACAGCACTCTGCTCCCAACCACCATAATCAATGCTTGTCATCCAACTTCATTTGACACCCAATCCCTTTATATTTAAAATAAAAGAAATGTTTATTGCCAAGAAAATATTAAGCTAAACAAAAAAAAAAGTACAAACTTCAGAGAACTTAAATATCTAGGCAATGGGTACCAGTCTCAGCATTAACTGGATAAGAACCATCCAGCGCTGATTTTCAGGCCGATCCCTTTTGCAATTTTTTTTTCTTCCACTCGCGCTTTAGTGTGTGTTTGTGTATGTGTGTGTGTGTGTGTGTGTGTGTGTGTGTGTGTGTGTGTGTGTGTGTGTGTGTGTGTGTGTGTGTGTGTGTGCGTATGTGCGTGGGTGTATACTGTGCATTCTCGTGTGCGTTATTTCCATTTGATGGTCCATGATACTTGCAAGAAAAACTGTAACGCGCTAAAGGATACAGTCATATTGACTCACCTTCTAATTAGCCTGCGTAAAATCACTAGACACAGGGGTAAACAACAGCACTCGACTCCCAACCGCCACAGTCAAAATATGCGAGCCATCTTCCTTCGACACCCAATCCAGTTGCACCAAGAGTGTTTCTGCGTTAATGGGCAAGTGTCCCCATTGTCCATGATACTCTTCCGTAAAGACTGTTACGTGCTGAAGGAAACATGACTCACCTTCAAATTAGCCTGCGCCAAATCACTAGACACAGGCGTAAACAACAGCACTCTGCTTCCAACCGCCACCGTCAAAATATGCGAGCCATCTTCCTTCGACACCCAATCCAGTTGCACCAAGTGTTTCTGCGTAAATGGGCAAGTGTTCCCATTCTCCACGATACTCTTCCGTAAAGACTATAACGTGCTGAAGGAAACATGACTCACCTTCAAATTAGCCTGCGCCAAATCACTAGACACAGGCGTAAACAACAGCACTCTGCTCCCAACCGCCACAGTCAAAATATGCGAGCCATCTTCCTTCGACACCCAATCCAGTTGCACCAAGTGTTTCTGCGTTAATGGGCAAGTGTTTCCATTCTCCATGATACTCTTCCGTAAAGACTGTAACGTGCTGAAGGAGGGCACGGCGAGGAGACCAGCGGATTTGCCCGTGTCGCCTTCGCCGTTGCGGTTGATGCGGCTCTCGTCAGATGACAGGGTTTGAAGCACCTGAAAGGAACAACATTATCATCACAGTATCATCATCATCAGCCTATATACGTCCCACTGCTGCCTTCTCTCATGGATGAGAGGGGATGCGCAGTAGCCCCCACGCTGACCCAGTGCGGGGCACTTCACATTATTTTATTAAGAGCCTGTGGTGTCCCAATGCTGGGCAAAGGCTTCGTTTCCAGAGATCCCTATCCCGAGCAGCATCTGGCCAATCTTTTAAAAAGGAGTCTAGCTCGTCGCGCCATCGCCGGCGAGGTCTGCCGCGACTTCGTTTTGTGCTGTCGGGCTGCCATTTTTTTCGTAGATGTATGCAGGTTTCCTCACGATTTTTTCCTTCACCGAAAAACTCATTGGTACGAGCCGAGTTTCGAAGTTCGCTGCTCAAAGTCGTGGCTGAGCCCTGAATGCCATCGCCGATATGTGAGAAGGTATAAAGTTAACAAACCTGAGTAATCCTCTGCTTCTTCTGCATAAACGCGGTATTGTGCAGATAGGACAGGTCAATCTGCGTATCAGCGCACACCCCGACCCTCGGCAGGCTGACGTTCTTCAACGGTATGGTATCTTCCAGCAGCCACTCGGCGCCGCCCGTGCTCTCACACTCGTACACACACACGCACAGGTTCACGAAGCGCGCATCCGAGTTGGAGTTGGTGGTGGCGCCGGCTTTGGGCCGGGTGAAGGAGCGCCCGCATTTGTAGGCGCACGCTATGCGACCGGAGTATGCGGCGCTTATGTGGAGTAGTTGCCCTGAAAATTAAGCATAGGTCTCATTCTTTCGATGTCAATAAGGACGATATCTAATAGGGTATTATCATCTGTCACAATTAAATTATCGAACTATTTTTTTATATAGTTTTTACCAGAAGAAATACGAATATAACACTATCTTGTTATAAAAGCATAAGATTTGTTTTTAATTAGAAAATTTTATTCCTAGTTTATAACCCCCGACGCAAAAAAGGGGTGTTATAAGTTTGACGCGTCTGTCTGTGTGTTTGACGTGATCGAGATGGTTCTTAGCTACATTTCATAAAAATCGGTTCAGCCGTTTTGAGATATTGTACTTTGAAATGAAAATGTCGGGGGTTTTTCAACTTTTCTAAGTTGTTAGTTTTATTATCTGTATGTTACGTGACCGAAAACGCCGACCGCCATTTTGTCTTCTGTGAGTAACGTCAGAATAGTAAATCCAAAAACAAGATTTTTTATTCTGGTAGTGGCTTCCGGGCTGTCAAAGCTCTTGTATCACTGCGACCATCACTGATCTATTGTGATCACTGCACATTGTTACTTCTTAGAAGTCTGTGTTTTGGTGTTGAAGTTATGACGTCACAATAATGGCGGCTGACTTTTTGGCGCGAATATATAACGTTCAATTTTCTAGCATAATTTATTGCATAAAGCGATATTATTTTGAGGAAACAAAAATACCAGTTGACCATCAAATCTATACGAATATTCTAATTTATATTTAATTAATATTTTAATATAAAAAAAATTGTATTGCGTCGTTATGGAAATGTCGCCTTTATTGATGCCGCCAAAGCATAGCTGCATTTACCGCAGAGTAATCTAAACTCGACAAAAACCACTTAAATCATAGAGGGTCAAACGGGGTAAGTTTTCTCAGAGATACATACCAGGAATGTCAATAGTAGACTCTTGGTCCTTGTTCATCATTTCCCATTCTTTCCAAGAATAGTCATATTCATCATTGTCTTTTTTGGTTACGCTGCATTTCCAGAATCTAAATAAGAATAACATACATTATTTACACACATTCCAAAATGTGGTATTTGGAAAGCACATGTATGTTAGAAAAATTGTTACAAGCATATACAAAAAAACTCCGACTTTACCATATAAGCCTTGTAAGACTAGACATATAAAATTTTCGCTAAGGTAATTTGAATCTGGTTGCATAAAAAATCGGATTGAATTTCTCTTGTTCGAATAATCAACGAAACAAAAGAAATGCTACTTTATTTGTTCTATGAAAGGTTCAAATCCCATTGAATCGTAGTGTACATTGTAATGCAAATTAGGCCTAACGAGGCTGGTACATCAATCTGAAAAAGGTCACCTATATCAGGTTAGGTGTTACTAAATAATGGGAAGTAATTGGTTTACCGCAGTGTGCTGTCAGAACAGGCAGTGGCTAGGATGTAAGGCGCTAGACAGGCTGGATAAATGGAGGCCGAGCTTAAATGGCCGGCAGCTGGGGTCGCGTGGATTACATCCACTCCGTCCGGTAAGGCAAGCGGACACTCGCATACCTAAACAAAAGTTACTAAAGTCAAAAAACATTTATTCTCCCTCTCCCCCCCCCCCCCCCTGGTTTGCGTGAAAAACCGTCTCACTGAATATCGTTATGTATATCAATCACAATCTACAAAACTACCGCAAACCGCTACAAAACTACTTTACTTGCGATACAGACGCAGTTCACAATAAAAAATAAAGCAAAACATTTATATTTTGAAAATATTAGCAGTTTGCCTAACTAATGACAGCTGCTTCGATCAACGTTATAAGGCACTGGTCCCACCGCCGGCTACAGACTATAAGCTATCGGCGATTACTCGCCCAAGAAACGAACAAAAGATAATAGCTCGAGTGTAAATAAATTTATAGTTCATCGCCGGCGGTGTGAACAGCCAGCTATAAACTATAAATATATAACTCTCTCTTTTATTTACACGAAAACGATTATCTTTTGTTCGTTTCTTGAGCTAGAAAATAGCCGATAGCTCATAGCTTACTCGCTCGCGGTGGGACCAGTGGCTAAATGGCGCCGGCAGCTGTCATTGCACAGAAGCTTGTCAAACTTTCCATACATTCAGATTTTAACGAACATCGCTTACGATGCAGAGGGTTTGGTACAACCCACCCTCACTATTTCGCATTCTAACAAATCGGGATGTAGACACAAAATTTACTAATACTCCAAAAAAAGAAGGCAAAAAAATATGCATAGTGACAAAAATCCCATTCGGATATCTCAAAAAATTACGAAGCTATAACCGTTATAATATTTCTTGTTAGAGAGAGAAAACGCTTGGGGATCGTGACGTCACGATCTCCTAGCGTCATAGTAAATGACAATCGTATGAAGGTGAGTGTTCCGGAAAAGGGACAGAATATACCCCACCCCCTCTTAACTTTGAACTCTTATAACTTTTGTTGATTATTTAATGCCCTGCTTTACTTTTTTCTCAATTTGACAATATTTTTAATCCTTTTTCGAGAAAATTGATCATTATTGGCTATTTTATTTGGTGTCTACACCCCTATTCTCACATCACACCATTTTACCTTCTTAGTAGTAATAGAAAGGTGCGAGTTGGGCGGCGGCTGCGGCGCCGGCGAGCGCTCGGTATCGATCGACACCGAGTTCTTGCGGGACTCGCCTTCGTCCTCCTGCACGAGGGCACTGTCGGGCACGTACATCATGCTGTTCGTCAGCTCGTCTGGAAATTAACTTAATGTCAGTATATATAGAGTTTAGTTTACAAGTGCAGAAACATTAATATAATTATTATGTTGGGTAAACTCTCGACTCCTAAATCTGATTATAGCCGAAAGCCACTGTATATCCCTTTAGAGCTACAGTAGCTTGTCTTTTCTTGGTGAAGAATTAGACGTCAAAAGAGATTGGTGTGACGGAAACTGAGAACCGAAATTGCTAGTCCGCTGTATGTCGCATGATATTTGTTACAATTCTGAAGTGAAGTATAATCTTTTTATCAATGCCCAAGTTCCCAAGAAACAGAGGAACCATTCGTGTTAGAATACGCCCACGATCCCCTATATGCGACTCTCGGGCTTCTTAATATATTGGCCTTAGTTATGTACTTACTTTCGTAACTATTTGAACATATGTTCCGTTTAAAGTTTATCATACCTTCAGGGTCCGCCTTCGAGGACACAGAAAGCCTCCACATATGCACGGTAGTGCCGCCATCGGTGCGCTCTAACACGACTATGTAGAAGGGCTCGTTGAATACAGCAGCTTTGCGCAGATCCACTATAGCTTCTAGACCGGCTTCGGTTATAGTGTGCACGTCGCCCATGGCGCCAGAGTCGGTGCTCTCCGTATCTGTAGTGGTGCGCTCGCCTGGAGAAAAAACAAAGGTAACTCTGAAGAAATTGCTCAGCAATCAATCAATAGACATAGACAATGCTGTAAGCGTGAAGGATCATGTTACGTTACCTTCAACTACTGAAAACAGCCTTCTGACGCCTCCACTCACGAACTCGTCTGTATCATATTCGGTTCAACGGCTGACGAGTTCTTCGGACTATATTATAACTTGAATATATATGTGCGAATGCTGCCGGAACAATATCTTTAAGCTTCAACCTCAGGCAAAGGGGCTGAATGAACGCGACAAACGATCGACAGCCCGCCAGGCGTCCCTACACTTGAGGACTGCTGCGAGACGATCCTGACGCGGTCGCGTATGTCCGTCCGTCTGTACGCACCTGTGATGAGCTGCTCCTGGAACACGTGTAGTAGCTGCGTGTTGTGCCAGTCGTGCGTCGCGTCGGCGATGGCGTGCAGCTGTATGATGGCGCCGGGCCGCGCGGTGGACTGCTGGGAGACGATCCTGACGCGGTCGCGTATGTCCGTCCGTCTGTACGCACCTGTGATGAGCTGCTCCTGGAACACGTGCAGTAGCTGCGTGTTGTGCCAGTCGTGCGTCGCGTCGGCGATGGCGTGCAGCTGTATGATGGCGCCGGGCCGCGCGGTGGACTGCTGGGAGACGATCCTGACGCGGTCGCGTATGTCCGTCCGTCTGTACGCACCTGTGATGAGCTGCTCCTGGAACACGTGCAGTAGCTGCGTGTTGTGCCAGTCGTGCGTCGCGTCGGCGATGGCGTGCAGCTGTATGATGGCGCCGGGCCGCGCGGTGGACTGCTGGGAGACGATCCTGACGCGGTCGCGTATGTCCGTCCGTCTGTACGCACCTGTGATGAGCTGCTCCTGGAACACGTGCAGTAGCTGCGTGTTGTGCCAGTCGTGCGTCGCGTCGGCGATGGCGTGCAGCTGTATGATGGCGCCGGGCCGCGCGGTGGACTGCTGGGAGACGATCCTGACGCGGTCGCGTATGTCCGTCCGTCTGTACGCACCTGTGATGAGCTGCTCCTGGAACACGTGCAGTAGCTGCGTGTTGTGCCAGTCGTGCGTCGCGTCGGCGATGGCGTGCAGCTGTATGATGGCGCCGGGCCGCGCGGTGGACTGCTGGGAGACGATCCTGACGCGGTCGCGTATGTCCGTCCGTCTGTACGCACCTGTGATGAGCTGCTCCTGGAACACGTGCAGTAGCTGCGTGTTGTGCCAGTCGTGCGTCGCGTCGGCGATGGCGTGCAGCTGTATGATGGCGCCGGGCCGCGCGGTGGACTGCTGGGAGACGATCCTGACGCGGTCGCGTATGTCCGTCCGTCTGTACGCACCTGTGATGAGCTGCTCCTGGAACACGTGCAGTAGCTGCGTGTTGTGCCAGTCGTGCGTCGCGTCGGCGATGGCGTGCAGCTGTATGATGGCGCCGGGCCGCGCGGTGGACTGCTGGGAGACGATCCTGACGCGGTCGCGTATGTCCGTCCGTCTGTACGCACCTGTGATGAGCTGCTCCTGGAACACGTGCAGTAGCTGCGTGTTGTGCCAGTCGTGCGTCGCGTCGGCGATGGCGTGCAGCTGTATGATGGCGCCGGGCCGCGCGGTGGACTGCTGGGAGACGATCCTGACGCGGTCGCGTATGTCCGTCCGTCTGTACGCACCTGTGATGAGCTGCTCCTGGAACACGTGCAGTAGCTGCGTGTTGTGCCAGTCGTGCGTCGCGTCGGCGATGGCGTGCAGCTGTATGATGGCGCCGGGCCGCGCGGTGGACTGCTGGGAGACGATCCTGACGCGGTCGCGTATGTCCGTCCGTCTGTACGCACCTGTGATGAGCTGCTCCTGGAACACGTGCAGTAGCTGCGTGTTGTGCCAGTCGTGCGTCGCGTCGGCGATGGCGTGCAGCTGTATGATGGCGCCGGGCCGCGCGGTGGACTGCTGGGAGACGATCCTGACGCGGTCGCGTATGTCCGTCCGTCTGTACGCACCTGTGATGAGCTGCTCCTGGAACACGTGCAGTAGCTGCGTGTTGTGCCAGTCGTGCGTCGCGTCGGCGATGGCGTGCAGCTGTATGATGGCGCCGGGCCGCGCGGTGGACTGCTGGGAGACGATCCTGACGCGGTCGCGTATGTCCGTCCGTCTGTACGCACCTGTGATGAGCTGCTCCTGGAAGACGTGCAGTAGCTGCGTGTTGTGCCAGTCGTGCGTCGCGTCGGCGATGGCGTGCAGCTGTATGATGGCGCCGGGCCGCGCGGTGGACTGCTGGGAGACGATCCTGACGCGGTCGCGTATGTCCGTCCGTCTGTACGCACCTGTGATGAGCTGCTCCTGGAACACGTGCAGTAGCTGCGTGTTGTGCCAGTCGTGCGTCGCGTCGGCGATGGCGTGCAGCTGTATGATGGCGCCGGGCCGCGCGGTGGACTGCTGGGAGACGATCCTGACGCGGTCGCGTATGTCCGTCCGTCTGTACGCACCTGTGATGAGCTGCTCCTGGAACACGTGCAGTAGCTGCGTGTTGTGCCAGTCGTGCGTCGCGTCGGCAATGGCGTGCAGCTGTATGATGGCGCCGGGCCGCGCGGTGGACTGCTGGGAGACGATCCTGACGCGGTCGCGTATGTCCGTCCGTCTGTACGCACCTGTGATGAGCTGCTCCTGGAACACGTGCAGTAGCTGCGTGTTGTGCCAGTCGTGCGTCGCGTCGGCGATGGCGTGCAGCTGTATGATGGCGCCGGGCCGCGCGGTGGACTGCTGGGAGACGATCCTGACGCGGTCGCGTATGTCCGTCCGTCTGTACGCACCTGTGATGAGCTGCTCCTGGAACACGTGCAGTAGCTGCGTGTTGTGCCAGTCGTGCGTCGCGTCGGCGATGGCGTGCAGCTGTATGATGGCGCCGGGCCGCGCGGTGGACTGCTGGGAGACGATCCTGACGCGGTCGCGTATGTCCGTCCGTCTGTACGCACCTGTGATGAGCTGCTCCTGGAACACGTGCAGTAGCTGCGTGTTGTGCCAGTCGTGCGTCGCGTCGGCGATGGCGTGCAGCTGTATGATGGCGCCGGGCCGCGCGGTGGACTGCTGGGAGACGATCCTGACGCGGTCGCGTATGTCCGTCCGTCTGTACGCACCTGTGATGAGCTGCTCCTGGAACACGTGCAGTAGCTGCGTGTTGTGCCAGTCGTGCGTCGCGTCGGCAATGGCGTGCAGCTGTATGATGGCGCCGGGCCGCGCGGTGGACTGCTGGGAGACGATCCTGACGCGGTCGCGTATGTCCGTCCGTCTGTACGCACCTGTGATGAGCTGCTCCTGGAACACGTGCAGTAGCTGCGTGTTGTGCCAGTCGTGCGTCGCGTCGGCGATGGCGTGCAGCTGTATGATGGCGCCGGGCCGCGCGGTGGACTGCTGGGAGACGATCCTGACGCGGTCGCGTATGTCCGTCCGTCTGTACGCACCTGTGATGAGCTGCTCCTGGAACACGTGCAGTAGCTGCGTGTTGTGCCAGTCGTGCGTCGCGTCGGCGATGGCGTGCAGCTGTATGATGGCGCCGGGCCGCGCGGTGGACTGCTGGGAGACGATCCTGACGCGGTCGCGTATGTCCGTCCGTCTGTACGCACCTGTGATGAGCTGCTCCTGGAACACGTGTAGTAGCTGCGTGTTGTGCCAGTCGTGCGTCGCGTCGGCGATGGCGTGCAGCTGTATGATGGCGCCGGGCCGCGCGGTGGACTGCTGGGAGACGATCCTGACGCGGTCGCGTATGTCCGTCCGTCTGTACGCACCTGTGATGAGCTGCTCCTGGAACACGTGTAGTAGCTGCGTGTTGTGCCAGTCGTGCGTCGCGTCGGCGATGGCGTGCAGCTGTATGATGGCGCCGGGCCGCGCGGTGGACTGCTGGGAGACGATCCTGACGCGGTCGCGTATGTCCGTCCGTCTGTACGCACCTGTGATGAGCTGCTCCTGGAACACGTGCAGTAGCTGCGTGTTGTGCCAGTCGTGCGTCGCGTCGGCGATGGCGTGCAGCTGTATGATGGCGCCGGGCCGCGCGGTGGACTGCTGGGAGACGATCCTGACGCGGTCGCGTATGTCCGTCCGTCTGTACGCACCTGTGATGAGCTGCTCCTGGAACACGTGCAGTAGCTGCGTGTTGTGCCAGTCGTGCGTCGCGTCGGCAATGGCGTGCAGCTGTATGATGGCGCCGGGCCGCGCGGTGGACTGCTGGGAGACGATCCTGACGCGGTCGCGTATGTCCGTCCGTCTGTACGCACCTGTGATGAGCTGCTCCTGGAACACGTGCAGTAGCTGCGTGTTGTGCCAGTCGTGCGTCGCGTCGGCGATGGCGTGCAGCTGTATGATGGCGCCGGGCCGCGCGGTGGACTGCTGGGAGACGATCCTGACGCGGTCGCGTATGTCCGTCCGTCTGTACGCACCTGTGATGAGCTGCTCCTGGAACACGTGCAGTAGCTGCGTGTTGTGCCAGTCGTGCGTCGCGTCGGCGATGGCGTGCAGCTGTATGATGGCGCCGGGCCGCGCGGTGGACTGCTGGGAGACGATCCTGACGCGGTCGCGTATGTCCGTCCGTCTGTACGCACCTGTGATGAGCTGCTCCTGGAACACGTGCAGTAGCTGCGTGTTGTGCCAGTCGTGCGTCGCGTCGGCGATGGCGTGCAGCTGTATGATGGCGCCGGGCCGCGCGGTGGACTGCTGGGAGACGATCCTGACGCGGTCGCGTATGTCCGTCCGTCTGTACGCACCTGTGATGAGCTGCTCCTGGAACACGTGTAGTAGCTGCGTGTTGTGCCAGTCGTGCGTCGCGTCGGCGATGGCGTGCAGCTGTATGATGGCGCCGGGCCGCGCGGTGGACTGCTGGGAGACGATCCTGACGCGGTCGCGTATGTCCGTCCGTCTGTACGCACCTGTGATGAGCTGCTCCTGGAACACGTGTAGTAGCTGCGTGTTGTGCCAGTCGTGCGTCGCG
Source organism: Epinotia brunnichana (assembly GCA_963854355.1). Classification (NCBI taxonomy): domain Eukaryota; kingdom Metazoa; phylum Arthropoda; class Insecta; order Lepidoptera; family Tortricidae; genus Epinotia; species Epinotia brunnichana. The sequence goes on from OY977951.1 coordinate 11,299,426, forward strand.
TCGGCGATGGCGTGCAGCTGTATGATGGCGCCGGGCCGCGCGGTGGACTGCTGGGAGACGATCCTGACGCGGTCGCGTATGTCCGTCCGTCTGTACGCACCTGTGATGAGCTGCTCCTGGAACACGTGCAGTAGCTGCGTGTTGTGCCAGTCGTGCGTCGCGTCGGCGATGGCGTGCAGCTGTATGATGGCGCCGGGCCGCGCGGTGGACTGCTGGGAGACGATCCTGACGCGGTCGCGTATGTCCGTCCGTCTGTACGCACCTGTGATGAGCTGCTCCTGGAACACGTGCAGTAGCTGCGTGTTGTGCCAGTCGTGCGTCGCGTCGGCAATGGCGTGCAGCTGTATGATGGCGCCGGGCCGCGCGGTGGACTGCTGGGAGACGATCCTGACGCGGTCGCGTATGTCCGTCCGTCTGTACGCACCTGTGATGAGCTGCTCCTGGAACACGTGCAGTAGCTGCGTGTTGTGCCAGTCGTGCGTCGCGTCGGCGATGGCGTGCAGCTGTATGATGGCGCCGGGCCGCGCGGTGGACTGCTGGGAGACGATCCTGACGCGGTCGCGTATGTCCGTCCGTCTGTACGCACCTGTGATGAGCTGCTCCTGGAACACGTGCAGTAGCTGCGTGTTGTGCCAGTCGTGCGTCGCGTCGGCGATGGCGTGCAGCTGTATGATGGCGCCGGGCCGCGCGGTGGACTGCTGGGAGACGATCCTGACGCGGTCGCGTATGTCCGTCCGTCTGTACGCACCTGTGATGAGCTGCTCCTGGAACACGTGCAGTAGCTGCGTGTTGTGCCAGTCGTGCGTCGCGTCGGCGATGGCGTGCAGCTGTATGATGGCGCCGGGCCGCGCGGTGGACTGCTGGGAGACGATCCTGACGCGGTCGCGTATGTCCGTCCGTCTGTACGCACCTGTGATGAGCTGCTCCTGGAACACGTGTAGTAGCTGCGTGTTGTGCCAGTCGTGCGTCGCGTCGGCGATGGCGTGCAGCTGTATGATGGCGCCGGGCCGCGCGGTGGACTGCTGGGAGACGATCCTGACGCGGTCGCGTATGTCCGTCCGTCTGTACGCACCTGTGATGAGCTGCTCCTGGAACACGTGTAGTAGCTGCGTGTTGTGCCAGTCGTGCGTCGCGTCGGCGATGGCGTGCAGCTGTATGATGGCGCCGGGCCGCGCGGTGGACTGCTGGGAGACGATCCTGACGCGGTCGCGTATGTCCGTCCGTCTGTACGCACCTGTGATGAGCTGCTCCTGGAACACGTGCAGTAGCTGCGTGTTGTGCCAGTCGTGCGTCGCGTCGGCGATGGCGTGCAGCTGTATGATGGCGCCGGGCCGCGCGGTGGACTGCTGGGAGACGATCCTGACGCGGTCGCGTATGTCCGTCCGTCTGTACGCACCTGTGATGAGCTGCTCCTGGAACACGTGCAGTAGCTGCGTGTTGTGCCAGTCGTGCGTCGCGTCGGCAATGGCGTGCAGCTGTATGATGGCGCCGGGCCGCGCGGTGGACTGCTGGGAGACGATCCTGACGCGGTCGCGTATGTCCGTCCGTCTGTACGCACCTGTGATGAGCTGCTCCTGGAACACGTGCAGTAGCTGCGTGTTGTGCCAGTCGTGCGTCGCGTCGGCGATGGCGTGCAGCTGTATGATGGCGCCGGGCCGCGCGGTGGACTGCTGGGAGACGATCCTGACGCGGTCGCGTATGTCCGTCCGTCTGTACGCACCTGTGATGAGCTGCTCCTGGAACACGTGCAGTAGCTGCGTGTTGTGCCAGTCGTGCGTCGCGTCGGCGATGGCGTGCAGCTGTATGATGGCGCCGGGCCGCGCGGTGGACTGCTGGGAGACGATCCTGACGCGGTCGCGTATGTCCGTCCGTCTGTACGCACCTGTGATGAGCTGCTCCTGGAACACGTGCAGTAGCTGCGTGTTGTGCCAGTCGTGCGTCGCGTCGGCGATGGCGTGCAGCTGTATGATGGCGCCGGGCCGCGCGGTGGACTGCTGGGAGACGATTCTGATGCGATCGTGGAGCGGTATCCCGCCGCCTTCCTCTAGCGTTGAGTCGGAAGACATCGACATTGTGTCCTGCTGCTATAACAAAAGTTACGACTCAATTTAATAACGTTTTTTATTTAAAAATTAGGAGTCATCCTAATGATCGTAAAAAAAAGTTGCTCCACTTTGTACGAAAATTTTATTGTTGTTGACTTGTTCCATTATTAAAAATATAATTGTTCGAGGCTCGTACCGACATAATTACAAAAAAAAAACAATAGTCCGAGTAGATCAATCACACAACCGAATAATTATATGATAAGAAGCTACTAAGATGGATGTCGGATATATGCTACTAAGGTCAATGAAACGGACACATTTGGAGGAATTGGGACTATACTTATTTCATAAATTAAGGTTTTTTTAGTCGCTTATCTCTATATAGATCTACAACTACCACAACATCCAACTATTCTGGATCATAAGGAATACCCTAATGGCTTCAGGAAGGACATGGGTTCGCTACTACCATTACGTTATTGTTGTGCCGTCGCTCCGACGTGGCTATTTCAGCTAGTAACGTCCGTGCGTCGATGACAGCTTGAAACACTCGTAAGCTCTCGCCGTCGCTCGCAACGAAACACGCTGAAGGTGAGTTTGATAGGTTGCCGAGAGTTGTACTGTGGAGAAATACGTAGATGTTAGGAATGACGCCACGAGACATCTCAATTGGGAATGGATGAAAATTTTAGAAGTGCCTGATTTTTTTTTTAATGATAGGAATTACTTTCCTTGGCAACAAAAAAAAGTTGCAGACTTTTCAGCTGCGTCAATTAATTTTGAAAAATATAAACAGTTTCCTCACTTAGTGTAGTGTATGCGAGTAGCTCACACAACATACATACGCTGTATCGTGTATTGGCGGGAAAGATAACTGTCATTGTCACGAGAGCCGAGGCGAGAGTGCAACAATTGAGCAGGAAGTTATTTCTGATACGTGGGCATTGCCGAGCCAGTGTTTAGTGATAATAAGTTGAGGGAAGGATTTAACTTAGGTTTTGGGTTTAGGACGGCAACTAAGACACTTTGCTTGATCCGTCTTATATTACAAAAAATATCTTAAAAATCCGTGGTAAACTGACACTGGCAATGATATTGACAGCTGCAGCTGGGTCAGATATTTAAAAAAAATGTAATATGAGACGGATCAAGGAATGTGTCTCATTCGCCGTCCTAAACCCAAAACGTAAATGAGGAAACTGTTTATATTTTTCAAAAATAATTGACGCAGCTGAAAAGTCTGCAACTTTTTTTGGTGCTAAGGAAGGTTATTCCTATCACCAAAAAAAAATCAGGCACTTCTAAAATTTTCATCCGTTCCCCATTACTGAGTGTGAGTACATTTTACGACTAAGTAGGTACTGTCAGTACCGTACTGAGACCGCCAAAGTATACGTTAAACTAAGTCTCCATACAAAGTTTTTTGCTAAATTGTGTCACATAATATTATGTTGAAATGTTGTGGTTCAACATGTTTTACGAAAAAGTTTCTAATCATGCCGCACGGCTAGAAAAAACCGCGCGCATCTCTTAATTAGAATACTTAGTAATCTACGGGAAGTGTTGTGCCAGCCGTGCTCAAATATTCATTGCTATTGGACCTATTGGTTCATATTATCGAAGTTTTAATAACAGCAATAAGTTTCTGCCAAAAATTACATTTTTGGTACAAGCCTTTATTGCCGACTGTACTCTTCTGTATACCGTCATCAACTACTCATCGAGACGATTCTAACGAGCCCAAACTCAACGGGGCTACGTCGGTTAAGTACTGAATTCCCATGGCCACCTTCTGTCTCCATCATCAGATCAGCTCGATGGTACTATAATATTGAATTGTCATCCAAACTATACCTTTACCCAAAATTACAGCTCAATCGGTTGAAGATATCTGCTTCAAAATTGAGTTGCAAGATTCCACCCGAACAAATTACATACATACTTACATACATTGCAAGTTAATAAAAAGCTTGTAAAAAAGGCATTTATTCCCGACGAGTATACGGATCTAGAGTCAGACGGGAGCGTTCGAGTCAAAAGCGCGATCATTGGCCAAAAATAGTTTAATATTTACCTTGGCAACAACGTAGGTAACCACGCCACATTGCTAAAGGCGGATAAATGTGGTGAATTCACTCTAGCTAGCTCAGACACGCCTCCCGACTTTCCTAGCGGCCCGACGCATTCCACTCGCCACATTATAAGCTCAGAACAAAGGCCGCCGGCCGCTGAATTGTCGTCCGATGGATGCTTGTCTCTGTCACTATCTGTAACCGTATTATAAGGAGTTAAGTACCAAAATCGAACACGTAAATTATTGCGGACATAAAGCTGCTTTACCAACAAACTTTTTCAGTATTTGTAAACTACGGAGATACGTGTCGCTCTGATGTAAAAGCAACATTAGGTGTATTTTTTGTATAAATGAGTCGTTACCTGATATGTTGTGGTGGCTCGTTGTAAGTAATAGAGGTAATACTGGATGGCATGTGATGTCGTTGACCCTAAACCTATGACCGGACGCTCTTGATGCGTGTCCTATTGATAGTACCTACAAAAACTCATTTATTAATATTTTGTTATATCAATAGTAGATTGTACAACAAGCGCATAAAACGAGCCATTTAACCTAAGACGTTTATATCCACCCGAGCCACCGGCGAGGGTGCATAGTTAAGTCGAGGGGTTAAATGGCTAATTTATTCCCGAGTTATACACACTGCTTTTCACTTCGATTGCGAGAAAATAACAAATAATTGCAGAATAAAATAAAATAATAGCTCATTCCCGTCACTTAACTTTTTAAAGTTATTAGGTATGTGGAATTTTCGACACGTGATATTACACTTAGGTAATTCATACTGCCAAGTAATTTAATGGTTCAATTGTTCAATACGTTTTAAAATAATAATTGATTTCTATTTTATCTGGTTTTATTAATTTAGTAATGGAAAACACGGATATGAAATTTATTAAAGCAGCCGGATTATCTTAGTCTTTAAAACAATTTTACTTTGTGCACTAGAGCATAAAAGTGGCATTTTGTGCAGCATACGTCCAACACAAAGGCGAACTTTGCGAGCATGAGAAGTGAAATAGTACATTTCGATGCTAGTGCGGAAAGTATGTTATTACTTCACGAGTGCCGAGATATCTTGCCACGAGCCGTAGGCGAGTGGTAAGACTCGGGACGAGTGAAGAATGACATTTCCGCACGTGTATCGAACGACGTTTTTTAATACAGTTGCGAAAAAATAAGAAAAACAACAAGTAAGAACAGTATTTTTTTTTTTTAACAACTTCATTATTTTTCAACTGTATTACAATGATGTTACAGAATTAATAATATAAAAGTTTCAAATTCCTTACTTGTTGTTTTTCTTATTTGTTCGCAACTGTATCAAAAAACGTCGTTCGGTACACGTGGAAAAGTAAAAAGCACTAGTGCGCAAAATACAACTTTGCGCACGATTTGCAGCTACAAAAAGTACCACTTTTTGAGCAACTGTACTAAAAAATATTTTTTGCATGCATTAGGGTCAATCAACTATTTCTTGTTGTTATTCTGCCCCGTTAGCCAGCAGACAACACTTGCAACATAAACTTCTAACAAGCTCAGATAGTCAATAAAAAGGGCGTTAAAAATGACAAAAATCCCACATAATTTGGGAACACATAAAATCACAGTTTTGAAAAGTGACCCAGTAGATGTAACCTTGGCAACTAGCGATTGAAAAAAAAACAATTATGGGTGAATGATTTTTTTTTCAATGATTCTAAATTCTATTCATATGACAGATTTTACCAATTTCATCATCAAGACGAACTTAACAGCATCTCATATTATTTTGAGATGTTCTTAGATTGGTCTTGACTATGTGAATTACACGGTATAAATGATAATTAGCTGCGGAAGACCAGCGCTGGCTGTAAAGCAAGCATCATGTTGAACGGGGTTAATTTCGTAACAAGGCGTATACCGTCTTATTTTCCGTGGGCCTAGGTTGATTTGTGTAAGATTGTCCCGTAATATTTATTATTATTATTATTTATTAATTATTTTTTATCATCTGTGTTTAATCTGTAATTGTTTGTCACGAACAAATATTTGAGTTTAATGGTGGATTTAGACGGAGACTAATTTGGAGACGCCTAAATTACGGCGCCAGTGTCTACCGTACAGCACATCTTCACACCGTTTAGACATATGACTATTTACAGCCGCCTAAATCTCGCCGCCAGTGACCAGCAAACCGAGACTTAGTCGTTAACACGGTGCCTTCTCAGTAAAAATTATATACTATTCAAAACAAAGTTTTAACCGACTTGAAATCAGTAAATTGCTTCAAGTTTGCCTATAAAATTTGAAGGTAACTCTCGATTTTGCCGACAACGGGACTAATCTGGAAGTATATGCTTCCAAACACAGAAAAAAAATTCAAATTGGTTCATAAATTTATTATTTGGTATTGTATTATATTAAAGAATTTATTAAGTTCAAATTTTTTTAATCTTTTCAGCTTTGTTTCTTTATGATTACCTATTTTGTTATGTTAACATAGTTTTTATGTATTAATGAACCTCCAGGTCTTTTGATTTATGTCTATTGGTACTCTTTGTGTACCCTTTATATTTTTGTTTATGTGACTGTTTGAGTTCTAAATAAATAAAAAAATAAAAAATTACCGAGTTATCGCGTAACATACACATAAAAAAAAACATACAGACGAATTGAGAACCTCCTTTTTTGAAGTCGGTTAATAAGGCGCGGGGGCAGCGAGAGACGCGGCCGGAGGTCACTGGCGCCAAAAAATAGACTCCTGTTCTATTCCGTGCCAGCGGTGGCATGCCGCGAAAAAATGGCGCCGAAAGTGTTTATACGGTGCCTTTTTTAAGCGCCGTAATTTAGGCGGCTGTAAAGAGTCTTCGTCTAAATCGACCTTAAGTTCACCCTTTGTTTTTGGTACAAATTTGTACTTTTGTGCGATAATGTTTTGAAGTTCAGATGTCGAAAATTGTTTCCAACTGATTCGTTATTGTTTACAGAGATGTGTTTGATTAGTCAGACACAATTTACGTAGATTTCTAAACAACTGATTCCCTAAAAACCAACATTGTATCTGATCATTGTACGTTACGGATCAGTTGGAAACAAATTTCGGCTTCCGAACTGCAAAAAAATATTGTCCAAAAGTACTCATTTGTACCTAAAACAAAGAGTGAACTTAAACTTTTGACCGGTAGTGTATTTATGTAAATAGTCACGATTTAATTTTTTTTAGTTTGATTACCTGTGAAAACTTAGACTTGTCATCGAACGTTAGCTGCCAAAGGTTGAGCGTTCCGTTTGTGTGGTTGGTCACCATGGATATGACCGGCGCCGAGTCCAACACGTCACCCTCTTGATTCTCGCCCAAGTCCTCCGGCGCTATACTCTGTTTACGCTTCATGTCGTTATTTTCTTCTGTGCCTGGAAACAAATTGGGAGAAACTATTCTCATTTGTTTGGTATATTTGGAATTCCGTCGACGTGTAAAAAGCTATAGACTACGGCTTGCTCAGGGCTTCACCTAGCGAGTAGTTTAGTAAGACGAACGTTCTAGAATGTTCGCAACGGGCCGCACTGCCTAGCGTGTATCGAAGTAAATAAGTTTGCTCAAAAATGGCCCGCAAAGTGAACATAACTCGCTACATATTGGAAGGTAAAGTGTATAGTTTAAGGCCAGATAAAAATTAAAAAATAAAAAACATTGCAGGCCGCCTGGAATGTTACATATGAATTCCTTTATTTGTCGAGTACCAAACTTTTTAAAAAGTAGAAACTGGCATACAAATGACGGCACAAGTCGTATTCAGCCAAATCAAGTCGTATTTTTCCGTTGCAAACGCGACATTTTTTTATGTGTCATAAAAAGATTGCGTTTTTCGGTGGAAAAATACACTTGCGATTCTGTTTAAAAAAGAATTATGACGTTTAATTTTATGTAATTAGCAGTATCCTCAATTTGTATTAAATAATAATGCTTGATTTCAATTTAGTCTTTTTTATTCCCCCATTTTTGAGAAAAGCACTATATTAGCCTCAGCCGGAATGGCAATTGCAGGCTTCGTATTATAATTAAACGGACTCGCAAGCTCGTCCGTTTAAACAAAATACTCAGCCTGCAATTGCCTCCTTCCCGGCCACGGCAATAATGTACTATTATGTACAAGCTTTTATTGACAACTGTATTTTTCTATATACCGTCATCGACTACTCGTTGAGACGATTCTAACGAGCCCAAACTCAACGGGGTTACGTCGGTTAAGACCTGAATTCCCATGGCCACCTTGTATCCAACATCAGATCAGCGCGATGATACCATAATATTGAATTGTTATCCAAACTATATTTAAACCAAACATTTCAGCTCAATCGGTCTAAGACATCTGCTTCAAAATTGAGTTGCAAGATTCTACCCGAACAAACATAGTTACATACATTGCAAGTTAAATTAAAGCTTGTAAAAAAGTGTTGGACTTTTGTCAAGAGAAGCGAGGCGAACACTTTGAATCAAAATTGAGCCGTATAACGCTACTTTACAATCAAAAGGAAACTAAGCGTTTCTAAGGTCTATTTTCACTTTTTCACGAGCTTCATTTCTTCTTCGTCTAGACCTTTACATGGTAGTGCAAAAGGGTTAAGAGTGAGTTATGGATGTTATATATGTATATAAGTATCTATATGTATTTATCTATTATATATATCATCGCCTAGTAGCTTACCGTGGGCAAAGCTTACCGTGGGCCTAGGTTGATTTGTGTAAGATTGTCCCGTAATATTTATTTATTATTTATTTATTTTACCGTTTTCCTGTGGTTCTTTTTGTTCTTCGTTCTGAGGCCAGTCGTGTTCCTCTCTCTCCTCTTGCACGCTTGCTAGAGGTGTCGTTACGGTTTCTGGCTGCTGTTGTTGTTGTTGGTCTACAAACATAAGGTGTTATGTTAATTAGCGCGCATCACATACACAGGGTGAAACACTACACCAGGGTTCACTATACAGGATGAAATTATATTGACCGTTCAAATTTTCACAGTGGATTACTTAGCGAAAAGCTTTGACTCCTACAAATCCCCAGGACCAGATGGAATTTTCCCCGCCCTACTGAAATGGGGCGGGAGGGCGCTAACGCACAGGCTCACCATCGTCCTGAGTGCCTGCTTGGCACACACGTTCGTGCCCAGGCAATGGAGAGAAGTCAAGGTCATCTTCATACCGAAACCAGGTAAAGGAGATTACACGGACCCCAAATCCTTTAGACCAATAAGCCTAACCTCCTTCTTGCTGAAGACGTTGGAAAGGCTGTGTGACATACATCTGAGAGAGAGGGCGCTAGTGACAGTTCAGGTAAATCAACAGAATCAGCGCTGCACGCAGTGGTTAACAAGGCCGAAGTCGCGATCAAAAACAAGTTTAGGCACCTTCATTGACATCGAGGGAGCCTTCGACAAGACTAAATTCACCAGCATAACCGCAGCACTGGGAAGGCATGGAGTGAATGCGGTTATGATTAAATGGATACACAACATGTTAAGTCATTAGGCTCGGGGAAGACAAAACAAAGCAAGCACAAGTAGCGAAGGGATGCCCCCAGGGAGGCGTCCTCTCACCACTACTCTGGAACATGGTGGTTAACGACCTAATCACCAAGCTAAACGACAGTCATCACTACACCATCGGGTATGCTGACGACATAACGATACTCACCAGCGGCATCCATGCAGGTACAGTGTGCGATGTCACTCGCTCCGCACTCGCCATAGTGGAACGCTGGTGCAAAGACAATGAACTAACAGTCAACCCAAGGAAGACCGAGCTGGTAATGTTCACCAACAAACGGAATCTGGGGACCTACCACCTGCCCAGACTGTTCAATACAGAACTCCAATTGTCAACAGAGGTAAAGTACTTGGGTGTAATACTCGATGCCAAACTTAATTGGAGCAGTCATCTAGACAATAAAATCCAAAAAGCTACAGTCGTCTTCTGGCAGTGCCGTAGAATGGTAGGTAGGACCTGGGGACTAAACCCCAAAATCACTCTATGGCTTTATCAGGCAGTAATCCGACCAATAGTAAGCTACGGTGCCATAGTGTGGTGGCCTCGTACCACGCTAACCACGGTCGAAGCTAAACTACAACGCCTCCAGAGACTGGCCTGCATGGCGGCTAGTGGCTGCATGAGGACTACACCGACTGCAGCCCCGGAAGCCATCATGGACATTCCGCCGCTTCACATTTTCATCAGGCAAGAGGCTCTGGCAGCAGCCATAAGGCTCAAAAGACAACATCTCTGGAGACCGCCCAGGGTTCCACACACCGAAATACTCTACGAGGCTGTAGGTAGGGAACCCCTTATAGAGGCAACTTCAGACATTATTCCCAGACAGTTCGTCTTTGACAAAAAGTACAAAGTGGAACTATACGAAACCCCCCAGGAAGGACTTAACCCCAGAGAGTTAAGAATCTTCACGGACGGGTCCAAGACAAGGTCAGGCACCGGATCAGGAGTATTCTCGGATGACCTAAACATACACATTTCAACACCATTAGGGACCCACAACACCGTCTTCCAGGCAGAGTGTATGGGCATAATAATGGCTGCTCATGCAATCGCCTCCAGGGAGGTAAGGGGATATCCCATCCGCATACTTTCTGACAGTCGATCCGTACTGCAAGCCCTGCAAGGTCACGCAACAACTTCTGGGCTGATACACGAGTGCCACAAAATCCTATCAGAGGTATGTAATAACAGCGACATAACCCTGCAATGGATCAAAGGGCACAGCAATTCACGCGGTAACGATGCAGCGGATGCACTGGCTAGAGAGGGTTCAGAGTCAAGAGCTGTAGGACCGGAACCCACAATTCCTCTACCCTCTGCATGGCTGCGGAGCACACTGCGACTAAACACCAAGGTAGAACACCAAAAACATTGGAACACCCTAGGAACCTGCAGGCAAACCAGGGAGGCCCTCCCGACAATCAACCCCGGATTGTCAAGGAAGCTAAAACAGCTAAAGAGGCCGGCACTCCGTCTTCTGACAGGAGCTATAACTGGTCATGCACTACTAAACAAACATCTTTTTACTTTAGGTGTTACAGACAGTCCTCTCTGCAGAGCTTGCATGGAAGAGGACGAGACAGCCGCCCACGTCATCCTGACATGTCCTGGAGTGGCGGAATACAGGGCAAAACACCTCGGAACACCGGGGTCACTACCGGAGGCCGTCGGCAAAATAAAGGGTCTGCTAGGCTTCCTGGTGGAACTGGGTTGGCACGAATAACAGTAGTGCCAAAACCCCTACGCAAACTAGGCGCATTTATGACGTCGAGTTGCGGAAACCCAGCCCGCGTACAACTTATAACCATATAACCTACTTAGCGAAAAATAAAAAATATGTGTTTTTTCTGTCAGTATCTTTCAGTAAATATTGAGACAGCAACTGAAAGATATCTTAAAAAACCACACGTTCGTGGATACCGCGGTAGCGCACCCCTCCCCCTAACTAAGCTAACCCCCCGAGCGTCACTCAGCTCAGCTCCCGATTATCCACACGTTACTAATTATTTATTCAAACAGCATTTTTTTAACCCCCGACGGAAAAAGAGGGGTGTTATAAGTTTGACGTGTCTGTGTGTCTGTCTGTCTGTGTGTGTATCTGTCTGTGGCATCGTAGCTCCTAAACGAATGGACCGATTTGACCGGTTTTTTTATCCGAAAGCTGACGTGATCGAGGTAGTTCTTAGCTACGTTCCATCAAAATCAGTTCAGCCGTTTTTGAGATGAAAACTTTGAAATGAAAATGTCGGAGGTTTTTTAACTTTCCTAAGTTGTAGTTAAATTGTGAAATTTTACCTGTTTTATTTTTCAGAAATGGCATCTTTTATTGATACCTAATGCCAGGGAAAAATATGAACGGTTAATAATATTCCATCATGTATGTGAAGTGAGAGACGTTTTAGAAATAGATTAGACATTTATAATATAGGGAGAGTGCATTTCCTTGGCCTGAATTTACCTCACAAGCCAAACACGGCAAAGTATTTCACCGCAAATACTTTTTCAAAATGAAAGGAATTAAATAATCAAAGCATTCAACATGAATTTAACTTAGGTATTACATCTAAATAACACACACACACAATTAACATTAAATAAGAGTACTTAAACTTAAACCGTGAAATTATCTTGAGAGCGGCCACACATTGAGACACTAAGTTGCGGACGAGTTCTTTCATACATTCCGTTTAGCTTCGGCGCACACCGAGCGTTTGAGTGGTCGCGTCCGAGCCACAAGCTCGCCGCTATGGCCGCGATTAATGGCAACCACTAGTGGCCGTCATTTGCAGCAGCGTGACCGCGTTTAGTGGCGGCCACACTGCGGCCGCTTAGTGATAGCGATTCTTAGTGAACCCGACTCTTCAGAAGCTTTCTCACGGGTGCCTCACCTGGCGTGACAGGCTTGGTGCGGTGCCTCACGTACAGCGGCTGCGCTGCGGCGTGGTACAGCGCCGCCGGGGTGCACATGGTGGTGGCGTCGCCCAGCGGGAACGCGGACGGGATCCGAGCGGAGAACGACACTTGCGCTTGCCGGATCGCGCCTGCTTGCAACTCGTCTAGCCACTCGCACACCCTGCAATGGGATTTGGTTTGAAGGCACAGGTATATTTTTTTGGTCATGTTGACTTAAATGTTTTGTTCCACTGTATGTTTTTTTAATGTATGTTTACCGATTTCTCCGTCAATTGTGGACCGATTTCTAAAAATTTTTTCTTATTCGAAAGAGTATACTCCCGAGGTGGATGGGACCATCTCGGGAGTATATTACCAATTCAGGATATGATGATTAGATCCCAGGGAAAGTGAGGGTATCCCTGAAATTATATAGGCACGCGTATAGTGATTTCGGTATTTTCTAGTATAACTCGTGTATCTACCTCCGGAAATCGCAATTTTGGTGAAGTGGAACTGAAGATGAAGACCACAGATGACTTATGGAACTCCTCAAAGATGTAAACTACGTGAAAGATTCTGACATGATTCCGTTGAAGTATCATCTAATGAAGTGTTAATTCCGAGATCCTTGAAAAATCGACGGAACTCCTCAAATATTATCAGCCCACACATAGCGACTAGGGTTTTTTTCTGTAATAATCAACGCATTTGCTCTCGGAGAACAGTTCATGTGCTAAATTGGAAAGGAAATGTTCATGTACCTATGTGGGTTGGCGAAGTACTGAATTGAAGTCGGTTTAAACTTTGTTTTTAAAGTAAATTATCACAGATCAATACTAGTTTAGGTACTACACTTACCAAATAAGGAAACTGCCATCCACGGGGTGTATAGAGAACAACAGGTCAGGGCTCTGGTGCCAGTCCCGCAGCAGACCCTCAATCTTGGCATCCAAAGAATCAGGTAGGTGCGTGCATGTGACGTCCGTCGCTATGGAGTTTATGGACGTCGTGTTTGACAGGGTCGGGTGGCTGTGGTTGCCGCTACCTGTGGGGCGGACGTTTTGTGAGAGGCAGACTTTTACTATTAAAATAATGTATGTATAGGGAAAATAGAAATGTGTTGTGATATTCAACAAGTGTTACGGAGATCCGTAGCAGAAATTAAATACGTTTAAGTTTCAATAACCAGTTTATCATGTAGAAAACAGAGATAGCCAAAAAAGTCCTCCCGCGATTTTCTATTACAATTTGCATTCCCCCCGAACTCAAGAGGAAACGATGCAGCGGATGAACTGGCCAGGAAAGGCTCAGAAACAACGGCATACGGACCGGAGCCAATCTTGCCCCTGCCACAAAGCTACATATACAATCAACTGGACCAACACACTAAAGACCTACACCAAAGATACTGGGAGGAGATAGACACATGCAGACAGACCAAAGAGATTCTGTCGAAACGCGACTACAAACTCACAACCACACTACTAAGGACACATAGAAACCAATTGCGCAAGATAGTGGGTATAATAACAGGACACAACACCTTGAACAGACACCTCTATAACTTAGGTATCACAGACAGCCCCATGTGCAGAGCGTGCATGGAGGCAGAAGAAACGACCAAACATATACTACTTTAGCTCTAGTATAAGTTTTTTCGATACATATACGTTTTTGAACGCGTTTGCGTTTAGTTTCAATTTGTATGGCAACGCGTAGTTCCTAATAGTTACCACAAGGGGCGCTGTTCGCGTTGCCATACAAATTGAAACTAAACGCAAACGCGTTCGAAAAAGTATTGTATCGATAAAACTTATACTAGAGCCTCTGGACTGCAAGGAGGTAGAAGTATACAGAATGAAGCACCTAGGTTCTCCAAACACACTACGGGACGCAGTCAGCAACACCAAGGCACTCACCAACTTTTTAAACGAGCTGGGGTGGTTAGAGTAGCGCCACACCGCCGTTTCACGCAAAATATGCACAATGGATGTCAACATTGTCGACTTGCGGAAAACGCCCAGTATAACTAACTAACCCCCCGAACTTCCCAGAACCGCCACATGGCGCTGATCGTCGCTAGCCATCCGGCCGACTAAAGTACTTAGTTATTTAACAATCCGTTCAGACGGTTTAATTGAATTACCAACCGAGTTTTAAATATTGTTAAATTAATTAATAATTATTACTAACTGTTTGACACTGCTTAACTTAACTTGAAACTAAATAAATACCCTGATTGATTTATACAAAACAACCAGTCTGGAAAATAATTATATCCAACCAAAATCTGACTATTAAGCTACTTTTAAAATGAAGACTGAGTATTGATACTAACAATTACGTAAACAAATATTAAAATACAATAAAATAATTAATGTGCGTAATTAGGGTCCTAGTTCAGCTGTGTGAGCGCCGGTCGTTGTAACACAAGAGAAGATATTTGAAGAGGGATGTCGAGACATTTGCAGCTCAGTCAGACTGAAGATTGTGACTTTGAGAGCGCTACCGGGGCTGTAATAGTAGCCACTATCACGGGGAATGAGCGTGCTGAAATCCAAAATCGATTGATACTCTCTTTTCTACTACGAACGCACTCCGTTGGTCATCATCATACAATCAACTAATATTTTAATACCTGTGCCCTTGCACGCTTATGTATAATTCAGACAATTTACTGTTTAGCAAAACATAATTATTTAAAGCTACGTTCAGTAATTAAGAGATTACACTCTTGTTATTGTTGATATGTTTGCCTGGATCCTACTAATATTATAAACTAGCTGACCCCGCGAACTTCGTTCCGCCGTACAAAATTCATGAAAAAAAAATTTTTTTCATTTTTTTATAGTTATTCTGCTATTCGGGGCGAAGACAAACCCAAAAAATCAACAATCATCAAAATCGTTCCAGCCGTTCTCGAGTTATAATCAAAGGAACTAACACAACTTTCTTTTATTAATATAGATATAGATGTGAAAGTTTTGATGTTTAGATGTTTGTTACTCAATCATGCAAAATCAACAGAACATATTTTGACGAAAATTTCCAGTAATTTAGCTTAGCCATCAGAATAGAACATAGGCTATAAAATACATGCGTACGAAGTCGCGGGCAACAGCTAGTATTTAATCAATTTTTTTGTATCTAAACACTTCTTATAAGATCTATGTCATAATAATATTGCATTGTCATCCGATTTATACATGCATGCAAAATTTCAGCTCAATCGGAAACCGGGAAGTGGATCAAATTTAACTTGCAAGATTTGATTACAGACAGACAACGGGACAGGTGAAACTAAATAAAAGCTTGTAATAACATTACCTGGTTGTTCGTCACTATTGCTGTTGTCCTCAGACTGAACTTTAGTCAACTGACTGGGCCGCCTATGTCCTAGGCAGCGTGGAATAAGCAAGGAAGCACATAGTTACGAAGCATTTTGCCTATGTATTACAAATTGTAGCATCTAGTTGCTTACTTACTTAGCTGAGGCCACTTACAATTTGTCTACAAATTTACTTTTTCTATGAAAAAGTTCATTGCCATAAGTAAAACATCACTCATTGGTGTTCCGTTATATTCCAAATTGCGAAAATCATAAAGGTAAAGAAATGCTCGGAAATCATATAATCGCTTTAATGTAATTTAATTATATAATATGACATGAATTATAGGCAACAAATGTATATACCTCAACAGATATAATGTTGAGTTAATCTGAATATGCGATAAGCGATGCTCTAAAATGTACGTATATCAATGCCGAATAAGCATAATACCTGACGTCATAGAATTAATTTTGATTTAGGAACTCGGACTTTTTGGGTCATTTCTAGACTTAGATTCATTGAGGCGTTCGTTCTTCTACCATTGAACGAATAAGTTCCATATTTAAAAAAATGTCTACAATGGTAATACATATACAATATACACTTTTGTATAAACTCCTCAATGGAATTTGTTTATTTTTTGTATTTTTTTTGATTGCGTATAAAATAGGAAATGGCTGATGTAAAGTAAATGTGTTCATACTCGCGTCATTCTCTCCGTCCGGATGTGTGGTGTGGTCTGACCCTTCTTCATTCTCCTCTTTATCTAAGACCTGCAAATAAACAATATCAGATATTATTACAATCACCATAGAATAACTTTCTTTCAATGTGAGCAAATACTTGTGTTGTCTCGAAATAGGGTACTGTTTAAAGTATATGCAACATATATATACAACCTTTTAGTTTATCAATTTTATCATCCATCACACGTACTGGCCGCGAAATAAAAAGAGAAAACAAAACTCGCTCGATGGAAAATTGTTGTTGTGGATGACGTATATAATTTGATTTGCTCTTTATTAATACATTTATTTGTGGATTTTAAAAAGTGTAGTTTTAACACAAGAAAAAACCATACACAGAGTTATAGTGTTCTTGCTCTTCAAAATGTGTTGATCTAAAAGGATAACCAAATGGTTAATCCATATCATATTAATAATATAAATACGAAAGTGTGTCTGTCTGTTAGGTGCCTAAGCTTAAACAGCTGGACTGATTGCGATGGATCACATGACATTGATTGAGCAGATAGTTCATGTCCCAAAACAGGACATACATACGTTTTATCTCGTAAGGGTGTGCTGTAGTGTTTTTAGGGTTCCGGAGCCAAAAACAGAACTCTATAAGGGTTTCGTCACGTCCGTCTGTCCGTATGTCACAGGTATTTTACTCGAAAACTATAAAATTTGCAGGATATAGGTGTATTTTGTTAGCCGCATAGTTCTGTAAAGAAATGACAAAAAAAAATATGGGTGCTCTCCATACACGTAACAGAAAGTAAATAAAAAAACAAACATTGTAAGTCGACGACGTGTGGCACATCAATTTTTAGGCTTTTCTCAGCATTTTTTGAGGGTATATTCAAACACTGTGATTAAAAAAAAAATCATGGACATAGTTGCTTATTAAATTCTTTCACCGAAAATTACTTTGAACAAGATCGCTTCAAACTTTAACGAGATATTGCTGAAAAACTGCCTTCTCTATAGAAAAGGACGTACGTGCCATAAGATTTTTGTGACGATACGACCTTTTTAATAGGCACCGAACCCTTCATTGTGCGTGGTCCGACACGTACTTGGCCGGTTTTAATTAATAGCACGCACAAGAAAGTCTAAATGTAAAGTCGTGACAGTGGTAAAAGTGATTCCCAAGAAAAAAAATATAGGACACTTTGGGTCCTAAAAAAAACGCGGGAAATATAAGACTGTGTTTATTTTGTATAACCCAATTTGTGGTATAATCATCATTTTATTAAAAATAGTAGATTGTACAACAAGTGCATAAAACGAGCCATTTAACCTGAGACGTTTATATCCACCCGAGCCACCGGCGAGGGTGGATAGTTAAGTCGAGGGGTTAAATGGCTAATTTATGCCCGAGTTATACACACTGCTTTTCACTTCGATTGCGAGAAAATAACAAATAATTGCAAAATAAAATAAAATAATAGCTCATTCCTGTCACTTAACTTTTTAAAGTTTTAATTTTCGAGACGTGATATTAGACTTAGGTACTTCATACTGCCAAGTCATTGGTTAATACGTTTTATAATAATAATTGACTCCTATTTTATCTGGTTTTATTAATCTAGTAATGGAAAACACGGATGTGAAATTTATTAAAGCAAATCAAATCAAATGACAAGTTTATTCTACGAAGTTTTATTGTGTGTGTGGCTGTTAGGCCCGATTATCTTAGTCTTTAAAACAATTTTACTTTGTGCACTGGAGCATAAAAGTGGCATTTTGTGCAGCATACATCCAGCACAAAGGCGAACTTTGCGAGCATGAGAAGTGAAAAGAAATATTTACATACCTTCTTAGTAAGATCATGTAGTATGGCCTCAGCTTGGCTGGTGAAATGCATTTCCTTGTTGTGTAACCAGTGCAGTATGAACCGCCCGCCGCCGGCTAACGACGGCACTAGAGGAATGTCCGTCTCCGCATTTATAGATGCCGCTAGGTGGAAGTGAAGACCTGCGAACAAATAGACTACTATTTTAGAAGGTTGCTTAACCGACCATACTTTATCATCCCACAAAATATTTATAAAATTTTCGGTAACTTCGACGTGTAGAAAAAGTTTGATGTACTGAATATAAAAAAGGAGGTAGATAAGTTGTCTATACGAAATTCCCTGTTTAAAATGGCCAGGCACATCTGACAGCTGAGACACGTTTACGTTTCCATTGAAGACGGGAATCTGAGGCAAGTTGGTGCAATTGACTCAATTTTAGTGTGCCATTTGTGGAGCGCTTATAACTTATCGACCTCTTTTTACGGTTCCGTAGCCAAATGGCAAAAAACGGAACCCTTATGGATTCGTCATGTCTGTCTGTCCGTCCGTATGTCACAGCCACTTTTTTCCGAAACTATAAGAACTATACTGTTGAACCTTGGTAAGTAGATGTATTCTGTGAACTGCATTAAGATTTTCACACAAAAATAGAAAAAAAAACAATAAATTTTGGGTGTTCCCCATACTTAGAACTGAAACTCAAATTTTTTTTGGCATCAAACCCATACGTGTGGGGTATATCTATGGAAGGTCATCAAAAATGATATTGAGGTCTAATATATTTTTTTACGTCATACCTGGCCATAAAGTAGGAATTACCGCACGCTATGCGTGCGGAAAACCCCACTTCCTGGCCAGATAGAGACGTAAAATTTTGTACTCACCACGGGCGGTAATAAAGAAAGCCTCAGAGCGCATATTTATCGCCCGAGCCGAAACCTGCGATCTGAGACATTCTTTGTTTAACCGCCCTAGGTAAGTAATGTACTATTACAATGCACTTGCTCTGAATGTGTTCCTTTGTATGTCCTTTATATGCCCGTCGCGGAAGGTGACCAGCCCGTTCCGGAATGGATTTCAGGCCAATATTCCCACACACGTGCGATAATGATTTTGGTGACAATTAAAATTTCACCTTTTATGCATATTTTTTTACGTCCTCGCATGATGCATTGTAAAATGTTGTATGATACACGTGCAGATAGGTAATTCCTAACTCGTGTCGATCAAAAACACTCCCTGACGGTCGTGTTTTTGGTCATCGCCACTCGTTGGGAATTACCTACTTTCCGCACTTGTATCATAAATAACTATTTCTAAACTGAATAGTTTGCGCGAAAGACACTTCCAAAGTGGTAAAATGTGAATGTGTCCCCCCCACCTGTAACTCCTAAAATAAGAGAATGATAAAACTACCTTACCATGCAAACTTCCACCGAAAATTGGTTTGAACGAGATCTAGTCAGTAGTTTTTTTTTAATAAGTCATAAATCGTAAACCGCAATTTATTTTACGGAACCCTTCATGGGCGAGTCCGACTCGCACTTGGCCGCTTTTTTATATTACATCATTGCCCATATCAGTGGCGCCTTAGAAACAAATGGTGACCCTTCAAAATCCTAGTGTTATTCCCGGTTGTGCCCTAAAGGAGCCCGGGGTCCGCTTTGACATCTAATCCCAAGATTTGGCGTAGGCACTAGTTTTACGTAAGTGACTGCCGTGTGACCTTTCAACCCAGAGAGAGAACCAGACCTTATTGGGATTAAACCGGTTTCCTCACGATGTTTTCCTTCACCGAAAAGCTAACGGTAAATATTCCGTACATGAGTTCTGAGAGAGTACACGACCGCCGCTTGACAGGTGCACGCCTGAACCACTAGGCTACCGTAGCTTCAAACAAATGATAACCCACTCACGGAAAAATTTAAACTGTTCAGAAGACAGAACTTATCCCTTATAGGGATATTTATTATTCTGGTAGTGGCTTCCGGGCTGCTAAGAGCCCTTGTATCACACACAGCGACCATCGCTGATCTATTGTGATCGCCACTTACTACAATTCTTGGTCAAATCCTGCAAACTCATAGAATTGCAGGATTTTATTGACCTCAATAAATTTGATCTCCTCCGGGCACATGATGTGTTTGCCCAGAAAGGAGTTACGACTGCGCATGAGGCAAGGGAAGGTGTGTTCCGATGTTTGTGAGCTGCTTGTTTGCTCCGATGTATATGATGGCGATTGTACATACATACTATTGCCTCCTGGCTTACCGGGACCGAATAACAACAAGAAAATGTTGATTGACCCAACTGACACGTGGATATAGTTACCTCCAGTGTAGGAAGTTGCGTGGTATGGATTGTGGAAGTCATGAGCACTGTATGTAGAGGGTAGAGTGGGTATCGGCGCTCCGGGCTGTTTCGACGATTGCGCATTCCGTCGTATGTGGAAACAGGTCCTGGAAATAAGAGGAGTGTTTAGTATTATCTCATAGAAGTTCAACGACGTAAACTGATTGACAAAGCTACATATACCATCAACTGGACCAACACACTAAAGACCTACACCAAAGATACTGGGAGGAGATAGACACATGCAGACAGACCAAAGAGATTCTGTCGAAACGCGACTACAAACTCACAACCACACTACTAAGGACACATAGAAACCAACTGCGCAAGATAGTGGGTATAATAACAGGACACAACACCTTGAACAGACACCTCTATAACTTAGGTATCACAGACAGCCCCATGTGCAGAGCGTGCATGGAGGCAGAAGAAACGACTAAACATATACTACTGGACTGCAAGGAGGTAGAAGTATACAGAATTAAGCACCTAGGTTCTCCAAACACACTACGGGACGCAGTCAGCAACACCAAGTCACTCACCAACTTTTTAGACGAGCTGGGGTGGTTAGAGTAGCGCCACACCGCCGTTTCACGCAAAATAGGCACAATGGATGTCGACTTGCGGAAAACGCCCAGTATAACTAACTAAACTGATTGACACAGAAAGGGACAAGTCTTTCGATTAAAAGAAACCGCATTCTAATCGGTATGAACCGGATGGCCGTTTTCGAATCCCTTGCTCCGGATCCGTCCAGAACGGTTTGTAACTTACGTCTAGAACTTCAAGGTCATGAATCATGATTAAAGTAACAATTAGTGAGTTGGTCAACAGTTGGATTTGACGCCTGTGCAAATTTTTTGAGAGTACCTAGTGATAAATAATACGCTTGCAAATTATACGGCATTAAGTTAACGCGCGATATGCTCTATAGGTTGTTGCTCGCGGATGATGCTATTAAATAGCGATACCCAGGGACCACACATACATATGTCCACGCATGCCATTTTTACATTAGCTGTACTTTGCTCACTTCATGTGCTTCAGGCGCCGCATGAAGCGGTGCTTGTGGCGGTGAGAGGCGCAGCGGCGGGCAGTTGTGTCAACGAATGCCCCTACACTAGCAGTACTACCACAGTATAAAAAACTACAACCAGTAGGCAAGCTTCATTCATCTTTAGAATTTACGTAGCCGCTTAGCCCAAGAATCAGGGTTGTCAAAATATGTTTGGAGATATATAATCTCAAAATGTCTACCCTTTTTTTAAATCGAAGCTCGGATTCGTGTTAAGATGCCCCTGGAACCCTCAGAAATCGGAGCGTAATTAAAGAATTTCAAAATGGCGGCCTTGATTTTATCTACCTTCGGATTCATATTAAAAGACCTCTCGATCCCTCAGATATCAATCATAAACACAATAGAAGTGATATATATTTTTTTAAACCACCCAAACCTCATTTTAACCTTACTTTTTTGAAGTCGGTTTTATAAACTCAAACGAAATAGGAGCGTAATTAAAGAATTTCAAAATGGCGGCCTTGTTTTGCCTACCTTCGGATTCATATTAAAAGACCTCTCGATCCCTCAGATATCAATTAAAAACACAACAGAAGTGATATTATTAAAAAAAACCACCCAACCTCATTTTAACCTTACTTTTTTGAAGTCGGTTTTATAAAGTCAAACTCATTTAAGTTTGCGCTAAATTTCCTCGCCTCCTGCTTCCCCACGTTCCCCCTATCGTTGGCCCGCGCAGCGCCGAACATGCAGACTGTATGTAGTTAGACTGTGGTACGGTTAGCCTCACAAAGGGCAGGTCGCATTAAACGTCACGATAAGGTCGCATTAAACGTCACGATAAACTGCCACATGAAGTTGTCAAACGAGTGAAAAGGACAAGGTACAGTGGCGGAATGAAAAGGTTGATCAGTTTTCAAATCAAATCTTTTACGCGTTGCAAGCACATGATACCTTTTTAAACTGTGTATCAGACGAGAGTGATGTATTGAAAATTATGTTCAACTGTTTGACAACAAAGTTCAAATTTACTTAGACGAATTTTCCTTCACTATTAATAGTTGAACTAAAACCTTTTTATTAGTTTGATCTTGCCATTACGTTGTGCCAAGTTTGATAAATCTAATGAATAAATCCTCTTCCCTTAAAATTATTAAAACTATAAAATGTGAGTAAGAGGTCCTGTCAATGTCATCATTGCTATTTCTTGTATAAGTTTTTTTTTCTTTTTTTAAACCCGGTTTTCAATATTCAAAGAGGTGTAGTGAAATGACATTCATTATAACGGAATGTGTCTGACACTCGGTCAATAAAGCAGATATCGATAACTTATACTGAGTAGGCAGAAACAGATGATGTGCGCGGTCACGCAGCCGCCCCACTCGTCGTCCGGCAGCAACGTCTCCGACCACACGCGGCATATGTTGTCCACGGATGTACTTAGGTGTTCAGCAAGTAATGAGTGCTTACTTCATGTGCTTCAAGCGCTGCATGAAGCGGTGCTTGTGGCGGTGCGTGGCGCGCTGGCGGCGCGGCGGCGAGCGGCTGTGCGCGGTCACGCAGCCGCCCCACTCGTCGTCCGGCAGCAACGTCTCCGACCACACGCGGCATATGTTGTCCACGGATGTACTTAGGTGTTCAGCAAGTAATGAGTGCTTACTTCATGTGCTTCAAGCGCTGCATGAAGCGGTGCTTGTGGCGGTGCGTGGCGCGCTGGCGGCGCGGCGGCGAGCGGCTGTGCGCGGTCACGCAGCCGCCCCACTCGTCGTCCGGCAGCAACGTCTCCGACCACACGCGGCATATGTTGTCCACGGATGTACTTAGGTGTTCAGCAAGTAATGAGTGCTTACTTCATGTGCTTCAAGCGCTGCATGAAGCGGTGCTTGTGGCGGTGCGTGGCGCGCTGGCGGCGCGGCGGCGAGCGGCTGTGCGCGGTCACGCAGCCGCCCCACTCGTCGTCCGGCAGCAACGTCTCCGACCACACGCGGCATATGTTGTCCACGGATGTACTTAGGTGTTCAGCAAGTAATGAGTGCTTACTTCATGTGCTTCAAGCGCTGCATGAAGCGGTGCTTGTGGCGGTGCGTGGCGCGCTGGCGGCGCGGCGGCGAGCGGCTGTGCGCGGTCACGCAGCCGCCCCACTCGTCGTCCGGCAGCAACGTCTCCGACCACACGCGGCATATGTTGTCCACGGATGTACTTAGGTGTTCAGCAAGTAATGAGTGCTTACTTCATGTGCTTCAAGCGCTGCATGAAGCGGTGCTTGTGGCGGTGCGTGGCGCGCTGGCGGCGCGGCGGCGAGCGGCTGTGCGCGGTCACGCAGCCGCCCCACTCGTCGTCCGGCAGCAACGTCTCCGACCACACGCGGCATATGTTGTCCACGGATGTACTTAGGTGTTCAGCAAGTAATGAGTGCTTACTTCATGTGCTTCAAGCGCTGCATGAAGCGGTGCTTGTGGCGGTGCGTGGCGCGCTGGCGGCGCGGCGGCGAGCGGCTGTGCGCGGTCACGCAGCCGCCCCACTCGTCGTCCGGCAGCAACGTCTCCGACCACACGCGGCATATGTTGTCCACGGATGTACTTAGGTGTTCAGCAAGTAATGAGTGCTTACTTCATGTGCTTCAAGCGCTGCATGAAGCGGTGCTTGTGGCGGTGCGTGGCGCGCTGGCGGCGCGGCGGCGAGCGGCTGTGCGCGGTCACGCAGCCGCCCCACTCGTCGTCCGGCAGCAACGTCTCCGACCACACGCGGCATATGTTGTCCACGGATGTACTTAGGTGTTCAGCAAGTAATGAGTGCTTACTTCATGTGCTTCAAGCGCTGCATGAAGCGGTGCTTGTGGCGGTGCGTGGCGCGCTGGCGGCGCGGCGGCGAGCGGCTGTGCGCGGTCACGCAGCCGCCCCACTCGTCGTCCGGCAGCAACGTCTCCGACCACACGCGGCATATGTTGTCCACGGATGTACTTAGGTGTTCAGCAAGTAATGAGTGCTTACTTCATGTGCTTCAAGCGCTGCATGAAGCGGTGCTTGTGGCGGTGCGTGGCGCGCTGGCGGCGCGGCGGCGAGCGGCTGTGCGCGGTCACGCAGCCGCCCCACTCGTCGTCCGGCAGCAACGTCTCCGACCACACGCGGCATATGTTGTCCACGGATGTACTTAGGTGTTCAGCAAGTAATGAGTGCTTACTTCATGTGCTTCAAGCGCTGCATGAAGCGGTGCTTGTGGCGGTGCGTGGCGCGCTGGCGGCGCGGCGGCGAGCGGCTGTGCGCGGTCACGCAGCCGCCCCACTCGTCGTCCGGCAGCAACGTCTCCGACCACACGCGGCATATGTTGTCCACGGATGACGTCACCAGCACGTTGCCTACGCTGCCCCTGTTAATAATAACAAAAATGTAAGGATACGAAACATCAATCTTTTATTTTATAACGAAAATCAAAAGTATAATCCAGAGGAATATCAACTGTAGCATTAAAACTTTCTTATGTTATATGCATTTGAACTCGGCACGCGCCGGCACCTACCAAATACGGTCTGTATTAAACGGGCTTATACTATGACGTCACAACTCATATTCGAGTAAGTCATTAATTCATTATTTATATCCACAAGATTTGCGTTTAAGGATTTCTAATTCGACTTGAAACTACATACGCGACACAAAAAATCCGCTGGCGGCGCAACGTTATCGTAATTCTCCCCAGTAACGCACACCACTACA
This sequence comes from Epinotia brunnichana, assembly GCA_963854355.1. Taxonomy (NCBI): domain Eukaryota; kingdom Metazoa; phylum Arthropoda; class Insecta; order Lepidoptera; family Tortricidae; genus Epinotia; species Epinotia brunnichana. Next base: position 11,324,910 of record OY977951.1, read on the forward strand.
TTTTACGCACACTATCTCACTTTACTGTGACAGGTCACTGACCTAAGATTTAATTTATTTTTAGTGACATAAAGAATTTGAACCAGTCACCAACCTCCTCAGAGAAACTAAAATTGTCAAAACTGTCAAAACATCTTGCTGGAAAATGACAGTGACTTATTTATATTTTCGTATTTTATTCTAAGTATGCTTCCTATAGACCGTAAACCCACTCCAAATACGCCTATGTCTCATGACAACACCATCAAATGCATCGCAACAGGTCAAGAAAGTTGTGCTGAGCCAGAATCAGAAGATTATCGCAGCTAAAATTGGCCGAAAGTTTGAAATATCCTTCACTTTCGGTCAAAATTATACGGGTAGGTATATTTACGTCATGTGACAACAGTACGAGACAAGTGGCATCATTTAGCACTTTAATCGTAGAGAGAGTAAAACTTAGTCTGTCAGTCCTGAAATGGCTGGAAGTACTTGGCAGATGGTGTCAAAGGTGCCTGGCATTTTATCGTGTTGTCATGAGACGTAGGCGTATTGGGAATGGGCTGACGGTCTACTAGATATAATTCGGTGGGTGACATACAATTGAAAAGTCAATGCTACCTAGTACCCACGTTAGATTGACAACTCTATGCGGCTTTCACTAAGGTGCAAAATCGCATGAAAAAAGTCAGAAGAACATAAATTACAATTTGCTATCATTTTACCAACTTCTACAAAAAATATCGATCTTCCAGTATTCGTTTTAAGAGAATCCATGAATAATGAAAGTGATTTCATAAAATTACGTAGCGTGGAGATTCGCATGCCGCGAACAAAAGTGCCACTTATGAATTTAAAATAAACAAGAGGACATAGTATTCTAAGGACATAGTTTAGAATGAACCTTGAAGAAGTGTGTGTCTTTTACAACCCGACTATCCGCGGTCTTATAAAATAATTGCTACATCACATCATCATCATCACCGCGTGTGGGCATAAATAAAACTGACCCATGGTATTTTATGAATCTAGTCACATGCTATCTACATTTGACTACATTGACTGGAACAAAATTAGGGCTTTAAAAATCCCAATATCACGCAAACGGCTGATTGGAAAGTGGTTTTCAGAAACCCATAATATATTTGAACAAGCTAGCCAAAGATGGCCCCACATGAGTTAAGAGAGAAAAAAAATACATGCCCACTTTCCGTATATTTAAGGTACCTACCTTAAATATATATTTTTCAAGATTTTATGCTACCGTTTTGGTGGCGTGATTGATTTTTATACCCATTCCAAATTACAGCTTTCTAGTAGTAAGGATCACTGAGCTAAACCGCATACTGACAGACGGTCCGATGGACAAACGGACATGGCGAAACTATAAGCGTTCCTTATTATATGTCCTTGAGAATTCCATAACCTCAGAGTAAAGAAAGTGAAACCATTACATGCCTTGTTTTATTATATACGAAAATAATACGAAGTTATTAGGTACGTTGTTTTATTTTCATTTAATACATCTAATCATCTTTATGTAAGTAGATTAAATCATAGTCCCTGGGCGACCGAGCTCCGCTCAGATGAAAATAGAGAAAATACGGAGAAAACGAATTTTCCCCGACATGAGACCAATCTAGCTCGATTTCTCGCCTCCTTAACCACCTACATTCCAAATTTCATCGAAATAGTTAGAGCCGTTTCCGAGAACGTGATTGCAAATATATATATATATATACAAATATTGCTCGTTTAATAGTATAGGATAATGACCAATCTAATTCGCAAATAAAATAGCTTTATTTTTAAGTTAATGAATTATGACAGTTATGATAGGTAACAAATTATACACATGTTTATGCCATACACTTGGTTCTTCTTCATTTGACTTTCAGTTTCAAAAACATGAAGAAGTTGAATTGTGCTGGTAGCTAGCTTAGTATCTTGAAGCATCATGACGGCTGCAATATTATAGTATTTTATGCAACTGTTTTATAAGAAGGGTCTTAAAATGCGAGTGGCGTGAGTTGCGATGCGAGCCTTGGCGAGCATCGCAATCAAAGACGCCACGAGCTTTTTTAGACCAGTTATAAACCGTTGCATACAATACTTTTTCTAAGACAAATTTTAAATGAGTAGCAGACTAATAATTAGTTAGCCTTTTCGGGCAGCAAGTTTTCTATTCGTACTTTTGCTACTCACGCAATTTCTTCAGGAGTGCGGTTATTGATGGCTTCGACCATTTTGAAAGGAACGTACACTTTTATCTTCACAAACACGAATACAATCTTAATATTCTAGGACTAACAGTTAATCATCTTTCATCTTTTCATTTTGATTTGAATTGTATATATTTTGGTGGGAAATCGGAAATGTGACACTTCTTGTTTATGGTTTGTTTTGTTTTTAATTTGTTTGCATTTGCCATCCGAACCAAACCTAATCCGGACCCGGACCGAATTGGAACTTTATTTTCATAAATAATATCAAGAATTTATAAAATATGTAATTTAGCACACAATAAATGATGATTTATTATTATTGTAGTAAATAATGTATAATATACAAATGTTAAATCGTAAATAAAAACTTTTATTTCGAAATATTTGTTTATGAAGTTGGCACCACTGCAATATAGCGGCCGATTTAAAAAAGTTAAACAGTGCTTTTATGAAAAATGTATGAACCAAAAAAGTACGCTAAACAGTGCGTTTTTGGGCCATAGATCATAGAGTTTTTCGACGACTTATTAGTGGTGTCATTGTATTTGAGCTACAGCCTATATAAATGACAGATAACGGTACAGGAGTAGAAAAATGTATTTATGTCATCGATAGTTTCTACAGCAGCAGAAGCATTACCGGGAGATCAGCGCAACGTTCAATTGTAGACGATCCCGGCTTGATCCTATAAATATTGTAACTAAGTATGTCTTTCTATTAATGATTAGGATTCCATCTGTTGGCACTGCAGCACTGCGTTTTAATGGATGGCGTAAACATTATGGTAGGACCACAATTACAACATAAATGGTACAATCTTCATATTTCGTAGGTAGGTACATGATACGGTGCTCCTTGTACTTTATATTATTTATTTAGAATATTAGCTTTGCAAAATCAATAGAAACAGTGTAAATGTCAAATGTCAGACCTACCTAATATGTCAGATTGATGGCAGATGTTACTATAAATCTATCATAAATACACACACATACACCTATACGCCATATAAGACAATGTGGCCTGTGTAATATATAAATTTTCCACGTGCTAAAGAAACGAATTCGAACTTTTTACATTAATAAAGGGATCGAAGAAGAAAAATATGAAAAACGTGTTCGAATGGTGTGTTTTTTGAACTTTTATATTAGTGCGTATTGTAAAAATACCATAAAATTTCAGTGCTTATCCAACCACATCACATTCTTTATTTTTTACCTAACAACATATTATTATCTGGTTGCTGGTATTAAACTTGCGATTTATACAGTTGTCAAAATGACAAAAATCGCTACAGACGTCCGTCCAGCTCGAGGCCACATGGCCATCTGCCTACGAAAATGAGACGCGCAAGTCAGCTTCCCAGATAAATTGTGTATAAATAAATATAAAGCCATTTTTAAAGAAAGTGTTCGTAAAAAGATCTATTTTACATCATTGCCTATATTTTGTAATTGTTCACTTGAGTCAATTTTGCGCCTACTTTATGTACAACTCGAAATAAGATCAGCATTTCCCATTTTTCGTCGCATGATATGATCGAGCAAAGTTTGAAATATTGTGTTTTTGTTCGTAAAAGTATCAAGGGTGGTTATTAAACTATAACATATCTCAATATCCCATCAAAAAATTCAGTATTTCATTGTTTATTATTGAATGTAAAATAGGTCGTTTTCGGATAACGTGGTCTTAAGTCTATATATATATATATATATATAGTCCTGCTCATCGATTTCGATGACGGCGACCCTAGCAATTACGAATTTGCCCTATTGTGAGCTCTAATGTGGCTGGCTAGGCCAAACTTACTCTTAAAAACTCTATTGCATGGGGGACAGTAGGGTTGGCCAGTTGTGTTATAGGTGTACACGTATGAAGGTTTAGGCCTCCCTTTCGCAATTGGCGTTTTGTGTCTAAGGTTGTTAAGCGGTTTCGTTCAAAAGATTTAACCTTACGAAAGATGGTAGATCGCCAAGATGACCTGTTTGCAGCTAGCTCCTCCCAATTCGCAGGATCGATAGCGCAGGCGTTCAGATGTCGTTTGTGCACGTCCTTATAGCGTAAATGCTGACCGCCGTGCTTCCGCTTACCGTTGGCTAATTCTGAGTAGAATTAAGTCTATACTTGTCATACAAAATATAATTTCTAATTCAATATTCTGTCTAACTTTTATGTAGGTAATTATATCGAAATAAGAAAAAAAAATCGTAATTTTAACGCGAGATTAAACTAATACAATCGTTTTTTTTTTCTTTCGTTATAAATTTCTACATATATCTGCATCGATTGAGCGCAATTTATTCAAAATTGAAGTCGCATGCAAGTTCCCTATTATAAGGCGTCCAAGACTTCGATTTGGTATCTTATCACAGATTCATTAAATTCGATGAGGTAGTCGGTCCGTCGATGTAATTTTTTGTATTTAATTTCGTCACTTTTTTAATACCGATCTTAATTGCAATAAAGTTTTGAGCACTTATTTCTAGGAAATTGTGACGTTACAGTAACGTCAATCACGTGATAAATCAATTTGCTCCTTTAGAATCTTCGGGTAAACCTGCCACATATACTCTCATACACTGTTACTGTTGCCTTTTTGTGTTTTAGAGAGTTGTCAACATACAGATAGTCCAACCCATGTATCCTGCGGATATATACCGCGATACAAATGAAACCTGTATACATAGTTACAAGTGCACGCAACGCACCCACACAGCAGCAGTTAAAAATCCACGCACACAAAGATGCCGCGCAAAGATTATCTGTATGCTGGCAATTGTACTATGTGCCTAATTAACACAATAACGGTAACTTAACGTTACGCCCTGCAACATCTGAAGCACGTAATTGAGTAATATCGCAAGTAAGCAATAACTATCTATAAGTACTATAAGCTAATGTATATTTGATCTACTGACAATACAACATCTTCGGTGAAACTATGTCTGGTCCTTCAATTCATCCCTCTACAATCTCAACATATCTCACAATATCGTTGAGATAACTCACTTGGGCATATATTTGCTGGTTTTCCGCCATGACAGATGCGTCACGGCTCGCGGATGCGCGACGTATATGAACGTGTAGTTGAGATCCGACGACGCATGCTCGCCTTGCGCATGCACCAATACTAGAAATAAACAGAGTATATTAAATACGAGTCCGCAACATACTGAATTGGTTATGATATGACACGTGTTCACGATAAAAGCAGTATAACCGACTTTTATGTATTTTAATCATGTAATATTAAAGGAAAAATGTATAAATAAAGAATTATGAAATAAATCGATTTCATCTCGTATGTTTTGTAATATTAGCTCCGTACTGTAATGTTTTTGAAGGCATATTCGTAGTATGTAATAAGAAAAGGGAGAAACTAAGAATTAGTCATCATCATCAACATTTAAGAGCTTGGCTCTTGTCGGTGGAGTATGCGCCAGTTCTCTCGGTCCTCGGCTAATTTCTTTAGGTCCCGGTAAGACAAGACATTTGCTTTTGCTTTTAGTTGCTGTACAAAGCTTATCCTTGGTCGACCTCTACCCCTTGATCCTTCGATCTTACCTTCTATGATATTTCTAAAGAAAATGTCGTGTCTTATCAAGTGACCTATCATTTTGCCTCGTCTATTTTCAATTGTGTTCAGCAAGTTTCTTTTTTCTCCCACCATTCTTAACACTTCATCATTTGTCATTCTGTCCGTCCAGCTTATTTTCTCCATTCGCCTCCAGAGCCACATTTCAAAAGCTTCAATCCTTTTTCTATCTCTTTGAGTCAGAATTAGTATTTATCCTAAAAAGATAACACCTGACTTAACATAGAATTAAAATAAATTTGCGTTCAGGCAAATTCGTACTCGGTCATCTACTACAGATATAGTCAAAAATACCTTTTTCACAGGCCAAGCGAAATTCAATCTCATATCAACAACTTCTTTCACCATCTGTACCCGGGTTCTACACACGAATAGCAAACAATAACAATGCCGGTTGTACAACCATTTACAACTCCTTCTACGCCTAAATGGAAAAGAGGGCATTGTAACGTAGTACCAGAAACGTAAATGCAACCATTGAGTAATCACCGTGCGTGACTAAGAGTTCTATAAAACGTGAGGAACATATTAATCTGATATTTGATTAGCACATTTCAATATGTTGAGACAGTTTGTCCCGTGTACTCAAAAATGTGCACATGGAAATTTGAGTCTTAGGCTAGTTTCAATTGATTTGATGTTATTTTGTAGTTAACTAATGATTTTGGTGATTAATAAACACGTATACACACGCGTTAGAAATTTGGTCTGATTTAATTTTAATAGTTTTAGATTAAAGTTAAATACTCTAGGGTTAACACACACACGTGTCTGCTATTAACTTATAAATGTTTAATTAAAACAGTAAATCATCAAATGCAATACAATACATTCTATGACATATATGTATTAAGATTAAAGATTAATTATTTCCAGTTAACGCCTAGCAGATTGTTTAAAAATAAAAGTTAATGAATCAAATCAAGTAGGTGTCAACTGAAAATAAATTACCTACAGTACCGGTCAAAAGTTTAAGTTCACCATTTGTTTTTGGTACAAATTTGTACTTTTGTGCGATAATGTTTTGCAGTTCAGATGTCGAAAATTGTTTCCAACTGATTTGTTATTGTTTACAGAGATGTGTTTGATTAGTCAGACACAATTTACGTAGATTTCTAAACAACTGATTCCCTAAAAACCAACATTGTATCTGATCATTGTACGTTTTAAGTGGCAAGGCCATATATGGCCCAGCTTTTGCCGTCATTCCTATAAGATTTTAGGGAATGCGTTGTTTAGAAATGTACGTGAATTGTGTCTGACTAATTAATCAAATCTCTGGAAACAATAACGGATCAGTTGGAAACAAATTTCGGCTTCCGAACTGCATAAAATTATTGTCCAAAAGTACTCATTTGTACCTAAAACAAAGAGTGAACTTAAACTTTTGACCGGTAGTGTATAGTCAGTCAAATAGTTAGTAGCCGACAAATATTATCGCTACACGTCTTAATTACAATAGGAGTAAGGATGAGTTACGATGAATTTGTATTCTTTGACTACTATCTATATGCTGCTGACTGTATTTACTAACGTAAACCATGTGTTGTGGGCACATTTGTTGATAATATACGATAATAAACTAAGTTTTAAGTAGGTACCAGTGGCGGAGCGCCCATACAAGCCGATTCTCACCGGCTTGCCTAAAATTTCTTGTTATATATTACCAAACTAGTAAATCATCAAAAAACAGCCCTTTGTTTTACTCCGGATTGTCCATTAAAAATTCTCACGCGCCGCCACTGGTAGGTACAGTCGCGTTCTCCAATATCTATACAGACAACCATTCAAAAATATCTGCACATGCGTCTTATGTCAGGAACAATAAAGACTGTGTATATATTTTTTGAAAGGTTGTCTGTACAGATATTGGAGAACTCGACTGTACCATAGTAGAAAGAGTGGAAAGTAGGCTATCTCCAGCCCAATCCGCGATATAATTGCCTACCGTACTTGCCTGTCTCAGGGCTGTCACTTTTAGCTAAATTTTAATTCAGAGCCTAGAAATAGGCAAGGACCGGGAAGTTGTATTTTTTACTTGTGTTGTGCTGGGTTCAGGGTTTTTGAGGTCGGTGTTACCTAAACGATGATGAAATCTTTCACGATAAAAGAAAGAGCGACAGGCGATACCTATATGTGGTTGCGGGGCCAGCAGACGGGCGGCGCGGGACGGTGATGAGCACGAGTACCTACGCTAGTTTACTGATAGTACTGTCAACCAATTCATTAGTTTAAAGCCCGGCCCTTGCCAAGGATAACACATATCTGTATAACTAATTCAGTGATTCAATAAAGTTCAACAATGGTTTTCCTAACAAATACAGAAATGTATTCGGAACAGAGACAACTCTGGAATCGATTAATTATTTAGACACCCAAACACACAGCAATAAGTTCTCCTGCAATTATCACTCATTTTTCATTCATTTAGCGGTGCCGAAAAGCCCTGACTGGCGCACTGACAAACGGGTCGAGATTTTGTTTGGGTGTGCGTGTGGCGACGCATAGATACTATGGCGCACGCATACAAGCCGCGCGCGGTGCGTTTGTATGAAGATAACGTGTAGGGGTCGGGTTGCATAAAGTTTAAAAGTCATATTGTTGATAGGCATACGTGGATTCGTCATACTCATCATTACGCATAATTGTAAATAGTCATACATTTATGCGCATAACGTTTTGAACCATAATGTTTAAGAACATAATGTGTATTGCGCATAAATTTGTGGCGCATAAAACTATTTTAGCATACTTTATAATGGACATAAATTGGTTGCTCATAAAACTATTTAACCATACTGTAGAAACGCATAAACTGCAATACGCATAAGCCTATGTTCTCTTTTATGTTGAGTCACAGTTCTAGGTCTAAGTATAGCAAAGGGCAGTCAATAGTTTACAAACAAGTTTTAATAACAAGTTTTTCCCCTCTTTTATAAAAAAAATAACCGCGAAAACGAACGCCTTGCTTCCGCTTTCGTCTTCTAACCTATCCGCGATCCGAGTCGGTTTTGCCACTAAGACCCTGTTTCCTACTGCCTACGTGAAAAGTTGAACTTTATACACAACTATCTTGGCATTGGTTTATCTCTAGGAAAAAAATATTTGTTATAATAATATATTAAAAATACTTACTTGATATAAGTTTTTCGTTGCTTTTAAAACAAAACCCTTAAGTCCGTCAATATAATTTATGCAAAACGATCGTTATGATTAAAATTATAATCAACAATATTGTTGCTTGATAAAATGTATGACATTAACAATTATTACTAAAAATAAATATCATTATTATGACTAAATAAATGTATGCCATTCTACATTATGGTTAAAACAATGATGACTCCATATAATTATGACAGGGAACAATTATGCCATAAAACAATTTATGCCAAAAAAAAATGTGCATCCATTTTATGCGTAAAGTGTTATGACAATCGGTATTATGACAATAGGTTGTTATGCTACTAGATGGCCACCCGAAGATAACATACCTCGCATTCATTCTAGTATGACTGTACCATGATATTATCAGAAACCCTTGTAGAAGTTAGTGGCGCTACATAAGCGCGGCTTGTTCAAAAGTATGATCTTATATGATTATTTTGCTAAGAAATCCATTCCGTACGACTGAAATGTAAATATCGAGTCTCAATATCATTATATCAATTATCAAGAAATAAGATAATATTACCTTTATTCTGATACCAGATTTTAACTAATCTATCGTTGACACCAGACGTGGCGAACAGAACGCCGTCGGGCGAGAACGCGAGGTGGTGAGCCGGCGTCGCCGTCTGACATTGCCATACGCATAGCCAGCCCTGAAAACAGAGATTTAATTCAAATTCAACTTTAAGATCTTTCTCATAAGGTGCACATTGAGTATCAGTTTTTGTTACAAACAAGAGTTTGTAACAAACACTGATACATAACAATGTATCCCAAACGTTAATATATCTCAGAACGGCTAGTACAAGACGGCGCGAGCTAGACTACCCGTCTCTTTCTGAGGATTCTCATTAGAATGAGACGGCTAGTCTATCTCGCGAGCGAGACAGTCCTCGCGCGGTCTTGTGCTAGCCGTCTAGGATAACTACACTCGTGGACAAATAATACGGGTCGGTAAAATACCGTCATATTTCCTAAAATTGTGCAAGGTTGTACAGTTTTTTAAATAATATCATGATCTTATCTAATTTTACATGTAAACTGAATACAAAAGTACAGTAAAAACATAACGTTACCAGGTTCAAATCGGACTCGTAAAAAGCCATGATAAAAAACAACGTTAATGGAGCGAGATATCGCAAAAATTTACATTTTTGGATGTTGATATGTTTATGATAGGATCCCAGAAATTGCAAATATAGTTGGGTATTATAAAGAATGGTATAACTATATTATGTAAATAAAACTAGTTAATTAAAAAGAAAACGATTGTGGTTATTTAATTTAGGGTGACCCGAAATTTTTAACCGCAAGTGTATTAGGTATAGATGAGTGTTCATCATCATTCATGGAAAGACACCTCTGCCCAGCAGTGGCGGGTGATGTTGATGATGTTTAATCAAGAAAACTCGCCTCACTTCTTTGTGAACTCGGCTATAGTCACTTGGCATTGAACAATGGCACATTATCTGCAGGTAATATTCAATGTCAATAAATGTTATCGTCTATTCATTCTGCAGGACTATAAATCATATTTATACGTAGTGTACTAAACGCGTCTTTGTTTAACACAAACACATTACCAGCCGTTAATTGTATTTCAAAGTTCGTTGCTCTTTCCAAAAGAACAATGCTGATATAAATATATTTAAACTAGTTTCCGCCCGGATTTCATATCAACTGGTATCAGGTGAATAACAAACAATGATATCAGAGGGCGATGAGTACAGACTTCTACTTCGGGTTACTTCGCCAAACTCCCATCTTGTTTAGTCGTTCATTGAACAGACAGCCTTACATGCGTGCACATAGAGTTATAATTCAAAAACAGCGTAAAGAGATGCGAGGTTAAGAAAGTAAACAGTAGAATTAGAATGTTATCTTATCTATTAGAATCTGTGCGCTAGACTCACGGGTTCTTCTTCGTCCATTTGTTTCGGTTTTTCGTCTTTGTCGCTGCCGCCGATTTGGAATGTGACGCCGGAACTTGCTGCAATGAGACCAATGAGATTAACCTACTAAATTGTCTGAGCAGTTTTAAATTAAAATTAAAACGACACCTCCTCCAGATACAAAAAACTCTACCCTTGGGCGGTCAAGTCTTGGCCTCGTATCTTTGATGCTTACTATATACGTGTCATTTCAAATTGTTTATTATTTTATTTCATATTTTTTATATACTTGCTTACTTAACATACATATTTATACAAGTACAACCAAACCACAGTCATTACATAATTTAAAATATACACAACATTACTCACATTCCAATAAGATATTCATTCCCTTCCGACAATATTAATTAGAATTAAAACTTATTATATGTAAGGGTCTGACTGAAAATCAGCGTTGCAGTGTAGGTACTCAGTAGGTACTCACTGCAACAGTATGCTGAGTCTAGCCCCTTTTTGGCATCACAAAATATGTAAATGCCTCGTACGATATTGTTTGAGTGTGTTTGTCTATTCCTAAGTCTAATTTGTACACTGTTCCTTTTGTATAAAATGTGATGTTGAATAAAGTTTTTCTATGTCTATGTCTATGTCTAATTTATTTAGGCATCGATAAAAAAATCTTCAGGTAAAAAAATGTCGTGTGTTGTCGCTTCTAACTAAGGACAAAAGAAAAGCGACTTTATTATAGAGTCGAGTTATCCAATATATATATACAGACAACCTTTCAAAAATCTCTATACACAATCTATATTGTTACTGACAGAAGAAGCATGTGTAGATAGTTTTAAAAGGTTGTCTACACCGTGTCCAAATTATTTGCATACAACTATAAAATATCATAAAAATAACTACGCGATGCCAAATGACATTTAAGTATATTATATTAAAATAAAACCAATAACAAATAATGGAGGAGGTTAGAAAGGGTCAGTTGGACGGAAAAGAAAACTAATGAGGAGGTTCTGGATTTAGTCCATGAAAAAAGAAATCTGATAGAAATGATTGAAAACAGGAGAGGAAAAATGATAGGACACATGTTACGCCACGACGACTGGATGAAAACAATAATAGAGGGAAAAATAGAAGGGAAAAGAAAAAGGGGAAGGCCGAGGATATCTTACATGGAGCAAATAAAAGAGAAAATAAACGCTTCATCGTACAGAGAAATAAAAAGAAAGGGAGAATGTAGAACAAGTTGGAAATTACTCCACCGACAAGAGCTTAACTCTTAAATAAGAAGAAGAAGAACAAATAATTACAATAAATGTCAATTTTAACTACCTGATCTTCTGTTGAGGAGGTTTCTTTAAATCGTTTTAATGTTTTATACACAAAATCAGAGAAGAGATTTCATCGCTTTGAAAATGTCACTAGCACACTAGCCGTTACGGTATTTGGAAACAATGACTTCTCGAAATTGCTTCATCGTGTTTTACACATGAATTAAATATGGTAGACATTTGAAATGGCTGTATTTAGATTTTTGTTTCTGTAAATATATATTTAAATTTTAGAAATAGAACAATTTATTTGCAGCTTCATGTATTTTATACCAGTTCGAAACCGAATATATTGTATCCGAACTTATTGGACACGGTGTATATAGAAATTGGAGAACTCGACTGTAAAAAAGGACTACTTTAACTTTTTGTATGCCTGCATTTTCCTCTCATGCATGAAGCCAGCCTGTGCCCAGCTGTCGGACGATACTTGAATTAAAACTTTCGTGAACCACGTTTAAATAAAAAATATAATAATGTAAATCTTTATTTTCTTTTTTCAAAGGCTTATAGCTAATCAAATCTGCCAAACCACAATGCGGTTTGTTGTAAGAATATACTAATGATTACACGCTTACTCACGTATACTCAACATGATGCAATAAATAAAATAAATGAATATATTATCAGTATTATCACTACGACCAACATGATCAAGTGTTAGACCTCTTAACGAAACAAATTATTTTATTAAATATTTTTGTGTTTGTAGGCTGTGAGCTGTGAGCCTTTCAAGGAGATACAGGGAGGTCGCTATTACAGTAGCGGCGGTGAATGTGATGGAAAGATACGCTACAGAGGGAGAGTGCTGTACCGGCTATTGCAACAGACGATGGTGGTTCATTTTTCCATTATATCAGAGGGGTTATATCACGTAACGCTCCGAACGCGCGTTAGGACAATTTAACTGTCATTTTTAGGGTTCCGTAGCCAAATTGCAAAAAACGGAACCCTTATAGATTCGTCATGTCCGTCTGTCTGTCTGTCCGTCCGTATGTCACAGCGTCCGATTTAACATTTGTATATTATAAATTATTTACTACAATAATAATAAATCATCATCTATTGTGTGTTAAATTACATGTTTTATAATTTTTTGGTATTATTTATAAACATGAACAGTTCGAATTCGGTCCGGCTCCGGATTTGGTTTGGTTCGGATGGCAAGTGCAAACAAATTAAAAACAAAACAAACCATAAGCAAGAGCTGTCACATTTCCGATTTCCCACCAAAATACAGTTCAAAATGAAAAGACGAAAGATGATAAACTATTAGTCCTAAACTATTAAGATTTTATTCGTGTTTGTGAAGACAAAAGTGTACGTTCCTTTTAAAATGGTCGAAGAAATTAATAACTGCACTCCTGAAGAAATTGCGTGAGTAGCAAAAGTACGATAGGGAGGGGGAGCACAAATAACATCTACGTGCTCCGGCTATCTCGCCTGCTCGTGGTCCTCCTGCTGATCAACGGAAGAGGTGGTAACAGAGAAGGCAAACTTGAAACAAACCCGGCTCGGTGCCAGCCGTTACGCACCTGCAACCGAACCGACTCCACACGTACTGACTTTGTCATTCCTGTGGGCCGAGTCGGTAAGGTCGAGAGAGTGATATGGGTTTTGGGCATGCCTGTATTATCTTATTGGCGTCCCAGGCGATGCAGCGTCCGTGAAGAGGTCACTTCACCCACTTCAGCCTGCTGAGTGGAAAACAACACGGAGAGTGGCAGTTACCGGTGCTAAGTCCAAGCAGATAGGCGTTAGTGCGGACGCCAGGGGTCACTCTCGACAGTGGGAGGGTCCATTGTAGGCCCACTGACAAGTTATCGCCCGCTTCAAGCCGGGCAGCCCCCGGTCAGTAAGGTACTTGTCCGTCTCGGTGCTGATTTGTTTCTAAGGGGTGGTAGGAACACTAGTATAGCTAGACAATCAGTGCCGTTACCATTATCACCTGCGATCAAAAGTAAAAATAATAATAAAAACTTTCAACCTCGCCAATCCATGCGAATTGGGACATGGAATGTCCGTACTATGAGGACAGGCTTTCCAAACACCAAGGGGAGCTTAGACTACGAACAAGATCTTCGTAAAACTGCAATTATTGACGCAGAATTATCAAGGCTAAATATATCTATAGCTGCCTTACAAGAAACAAGGCTTCCGGATGAAGGTTCCCTGCGTGAGTCCAACTATACTTTTTTCTGGAAGGGAAAACACGTGACCGAGCCTCGACATCACGGAGTAGGATTTGCAATCAAAAACAACCTGTTGCATGCCACAGAGACTCCAACAGGAGTATCGGAGCGCATCATGGTATGTCGAATTAACACTGCCAGCGGCTTTATTACCTTGATAGCTGCTTACGCCCCGACTCTGACATCTCCTCCCGAATCTAAAGATCAGTTCTACGAACTACTAACTGAAACTGTGCGCAAAGTTCGTAAAGGTGACCGGCTTCTGATCTTAGGCGACTTTAATGCACGGGTAGGGCAGTCCCAATCATCTTGGCCAGAGTGCATGGGTTGTCACGGTGTTGGCAATATTAACGAGAACGGACAGAGGCTTTTGGAGTTCTGTTCTCAAAATCTGCTCTGTGTCACTAACACCTACTTCAAGGGCAAATTCATGCGAAAAGTGTCGTGGAAACATCCTCGATCTGGTCACTGGCACCAGCTAGACGTCACCCTTACCAGGAAAAAAGACCTACGTGACATACTTCATACACGCACATTTCACAGCGCAGACTGTGACACCGATCACTCGCTTGTTGTTACTACAGCCGCCTTTTCCGCCAAAAAGATTCACTCTGCTCAACATGCCGGTCGGAAAAAGTTAAATGTTCCAACTTCAAGAAGCACCGAAATGGTTGAATCCTACAAAAATCTAATCGGTGAACAGACAGCTTGCTGGGACGTGAATATGAGCGCCAGTCAAGAATGGCATGTGCTGAAATGTCTTCTTACTGATACCGCAGCTGAGGCTTTTGGGTATAAGAAGACAACTACATATGACTGGTTCCAACAAAATAGAGAACATCTTCAGCCACTCCTTAACGCCAAAAGAGACGCAGCGTTACATAATCGCCTCAGTCCTAGTGATAGAACACGCGAAGAATTGGTCAGAGCTAAATCCGATCTGCAAAGAAATGCCCGCTACTGTGCAAATACGTACTTTCTTGATTTATGTAAAAGTATTCAAGCAAGTGCATCTACCGGTAATTTTGCCGGAGTGTATTCAGGTATAAAGAAAGTTCTCGGTCCCATTCCAACAAAAACAGCGCTTCTCAAAGAAGCAGACGGCACTGTTATAACAGACTCAGAACGCCAACTAATGCGCTGGGTAGAGCACTACACGCAACTATATTCCCAACCCGTCGGAATACAGGCAGAGCCACTAGAATCGCTCCCCAAATTCCCGGTGTGGAATGAACTCGATAATATTCCAACTATCGATGATTTCCATACCGCGGTGAGGCAACTTAAAGTGGGAAAGAGCCCCGGTAGTGATGGTATACTTGCTGAGATCGTTAAATTGCAGTGTGTGGCTCCTATCCTCTGTAATTTCTTTGCAAAAGGCTGGAACGAGGAATACATTCCTCAGGATATGCGCGATGCTAATATTGTTACAATTTATAAGGGAAAGGGTGACCGCGGCAATTGTGACTCATACCGCGGAATCTCTTTGTTGAGCATTGCCGGGAAGCTGCTTGGCCGTATCATCTTGGCTAAGCTACAAAAACTAGCAGATCGCGTGTATCCTGAGTCTCAATGCGGTTTTCGTGCTCAGCGCTCCACCACCGACATGATCTTCACTTTGCGACAACTCCAGGAAAAGTGCAGAGAACAGAAAACTCCCCTGCTGGTGGCATTTGTTGACTTAAATAAAGCCTTCGATACCGTCAGTAGGGAAGGACTTTACACAATTCTGCAGATTATTGGTTGTCCGCCAAAGCTGTTAAACCTGATCAAACTTTTCCATTTAGGCATGCAGGGCTCGGTTGTCCATAACGGTAAAACCTCAAATCCATTCCAAATGTGTAGAGGAGTGCGGCAAGGTTGCGTATTGGCGCCCACATTGTTTGGCATATTCTTCTCCATACTCCTAAAAGTTGCTTTCGGCGATACCACTCAAGGCATACACCTCCATACCAGAGCTGACGGTAAACTTTTCAACATTACACTCTTAAAATCTCAAAAATATCGTAAGGATTTTCACGTTGATAGTTTGCTGTTCGCCGATGATGCCGCTTTTGTTGCAACATCGCCGGAGGAGGTACAGAGAGTTGTGGACAAGTTTAATGCAGCATGTAAGCTATTTTCCATGTCAATTAACGCCAAGAAGACCGTTGTAATGGCTCAAGGCCTGAACCTACACCCAACAATACTGTTAGATAATATGCCTCTGGAAGTTGTAGAAAATTTCTGCTACCTTGGGTCCACCGTGTCAAACAACCTCTCACTGGACGTAGAGATCAACGTCCGCATTGGCAAAGCATCCACGATGTTTGGGAAACTCAGTACAAGGATATGGGATAACAAACACCTAACTGTAAATACGAAGATGATCGTGTACCAGACATGCATCTTATCCATACTCTTGTACGATGCTGAAACTTGGACATCGTATGCTAAACAGGAGCGGAAATTGAACAACTTCCATATGCGATGTCTTCGGCGTATTCTAGGGATCTCATGGAAGGATCGAGTTACAAACGAGAGGGTGCTTAGCATCGCACGTTTACCCAGCATTATTGCTATCTTGAAGCAAAGACGTCTTCGCTGGCTGGGGCACGTGCAAAGGATGGAGCCCTCTCGTTTGCCACGTATAACTCTCCTGAGCGAAATAGCCCATGCGAAACGACCAGTAGGGCGACCAATGCTTCGTTTTAAGGACAGCGCAAAACGAGACATGTTGTCCTTTAAGATTGACCCAACCAAATGGGAACTGGAATCTGGGGACCGAAACCACTGGAGGAAGACCCTGGGCGAAGGTATGGTTGCGCATGATGCAGCTTGGTTCGATCTTCTGTCGTTCCGACGAGAACAGAGACACCAGCTTGCTGCTGTCCTCCCTATATCATCGTGCACAACTTTTACTTGTCAATTATGCGGTCGGGCCTGTCGCTCCCGTATCGGCCTTACGAGTCATGTGCGTAAATGCCGCACCACCTTGACATAGACGCTGTTTAAATCATCTTATCATAGATGTACAAGGCCAATGATGATGATGATGAGCAAAAGTACGAATAGAAAACTTGCTGCCTGAAAAGTTTAACTATTCTGTAGTCTGCTATTTATTTAAAATTTGTCGTAGAAAAAGTATTGTATGCAACGGTGTATAACTGGTCTAAAAACGCTCGTGGCGTCTTTAATTGCGATGCTCGCCAAGGCTCGCATCGCAACCCACGCCACTCGCCTTTTAAGACCCTTCTTATACAACAGTTGCATAAAATACTATTTCGTCACTTGAGTCTTTAAGCCTCGGGAGTCTTTAGGGTTCGAGTCTTTAAGCCTCAAAATGAGCGTTATCCACAACACTAAGTGTTAGACTAGCTACTATTGTGTTTAGAGTTATTCCATTTTGAACTTTATTACAAGTACGGTACAACATATCTAATGTGTCAAGGTTGAATATAAATCATTGCAAATATACGTTCCTAAACCGGCGCAAAACATAAGATTATCTCGTAATATCCATTATCTTAGCGAGCGTCGGAGTCACATGAACGGACTGATAATAATACATAATATATGATGATATAAAGAGCTTATATCCCGTAGATTTGCGTCTATAGCATAGATTTCGGGCAGCCTGAGAGCTAACAGTCATGTTGCCCGGTCACTTGTTAAGTCCAAAATGGACAACCATTTTCTAACTCTGCAAAAACGAATGCCTTTCCCAATAGGCATGATGCGTTATGTTAAAATTGATAACGTAGTGTTGCTAAATGGATAGTAAACCATCAAATTATTGTAATAAACTATATAAAATATAATTAAAATTATAAAAAGATATGACCTTGAAAGTTTACAAAAAATATACATTTTTTTGAATTGTTCAAGACGAAATTCTTTATAAAGAAATAAAGAAAAAAAATTTAGATAATACGGCTGACCATAGGGCTGGCTACTTCCTCGGCCAACGGATTGGAATTGCAATTCAACGAGGAAATGTAGCCAGCCTTATGGGCACCCTTCCCAAGGGCTGTGACCTTGGAGAGGGTATATATACTAGTAGTTAAGTAGATTTAAGTGCCTAGTGTTAAGTTTTTTATGCATCATCCTGTTTCATTGTAGAAATTCAAGTGTTTCATTGAATACATGTACCAGACGAAATTTAAAACCTCCAATTCAATCCTTACGCTTTTATAGAAACAAAATTGTACAACAACTATGAACCGAAACGCAGTATTTCACGACCGAAACAGCAATTTACTTGATTTTCCATACAACAGATTAGTATAGAAATAGCAGTTGTGACGTCATACCCGTGTGACAATTAGTATGAAGCGTTTCGCCTGCAGCCAGCAAGGTCAATTTTTGTCTGAATATCTTTGGGTATTTATGTTCTCTAATTGTAGTTGCTTCCATACAAACATTCCATCATGTTCCTCTCCAAAAACTGGTTCGAATGGCATCGTAAAAAAATCTTGGTCATCATCCCTAATCGGTTCGGGCAGCAACCGGGATAACGCTAAGATGAGGAAGAGTAAAATCACGTTGACTGTCCTGCTGGTAAGTGGAGAGGGCTGTGTGATAGTCTACACTAGAGTACGCAGGGGTTCATAGGCTCACGTTGGCCGAGGATGAGCAGCCGCTTGGTCTGCAAGTTGTAGGACCTCTACTATGCCGCTGTCATCATCTACACTAGACTGTACTTGGCTCTGATAGACTCACGTTGGCTGTCATCCTGATAAAGTGACGCCTGGTGCCACAGCTGCAAGATCTTCCCTCCGGTGAGAAGTCGCGTGCCCTCCAAGTTCCAGGAAAGGGCTGTGATGGGCCCGTCCGCCGTGAGCTTGCCGGTTTGCACCCATCTGTACTCCAGGCCCTGGGGAAATTGCAAATTTTATAATGAAAATCCGTAGGTATTAAGGGCTTTAGAAAGGCCTTAAATGTCGCTGTAAGGAATATTTTCTTGATGTATTTCGTTACGTAGAGTAATATCAATGTAAATGAGAAACAATCCTTGTTCGAGAGTAACTCCCGACTTAAACAAGAGGAGCTCGTTTTTACTGTGGGAAATGATATAGTTTTAACAGAAGTAATGATTGCCTGTAATGTTGTATTTCAGTAAACTCTTTAAATTTTCGAATTATATAAATAATTATGAACTTTCCTGAGATAACACTTCCGTCACGTTTTGATAAGTAATCAATACAATATCAAACTTCACGTGATATCTACAATAATGGTAATTTTTTCATTGACTGCTTAGACAATCGCACTGTTTATTGCACATAATATATAAGAGATAACACACAAAGCATCGCGTGCTCGACGGTGTACTCGTTTTTCGTATAACCAAACTTCTATTCATTACAAGTATTCGGAATCCGAGGTAATAACTAATAACAACACTGGTTCGATTCCAGTGCGCCCAGTAGGCAAGCATTTTGAATAACACCCCAGATGTTCCGCAGTGGCCAACACCGCAGTGCTTAAAACTTCTGCAATCGATATACAGCGAGACAAACAGTCTCCAGCAGACGCTGAGATTTACGTAACGTTTCAATAACTTGAGACAAGCAAGCACTATGTACGATCAACTCTAAAACGTGAAGTCGTAAACCATTTTGAGTCTTATTCTCCAGACATAAGATACGAAATATTAACCGATTTACAGATGTGATTTACCTATACTCTCGATTTGCGAAAATATCGAACACCTCAGCACCAACTCACAGAAAGTAGGGTGAAGCCACTTCACGTTTAGCGAAGTAACTTATGTCGCATTTGAAACCGAGAAGGTTTAAACATTTACTATTACAAGACACGAGTATAAGTAAAGGTATATTTATTAACGCACTGCAATTAAGTACTAAATGTAAATATACCTACAGTCGACGTCAAATATATGATTACACTTTTGCACCTTATAATAAGTATTCTATTGTAATACATACTATGACGGTATTTTATTATTTGTATCGGATCTCCTTAAACAAGGACACATATTATGTACTAGCTGTTGCCCGCGACTTCGTCCGCGTAGAACTTTTTATCGTCTTAGAAAATGATTTCTCTCAATACAAAATTTGAACCCTCTTTTAGGGGATAATTAAAAAAAAAGTTGATGTTCATTTTCTAGTTTGTGAACAAACAGTCTAAAACCAAAGTTAAAAATCTCATACTTTAAAAATGCCTTGAAATTCTCAAACTTTGAACCAATTTTAACACTCTTAGGGGATGAATTTGGAAAAACTCTGAAATCAGTTTTGTAGTCTTTTAACGTACAGAATAAGACCGAAGTTAAAAATCTCTTACTCACACTTTAAAATTTTATTGCTCGCCATTTAAAAATTGAACCCCCTTTTAAACCCCCTTAGAGGTTGAATTTTTCTAATCGCTGAAAGAACTTTTTTCGTAAACTTTTAAGTCTCTAGCTCAAAAAAAGTGTTGCCCATACAAAGCTTTCTTAACCCCCTTAGGGGTGGAATTTTCTAGAACTCTGAAAGTACTTTATTATTAATTTTAATAAGTAACATTTTGAATAGTTTTAAGTCTAGTAAAAAAAAAAGTTTTTCCCACACAACACTGGCTACCCTTCTTAAGGATCTTAAGGATCCCCTTAGGGATGGAGTTTTCTAAAACGCTGAAAGTTCTTTTTTAGTATTCTAATAAGTAATCTTTTTGCAAAGTTTTAAGTCTAACTCAAAAAAAAGTGTTGCCCATGCAAAGCTTGCTCTCCTTTTTAACCCTATTAGGGGTGGAATTTTCTAAAACGATTTGTGTTCTTTTTTTGTATTTTAATAAGTAATCTTTCTACAAAGTTTCAAGTCTCTAACTCAAAAACATAAACTTTCCCTGATAAAAACTTTGCACCCCTTTTTATCCCCCTTAGGGATAGATTTTTTCAAAACGCTGAAAGTCTTTTTTTTGTATTTTTATAAGTAATCTTTCTACAAAGTTTTAAGTGTCTAGCTCAGAAAAAGTGTCCCCCATACAAACCTTGCACCCTTTTTTAACCTCCTTAGGGAATGATTTTTGTCAAACGCCGAATGTAGTATTTTTCATGTTCTAATAAGTAATTTTTCGTCAAAATTTTAAGTCTCTATTAAAAAAAAATATGTTTTTCCCATACAAACTTTGCACCCTATTTTACCCCCTTAGGGGTGAAATTTTCCAAAACGCTGAAAGTACTTTCTTTGTATTTAAATAATCTTTCTACAAAGTTTTAGGACTCAAGCTAAAAAAAATAGTTTCCCACATACAAACTTTGCACCCCTATTTTAGCCGCCTATTTTTAGGGGTAGAATTTTCTAAAACGCTGAAAGTACTTAATTTGTATTCTGATGACTAATCTTTCTACATAGTTTTAAGTCTCTATTTAAAAAAAATATTGTTTCCCCCATACAAAATTTGCACCCCTATTTTACCCCCTTAGGGGTAGATTTTTTTAAAACACTGAATCTAGGTACTTTATTTGTATTCTAATGAATAATTTCTCTACAAAGTTTTAAGTCTCTATTTAAAAAAAAGTAGTTTTTCCCCATACAAACTTTGCACTCTATTTTACCTCTTTAGGGGTAGAATTTTCTAAAACCCTGAAAGTTCTTTATTTGTATTCTAATGACTGATCTTTCTACAAAGTTTTAAGTCTCTATTTAAAAAAAAAATGTTTCCCCCATACAAACCTTGCACCCCTATTTTACCCCCGTAGGGGTGGAATTTTCCAAAACGCTGAAAGTGTTTCATTTGTATTCTAATAACTAATTTTTCTACAAAGTTTAAGTCTATAGCTCAAAAAAAAAAGGTTCTCCCATACAAACTTTGCACCCCCATTTTACCCCCTTAGGGGTAGAATTTTCAAAAATCCCTTTTTATCCCTAGCCCACGTTATAAAAGCAACATACTGTGCAAAAATCAACTCTCTAAGATTAGTAGTTTCGGCTGTGCGTTGATGAGTGAGTGAGTGAGTGAGTGAGTGAGTGAATAAGTCAGTCAGGACATAGGCATTTATTATGTATAAATAGATAGAAGATAATGAAACTCCCATTCAAATATCTCAAAAAATTATGAAGCTACATCCGTTTTAATGTCGCTTGTTAGAGTGAGAGAACGATGAGGGACTGTGACGTCAATATACTCGAGCGTCATAGTAAAAAACAATCGTTTCATATGAAGGTGCGTTTTGCGGAAAAGGGACAGAACATACCCCCTCCTAAAACTTTGGACTCTTATAACTTAATCATTACCTATATAACCTCTTGCTTTGTTTTTTTCTCCATTTGACTATATTTATTTTAAATTATTTTTCGAGAAAATACATTATGATTATTTACCATATTTTCGATTCTTGAGCTATAACCACGAACTTCGGAATTCGAAAATATTCGGGTATCTCTATCTCTATCGCACTAACCATACTCGAGTGACAGGGATGCAAATATATGAACATTGAGTATCGGTTTTCGTGGTAGCGCCGCAGGTACTTTGGCTGAATGCGCCGAGCGCGTGCCATTGTCATTCAAAAAAAACAAATTCGTGTTAATTATATTGTTCAAATTTGTTGATTTCATTTATTGAAATTACGACATAAAACGACATTTGCGCATATAAGTTCTCATATCAGAATCGAATATTTTTTTATGGTTTATATTTTAGCATTTGTCTCGTAATGGTCTATCGTAGACGGGATTTAAATTATTAATAAGTGAAAGGCAAAGCAATTCCGCCATTTTGACGAAAATTTGACGGTTCTTATAGCTGACAGTTGGAGCAGCGTTTGATTTCAATAAAAATAAATGAAAAATTAAATGAAGTCGTATATTTCGGAAAATTAATTAACTGTCGCAGTCGGATAAAAACTATCCTAAGTTGCAGCTAGAATAATAATGTATCTATATAAAATGTTTCATATTTTTCCGTTCATGGGATGCTGAGAACATTCGAACCGCGCAAAGCTTAGTTTCAAACTGGCTGATTCTTTTTTTAATTTAGAGATTTATTATAAGTGGAGATTATTAAAAAACGAAGTTCTATTTTCGACTCAATAATTAGTTCTAATTTTTATAATTGTTTTGTATATGTATGTTAGTCTATAAGGTATTTGTTACTATGGGCCTTAGATGCCTGAAATAAATGTTTTTTTTTCGATAATTATTATCTCTTCATTTATTATCATTTTTGGATTAGGTTTTTTACAATAAAAATAGGTGGTAGTTTATATAACGAAAGTACCCAATAAGAAAGGATTTTTGAAAATACCACCCTCAAGGGGGTAAAAATAGGGTTGAAATTTTGTATGGGGATGGAGTAAAATTTTAAGTGAAAGACTTGAAACTATGTGTATGGACTCCTTATTACAATACAAGAAAAGTTATTTTAGGGTTTTGGAAAAAGCCACCCCTAAGCGGGTTAAATAGGGGTGCAAACTTCGTATGTAGGGAAACTCTTTTTTTGATCTACAAAATTGAAACTTTATGAAAAGATTCCTAATCAGAATGCACATTTTAACCCTCTTGGTAATTTTTTTTTTTTGACGGGGTGAAAGTTTGTATGGACCTACGATATAAACGAGTTTCACGCGGACGGAGTCGCGGGCAGAAGCTAGTTGTATATAAAATTTAGTAATTTATTGTGGATAATAAATTCAATCATCCCACGGGAAAAACTGCAGTTAAAACGCGCGAAACAATTTAATAATAACCCATACACAAATGACCGAGAAATATTTACTAAAGCGTTAAACTATTTTACGAGGCTGTTCGTCAGTAAGTACAGCAAAGAGTCACGTTCATTTGATGTTGTACAATAGTCATTTACTCAGATTATATACCCCGGGTTAAGTACCTACTGCATTGCCATGGCCACCTTCTGTCTCCATCATCAGATCAGCTCGATGGTACCATTATATTATAATTACTTTACCCAATATTTCAGCTCAATCGATTGAAGATATATGCTTCAAAATTGAGTTGCTAGATTCCACCCGAACAAACATAGGTACCTACATACATTGCAAGTTAAAGAAAGATTGTAAAAAGGATCATGTCTAATTCAAAATTAAACCCTAGCGATACATTAGGTACCTTTCGGTTTTTAAATACATTTTCAACACATTTGCTCGTAACGTGCCTCTTATTGTGCCGCTTTTGGGCTCATAATCCTGGGTATTATACACGCGTGTTTAATAACATTACGACACTCGTGTAGTTATGTTTATATGCCGATTAAGACACGTTAGCACCTTGCAGCAAGGTGTATGTATGGACTCGGCGCATTCTTAAATTGACCGGGTTATACAGGTTTGTTTTTAATTCTCGGCAAATGGATTCTTACTCGACTAAACAAATTAAATCCTTCTTGTGGATTAATTGATTATTTCTTGTTGGATATGATATAGAAAAGTTTCATTTAGTAAAACTATTTACTTTTGATAACATTTTACATGAATTTATATTGAATAAGAAAATATTTATTTTATTTTGTATTGGCTGTTTAGAGATTTCATCTAAGCCTCGCTGCGGGCGCACTGCGCGAACTTCACGAAAAAAAATTGTTGCGTGCCATTATAGGTAATTTTACAAATATTTGTAAACATTGATGATGCGTGTTTGGTTATTGTTAAAAATGTTGACTCGTAGTGAATAGAAAAGTGATAAAAAGATTTGACGCCACTGTACATTCTTGGAGATGTACAAATATGTGAGTAAAAACCTGTTGTCATCAATAACTAAAGGAAACAACTTAGGAGCCTGTAACATGTTAATTTTATGAAAAGGATTTTTCCTCGCAAATGTGTTGAAAAACGTCGTATGACACGCGTGAGCTTTGATAATTACATCCTCGGCTCTATTATCACGCTCACCTGCGGTTCGCGTGACAATTCCGCCTCTGATGTAATGATCAACATACCTCACTTGTATCATAATGTACTATTCCTCCACATCATTTCATATGTTTAACACAGGCTGCTGTACAGTCAAGTGCAAAAATATGTATCTATGTAATTCCTCTACATAAATATCTACCGAAACCTTAATCCGCTGACATAAGATCGATGGGACATATTTATGAGTAAGTATGCACCCATATTTTTACACTTGACTGTACAGTCACCGGCATAAATATATGATGGAACAAAGGCCGCAAAAATATCTGATGACAACTCTATTCCAAGAGCCGTAAGAGCGTGTCAGATATTTTTGCGGCCTTTGATTCATCATATATTGATGCCGGTGACTGTACCTACCGTAAACTCGGCACTTTATGAACTCTTTTTACTCTCCGGATGTATTCTGTCGGTAGAATATCGTTGGAGTGGAATCACATGTTCACGCTGTGTATATTGATTTGCGATCCAATCACAGATGTATGAATATAAGGAGATCGGACATGGCTGCCGATTTGTATAGAGTGAGCCTGTCGCAAGTACATTAACCCACACAACGCCCAAGTAATTGACAAGACAAAGCACGCACACATCTAAAACACACACTCTTGTATACCTACACGCTTATTTGACAATAAACGCGCATCATATCAGGCATTTTGGGAAAAAACGTAATATTCTCTGCGATCAGCACGCGTGCACAGTATGGCAGTGTATGCCCATTGAGCATACAGCTGCGACACGGCCGCCGGCGGCTTGTCCTCTCTCTAGTATTCTATGCTCTGAGGATCCAATTTATGTCACGGGTGCAGTTGCTCACGCATCAACGAAAGTGCAATATATAAGCTACAGCGCTCCAGTGAAAAGTTATACAAGTCTATACAAACTTAAGTGCCTTGTACCCTTTTTTGCACATAAAGTGACGCGTTAATTCGCGGGCAAATGCTAGTTCTAAATAAAGCGTAAAATCATACACATGGTAGTGACATCAGCTGACATGGTAGAGACATCCACGGCGGCGACAGTGTGCAGAAAAATGACAATATCTACTTTAGAAGGGCGTCGTGGTGACATGTTCGCGATCCCATTAACGGCAGAGACGGGCACGCCGGAGTGGTTTTAGAGGGTAGACTCCCTCCCCCTTCTCTTTAATTAAATAGCGATGGCTGAAAGGTGTGAGTCCCACATACCCCCCATTATAGCTTTCCCTGGGCTGGGGGGATGCGTAAGTGCATTTCCATCGTCAAAAAAACGGAACATTTTTTGGTTAGTCAGTCCAAGTACTAGCATGACCCGTGTTCCTTATTTTATTATATACCTCAAATGGACAAATAAATAAATTTTATGAAACGCGATTATGTTCCGTTTAGTATAAAATATGATAACCGAAAGAGTCTAAGTATGGGTCAACTACGCGAAATACTATAATCATGATGTTTAATTAGAATTGAAATCTAAAATCCTTACCTTGTCAAAACAATAAATGATTGAACGTGACTCGATAACGCGTTCTGATATTTTCGCTTCCTCTCAGTTACAACGCAACGGTCGTGACATACTTTGATTGTGAAGGGCAACCATATTTGTTTTATTTAGATGCGCAAACGTCGGCAAAGAGGTGATATGATATAGTACTTACATACATTAGCACTCGCCGAACAATCTTGCGAATTATCTATCCATACTAACATTACAAATGCGAAAGTAAACCTATCTGAATGTTAACTTTTCACGATTACTTAAACCACTGAACCGATTAAGATGAAACCATGCGTCAAAATGGTCTAAAAACCAACAGTGGTCAGAGTTAGGTCATTCAATACAGGGGCGTATTTACCCTAGGGCCAAGGGGGCCTATGGCCCGGGGCGGCAGGCTCCGAGGGGCGGCCCCAGCCCAGTTTAACGGCCTCCGTAGCCCAGTTGGTAGTGACTCTGCCTACGAAGCTGGAGGTCCCGGGTTCGAATCCCGGTCAGGGCATTTAGTTGTGTGTCTATCACGAATATTTGTTCCTGAGTTATGGATGTTACATATGTATATAAGTATCTATATGTATTTATCTATTATATATATCGTCGCCTAGTACCCACAACACAAGCCTTATTGAGCTTACCGTGGGGCTGGGTTGATTTGTGTAAGATTGTCCCGTAATATTTATTTATTTATTTATTTATTTATTATACAAGAGTTCTACGCGAGTGAAGTCGCGGGCAAATGCTAATTGCTATGGTACCTAATGTTAATTTCAATTTGCTTAAGCGGTAATAGATGTATGCACTCAACTGTTTATTTTCACCTTATTGCCATGTAAGTAATCTGGTGATAAACTAGGTACAACATATAAAAAAACCGCATTCAAATCGGTCCATTCGTTTAGGAGCTACGATGCCACAGACAGACACACACACACAGACACGTCTAACTTATAACACCCAACTCTTGTTAAAAATATGGATACCTACATGTCTTTGTAGTTGACTGCACCACAGTATAAGTAATAGTACCTACACTGCACGTCGTAATCGTAAGGCCGCCAATATGAACTTTTTTTCTTCTCCGGCTAGAGATGTGCCTTGCCGGGAATATTCCCGGAATTTTCCGATTTAGTATGAGGAATATTCCCAAGTCAGGAGAATATCCCTATTTTGAAAGAAAGAAAGAAAACATTTATTCGTGGACAAAACAATGGGTGTAAAAACAAAACACAGAACGTAAAAATAGCAGCGTCCACGAAAAGGCCCCGACTCAGCATGGTGCTTACCTAGAAGGCCAGCGCTGGTCTTCCAAGAATTTTGCGACAGTTGCGTGATGGAGAGAACGCCCTAAATGAAGTGTAGGTAATGGACACTTGTTTATGTTTATTGCTCATGTGCTAAACAGTCAATATTTACGATTGCATTTGAGTTATCACTGACGATTGTGACAATTTAATCTTTATCATAAGATTGTTTAAGTAGTTAGTCAATAAAAAGGGTAGACGTGAATAATTATCCGAGTTTTAGCACGATGCTGACTGCGACATACCTACACAATAACTACGGTATATGTATATCAACAATGGCGGCGTTTCCCGCTCATAAACTGTATCGTAACTTAGAACTGCAACTTAGAAAAGTTGGAAAACCCCCGACATTTTCATTTCAAAGTTCAATATCTCAAAAACGGCTGAACCGATTTTGATGAACCGTAGCTAAGAAAGAACCATCTCGATCACATCAGCTTACCGATAAAAAAAACCGCATCCAAATCGATCCATTCGTTTACAGACACACACACACACACACACACACACACACACATAGACACACAGGCAGACAGCCAGACAGACATTTATTAGTCCCAGAACAGGAGGAGTGTAAAACCCTATCGTGATCTCTCTTCATCTAACAGCAACGTGCAACCTTATTCCAAGGCAACAGTGGTGAAAATCCTGCAAAAAGATATCGATGTCTGATTCTTTAAGGTGGTTCGATTGCCATACAAAACGTTATTTGACATTCGCAGGCCAACGGCGTGATATTTTAAGAAACTTATGTAACAAACTTTCATAAATTGGCTTCCTATTTGCGCCAAATTCCCCCTTTCCTAGAATAAACTTGTATAAACTAGATTAATTTGAGAAAAACAGTTTTACCAAAATATCACGTCCCAAACCAATTTCTTAAATAAATCTAGTTTATACAAGTTTATTCTAGGAAAGGGGGAATTTGGCGCAAATGGGAAGCCAATATATGACAGTTTGTTACCAAGTTTCTTTAAATATCACGCTGTTAGCCTGCGAATGTCAAATAACACTTTGTATGGCAATCGAACCACCTTAAGTGATAATGAATCTGTGTTTACATCGCCAATCAATTGGAATGCTACCTACTGTTATTAAATGAATTATTGCTACAAGATACAAGAGCTACTATTGCGGATGTCATCTAACACATTCTATAGTACACATACAGAAGCATAGCACTATACTTATCTTTACCTTCTTTTAAATAAGTTTCTGTCAATAAATTGATTTTTGGTACAAGCTTTTACTGCCGAATGTACTTTTCTGCAAACCATCGTCAAGTACTCATTGAGACGATTCTAACGAGCCCAAACTCGATGGGGTTGTGTCGTTTTATTGTGGAGTTCCTATGGCTACCTTCCAGCTCCAGCATCAGATCAGCTCCAAGTCATCATAATATTGCATTGTCATGCGATATACATATGCTTGCAAAATTTCAGCTCAATTTGATAACGGGAAGTGACTGAAAAATGGATTGCATATTTTGACGGACAACTTACATATTTACATACTTACTTACATATTTACATACATACGAACAGTGCAAGTTAATATAAAGCTTGTAAATAAATAGCTGGAATACTACCAACTATAACGCAAAGAGTACTAGTAGGCAAGGTATCATATTCTAATAAATACCAGACTCCTCAAGTACCTAACGACTAGAGACTACGTATAATAACAAATTAGGTCACTAGTGTATACATTCAGTACATAGGTACACCTAGCCGATAGCGTATTCATATGTATGTAGCAATATACTCTTTATTCAAGAATAACCATGCCAAGAACAACATGAATGGCTCTAACGACCTATACATAAACACACACAGGAATGATATAGCAGTACGTAGCGAAAGCCAGTACAACTGCAAGCCGCAAATTTAAATGACCGTCCAACTAAATTGCTTGATTAGCATTATCAACGATATGTGTTAAGAGTTGAAGACCGTACTGTTTTCGTACCATTATTATAACTGCGGAAGTGTATCTGTCTGTCTATCATTTGCAGTTTTCATCAACGGCTGAAGTAATTTAGATGAAGCTTGGTGTTGGGTTTAGTCTCAAAGGACAGGATTAGGGTGGATTACACCAAACCGTCTGTAATCATAAGTGGTGTTCGTTACTCGTAACTCGTAACCTTTTCCAGGCTGGCAGTTGAGAATTGACAATCAAGTGTCAGTCTTATTCATTGAAATTAAGAGACATGTTTGACAGGCAGTAAGTGGTCGATATAACGCCTCTGCCTGGAAAAGGGTTAATATCTGAATGTATGGAAAGTTTGACAAGTTTCTATGGAATGACAGCTGCCGATGCCGGCGCCATATTTAACTGTGATCGGTCTGTAATCGTAAGTTGGTAACTTGCCCTTATTCTCTCATTTTATTTATAGTGGAGGTGAAATTATAAAGACGGAAGTTTGATAATTGGCGAGTTCTATATAGACGGGCAAAAGCAAGTCATTAAATCTAATAGCTCAGTAGGAGTCAAAACACCTCAACTTATACGCCAAATTACTCCTTAAGGCTCAGAAAACCGATTTTAAAAAATGTGTAGCGCTTCTTTGGATCATAATACAGCTGCCATAAATTTAAATAGCAATCTTGAGGCTTTTCTCGAAGGACTATAGCTATTCGAATCCTGAGGTTTTGACTTTCGCTTGATAGAAAAAAATCACGAACATAGGTCTAAAATAAACTTAAAAAATCCGTAACAAATTATGCACAAAAGCTGAACATATTAAAATTGGTTTTAAAAATCGGCAATATCATGTTTGAGGGAACTTAGCTATTACTTTTGTTATTTATTTAAACGTACAAAAAATTAAAATTAAACAACATGATATCCGCGCTTCCGAACACGCACTTCCATCCCGCTCACGCTTATGCTCAGTGAGAGGGAGAGAAGATCGTGAGTCTACGTCGCCTTAAGCAAGCGCTATTAAAGACTTTCGCAACTACAAACGATGTTTAAAAACATTTGATAAGGCAACGTTTGCTCGCAACAGATGGCTCGCATCGCGATTTATCATCAGATCGTATATGTCTAATGCAGACAAGACATTAGCCTACTAAACGAAACAAGCATTCGAACAGTACGCGTTATTTTTACCGAAACGACGAGGTTTGATTGCTATGAATTTTGTCTGGGAGCGAGAAGGATTCCCTGGATAAATACTAAATAGAGCAGAGAGGTAGGGCACAGCGGAATGTCATCTCGCTCGTATGTGGAGCAGCCCAACTGGGGAAGTACATCCACCTTACAGAAGACCGCAGCCATAATATTACCACTGCTTTGTAGTGTTGCTATATTATAGCATGCTATTAAGCATGTGGTGTTGTGTTCCTGGTGGTGAGTGAGGTCGCCAGTACGATGCGCTGTGTTGGGAGTGAGGGATCTGCATGTCTCTATCTGCCAACACAGCGAATCCTCCAGTGAATAAAGGGTCAGCAATGCGCTTGTGATTCTTCTGGAGTCACAAGTGTCCATAGGCTACGGTACCAGCTTAACATAAGCCATAACAGCCAGGCCGTAAGCTTGATTGCCACCGTAGATGTAAAAAAAAAAAATGTTCAACTATATCCAGCCGTTAATTCCCTGAAATTGTTACGTTACGTTGTACAGTCACCGGCATCAATATATGATGAATCAAAGGCCGCAAAAATATCTGACACGCTCGTACGGCTCTAGGAATAGAGTTGTCATCAGATATTTTTGCGGCCTTTGTACCATCATAAATTTATGCCGGTGACACATTTCCGTACAACACGTCATGAGGTCATCACCATGCCTATTTGCTATGGTGTCCACGGGAAGGAATGTGTTGACGTTTTGTTGAAGGCTAAACATTTAAACCACAACAATAAGGATATTGAACCTTCTTCATTTTAATCTGATTAAAGTTGGTATGTTTTGTATAATTAATTATATTCCAAATCAAATAGATTGTAGCAACACGCCCATATCCTTATTATTTTATTCCTATTCGGTGGGTTATGATTTATTTGGCCACTTTGGTTGCTAACTTCGGTGATCGGAAGAGAACCGGTGTATTCAACAAGGTGTGGACGTTGGCACTTTGGTTGCAACCACAGATGTATGAATATAAGGAGATCGGACATGGCGGCCGATTTGTATAGAGTGAGCCTGTCGCAAGTACATTAACCCACACAACGCCCAAGTAATTGACAAGACAAAGCACGCACACATCTAAAACACACACACTTGTATACCTACACGCTTATTTGACAATAAACGCGCATCATATCAGGCATTTTGGGAAAAAACGTAATATTCTCTGCGATCAGCACGCGTGCACAGTATGGCAGTGTATGCCCATTGAGCATACAGCTGCGACACGGCCGCCGGCGGCTTGTCCTCTCTCTAGTATTCTATGCTCTGAGGTTGCAACAGTCCATTTGATGCTGACTGTACAGTCAAATAAATCATTTTCAAGTGAGCTTTAGGGATCGTCCTAATACAACGCGACTAGATACGCGATTATCGCAAGTTCGCGCGATCAAAAATTTTGAGTAGGGCTTAGCCACTTATTTTTCATTTTACCCTTTTAACAATACTCCCAGATCTAAAAAAAACTTAGTGTCAAAATACTTAAATCACAGAATACCTAACTTTTTTTCTCATAACACCATATTCTTAATATACTTATGGCCTAATTTCAAAATAGCTTAGTCTCATAATGTATGTAAAAATCTTCAATTTTGACGTAGAACGTTAAATGTTTATATTCCTGACATATTTTTTTTTCCTTTTTTCTTTACTTTTTTTTTCTTTTCTTTTTTTTTACTTTTTTGTGTGATTGTGTGATAGTGTGAGACATAGTGTGAGATAGTGTGTGATAGTATGTGATAGTGTGAGTTTTTTTTGTCTTACCCTTTTTCTTATTTTCTTCGCTGTAGTGAGGTGAAAAGTTTTGTGTTATACACGGGTGAAAAGTTACTTACGTCTCGTGTGTTGAAACACTCGCTACGCTCAGGATTTTATTTTTGAACCACTCGCTTCGCTCGTGGTCAATCATAGAGTCCATTCGCTAGCTCGTTTTTCAAATGAACACTCGGAGGTAAAATACAACTTTCCCCCCTTGTATAACAATAGTTATTTATGATACAAGTGCGGAAAGTAGGTAATTCCCAACGAGTGGCGATGACCAAAAAGACGACCGGCTGGGAGTGTTTTTGATCGACACGATTTGGGAATTACCTATCCGCACGAGTATCATACAACATTTAACAATCCATTATGCAAGGAAATAAAAAAATATCCATAAAAGGTGAAATTTTAATTGTAACGAAATCTTATTAATCGCACAGTATGCGAGAATTTTGGCCTGAAATCCATTCCCGCACGGGCAGGTCCAGCCTTGCGCCGCCATGCCGGCATAGACCACTTCCCGTGTTTATGTTGAACCATATTCACATATTCACATTCAGCATTGTAAATAACTATTGTCATAGAAATGACAGAAGTCAATCGGTATTTGAAGGAATTTGTGCATTTCAATCTTTAGCTATTTACAAAATATGACGTTTTTGGTTAAAGTCATAATGAATTTGGTTCATTTTAAGAATGAGACAATTTGACATTTAGGTATTATGAGCCCATGGTAATTTGAAAATTAGTGGTAATAGTCAATAAGGTATTATGAAATTTAGGTGGAATAAGCCCTACTCAAAATTTCGAACACGTATAGGTGTCCTAGTTGACAAACGCGCGAGTAAAATTCGCGTGAACTTGCGATAATCGCGTAGTCGCGTCGCGTTGTATTATCTAGGACGATTCCTACATCTTTCTACACTCCAGTTGAGAAATACCTGCTACCTAATATTAGACTTGGAACTAAGATGATGATGATTGATCAAATTGAACTGAAGTCAATCAAGCCTGATTACAAGAGTCTAATGATTTGGGTCCAGTTGAGTGGTTTAGTCATTTAATCAAGGTAACCTAGGGTACGTAAACTATTCTATCCTTCAATGTGCGGCAACGGCTATCTGCCTGAATTAAGTGACCAAAACTCAATTAGTTAAGTTTCTGGACATAAACACTATTCATTTATATGGTGTTATTCTTTTTTGGTAATCACTTTTTCTAATATTGACTCCCAACATTTCCAAAAAAATTTAGAGGTTACATTTACGAGAACTATAATTAGATCTAGAAAATTTGATTTTGGAAATAATGTTCTCTGTCTATCTCAGGGTTTCTTAA
Source organism: Epinotia brunnichana (assembly GCA_963854355.1). Classification (NCBI taxonomy): domain Eukaryota; kingdom Metazoa; phylum Arthropoda; class Insecta; order Lepidoptera; family Tortricidae; genus Epinotia; species Epinotia brunnichana. Next base: position 11,359,179 of record OY977951.1, read on the forward strand.
AGTGTGGTCCATGGACCCCTTAGGTCATGAATAGTCATGATTGCTAGGGGTCCAGGGCCTCTTCGTTCACTCTTAAAGTATGTAGGGCAAACCTTGGCTAATCGGTGATAGTTAGGTTTTTGAGTTTTTTTTTAGTTTATTTTTTCTAAATTTTGAGGGATGGGATACTTGCTGCACGTAAGTAAGTTGAATGACAGTGCCGCCACCTACTGCAAATAAAGATATCGAGTAAATCCGCTATTAGACCTTAAAGTAGCTATCACCGAATAACTTAATATCACAGATTAGCCAAGGTTTGCCCTAGGTGTATGTAGGTATCAACACATGAGTTATTTTCTTCAACAGGGGTCCGCGGGATTTTTGATATTCTGAAAGTGATCCATGCCTAACAAAAGTTTAGGAACCACTGGTCTATCTGAAATCTGAATGTTGCTAGGACTCCAAATGAATTTTATACACTTGGCCATATACAATTGTACATATTAGATATTTCCTTAAAAACACAAAAGTAGTGCAGACTTACATGTGTAGTAGCAGCACTATGGATCAACGGTGTTGGTTCAAATATGCAGACCTCCGCACCATACGCTGCAGCTATCTTCCCAGTGTCTGTGCTGCAATCCAGGGACCCAATGCGGATGTAGCCATGGATAGCCCCCGGTATGATCTGAACCCGTTCGAAGTTTGAAGCTAGTATCACTATGTTGCACCCCGCAGCATATGCCTGGAAATAATGATAGGGCTAGAGTATCTACTTAAGGTAAGCTGATAAAAAAGCAAAAAAATGGGTCTCAAGGAAGATTATACAATACTAATGGTAATTACCAGTTGGATTTAAGCCACACTATTATATGTGTGCAAATTATAATTTTAATAATAGTTATAAATGAATAACACTCACATACACCATTCACGGGTTAAAATATATTATGCCACATTAACATTTTCACACATACCTGGTACATCAATTAAGTGTTGTTATGCTATACAATGTTTTTTTTATTTTATTAATATTATTTATTTAACAACCAAAAATTATATACAATGTGACACATTTAAAACTACTTAAAACAAATAAAATTAGAAAAATATACACAATTACAGAAACATATCAAAACTAAACATATACAAAGTTTGTTTATAAGAGTGACCTATCCTGCTTGCTTCAACATGTTCAATTATTAAGGTTGATGTTTTTAATAAATATCCAAGATTATGATTATAATAGCCTTTTATTTCCTTAATATTACTCTACAATGGAACCTCATAAAATGTCAAGTATTCAGGTAGTAGTGGTATTCGGCATTACATAAGCTTTGATTTTTTTGAGAATTTGATGGAAAATAATATACTTTTGAATGATTATACAAATTTGTTTCAAAATTGTATTATTTTATATTTGTTTTATTTTGATATTTCATTTAACCCTTATTATCAATGTAAAAATAATTAGTACTTCATTTACAAAGTAGCTAGGTTTTTTATTATTATTATGTACCTACATCATTACAACTTTCCTATGCAACAATGTATAGTGTAGTAACAGTAATACATGTTACTAGTACATAACATTTGTTCTAATATGACAGTAAACAAACTCCAGTTATAAATTAAAGTGTTATCTGTGAGTGTTTTTAGGTACTAGCATCAGCAAGTACATTGATAGATGTTTGAGATAAATCATAATTAAGTAAGGTTCAAGAATAATGGTGTGAACTTGAAATTGAATCCACCAGACCATGATGACAATGACGAGCAATGTAACTGATCACCTTCAAGGATAACAATGGCTCCTACAATAACATTCTTATTTAAATAACTGTGGCTAACAGATGCAAATTTGCTCAAGGAAATTATCTAACTCTTTCAAGAGGCACTGGTTGCTGGTCACAAGGCATTAGATGTATTTTGTAATAGTATTACTATTACGAGATACATAATATAGCACCCAATGCAAATTAAAGTGCTTATCAAACTGGGCTAAATTAGATTTTCCTGTTAGGACTATTACTCTATTACCACTTTAAGAGAAATCTGGTCACAAGACCTCCGTCGTCGTGAACTGTCATTTAATACATAACCATTATGACTTACTGTGAAAGGGATTCCCTCGACTGAACCCACAGCAAAACATTGATCTCCTGAATTACAGGCTCCACTTAATACTTGGTGACAGTTCATACTGAACTATTAACTAGAACTTCTTCGCTATAACTTTTCCACGCCACTAAAAGTCACTAGCATAACTTTAATGTTGTAAGACATAGCTAACTAAAGATATAAGGAATCTTCTAAGCATTTTTAAGTATTTCTCTAATCACGAATATTACAATCGAAATGACACCATACATCGAACGTGAGAGAATGACGTAGAGTGACAGAAAGAGATAAAAGATAGAACACGTTCAAAAGTCATGAATAGCATTTAGAAATGTAAGATGCATAAAATGGCAATAATAAAGAAACGTCTTTACCATTCTACACTAATACTTTTTGTAATAATTTTGTATTTCCTACAAGCCATTGTCATAATGCTATAAATAAGTGGTGTATACAATTACTTATCACAGTTGCAACAACTAAATCACCGGTTTTGGAACGATTCGTGGTCGAAGTGTTGCAATCCTCGTTAGAAAATCACAAGTTCTAATATTTCTTGGCGTTATTATTTGAGCAGAGATTCCGGACGCATTTTTTCCGATCTTTGGATAATGATAATTTTGTTACTAACGATTCTCAATGTAACTTGGGACGTTGGTGCCGTATCAGAAGTTTGTAACAACTTCACGGTAGATGTCGCTACGAGCCTCCCTAAGGTTAATTAGAAGAGTGAAGGGATTGAAAGATTCGTTGCCACAGGTGGGACCCACGGTAGCTAAGTTGGATAAGAGCAATGGACGGATTCCAGAGGTTGCGGGTTACAAATCCCACTCGTGGCGAATAATTTTTCAATTTTCCTCTTTGATCGAAACTTTTAATTTGTTGATAATGTTTTCCTTGTGCAAATTCTTTAGTTAGTTTTCTTAAATTGCTATCAGCCGGTGATTTCTTATATTAATTATCAGAAAAATTACTGTTTAGCAAGTGGGTGACATGACAGGTAGAAGATTTGAATGATGAGAAAGACTAGAAGTGCTCTAGCTCGGCTTAACTACTGTTAACCTAGTCAGCAACCAGGATCTACAGGTAATTAGGTATCTGAGCTATAACCACGAACTTCGAAGTTCGGGTATCTCCATCTCTATTGCACTTACTGTACCTACTTGAGTAACAGCGATGCAATTCAATTTTCGTGGTAGCACCGCAGGTAGCGTGGTAGCCTTTATTACTCATTATTTTGCTAATCACCATAAATACGCGAGCATTGCCTGCGCCACAAATAAATTATTTCAATCCATTGTATCACAGTAGGTCTAAAAATAATAATTTAGTAGGCATATCGCATATATTCTCGTGATTCTTGACACATACACATACAGGTGATAGTTGATGGATGGGCGAGTGTCTTTGACACACGCTAGCAATCATATAGATTTTTATAGATGATCATGAGATATGGGTACATTTACATTACTAAAAACAAACAGCCAAATGCTGTACACCTACTACTACTCTTTGTGAGCTGTAGAACTCGCGAGCCTGTATTAAAAAAGAAAAGAATTGAAAAACTAACTCGATTAATGAACCTGCCCACAAAATTCGACATGTAGATGAGAACACCCGGACATACGAAAGAATTTTTGCCCAAGCTGAAACGAAATTTTTGTGACTTTCGAAGCAATATTATCTCCAAAAATATTTACTTAATCAAAAAATGCTGAAAAATTTACCTTTAAGGTGTGCGTCCACATGTCCGCATCGCACGCATCGGACGGATTACATGATCACATCAAACGGATCCGTTTGTACTTAGGCTGTAAGCTGTAAGTCCTCTGCATCCGCACTATCCGCAGCAATAGGAATGCCGACGCCGCAACTATCACTATAATATGACTATTCAAAAAAAGCGGCTAAGTGTGAGTCGGACTCTCCCATGAAGGGTTTCGTAAAATAAATTGCGGTTTACGATTTATGACGTACGAGTATTAAAAAAGTGGCCAAGTGCGAGTCGGACTCGCACATGAAGGGTTCCGTGAAATAAATTGCGGTTTACGATTTATGACGTATTAAAAAAAACTACTTATTAGATCTCGTTCAAACCAATTTTCGGTAGAAGTTTACATGGTAATGTACATCATATATTTTTTTTAGTTTTATCATTCTCTTATTTTAGAAGTTACAGGAGGACACACACACATTTTACCACTTTGGAAGTGTCTCTCGCGCAAACTATTCAGTTTAGAAAAAAATGATGTTGAAAACTTCAATATCATTTTTAAAGACCTATCCATAGATACCCCACACGTATGGGTTTGATGAAAAAAAAATTTTTGAGGTTCAGTTCTGAGTATGAGGACCCCTAAAACTTAATGTTTTTTTTAGATTTTTGTGTAAAAATCTTAATGCGGTTCACAGAATAAATCTACTAACCAAGTTTCAACAGTATAGCTCTTATAGTTTCGGAAAAAAGTGGCTGTGACATACGGACGGACAGACAGACAGACGGACGGACATGACGAATCTATAAGATTTCCGTTTTTTGCCATTTGGCTACAGAACCCTAAAAACTACTGACTAGATCTCGTTCAAATCAATTTTCGGTAGAAGTTTGTATGGTAATGCACATCATATATTGCATATGGGGGGGGCGACATATTTTACCACTTGGAAGTGTCTTTCGCGCAAACTCTTCAGTTTAGAAAAAATATATTAAAAACCTCAATATCATTTTTAACACGTTCGTTGCCAAGCCGAAAATGCAGAATTTATATGGATGGCCACACAAACAACATACCCGCACAGTACGGCTGCGGCGAGCGAACTGTCAAGTGCTCGTAAAACATGGCTACCCACAGGCCACGCCCCCTAGTAAATAGGCGCGTGATATGGCAACCAACGTGTTAAAGACCTATCCATAGATTTAGATACCCCACACGTATGAGTCTGAACAAAAAAAAATTTTTGAGTTTCAGTTCTAAGTATGGGGAAACCCCAAAATTTATTGTTTTCTTTTCAATTTTTGTTTAAAAATCTAAATGCGGTTCACAGAATACATCTACTTACCAAGTTTCAACAGTAAAGTTCTTATAGTTTCGGAAAAAAGTGGCTGTGACATACGCACGGACAGACAGACAGACATGACGAATCCATAAGGGTTCCGTTTTTTGCTATTTGGCTACGGAACCCTGTTTTTTGCCATTTGGCTACGGAACCTTAAAAATAGTCCTGGTGATGTATTTCAAATAGAACGGATAATTTAAACCACTATAATATTTATTGAACGAGCGAGCAAAGCGAACGAAGTTCTCCGTTTCAACTGGAGCAAAAATGCTTTCTTATGTCCGACTGTCCAGATGCCCGGCTATTTTTCTATACATTTCTCAACCAAATCGATACTAATATGGTTTTTTTTTTGTCAATTCAGGATTTTGAAATGTATATTTTTGTTACAGACTCCCGAGTTCTAGTATATCCCCCAGAAACAGTACGACTAGTTTTTAATTTCACATGTTGATAAATATTTATATGGAATTCATAGCATTTGCATACATTTTCAGTAAAAAACGCCCAATCTTGCGAGATCTAGTAAATCTTGCGATACTGGTTTTTTGGTCTCGGCTAGGTCTGAAGTCTCGTTACATTTCATTATAAAAAGAGCGCTAATTAGGTAGTAATGATGCGTTAAAAAAAAACATTTAATAATCTTAACCCTTAACTTTGCTAAGTAAGAAAAAAACGAATGTTTAAGTCTCATTTGCCCTGTATAAAGCGCAAAAAATCGTTTTAGAAAAAATGCAAAGAGGTAAAGGTTCAAACAATTCTTCTTATTCTTGCACGATTGCAACTAGCCGTGTGACATCCATGATTAACTACAACCTGAGCCTACAAAGCCATTTGCAAAGTAAACATAATAAGAAATGTCGGTAGATGTAGCGCGGCAGCATCCGCGCGGGGTGCGTCCACTTATCGGCGTTGACGTCATCGGCACAAGAACATCAGTATCAAGCACTACCTATAAGCTGTTGCGTGCGGTAGTGCGGTACGTGCGATGCGAATAAGTGGACGCTGTTGTATAAAATTTATGAGTGAATTATATACAAAGCGTACCAATAGTACATTGTGATACAAGTGAGCTATGTTGATCATTACATCAGAGGCGGAATTGTCACGCGAACCGCAGGTGAGCGTGATAATAGAGCCGAGGATGTAATTATCAAAGCTCACGCGTGTCACACGACGTTTTTCAACACATTTGCGAGAAAAAAATCCTTTTCATAAAATTAAAATGTTACAGGCTCCTAAGTTGTTTCCTTTAGTTATTGATGACAACAGGTTTTTTCTCAAATACATTGGACATCTCCAAGAATGTACAGTGGCGTTAATTCTATTTATCACTTTTCTATTCACCACAAGCAACATTTTTTATAATATCCAAACACGCATCATCAATGTTTACAAATATTTGTGAAATTTCTTATAATCGCTCGCAACAATTTTTTTTTGTGAAGTTCGCGTAGTGCGCCCGCAGCGAGGCTTAGATGAAATCTCTAAACAGCCAATACAAAATAAAATAAATATTTTCTTATTCAAATTCATGTAAAATGTTATCAAAAGTAAATAGTTTCACTAAATGAAACGTTTCTATACCATATCCAAGAAGAAATAATCAATTAATTCACAAGAAGGATTTAATTTGTTTAGTCGAGTAAGAATCCATTTGCCGAGAATTAAAAACAAACCTGTATAACCCGGTCAATTTAAGAATGCGCCGAGTCCATACATACACCTTGCTGCAAGGTGCCAACGTGTCTTTATCGGGATATAAACATAACTACACGAGTGTCGTAATGTTACTAAACACGCGTGTTTAATACCCAGGATTATGAGCCCAAAAGTGGCACAATAAGAGGCACGTTACGAGCAAAAGTGTTGAAAAATCCGTTGCGTGCGGTGCGTCCGATGCGGAAATGTGGACGCTTACCTTTAATGTAAAAAAAACCAATTGATTGATGGATGTGCCTTATGTTGACCTACATTGATATAGTTTACTTTTACAAATATGCAGTGCCCCCTAAAATAATCTTTTTAGGTATTTTTTTATTTAAAAAACTTACATTTATTTATTTATTATTAATAACATGTTAACACAACATTACAGTCCTAAAACCAATGCGTCATGACAACGATACTAAACAATACAACAAAAAAACACATATAATTACATTGGTACATTTGATTGACATACCCACTTACTAATTATGTTTGATTTTTACTAGTTATGTTTGATTTTCTAGCATTATTTAGAATTATTACCTGGCTACACAGTTAAGCGACATAGAACGTAAACTAACCAAGTATTCGTGACATTTGTGACAGTGACAGTTGATATCCATAGAGACCATGCACTTAGATACAATTTCCGCGATTTCCCAATTTGATCACTTTTATATAATTAAAGTGTCTTGAAGGCTACTTAATGTACATTTTAGTCATAACAAAATTATATTTGCATTTTCATGTTCTACAAACAAAGCATTATCAACTCAGCGGGTGTAATCGTGAAAGTTACATACTATAGTTTGCTGCGAGACGAGACGAGACGATCGTTGGTTGACTGTTTTTTGTGTACGCGTATTGATTATCGCGGAAACGAAAAGAAATTAATTTAGACGGACATTCGTTTCAACAACAGTGAAATTTGTGTTTGTGTCACAAGCTACAACATCCGGCACCTGTTTACTGGACGTGTATTGTGGAAAAGGTAAGACTTATTTCTGTGCCAGGAGATTACAAATTTCTTTTCACTCTTGATTATAATAGAAAGTTTCTAAAAGTATAACTAATTGATCTCTCGGTAAATATCTAGTAGTGACTACATGTAAAAATTGATACAAATTGGAAAATACAATTTCAACAGGCATGTCTAGACTGAGTTACGGCTCAAGTATGCATTTGACGATAGTATTTCATGTGCTTCATCATACCCTGCTGAATGTTCCGTTGGCGCCTTCACATACACCTATCAGTTTCTCAGACGATTGGAGGCTTCTTTACAATGTTCACCAACAAATATTTACTTGATTTCTTTATAACTTTGAATCACAAATGCTGTTTTTTGGATAGTCGGCAACATATAGAAGATGTCATTGCAGGCTTTGGATCGGAGAGAGTTGTATGTCTATTGTCTAGTAATACCAGTTACCAGTAAATTATAAAGACTGCCAATTCCGGCAGTTTCACTAGAAAATGTTCAATGTTGTATAAGTGAGATCAGAGTTCAGTGTATTTTGCATGGTGCTTAGACCTTGCTGTGTAAACTGCTTGCATGATCTATTTTAAATATTTTGTATATTTGAAATGTCGGTACTATACAAACTGGTTTACTCCAGGAGGTTTAATCTAGTAAAGAGCATAATATGACTGATTTCTTTTACATTAACATAATTTATTATGTATTATTTAATATTTATTAATTCTGTATGGTCTTTAGACTAGGCCTTAATCGCCTAGCATATTCTTTCGAGTTAGTCGTTCCATTGCATTTTTTTTCTGATACGCAAACAGTAACAGTGAATAAGAAAATAGATTTATTTTTCAATTTACCGAGTGATATCTCGGATCATTTTTTTACATGATATAGAGTTAACAATGTAAAAGATATCGTGAACAAACATTATCAGTTCAATTGTCCGCACATCTGTTTAACTAAAAAATTGTTGATTAGTATTTTTATCTTTATTATTCATTCTCTGCTTCATTTGATATCAATTTACATTTGTTCATATGATAAGTCCAATTATCTGGCAATTGACCACTCTGATTTTATTGTTTGTTTTATCTTGAAAGGAACACTTGTATGCCTAATTGACTCTAATAACTCAGTAGGATTGTGCCAAATTACATTTGCCTGCTTCTAACTGGAATCAATTGAGCTATTCTGAACCTTATGGCTATGAATAGTATGAATACAAACACATGTAGGCAAGGCAACATTCATGACGTCATTGATGTTTTTTGCTATACCAAGGTTAAAAAGATTATATTGTGTGTTAACGATTTTTTAAGGTGAATGATTGTACCCCAGAGTTTTAAGAGTAATTTTTCAAAATTTCTAATGCTATTTACCAGTAAACGAAAATTTAGATGCAGATGATTTGCCCTTTGGCACTCTTTTGGGGAGGCCTATGTCCAGCAGTGGACATCTTTAGGCTGATATGATGATGATGATGATGATCATGATGGTGATTTGATGCAATATATAAAATATATCAAAAATTCATTCAGTGGTACACATGCTTTCCAAATGACTCTTAATTTTTTTTTTGTGTACCCTTCCCATGTAGGTAGTTAGGTATTAGGTAAACGTCCGAGTGCTCGACGCTGTACTAGTCTATGGCATGGGCACTCTATGTCAAAGTGACATGGCTTAAATTTAAATGAAGAAAAATCCTCTTAGTTCGAATTTAACCCACATTTTGACATAAAGTGCCCATGCCATAGACTAGTACAGCGTCGAGCACTCGGACGAGTACCTTTTTACCTTACATTTGAAATAAATTCTTAAACTGTTCAAGATTTTGATAAGAAATGACCAGTCTATTCATAGTACATTGTTGTAGAGGCTAGAAAGTAAGCAACAGATTGACGAGTTAGTACGAGTCCAGCTATTGCACTTTCGGCCGAGGCTTAACATAGTGCTTTTCACGTCTACTGCGAGGAAATTGCAAATAATCATAATTTTAAATCAAAATTAACTTCCTAATTGAAGATCATAATACTAATCAAAAAACAAAATAAGCGCAGCACCGCTCGCCGGCGCGGCGGCGCTCGCTGCTCCTCCCGCTCGACGCCCTGTGATTGGTCGAAGAGCTGTTCAAACTGAACAACCACTATTAAGCCTTGGTCAGACACACGGCGCGACGCAGCGCCGCGGTCGCGCGGCGCGACCGCGGCGCGATATCTCCGTACGAACCGCTAGCGTGGTCAAACAGGCCATGTATGGAAATTTATGACGTATTAAAAAAAAACTTCTTATTAGATCTCGTTCAAACCAATTTTCGGTGGAAGTTCACATGGTAATGTACATCATATATTTTTTTTAGTTTTATCATTCTCTTATTTTAGAAGTTACAGGGGGGGGACACACATTTTACCACTTTGGAAGTGTCTCTCGCGCAAACTATTCAGTTTAAAAAAAAATTATGTTAGAAACCTCAATATCATATTTGAAGACCTATCCATAGATACCCCACACGTATGGGTTTGATGAAAAAAAAATTTTTGAGTTTCAGTTCTGAGTATGTGGACTCCTAAAACTTAATGTTTTTTTTTCGATTTTTGTGTGAAAATCTTATTGCGGTTCACAGAATACATCTACTTACCAAGTTTCAACAGTATAGCTCTTATAGTTTCGGAAAAAAGTGGCTGTGACATACGGACGGACAGACAGACAGACGGACGGACATGACGAATCTATAAGGGTTCCGTTTTTTGCCATTTGGCTACGGAACCCTAAAAAGGCCGCTAAACACTACATTTTACTTTGCTAATCTACATTGTTCGACTATTTTTGAATTGTACTTTACATCGCATCGAGCATCTTTGGCCATATTTCCGAGCAGTGGCGTGAAAATGTTATTTATTTACCCAAGTTAATTCCGGGAATGGCCCAAACTATTTTGATATGTAAGCCCAGATCAAATCATTGTTATTCCAATCCGGATCGCGCTATGCTCATGCCTATGTAGGCCTTGCTGAATTAAACATTCTAATTGGGGGAGGGGATTAGAAACATCTTATCCTTACCCTTAGGGCCTGTATACATTTTGATCAGTCGTTAGTATGATACATTTGCTGCAAATTCGAGTAGCAATTGCATGAACTCGTAGTAATTACTAATCAAAGTGTAACCGAAATGTAATCAAAGTGTGTGTGTATGTCAGCTTGGATAACGTATTGCTCCGTCGCTCGCAAAACGTAATAAACTAGGATTTGTGTAATAACCGACTAAACAGCAGTTTAATGATGATGAAGTCATGAACGTAAACCATTACCATATACCGCGTGTGTATTTTTAGACAAAAAACGTGAATTAATAGTAATTCATGCTTCCCACATAATAATGCACAATAGATGCATCTAAAGTCTAGACAACTGGCATATCAGGTACCGACCAACTTGACTGATTCTTAAATGTTATTATGCCCTTTACATAAAGTCCACTTCAGCTTGACATGAAACTGACACGTTTTTAGTTTAAAGTGCACTCGAAAGCCACGCGGGGGGTCTCTATTTATAGTAATAGAGCCCCCCGGCTTATTGAACGGGTGGTTAACGGAGTCGCTGGTTTTTAAAATAGGTCCTACTTGCTCGAGCTAATTGTTTTCAAAGTACCTACTGATTTGTAGTTTCATTCGTCGATAAAACGACGCACATTTTCGACATACGGAATATAGAAAAGCGGCCAAGTGCGAGTCGGATTCGCACATGAAGGGTTCCGTTACATAAATTGCTTTTTACGATATATGACGTATTAAAAAAAAACTACTTCATAGATCTCGTTCAAACCAATTTTCGTTGGTAGTTTGCATGGAAATGTACATCATATATTTTTTTCAGTTTTATCATTCTCTTATTTTAGAAGTTACAGGGGGGGGACACACATTTTACCACTTTGGAAGTGTCTCTCGCGCAAACTATTCAGTTTAGAAAAAAAATATGTTTGAAACCTCCATATCATTTTTGAAGACCTATCCATAGATACACACACGTATGGGTTTGAAAAAAAATTTTTTTGAGTTTCAGTTCTGAGTATGGGGACCCCTAAAACTTAATGTTTTTTTTCGATTTTTGTGTGAAAATCTTAATGCGATTCACATAATACATCTACTTACCAAGTTTCAACAGTATAGCTCTTATAGTTTCGGAAAAAAGTGGCTGTGACATACGGACGGACAGAAAGACAGACGGACGGACATGACGAATCTATAAGGGTTCCGTTTTTTGCCATTTGGCTACGGAGCCCTAAAAAGGTTCATAAACTATTAGTGAAGTGCGGCAAATGGCAATAAGTCTGAACTCTCACTAAGTCCCTATCTAAGTCAATCAATCAATCACCAATCCCATCATCCTAGCTTTAGCCAGAGAGTTAGGTTCCGGTCAAGAAAAGGTCGGCGGTCTCCCCCGCCTGAACACTAGGTAGGTTAAGCCAGAACAGTGACGCGCGAGAGCAGACGCACGATCCAGCACGGCTAGCACAGGACGGCGCGCGAGCTCTCTCGATTTTTCTCGCACTTTACGTCTCTTTCTAAGTTTTCTAATAAGAGAGAGACAGATAGTGCGATGAATAATATATAACACCTATTATGGCTAACGAAACTAGACATCTACCTATTCTACCTACGTTTAGTTATTACGAATCGCGGCGTCAAGAATTTTGGTGGGTGAGCGTTGGGCAGCCCCTCTATTCTGTAACTTGTTTTAGGCTCACCTCAACTATCACCCACAAATATGTATTGACGCCGCCATTCGTAGTAAATAAGCGTAGATAGAGGTCTAGCTTCGTTAGGCGTTACGGGTGGGATGATGCGCATGAGCGCGTAAAGAATAACAGCCCTGGACTCTGGAGTCGTCCACATAAGACCGCAGATGGCGGCCCCCGTGGGCTTTTCGATGATCCTCCGATAACTATCACATGGTACGGGTAAATGGTTCGCAGGTATATTCCACGAAAAAAAGAGCAACGAGGTTAAACCTAACTTGTAAATAACGCGAGAATCAACGAAATGCAGCAGAAACCTAGAACAATAAAGTATACATAACCTTTTATGAGATTACAATCAGAATCTGTCTCGCTGCTGTGATAATCATAACATAACGCATAACGTAAAGTTACGTAATTTTTGAATATGCGCAAAATCCGTAATTAGTAACTTTATGGTTTTACTGATTACACAATACATAGCTGCCTACGCGTAGAAAGCTAGTTGAATTAATTGCATTTTCTGAGTACTTTTAGTTGTGATCAGATAGAGTCAAAGAATAATGAGAGCAGTTGATGGAGGTGGTGGAAAAAATGTAGCATGTAACTAAATAAGTACCTAGTCGGTCCTTTAGTTCTGTCACCAGGTTTTTGATAGATAAAACTCAGCAATAAACGTTTTCATATTCGTAATACATGATTAAAAAGCTTATTTTATGCGAATCAAATTGCAATACAATACATTTTGAAAAATTTTCGCAATATGACAAAACAACCTTGTAACTTGAGTTAATCGTGAACCCAAAACACGCCGCATCTGACAGAAATACCACTTACAACAAATAAAAAAAAAAACAGTGTTCCAAATGACCGACAAGGTTTTTTTTATTTATTCTGAAACCTCGATTTTAGACCATACTTTAGCAACTAGCATTTGATTTTCTGTTAGCTTTCAATTCCAATTGCTCCCATCGAGAACTTTACGTACTTTTTACGTTTTCAAGAAAACTCGTAAATTTGATCTTGTGGGCAACAAGTACACTACGTAAAATGTGAATATGAAAATTAGTTTTACCCAGACTTACTTATCTTATGCTTCCAAATGGAGGAGGGATAGTTGAAGGAGGGGTTCTGACTGAAATCTCACGTACCTAAGTTTGTAAGGTTTTAAGAATCATGGGAAAAAATACAGTGAATCACGTTCGTGTTTTTTAATGGCTAAAAAAGTGCAAAATCTCTGAAGTAACTAGCATTTGTGTAATATGGCGTTAAGCATTTAAATCCAATAATCGTTTTAATTTATCAGTATTTAATGAGCTATCAAACCATATATAGCATTAAATAAAAACATTCTTGGTATCATTTACTATGCGGCAAAACATTTGTGACAGAACTTAAGGACCGACTAGGTAAATAGAGCATAATAGAGTGAGGAGAGAGCTGGTCTGATGGCAGAGCCTTACCGTGGCCATTCTTCTTCTTAGTCAAACTTCTTCTTAGTCATGACTGAGCATCGTGTCAGCATGCTATTGCCCTCCATGCAGTTCGGTTCTTCGTCAGGTGGACCGCATGGGAAAGACTGCATTTTGCAGCCATCTTAATTGCATCAGTCCAGCGCACTGGAATCCTTCCTCTATACCAGTGGTTTTCAACCTGTGGGTCGCTACCCCCAGGGGAGTCGCGGAGCTCCTTGAGAGGGGTCGCGGCTACATTAAATTTGTAAGTTAAAACATGTAGGGATTTCATATTTGTAAAATAGAAAATATTATCTAAGAACAGCGCAGAGTGGGAGGTCGCTAAATATTTTCTTACTGTAGGGGGGTCGTGCCATGAAAAAGGTTGAAAAACACTGCTCTATACGATGTCCATAGGGACATCATCTAACAGTGGCGGAGCGCCCATACAAGCCACGCACGGCTTGCTTAAAAATGTTACCTATATTATTATAATCTAAACTTTTATGTTCCGGTTAGCTCATCGAATTCATGCACGCGCCGCTTCGGACACCTAATAACATAACACCACACAACCCATCGATCGTATTGCTCATGACAATCAAGCCCTATACGTGGTTAAAAATAATCTTAGTATTTAGTCTACGAGTATCTCGTCTATCTATACGTATAAATGCCTATGTCCTGACTGACTCACTCACTCATCAACGCACAGCCTAAACTACTAATTTTAGTGAGTTGATTTTTGCACAGTAGAATATTTTTATAACGTGGGCTAGGGATAAGAAGGGATTCTTGAAAATTCCACCCCTAAGGGGGTAAAATAGGAGTGCAAAGTTTGTATGGGGAACCTTTTTTTTTGAGCTAGAGACTTGAAACTTTGTAAAAAGATTAATTATTTTAAGTACTTTCAGCGTTTTGAAAAATTCCGCCCCTAAGGGGGTAAAATAGGGGTGAAAATTTTGTATGGAGAAACCTAATTTTTTTGAAATAGAGACTTAAAACTTTGTAGAAAGTTAACTTATTAGATTATGAAAAAACTACATTCAGCGTTTTACAAAAATCATTCCCAAAGGGGGGAAAAGAGGTGCAAGGTTTTTATGGGGAACGTTTTTTCTGAGCTAGAGACTATAAACTTTGTAGAAAGATTACTTATAAGAATACAAAAAAGTACTTTCAGCGTTTTGGAAAAGACCATCCCTAAGGGGGATAAAAAGGGGTGCAAAGTTTGGATGATGGGAAGTTTATATTTTTGAGTTAGAGACTTGAAACTTTGTAGAAAGATTACTTATTCAAATACAAAAAAGTACACAGTGTTTTAGAAAATTCCACCCCGCAGGGGAGCAAGCTTTGCATGGGCTTCACTTTTTTAGGGTTCCGTACCCAAATGGCAAAAAACGGAACCCTTATAGATTCGTCATGTCTGTCTGTCTGTCTGTCTGTCCGTCCGTATGTCACAGTCACTTTTTTCCGAAACTATAAGACCTATACTGTTGAAATTTGGTGAATAGATGTATTCTGTGAACCGCATTAAGATTTTTACACAAAAATAAATAGAAATAAACATTATTTTTGGGGGTTCCCCATACTCAGAACTGAAACTCAAAAAAAATGTTTTCATCAAACGCATACGTGTGGTGAAATTGACGTTTCTAATATCATTTTTCATCACTTGGCCTTTTTTTTAAATACTAATTTAGAATACTAAAAAGGGACTTTCAGCGTTTTATAAAACTCCACCCCCAAGGGGAGCCAGTTTTGTATGGGAAATACTTTTTTTTGAACTAAAGATTTGAAACTTTTAGAAAGATTACTTATTAAAATACAAAAAAAAGTACTTTTAGAGTTTTAGAAAATTCCACCCCTAAGGGGGTTAAAAAGGGGATTTGTATGGGCAATACTTTTTTTGAGCTAGAGACTTAAAAGTTAGTAGTAAGATTACTTATTACAATACGAAAAAAGTGTTTTCAGTGATAAAAAAAATTCAACCCCTAAGGGGTTCAAATTTTATATGGAGAGCAAGAACATTTGAAAGTTATAGATTTGTAAGTTCGGTCTTATTCTGTATATGTTAAATGACTACAACACTAATTTCAGAGTTTTTCCAAATGCATCCCCTAAGAGTGTTAAAAGGGGGTTTAAAGTTTGTGTTTGACGACCGCTTTAGCCTAGTTGGTAGTGACCCTGCCTACGAAGCAAGAGGTCCTGGGTTCGAATCCCGGTAAGGGCATTTATTTGTGTGATGAGCTCGAATATTTGTTCCTGAGTCATGGATGTTTTCTATGTATTTAAGTATTTATTTCTCTATATAAGTATCCATATAGTCGTCTAGTACCCATAGTACAAGCTTTGCTTAGTTTGGGACTAGGTTGATTTGTGTAAGATTGTCCGCAAATATTTTTTTTATTTTTTTTTATTTCAAGACATTTTTAAAGTATGAGATTTGTAACTTCTGTTTTAGACTGTTTGTTCAAAAAGTAGAAAATCAACTAAATCAACGCCCAGCCCAAACCGTTGAACCTAGAAAGCGGTTTTTTTGACAATAGGTAATTTACATAACATTAGTACCTACTCAGAAGGGATTTTCGAAAATTCCACCCTCTAGGGAGTAAAAGGGGGTTGAAAGTTTGTATGGGAATGGAGTAAAATTTTAAGCTAGAGACTTGTATGGACTCCTTATTACATACAAGAAAAGCAATTTTAGGGTTTTGCAAAAACCCACTCCTGAGCGGGTTAAATAGGGGTGCAAAGTTTGTATGAGGAACTTTTTTTCTTAGGTACCAAATTAAAACTTTATGAAAACATTCCTTATCAGAATACAAAAAATAAATCTTTTTGCGTTTTGGAAAAATACACGGGGTTAAATATAATCTTTTGATGGAGTTGAAAATTTGTATGGACCTACGATATAAACGAGTTTCACGCGGACGGAGTCGCGGGCAGAAGCTGGTTAACAATAAAAACATATCTCAGAAATGAAATGCTTGTCAGAAATGTATGTACCTATACCATAATGTACAATGTATCTGTCCGTAGTTCCCGCAGCCCGCGAGATAAACAAGGCTTTAACCGAAGGCGATACCTTGTTAACCGCAAGACGGTAAAATCGCTCACGTAAAGAGAAATGTATTCTTTCCTTCCTTACTTACATACAAATAAATAAATAAATAAATAAATATTACAGGACAATCTTACACAAATCAACCTAGGCCCACGGTAAGCTCAATAAGGCTTGTGTTGTGGGTACTAGGCGACGATATATATAATAGATAAATACATATAGATACTTATATACATATATAACATCCATAACTCAGGAACAAACATTCGTGATAAACACAAAAATAAATGCCCTGCCCGGTATTCGAACCCGGGACCTCCAGCTTCGTAGGCAGACTCACTACCAACTGGGCTACGGAGGCCGTTGCGTACAAAGCCAACCTGCCAAGAAACAAACTTTGTTTACTGTACGCTTTTTATATTCCTTGAAGGTGTTAGCACGGGAACTTCCATTAACGGTTTATTGGTACCCATAACACGTGTAGCTTTCATGTATCGGCACGTTGATAGTTTAGGTCGGTTGCGGCACATTGCTAATTAAATTGCTCGTAAATTCCAAAAAGTTCTAGTTTCGTCATACTGTTAAATTCGGCCGACATGTGAGATTCCCGGACGAGTAGGCCAGTTTTATACTATAAGCTAACAGTATCTCGACTAGAGTCTCTTAAGACCTTTTTGCACCTGCGCTACATTTCAAACCAGTAAAGGTCGAAACGCACTGAAAGCGGTGGCGGTGCGGTGCGGAGGCGGTACCGGTTGTAATGTTTCAGTGCCGCCGGCACCGGTTTCAGTGCGTTTCAGCTTTTATAGGTAAACATGCGCGGCACGCTTTTTAAATAATTGTGGGGTGCCTCGTATAGATAGTGTATAGTTCGCAAAATTGTGCCGTAGTGCGACGTGCAAACTGTACCACCACGAAAGAAAATCTAGATCGCGCCTTCATACTTCTTCCGAGATGTTATAAAAACGGGAATACTGAGAGAGAAGAACCCGAGACGAGACATTTACCCGCGATTGTGCAGACGTAAATGTTTTCGACTGTACCAGCATTAATATCTGCCATAACACAGCAGTCAAAAATATCTGATACGTCCTAACGTGCGTATATCAGGTATTTTTGCCGCCCGTTATACTTAGGTCCTATAGAAATAAAGTCGCGTCAGATGCGCTATGTTGCGACTGATATTAGAGCTAGTTACTTTACTGTACTTACCAGTTCTCATACGTATATATCTTATATATACTTAGTACTGGCAGCATCAACGCAAACGAAGACGTCAAAATTCTTTATTAAAAGGGCTTTTAGTAAAAGTGACTAGAATGGTGAATGAAGTTTTTTTTTAATATAGGTACAATTTAACCAGCGTGACAAATTCTCACTTTTAATTTTTGACTCATGGACAATTGGACATACACGCCACGACCGTAGAACTCC
The DNA here is from genome assembly GCA_963854355.1 of Epinotia brunnichana. NCBI lineage: Eukaryota > Metazoa > Arthropoda > Insecta > Lepidoptera > Tortricidae > Epinotia > Epinotia brunnichana. The sequence goes on from OY977951.1 coordinate 11,377,708, forward strand.
GACGCGCACGCACGCTACTTGCGTCCTTTTGAAACTGATTAATATTTAAACCTATGTACTTATCTTCGATATAATTCAATTAAACCAATCATCAAGATCTACATTTTTTATTGGAACAACAACTACTATAAAATTGGTCCTTCGAACCGGATCATCATAGTCATTGTAATATTAGTAGGCGAGCCAAAGCGGGGGTTTTGGGATTTACTCGAGCGCGGCAGAATATCATTTGGGGCGATGCCTTGTGCCTTTGGCGAATATGATCGCCCGCAGATTTGCAAGGTGCTCTAAAGAGGTGAAAGAAACACTGTTTAGGGAATTTTGCACCTCCCTCTATACCTGCAATCTGTGGGAGCAGTATACGCAACGGGCATATGGGGCCCTTAGGGTCCAGTATAATAATGCGTTCCGGGTGTTGATGGGACTGCGTCGTTTCTGTAGCGCACCAGGGATGTTCGCGGCGGCGCGTGTGGACTGTTTTTATACAAGCATGCGTACGCGCGCAGCATCCCTGGTGCGCAGGGTGCGCCGCAGTCCCAACAGCATTCTGCGCATGATAGCGGACAGGGTTGACTGTCCCTACATGTCACACTGCGAGGGACTACACTCCCCTGTCAGTGTTGTTTTGTTTTAAATGTAAGTTTAGCTGTAACTACTAACCCCCTAGTTTTGTAAATTCTACTAACAACATGTGTCCATGGTTACACGAAATAAAAATTTCATTCATTTCATTCATTCATTCATTCTTGTACCCTGTTGATTACCTCCACCATTTATAAAGCCATATAATTATATGATCGCGCGTCTATTCGTCATCGTCATCAAAAAAGCCGCCTCGGGCTCGCGTCTCGTCCAAATTGTCAGATTGGTGAATGGGAGCATTGGGAGCGTATTACGGGTCTACTTAACGTCCCCTGTAAAAGTCTGACGTGCTCGAGTATTTTTTGTCCTAATAGGTACTTCTACCCTTCCGCATGGCCACCCCCACTATCCATCAGATTAAGATACACGTGGAGCGTATACACTATCAAAATCTGACGCGCTCGAGTGTCTGTTTTATTTACATTGTTTTTTTTTTACCTGTAGACGCCTCCCCCACCATAAAAGGCAGGCATACATATATATATAACTTCTCTTTCATTCTATCACATCTTCAAAATCTACAACGTCTCAACGACGCTCGAGTAAATCCAAAATTTTCCCTAACTAATATAGTATGTACTTGTAACGATAACTTTAATTTGCTTAATGAATGGATTGTTTAATCAATATGAACAGGGCAACGTGAGCTTGTTGTCGTATTTTGCCAGGTTTTAAAGCAAATTATAAATAACGTTAAACATCAACATCCTGTTGAGTAATTATTTGGTGTACTTGGCTTATGGGCAGCCGCTATTTTGTGTCATAATTATTTTTTTTATAAATATTTTTTTAGGGCGTGACTTGACATGACCCGTAGTCAAAGCTTATTCCTTTTGCCACTTCGGCTAAACTCGGCACCTGCGACCGAGGTGTGCGGGAGATAGTGGTGCGGGCCACAGCTCGCGGGCCGTCCTATGCTAGCCGTGCAGATGGCAGCTGAGTCAGATAGCCTTAACAAACCGGCCAAGTGCGAGTCGGACTCGCGCACGAAGGGTTCCGTACCAATATCTATAAACACGCCAAAATAATCACGTTGGTTGTATGGGAGCCCTTTTAAATATTTATTTTATTCTGTTTTTTAGTATTTGTTGTTATAGCGGTAGCAGAAATACATCATCTGTGAAAATTTCAACTGTCTAACTATCACGGTTCATGAGATACAGCCTGGTGACAGACGGACAGACGGATGGACAGCGGAGTCCTAGTAATAGGGTCCCGTTTTACCCTTTGGGTACGGAACCCTAAAACACATTTAAATGCGCAATTCTTACACACCTATTTCAGTATTGTAAGATATGCTTAATTTTTGGAAAACATCGTGAGGAAACCGGTCTAATCCCAATAAGGTCTAGTTTTCCCTCAGGGTTGGAAGGTCAGATGGCAGTCGCTTTCGTAAAACTAGTGCTTGTCTAGCTAGTCTTGGGATTAGGTGTCAAAGCGGACCCCGGCTCCTTTAGGGGCACAACCGGGAATAACGCTAGGAGAATGATGAATGAGATATGCTTAATTTAATCGAAATTGACTGTAACACTTATTCAAGCATTATTTCTTCATAAATTTCAAGATAAACACAGAGCTTTTGTATTTGGTAGGGGAAGCCAGCGACCTTAAAATGCAACCGCTCGGATAAGAAACCTATCTAACCTTCGTAAATCTATTCGAAGTTTTTTCCATTGTTGCTGATGAGATTGGAACTAGAGATGTGCTGCAATGCGGACAGTACAATTTTCAACTAGACTAGAAAAGCACAATGCATAGGTATGGATTAATATTGTAATAATACTAAAAAAAAACGGACAAGTGCGAGTCAGACTCGCGCACACTATAGAAAAAAGTTCACTATAAACTGACACTCACTAAGTATATATTCACATACTTAGTGCGTGTCAGTTTATACTGGACATTAAATTTTCAGTAGACACTAAAAATTTACGGTTTTCGCAATTTTTCCTTTATATGTGCTATAAGACGTTGCTTCGTACCAAATTTCAGGATTCTGAGTTCACGGGAAGTACCCCGTAGGTTTTGATTCCCTTGCGGGTTTCGAAAATTTGCGGAAGTTTGCGGCATAAACGGCTGTATCTTTTGATTGCGTTGGCTTAGAAGTTTGATTTTTCCAAAGATTCAAGGGACAGTAGACCTGAGTATTTGATATAAATTTCAACTTTCAACGCGTTCCTGAGAAAAAGGATCTTGACAGACGGACGGACGGACAACAAAGTGATCCTATAAGGGTTCCGTTTTTTCCTTTCGAGGAACGGAACCCTAAAAATATGAGTTTACAGGCAAATTAAACTATCGCATATCGGTTATATACTGTTCTGTGACTATAGTATAGTAGGCCATCTAAAATCTAAAGAAACACAATGAATTGAGATAGATGTGAGATTTTAACTACGTATCGATATATAGCTAATCATTCATATATATGTATTCGCCTATTCTACAGATCGCCATACGATTAAATAAATAAATTCATAATTTGATTGTCATTGTATCACGCCTAAGGAACTACACTCAAGAGCAAAAGTTTCGGGTCACCCTAAATTAAATAACCGCAATAGGTTTTTTTAAATATTTTTCACTAGTCTTATTTACATACCATACTAGTCTTCGTAATACCCAAATGTATTAGCAATATCCGGGATCCTATCATAAAGATATCAACATCCAAAAATGACGATTTTTGCTATATCTCGCTCCGTTAACGTTGTTTTTTTCATGGGTTTTTACGAGTCCGATTTAAACCTGGTAACGTGTTTCTTTTTTACTGTTATTTTTGCAGTTTAGATGTAAAATTTAATAAAGATCATGAAAGGATTAAAAAACTGTACAACATTTAGACTATTTTAGGACATATGACGGTACTCGTATTTCATCGACCCGAAACTTTTGCTCTTGAGTGTAGATGACACAGTTCCTACACGAAAGCATATCCAACGATTTAGTTAGCATTTCCATTCTTTTCGCTTTTTGAGGTTCCGTACCCAAAGGGTAAAACGGGACCCTATTACTAAGACTCCGCTGTCCGTCCGTCTGTCTGTCTGTCCGTCTGTCTGTCTGTCCGTCTGTCACCAGGCTGTATCTCATGAACCGTGATAGTTAGACAGTTAAATTTTTCACAGATGATGTACCTATTTATGTTGCCGCTATAACAACAAATACTAAAAATATTTAAGGGGGCTCCCAAACAAAAACTTTTCAAAATTGCTTGTTGCCTTCATCAGGCGCTGGGTCTCAAAATGTATGAGAAAACTAAAATCCGACTCGCACTAGACAAAAATAAAAAAGAAACTATAGTTATTTATTATATTTTTTTAATATAAGTGTGCAAATTTGTTATTCAAATTAAATAATGTTGTTTTGCATGTTGCACTTTCCTCGTTACAGTGAGGTGAAAAGTTTCGTGTTACACACGGGTGCAAATGTATTTTACTTCTCGTGTGTTGAAACACTCGCTACGCTCAGGATTCTATTTTAGAACCCACTCGCTTCGCTCGTGGTTCAACAGGTTCAACTATACATTCCTTTCGCTTGCTTGTGTTTCAATTCCACACTCGCGGGTAAAATACAACTTTGCACCCTTGTATAACAAATAACTATTTTCATGTTTGTATTCATATTCAGGTTTTGCTTATTTTAAGCAGGTCAAGTACTATCATTGTAATAACTAGTAATAAGCTTAATTTTTTGGCAAAAAATGACTGACTGTTGGGTTTGTTTCGGCGTTTCTTCTTGACAGTGGCCTTCTCTTTAAGACACGCTAGTAGAATTTTGACTTGTACAAGTACCGTGCTATTGCCCTACTTGTAGATTAAAATTCATTAAAATTTGATATACCTGAGTATAAGGGTAAATTACATGGTGTATAATATTCCACCCAATGATGTAATATAAAAAAAAGCGGCCAAGTGCGAGTCGGACTCGCACATGAAGGGTTCCGTTACATAAATTGCTTTTTACGATATATGACGTATTAAAAAAAAAACTACTTCATAGATCTCGTTCAAACCAATTTTCGTTAGTAGTTTGCATGGTAATGTACATCATATATTTTTTTCAGTTTTATCATTCTCTTAGTTTAGAAGTTACAGGGGGGGGACACACATTTTACCACTTTGGAAGTGTCTCTCGCGCAAACTATTCAGTTAAAAAAAATGATGTTAGAAACCTCCATATCATTTTTGAAGACCTATCCATAGATACCCCACACGACGTATGGGTTTGATTAAAAAAATTTTTTTGAGTTTCAGTTCTGAGTATGGCCCCTAAAACTTAATGTTTTTTTTCGATTTTTGTGTGAAAATCTTAATGCGGTTCACAGAATACATCTACTTACCAAGTTTCAACAGTATAGCTCTTATAGTTTCGGAAAAAAGTGGCTGTGACATACGGACGGACAGACAGACAGACGGACGGACATGATGAATCTATAAGGGTTCCGTTTTTTGCCATTTGGCTACGGAACCCTAAAAACCGGCCAAGTTCGAGTTGGACCCGCGCACGAAGGATTCCGTACCATTATCTATAAAAACAGCAAAAAAATCACGTTTGTTGTATGGGAGCCCCCCTTAAAAATATTTTATTTTGTTTTTAGTATTTGTTGTTATAGCGGCAACAGAAATACATAATCTGTGAAATTTTCAACTCTCTAGCTATCACGGTTCTTGACACAGACACCTGGTGACAGACAGACGGATGGACGGACGGACGGATGGACGGACAGCGAAGTCTTAGTAATAGGGTCCCGTTTTACTCCTTGAGTACGGAACCCTAAAAAGAGGTAGATAGGTTATAAGCGCTCCACAAATGAGTCAATTGCACCAACTTGCCTCAGTTTCGCGTCGTCAATGAAAACGTAAACATGTCTCAGCTGTCAGATCTGCCTGGCCATTTATAAGCAGGGTAGTTTGTATAGATAACATACCTACCTATTTTAATATCAGCAGTGATATTGCGTAAAATTTCCTGAAAAGTATCTAATTTCACCAATGCTAGCAAATATTAAGTTCGACCCAATATCATAAGTCAAATATAACGTTGCCGTTGAAAAGCAATCTAATTTGAAATTCGTGGTTATATTTGAAATGCAAATAAAACAAGTTTAATTATTTGGAACACGGCCAAGTTTCACCCCTAAAGAAAAGGTTGGTAAATAACAATGTCACAGTAAAATAAACGCTCAACATACTCATAATGTACGTTTTTTAGGGTTCCGCACCTCGAAAGGAAAAAGCGGAACCCTTATAGGATCACTTTATTCACTTTGTTGTCCGTCCGTCAGTCAAGACCCTTTTTCTCAGGAACGCGCGAATGTATCAAGCTGTTTTATATCAAATAATCAGGTCTACTGTCCCTTGAAGCTGTGAAAAAATCAAACTTCGAAGCCACAATCAAAAGATACAGCCGTTTATGCAAATGTTCGAAATTCTTAAGGGAATCAAAACCTACAGGGTACTTCCCGTGAACTCTGAATCTTGAAATATTGTACGAAGCAACGTCTTATAGCACAGATAAAGGAAAAAAATCGAAAACCGTAAAGTTTTAATTACATCACTAAAAATTGATGTCCAGTATAAACTGACACGCACTAAGTATGTGAATACATAATTTGTGAGTGTCAGTTTATAGTGGATTTTTTTCTATTGTACGGGATGGGCTGGAACCCTCGGTGCGCGAGTCTGACTCGCACTTGACCGGTTTTTTACAGCTTCAAGGGATTGGGGAGTGTTTGCTGTTTGATATTAATTTCAACTAAGTTTTGTCCGTCTTTCATCAGAACAACGAAGTGATCCTATATAAGGGTTCCTTTTTTAGGGATCCGTAGTCGACTAGGAACCCTTATAGTTTCGCTTTGTCTGTCCGTCCGTCCGCGGATAATCTCAGTAACCGTTAGCACTAGAAAGCTGAAAAAATAAAATCAGTTTTCGCTTTATTACAATGGAATAAGGTGCAAAAGTGTAGGTAAACATATTTTTGGCGTCGACTGTACTTATTATACATATACGAGTTAACCCGCCGGGGCGGGTCGCTAGTAGGCTATATTATATCCCGTGGGTTTGCCTGCGTTTTTTGCAATACGCGAGCGAAGCCGCGCGGGCAGCTAGTGGATGTATAATTTTGTTGCGTTTATACTAGTTACCTATATCGTATCCTCGTAACGGCTTGACACATACTTACCTTCATTTGATAAATACCTACATATACGTTTAAGGGCAACGTAATAGCCGAACGAAAATGGGCTAGATCGAGCCTGTGATTTCGCATTCCAATTTGATTTTAATGCGTTTCGCACATATTAGCTCATTGCGGTTGGAAGCGCGCGAAACAACCAAATTAATTTGTAATGTGAAGACCCCCGGCCGACATCCATAAGAGCTCACCCAGAATCCCCAGACTTGAAACTTTTCGGCGAGTAACGCGCTCGGACTTTTGTAATAAGCCGCTAATGAGGCTAAAAGGTCACTAACATACTAAATGTATGTACATAGTATTTATATAGAAGCATCTGTTGATGAGACTTAAATTTCTTCACAAATTTTTGCGGTGCCCATCAGGGTCCACAATTAAGTTTTATTCTTATTGCTGCAACAAAACTTAAGTTTACCTAATATCCTGTATACTAACATGTCTTGCAATAAATGATTGAGTATTGAGTATTTTTATTTCAATAAAAGTCATAATATTAGACAAGTTTACATGTTAATAAAACTCATATATATTTTTTATTTTTTTTGTATTTATTTTAGGTATAACTGGCCAGCTGGGTATTACAATTTTAAATCAATAAGAACACATCACCATCATCATCATATCAGCCGAAAGACGTCAACTGCTGGACATAGGCCTCCCCCAAAGAGTGCCAAAGAGACCTGTCCTGCGCTACCCTAATCCAGTGGACTTCCGCGACCTTTAAGCACTTGTCCCACCGCCAGCGAGTAGCGAGTACTCTCATAGTAATTCTTACTCGCTTTTACTCGCGCGAGTAAAAAACCATGAGAGTACCCGCTACTCGCCGGCGGTGGGACAAGTGCCTTATCAGGTCGTCAGTCCACCTTGTCCGGAAGTCTACAACACACTTGAATAAAGTCATAAAGTAGAAATCTAGACACGCGGCAGCGTGTCTAGCCAAGTTCAAGCAAAGGAACTGGCTAGCCAGCGCCAAGTGTAATATTACACGAACCACTTGGTGCCACTTTTGACCCTTCTATAACTCAAAACCTCTTTAACGTAAACACATAAAACTACGTGTGTTTAATCATATCTATAAGGACATCTAGGAGCCCAAATTTCATGAAGCTAGCTCAAACGATTATAAAGATATGAAGGTCAAAAAGTCTTAAATTTTAGCACTGACTGTCTGACTGACATAAGTAAGTATGTAGTACCTAAACCTAACTTACTTCCAGATGACCTAGAAGGATGAAATTTGGAATCCAGCTCGGTAAATGTATGTAAGCGTAGGCAAAGTCTAAAAATAAAAAAAAATTTAAAAAATAGGGGGGGTCCCCATACAATTTTTTTTTAATTGTAGCGTTGGAACCGTTACAAGCAGATATTTGAAACTATCCCAATATATGTATGTATTATTATATTTGCTATATAACAGAAATATAAAAATAAAGTTAAGTCAAAAAATAAGTGGTGTCCCCATACAAAAAACTTAAATACCTACGCGCTAAACAAACGGTGTGTCGTCGGCGGCGCGCGGCGCGCGGCACCACATAATTCTTAAAAAATAAAACCATGCAGCGGAAACGCAAGAAAAAACTTTAAATCTCAATACCTGCCATGTTTTCTTTACAAAAAGTAATGATATCCCACCAAAAACATAAATGTAAAAAAGGAGAGCCAAGTTCAAAACAAAAATTATGCTTGGCTGTGGGCTTCGCCGCAAAAAGAATGGAGATCTAAATGAGTGCCAAGTTGTATGCAAATTCCAAATATGTATTTATAGGAACAAAATAACATTATGAACAAGTATTAAACTCTATGTATTTGCTTTATTGGATACCTATAACAATTGTTGTTATTTAAAAATGTGAGATCTTAATAGTACATTACTTACCTAGGGCGGTTAAACAAAGAATGTCTCAGATCGCAGGTATTTGACGCCCGAGCCGAAGGCAAGGGCGATAAATATGCGCTCTGAGGCTTTCTTTATTTCCGCCCGTGGTAAGTACAACATTTTACGTCTCTATCTGGCCAGGAAGTGGGGTTTTCCGCACGCATAGCGTGCGGTAATTCCTACTTTATGGCCAGGTATGACGTAAAGTAAGTTATTAGATTTGACTTGGCCAGTTTTTATCAGAATTAAAAAATATATAATTATGTTGAATAACTTTATAAAATGACCGATGTAATGAAAACTGGCCAAGTCAAGTCTAACTTACTTTAAGATCTCACATTTTTAAATAACAACAATTGTTATATGTATCCAATAAAGCAAAGACATAGAGTTTAATACTTGTTCATAATGTTATTTTGTTCCTATGAATACATATTTGGATTTTGCATACAACTTGGCACTCATTTAGATATCCATTCTTTTTGCGGCGAAGCCCACAGCCAAGCATAATTTTTGTATTGAACTTGGCTCTCCTTTTTTATATTTATGTTTTTGGTGGGATAGTTTATTTCTAGGTCTACCGATATCTCTTTGCAAATGCGCAAACAGAAGACATCTGCATTTTCCTGTTGACGCCCCTACAAGTCTTTTGTTTGTGGAAGTACCCCTTAGCGCAATATTCGATATTGCATTTGATGTATATCGATTGTAAGTACGAGTAGATGCATTGAACACGAACGAGACTTTTTAACGTACTATACAGTTGAAAACAGATACGTAATCTGATCATATTGTAGATACGTAGTCCTATTGCACACAATCACACATGATTGACCTCAACTCATATTAGTCCGAGTCCCTCCTGTGACCTCAGTTTGGAACAGACGGCTTATATATATCATGCATATTTAATAAAGGCTTGAATAACCGCCCGACGGACACTAATTCAGTCGTACTCGATCCATATATAACTGGTCATTCAATATTCATGCAGCAAATGGCCGATGGTATTCCTCTGAGATCTAGCGTCCGAAAGTGTATCGATTAACTTTTAGTCTGTTGTAAATGATTCAATCCCAGCTTGATATGAACACAACAAAATGGAGATTATTACATACATACTGAGCATTTAGACTATTTAAAGTTATGTACAATAAGTTGGAAATTACTCCACCGACAAAAGCCTAGCTCTTACTTCAATGAGAAGAAGAATAAAGTTATCTAGTGTAAACAGAAGACCAACGCTTTAAATAATGTCGCGAACGCCCTCTCGTTATATAGGAATGTAACTGGTACAAATACCGTCAGACTCAAATGCTCCAAAGACTACAACCTTATTCTACCCACAGTCACAAATATATCATAACCTTGCCAGCGCGAATAATCTCTTAAGGCGGCACCACACGGTCCGACCACGAGTTAAAGTCATCGCGATATCATCAACTGCCATGATTCGCGACAAATATATAGGTTGTATTTTTTTTTTAACAATTGAATGAGCCCAATCAGGTTAGTATCAGACCAGCTTTATGGTTCCATGATTTCCGTGATACCATAATGTTTGTCATCCAAACAAACTATACGTGTGTCGTCAATTACACTAATACACACATGATGATGTACAATTTAATTTTTAAATTATAATTACAACTATATCTGCTTAAAAATAGATAAAGGGTCTATTCCGAATATTCCGATGGTACCTACTTATTTGACCTGGCGTTTGAAGATTTACATCTGCGTTTTAAAGATCTTTTCTTTGATACATCAACGTTGCACGAGTTAACGAGTTCCATTTCTTCCTATTCCTTTTAAATTTTCAAGTAGTGGTAATGAATTGAATGTGCTTTGCTTTTCGTCGTAATCTTGACCGAGTTATTGTCTGTCTGGGCCTGATCTTCCGCAGTGAAAGTGACGGCAGACAGTCGGGCGCCTTGGCGACGAGTCTACTGCCAAGCTCGTGCCCGAGATGATGCCATTACGCCCACGCCTCTAAATAAGGCCGAGATATAAGTCCAGACCTAGTTATAGACTACTATGACGTCATCCTTACGTTCAGTAATCCCGAATCGATTTCTCTTGCGTCTTAAAACTGCTGGTCCTAATTTATTACGGCGTTACTATTAAGTACTCCTTTAACCAGGCATTTGAATGTCGGCAGCAACCTCATAAATTACCGTGTCAAGTGATGCGTTCGTAAGCTAAATTTGTTATTAATGGGGAAAAATTTGAATGGAAATAAAGTGGGCAACGGGTGCCGGGTAAATCGTTACTGGAGAGGGGCTGTCGAGAGGCACCGATGGCGGCTCGCGACCCATATTTCCGAATTGTTAGCGTACAAGAACGGAGCGCCCCTGACACATTGACTCACATTCGAATGGGTCAGTTTAGCTCGCCTCGCCATTCACACCTCTTGATCCATCTGATTATGCTCCTGATTCGAACCCTTTCGAGAAGTTTCGACACTTTCGAAACACATCCATACTAATATTATAAATGCGAAATTGTGTGTCTAATATCTGTCTGTCTGTCTGTCTGTTACCTCTTCACACCTAAACCGATATAATATGAAGATGAAATTCGGTATAGAGATAGTTTGATCTCGGGGACATAGAATAGTTTTTATCCCGGAAATCACTCCCTAAGGGGGTAAAATAGGGGTGTGAAAATTTGTATGGAGCTAGTATAAAACGCGGGCAGAAGCTAGTATAAAATAAGTGAAATTATACATAGTCCCCTTTAAAGTTTACCTCAATCAAAGTAATAAAACAACGTTTAGAATTAAGCAATAAGCATCTGAAACTCAACGTGGAGACAGGAAATAATGGAAATGTTATTTCCTGTCTCCAATTTACTTTACACTCCAAGTATTTCCACAAGTCTCTTAAAATTACATAAATCGAATAACATTATAAGAGGAGCGAAATAAAATTTGTGAAACGTTAGAGATTTCAAACCTCGAGTTTTTCGTCGGAAAGTTTTAATCGCGTTTCTGTTTCCGCCGACTTATGTGCTAGCTAGATAGATTTATGTTCTAACTTCTAATATTTCACGTTAAGGCGCTGTATGCAGCTGCGCATCGAAAAAGTGCCTTTTCCAAACCGATTATTAGTATACTTGTACTATTGCTAGAGATCCAAATTTTTGATATGTATATCTTCAGTTCATTGGCTATGTTCGTACTTCGTAAAATCACGATTGCTTACAAAAACCTCGATAGATTTTGCCTTTCAAAACAGTGCTTTTTTACCACCAAACTCGAAATATCTCAAAAGTTATTTGGAATATTACAATGAAATTTGTTATGATAGGTAGCTATTTGGTAGATCTATCTACCGGCTTCTTAGAATTTCAATATGTTTGATAATTCAATACATTTGGTCATTTGTCTGAAAAACCGGGTGTCCGCGTCATGCATGCGCGGTGGCGAGTACAATTTAGTACGCCCGTGGCCACTGCCGACGACGGACCTGTGAATGTTTACCTGGCACGCAAATACGCCTTTTTGCAGCAATTATTTCGAGTTATCAAGGTAAATAAAAATATATAAAGGAATAGGAAACGCTAATACATGCTGGAGAACACATTCGAAATGATAGAATAACAAATATAAGGTATGCGATATTTACTACATTAAAGCGTTTCTACATCCGCACCTAAAACGTATTAATAGGTAGCTGGAGCATATTGACAAGATGTCAATAAAAATCTTCAGTTATCTTGAATACGTATTTAGAACTGTTAGATAGTAAGTAGTCGGGTGTAAATCGGATTCGGACACGAGCACATGGTTGGGGGGGTAATGGTACCAATTATGGACTGTACGAATAATAGATTTATTTATTCATACAGAAATATATCAAAGGCATTTAGGGCTATTGCGCCGGATAGCGACTACCTAGACTAAAGTCCTAAACGAGTTGGTGAACTGAAGTATATTTACTTGCTGTTTAGTAGATTCTATTAAAAACGAGTGCGGAAAAAGACCCTGCCACTCCACCATCAGCAGGCCACGGCCCTTCCTCATCTTCGTCATAGACATACATGCATACATACGCTACGGCACATATTTTCGTCCAATATTCCGCAGTGTCTCAAGACGAGAGTCTTTGACCAGTGTGTGTTGCCAGTGATGACATATGGAACGGAAACGTGGTCGCTTACTATAGGCCTCATAAGAAGGCTCAAAGTCACTCAAAGGGCGATGGAGATGGCTATGCTGGGAGTTTCTCCGCGCGATCGCATCAGAAATGAGGCTATCCGCAGCAGAACCAAGGTAACCGATATAGCCCTCCGAATCGCTAAACTTAAGTATCAGTGGGCGGGTACATTGCACGTAGAACCGATGGCCGTTGGGGCGGAAAGGTTCTCGAGTGGCAACCACGTACCGGAAGGCGCGGCGTGGTTAGGCCCCCCACAAGGTGGACTAATGACCTGGTAAAGGTCGCGGGAGTCCGCTGGATGCGGGTGGCGCAGGACCGGCTATTGTGGCACTCTTTGGGGGAGGCCTATGTCCAGCAGTGGACGTCTTTCGGCTGATATGATGATACATACGCTCAAAAAACATAAACTTCCTTCTGAGGCAGTCGGGTACAAAGTACTACAGGGTGTTCCCCTATACAGCTGCAAAACTTTGCCAGCTGTTTGTGCATATGATATACCCATCACAAAACACTAAAGTATGCCGTTTCACATCTCGAACTCACTCTGATACCGCTGTTTCTCCAAATAACTACCAAGAAAGCCTCCCCCGCCACGCCCCTTTAAAAATAAGCCCACTAAAGCAAATAAATGTGACGTTATCTAAGTGAACATACCTTTTGTCGGTATGGAGTTATTGATATGACTCACTCACTCACTCACTCATCAACGCACTAAGACTAGAGAGTTGAAATTTACACCAGAACTACCTTTTACAACGTAGGCAACGCTAAGAAGGATTTTTGGAAATTCCACCCCTAAAGAGGGTAAATAGGGGTGCAAAGTTTGTATGGGGGAAACTTTATTTTTAGAGCTAGAGACTTAAATTTTTGCATAAAGATTACTTATTAGAATACAAATTAAGTACTTTCAATTCAATTACATTTATTTTGTTAAACATAGGTTACAACTTTTACAAGTATTGTTGGTATACAAAATATAAGACTTCTGTGCATTACCCACAATGTAGGTTTACAAAATATTTCAGCCAGCTAATATATTTATAAAAATTAAAAAAAAAATTCAATACAGTGATTGGTGTTAAATACTTCAAATACATGTCAAAAACTCTCAAAAAATACTATTACTAAAGAACTAAGGAATGTCTGGAATGGAATCATGTTATGTCGTCGGGTCGTTTCAGTAATCTTTAATGGTATTATAACACTTTTCAATCAAATATTGATCTATTGATTGAAATGATTGATCCAATTATGTCATGGAAAGATCACAGTAAGTTAGCAAGAGGGATCTATGCTCTAAGACAGTTAAGACCACTTGTGTCAGAAAGTTGCTTAAAAGAGCTGTATTATGCAACATATACATAGTCAGTACATATACTCTCAACTTTCATACGGGATAATGCTTTTGGGCAACAGTACGGATTATGAGCGCATCCTAAAGATCCAGAAACGTGCAATTAGAGTACTTCCCTATGCAAAGGACAGATACACGTGTCGCGAACATTTAAGAAAACTTAGTATCTTAACATCAGTTTCAACTTATATATTGGAAGTTTTGATGTATGTTAAACGTTATCCAAATGAATTTCAAAGGAGAGGTGAAAATAGTTCGAGATCAATGAGAAATGCGAATAACTTAAAAAGAAGCGGGTTGTGTCCGAGATACAACCGTTAATTAAGTTTAAGTGGATACTTATTTGTTGGTTGTCCCCGTAAAATATATATCTGCATTAATTCACTAAAATCTGTATAAGCACAGATAAATCGGTATATATAGCAACATTGACTGACGTAGCTCGTTTGACTCGCGAGGCATTGAAAATGGCGGTCATTTCAGCATAGTTTTCATGCCCGTCACATAAACTAAATAACATTTTGTGATTAACAACTAATAGCAAATAAAGAAGGATTAAAACATGTAACAAACAATTATTTGAAATCAGATTAGGCTTCTCTACAAAAAGTTAATCCGGAAGTTACGTGATACATTTTGAACTGTACCCCTATACAAGAACGCGAGCAAAGAAGTATCCACTTCAAAACAACCTCGCCCAGACTTAGAATAGGCACAAAACTTCCGAAGTTAATAGGACAAATACTTTTTAACCGGCTACCTTCAAACCTTAAAACCATAACGAACGACAACTCTTTTCGCTTCCATGTAAAACAACTATTGCTTGAAAAAACACTGTATAGTTTACAAGAATTTCTTTCAAATGACTAAATAACAAGATCTTAAAAGCTTGACGTTAATATTTGTATTATGTTTTCTTTCTCTATTTTATGTAATAGCTGAAGCTGATGGGTTGAGGTCTTGATGATGAAGTAAACGCAGGGAGATTTGACACAGTTTTAATGTGAATAAGATTTTAGAAATGTGGTACAGATAGACAGAGACAAAATATAATTAACCCAGCAACGCGCGGCTCTGTCAGCGGATGCATGCAGACTGACTGGGCCGGCCGTGGGGCGTTAGCAAAAATGCACTTAAGTATGAACTTATAGCTAGACATACATATGTATACAAATAGGTTCTAGAAATCGGGTTTGAAATGAGCGCGTCGCTAACATAGCCCACCCCTATTCTACCAACGGCACGGGAGCGACGCGAGCCGCGGCCCGGCGCAGCACGCCGCTCGGGGTGGAGACTTCGACGACCCTCACTCGCCCGTCTCGACCTGGAAAAACTGTTTTAATAATACCTCGTGGCCACACGTTTCGCGGTGACCCCGGGTCCGCGATCAGAACGAGGTCACCCTCGCGCAGGGGTGGCTGATGATCTTGCTGCCACTTCTTGCGAGGTAGCAGCAGAGGTAGGTATTCCTTTAACCAACGGCGCCAGTACATATCGGCGAGCCTTTGAGCAGTTCGCCACCTTTTTCTCAGGCACAGATCGGAGTCATCAAACTCACCAGCCGTGGGTAAATTCGTCGAGGACCCTAATAAAAAGTGGTTCGGAGTCAATGCCTCAGAACTGCCTGGTTCGACCGACACGTGGGTCAAAGGGCGGCCGTTCACAATATTTTCGACCTCGGCCAGTAAGGTCAGCAACACTTCGTCCCTTGGCGCGCGCTCTCTAAGTATAACGCCTAGAGATGTCTTGACGGAGCGAATCAGCCTTTCCCAGGCGCCGCCCCAGTGTGGACTTCTAGGCGGGATAAAAGTCCATTGAGCACGGTTGTTGCTGGCTTCTAACTTCAAGGCCTCATTGTTAATTTCCTGCATTGAGCGCTTTAACTCTGTGTGAGCTCCTCGCAGATTCGTACCATTATCACAAAAATAATGGGTGGGCCAACCGCGCCTGGATGCCATTCTCCGCAGTGCCATTATCAGGGAGTCAGTCGTAAGAGAATGTACGACTTCGATATGAATGGCTCGAATGGTAAGGCACGTAAATAAAACTCCATACCTTTTTTCACGGTGTCTGCCCACCACGACTTCCATTGGGCCAAATAGATCGATGCCGCAGTATGCGTACACACGCTGGTGATGAGCCAGACGCGTTGCAGGTAAGTCACCCATTCTGGGCACTACCGGCTTGGCTTTCCTTAATCTGCAAAGCATACAACGCGATACAACATACTTAACGGTAGGGCGCAATCTCAGCAACCAATATTCCTGTTTCAGGTCGTTGACCACCGTCTCCTGATTCCCGTGGGCAGCCTTCACGTGCCGGTGCCGCACCAGAAGCCGCGCCAGCGGGTGCCGCCCATCGAGGATCACGGGCCTCTTTGTTTCCAGCGACACGTCCGACACGGCATCGATGCGGCCGCCGACGCGCAAGAGACCCTCCTCGTCTAAATACGGAGACAAATTCAACACCCTACTATCACGATGCACATATTTACCCTTTTTTATTTCAGCTATTTCAGAACCGAACGAGTCCGCCTGTGCTTGTCGAAGCAGCAGTCGCTCCGCCTGCGCCATCAGCGTGCTGTCATCACAGGTGAGCTTCCTACATCTAGAAATAAATTTAAGGACAGCAGCAGCAGACCTAAGCAACCGAAGCCAGGAGGAGAATCGTTCCGGATCTGGAATAGGTAAGTTACAAGTGACATTTGTATTTTCACTCATATTAACATAACCAGAAAACACATCGTTTGTTTCAGGTTCCAAAAAGTTGAGCGGCCAGGAACTTTCATGCGAGTATAAAAACTGAGGACCCTTAAACCACTCGTTCAAAAAAGATTCATAATTGAATACCTCTCTTGTAGCAATATCAGCTACATTCAACTTCGTAGGTACATATCGCCATTCCGATATATTTGTGAGCTCGTCAATTTCGCCCAACCGGTTCGCTTCAAACGCTTTGTAAGTGCGGGTATTATTATTTAACCAGTGAAGCACGGTTGTCGAGTCACACCAAAAATAACGGCGCGTAGCGGTCAGTCTATGCTCTATCTTAATGGTGTCCGCCAAGCGCGCACCAAGTAAACTTGCTTGAAGTTCAGATCTTGGCACCGTCATCTGCTTTACTGGGGTCACTCTGCACTTACTGGCTATGAATGTGACATTAATTTTACCATTGTTAGTCCAGCGCCAGTATGCTACCGCGCACATAGCCTTTGTAGACGAATCACAAAAAATATGTAGTTCTAAGTTATTATAACAATTAGTAGGTAACAAGTCCATACTATTATTCGTTAGCGCGGGCGTAGCACTCGTAGCGGGTCTCGAGGAATCGACCAGGGAGTAGTCGCTTGATTGCGTCACTCTCGTAGCATCTGCTACAAGTGCTACGCCGCTGTGCGGGGCGGCCGGCTCGGCCTCCGCGCACGTACTAGTGGCGCTGCGCTGGTAGCATCTAGGTATGCGAACATTACCTATTACCTTTAGTAGCTCCACCCAGTCGCACCATGAAGCATAAATATCATTTGGGATCTCGTCATCCCAGCCTAGAGATAACCGCCATGTATCCTGCAGCATAATTCGACCCTGTATCGTAAAGGGCGACAAAAAACCGAATACATCAAATATTGACATGACCACACGTAACATAATTCGCTTTGTCGGCCTTTGTTTATGTCGAATTATACTGTCTGGAATGCGCTTTAACGAAACGTCAAAACCTAATTCGTCCTTACCTGGATACCATAAGAGCCCAAGTGCTCGCTCGCCCTCAAACTGCTGACCGACTTTGAACTTAACGGCAGCCGTCCCTAAGGTCTCTTTTGGGATATTATCGAGTACCAGGAGGCTATTACTTGTTAAGTTTCGCATCTCAAAACCACCACTTTTATGTATGTCGGTGACATCCTTAACCATCTGTATTGCCGTGGCTTCGTCCGGCAGGCTCTGGATGTAATCATCCATATAATGTGAGTTAACTATCGCGTCGACCGCGGCGGGCATAGATGACTCATACCGCAAAGCGTTCTTATTTTTTATAAATTGAGCAACAAATGATGAACACTTCGCGCCAAATATTAAGGATGTCATCACATATGTTTTGACTGGTTCGGTGGGGTTGCTTCTCCACAAGAAGCGTAAGGCATCCTGATCCTGAGGCAATATTTTGACCCTTAAAAACATATCTTTTAAATCGCCCGTGACCCCTACCTTGTGTTCTCGAAACCGCAGCATGATGCCAAGCAGCGAGTTCAAATAGTCCGGACCCCTAAGAAGATAATCATTTAAACAGAACCCTTCTGTGATATTTGCTGCATCAAAAACTAACCTCATTTTTTTTTTATTTACGTTATCAACGCCAAAATGAGCTAAGTACCATGTTCTTTGAGTGCATTGAGTGTCTTTTAGTTCCGAAGCGAAGCCATTGCTAAACAAATGATCAACACGTTCGGAGTACCTTTGAGCGTAACTGGGATCCCGACTCATTTTCCTCTCGATCCCTTTGAGCCTCGTAAGCGCACTGGGATAAGAGTCTGGCATCGCACAGTTAGGGTCCGACCAGGGTAGACCGACGTGCCAGCGCCCGTCGACCAGCTCAGCAGTTCGCTCCAGCTGTTCGACCGCACGCTCGTCGTCAGCGTTCTGCCGCGGCTTACCTGTCACTCCCATAGCGTCCAGCGCGAACCCGCGCAGCACCTCCTCGTGCAGGTCCCGCAGCTCCTGCTGCTCACGGCCGCCCTCGCTCACGAACAGCACCGTCGCACCGCGCGCCGCTCCCGCCATACGTAAGGTACCATGTATGCACCAACCTAACGGGGTCAGTGTAGCTGACGGCTCATTTCTATTACCCAAAATGACTTGAAGTGGCAACAATAAATGATAGTTATCTTGGCCAATAAGAATTTCTGGTTTAACATCGACATTACACATAGAACTCATAATATTCCTTAAGTGAGTATATTGAATACAATCAACAACAGACAAGTTATGCGTAGGTAAATTTAATTCGGATACACTTCTTGCCCTAATAGAATGAACCTTATTGTCAGTCCCAGAAAGTTCTAAATTCAATACCGCGCTATCACACGTCATCACGTTATCGCCCCATGGTCCATGTACTCGCATTGTCTCCCGATGTCCGACTAGTCCAGCTCGCGACGCTAAATCGGCACTTAACATTGTAACAGTCGAACCATCGTCTAGTAACGCATAAGTGTTTATTATTTCACCGGTAGCCGTATGCACACGTATAGGTAGCACTTTAAGTAACACTTTGCAACTACTAGCGTTTACGTTAGTGACCGCCTCTGTAGCTGGATCGGAATCGACGGTAGGCCCCGCCAGGGGCTCCGCAGAGACTCCAGACCCCGTTGACGTGGTCGGCATCTCACGAGGCAAAGCGCGCTCCACCAATCGGCGCGCGTCATTGTTTACACTGAAGTGGAGTAACGAGTGATGACCTTGACCGCAACTATCCTTATTACATACCGGCGCCGGGCAGTGTTCCCGACTATGGCGAGAATCCAGGCACTTATAACAAATGCCGTTACGTTTCACATATTGCCAACGTACTTTCCTGAGTGCCTTCTTGAATTGCTTGCATTCGGATAGTTTGTGTTTTGATCCACGGCAGAAATGGCACTTATCTTCGGTATTCTGCTCAGTTTGCAATAAAACTGTTTGTGGTCGCGCGTACCTATCCTGGTATTTAGTTTTGTTTGTATCGGCAAGATAACCGCACGTATAAATGTTAGTAGTAGTAGATATACGTATAGCTTCCGTATTCAAGAAATCTGTTAAAATATCCAATCGTGACTTCTTGCCAGTCTTTATAACAGGAAAACTATAATCCGACCACTTCGATAACAATAGTGTAGGCAGTTTAGATAAAACTAGGTTGACTACATTTATGCCTTGTAGGTATTCTTCGCGTCCTACTGACCTTACAGCTTCCACGAAATTCTGTACCTTTACAGAAAATTGGACTATATCCCGCTGGTACTCTTGAGACAGTGGCTGGATCTTCTTGATGTCCTGCATAAGCTTGGAAATGATGAGGTCTGGATTACCAAATCGTAGCTCCAGCGTCTCCATGACGCGTTCAGGCGAAGTTGCACTGATAAGCAGAGCTGAGACCGCATCTTTGGCAGCTCCACGCAGACATTTGCGTAGTCTCCAGAGATTTTCTTTGGGTTTAAAATCGCACACTTCGGTTGACTCGTGATACGCTCTTTTAAATTGAAGCCATTCCAATGGGTCGCCGGCGAACTCGGGTAAGTCGCGGGGAGTACAAATGCGGCTCAATAAGTTGGCGTTCGGTTTGTTCTGGACAGAGGCTGCAGCTAGCTTCTGGACCGCATCAGCAAGCATCTGGACCGTGTCCTGTGATGTACTGGCCATAGGCACATCGGCGGTAGGTATCTGCGGCTTATCTAATTCCAGCTGGCTCTTTTCCATCCAGTTCTCAATATTGCGTGCACAATCTTCCTTACTTTGTGAACTGTATGCTTCCTCCTCCTCCTCTAAGTCGGCTAGGTCTGCCTCTAGCTCTTTGTCGATAAGTTGCATCCGTATTTCAGCCTTTCGTTTTTCTGCTTCCAGGGCTAATCTCTTTTTACGTGCCTCGAGAGACGATGCCGAGGACCTGGGTTTTGCTGGATGTGAGCGCGTAAGGCGCGGCTCGGGTTTTATACTGCTACCCGCCATTGCGTCCGAAACGTGTTGCGTAACCATCGGCGTTTCTCGAACACTCTGACTTTCTTGTTCCTTTTGGACATTATTCTCTGTATCTTGAGCTTCGGCGTCAAGACGCTCCTTGCGTACGGTACTCCGTGTCTTCATCACTATAGGCGTGCGTATCATTCAACAGATCAGGCTCGAAGACCAACTGAAGCTGATGGGTTGAGGTCTTGATGATGAAGTAAACGCAGGGAGATTTGACACAGTTTTAATGTGAATAAGATTTTAGAAATGTGGTACAGATAGACAGAGACAAAATATAATTAACCCAGCAACGCGCGGCTCTGTCAGCGGATGCATGCAGACAGACTGGGCCGGCCGTGGGGCGTTAGCAAAAATGCACTTAAGTATGAACTTATAGCTAGACATACATATGTATACAAATAGGTTCTAGAAATCGGGTTTGAAATGAGCGCGTCGCTAACAATAGCATTATGCTATGAGTATGAGTATTATTAAACTATTTACAAATAATAACAATTCTGTACACAACTGTACACATCTATTGTATTTTATTGTAACTGACAAGTTATAATTTTAACACATTTTATCTGTATATTCATTGTACTATGATTTCAATTGTAAAATTATGATAATAAACAAATCTGAATCTGAATCTGAAGTCAATTGTCTTTTAAATTTATTAATATCCAGTGTTTAATTCGGTCTAGAATTTTATTGAAAATGTTTGGTGCCATTCCCAAGATTCCGCCTCTGATTAGCGCTGTGTTGTTGCTACCCTGCAAAGTTTTCAATTTTTGTTTGTATTGTTTACGTGTCGGAAATCTGCGGCCTTCTGAAACGTTACTGAACATGCTTGGATTGGTCTTGACAAAAATACCTACTTCTAGGATATACAGTTCTTCTAGTTTGTATGGAGAGCAAGACATTTTTAAAGTAAGGGATTTGTAACTTCGGTTTTAGACTGTTTACTTAAAGACTAGGTACAGTCAGAGTCATATAGTTAGTAGCAGCCAAAGTAGCCAAATATATCGTAACACATCCTTACACCTATAGTAACAAAGACGTGTTGCGATATATTTGGTTACCTAGGCTGCTACTAACTATCTGATGCTGACTGTACAAAACTAATTTCAATGTTTTTTTTTATTAAACAAACATTTAGACGATAACATGTTATACGTGGACGAAGTCGCGGGCAACAGCTAGTTTATATATATATATATGTATTTAAGCTTTATTTATTCCATATTGTTTGTGTTAGTACATATTTACTAAATCTTAAAGATTTATGCCATTTTTTCTTTCTTATATGGACCCCATTCGGGTAAAAGCCATATATCGCCAGATATTAGGAGAAAAGATGGGCACTGGAAGCAACAAACTGGTCAGGGCCGAAAGGCAAAAGAAGGAAAGGTAGACGACGAAGACGTTGGACCAATGACATAACTGAGGTCGCCGGACCTAGCTGGATGCAGTTGGCTAAAGACCGAAAAAAATGGCATGAGATCGAGGAGGCTTTTACCTAAATTTACATTTGCTTTAAAAAATTCAATATAAATCAAACAAAAAAAGACAATTAAAGCTTCATTTATATTTATATAATTACTTCCGGTTGGAAAATTTGTTGGATTCTTGTGTAAAGCATCTTAGAATAACGATTAAAAATGAAATATACAAAAAAACGCTATTATAAATTAATGATTTTCGAAACCGTATTTTGCCTGGAGTATAGAGCCAAGTATAAGTCCAATCTTGTTGGCTTGTTGAGAGTATCAAGGTCCATCGCGGTGTGGCCGCTGGTCGAGGTAGCATGGTAGGTAGCACGCGCCGCGCGAGCACAGTGACATAACACTTTTAGGTATTTAAGAGACAAATTTAATTTGTTATTTTTGTATGATGTTTGGTCAAATTACATTTTTTTAATAGACTCATGTACTGAAGAACTTGCTGGTCTTAAAATAACCACCCTGTATAATAAAATGCTCTTCTGACTAACAGTGGTCTAATTATCCAGTTTTTGATCAGTCAGTCATACTTATGTAACAAAGGTAATAATTATGGTAATAATACTCCTTGCATTTCATTAAATTGTCAAAAGGGCCTCTACGTGTTGGCTCCGTTGGTACTTTGTAGGTACCTAGCCCCACGCATGCCTCCCAAAGGTCCGGGACATCATTGTCCCGTGAGCGGGAAAGACATACATGGTAATAATATAATTTGCCAGGAGATAAATAGATGAACATAGCTATTTGTTTATTATTTTTGATGGTTTCTTAAGCGGGTGTTAACCGGCGCTATAACTTTACCTATAGAAGTAATCGATTTTATTTCGGTTTAAAAAACCTGTAATATATTAGTACAATCCATAATTGGTGACGTTCACCCTTAGGAAGTGAAGATGTACTATTATTTTATCAGTTCTACGTATTTGGAAAACGGAAGCACCCACATAGGAACTGGGAAAACGATAGGTGGATTGATGATGAAGAAATCTGTACTAACATATCTTTGGAAAGTAAGTGTCCATAATTGATGTCATCATACTACGATGTACTTAAGAACTGTAACTACCTATTATTCCTTATTTTCTTAAAAAAAATAGATTTAAATAAATAAATAAACAATAAATATTTGGGGACAATCTTACACAAATCAACCAAGATTTGAAAAATAAAACAATTATTCAAGAAGACAAACATTTGATCGTATGATCCGCAAAAACGAGCCGAATACGGATGCCAACAGAATAAGGCCGTTAGCGGGGTGCGCGGGACGCGCGTCTCCCGCTCCGTCTGCCTCACCTCCGCAAATACCTAAATATCGTCTAATAAGAGCGCCTTAATTTCTAAATGTGTTGGATATAGTTATAAACTTATTAGCTTATTACTTACGTCGTATAACATACGTAAATAATAAGTCGTAATAATTTTGGATTTCTATGAATAGTCTGTCGTCAAGACTCTAATATTATCTTGAGAGTCCTTCAGACGTTTCACGTCGGTATGTAAGCCGAATTCTAAGTCCATGACATAAGCCGCCTCGGCTCATGGCCCATGTTCACAACGCTGACCTGATACAACGCGCCTCAATCGAACCAGTATAACTCCTCATACGCATAGCCTAGTTGTTGCGAACCTTGGAGGTCTGGTTACACTGGAACGAAATAGTGAATCGGAGGATGTACATTGTAAAGGAATAGGCAAGGGAGCTGCGCGCGCAGCCTCTTCGATCCAAACTCCCATTTGAATGAACTGACGGTCACTCACTGAATTTTATTGTCGGCTTCACGGCGCGCGTCCTACTGCCATTATTGGTCCCACATTTTTCATTACCCATTCTCGTTATGTTATGAGATATTTGATGTATAATTTATTGGATAGTTAAGTTAAGGCTTGGTTGATTGGTTCATTTGAAGTAATGTATTTAAAGCCCAACCAGGCAAATAAAAATACCTGCTCTGGGGGCGTTAGATTAGCAATAATGATAGCAACACTTAGTATAGTCGTACGCATGCTAATTGGCTAGTGTAAAACTATGATATTATGTTAATACAGATTATTGATGTAATAAAATTAAGTTTGATTTACAACATTTATATTATATGTTTTAAATTATAATTAAATGATCCTCCATTAAAGTTAAACTAATTCATTTATTTATAGTTTTAGTAGATAAAGTTGGTATTCATTTATTAATCATCAAATTCGTAGTAGTAGTCGCGTAGAAAATACAGCTGACGTCTGACCTTCTCTTTGTATTTTCATTACGGAAGATCGGGATATACAACGTGTCCCAAAACTCAACGATAAGCCGGCACCAGAGGATGGAGCTACTTATGATTAGTCGAGAAAAAATAAGGAAAAAAATATATCTCAATTATTTTAGAAATTACAGAAAAAAAATTAAATTCATCGAAAATCGACATCCCTAATGGTATTTTTAACGACCATGTCTACAAATATTCAAATATTACTGTTTTTTTTTTGTTTTTGGAAACTTAAGTAGCCCTGCTATCTAACACAGTTCTTAAAAATACCATAATACATGTAGTTTTTACACAAAAAATAATCAAAATCGATTTTGTCCCAACAATTTTGAAAGATTTTTTCTTACAGTCCACTTTCAATCATCATGGTGTAAAAAAATTGTATTGACACCACAATGGCAATTATTTTCAAAAGTTGACGCAACTAACCAAGATTCCAAAATGGTATAATACTTTAGGAAACCTAGTCACAAAAAAAAACAACGAATTTTTAAACAAGAATCGACATTATTTAATGTTTGCGGTAATCACTTTTACTGTACCCAAAAAAGGATTTTTGTTGTTGAAAAATGTTGAATAAATGCAAAGAAATGGTACAATTTTTTTTTATTTTTTTAAATTAATTTACTACATTATTAATACTACAGTAAATGTTCAAATTGCCTGCCACCGGCATTAATACAGACATGACATCGCCTTAGAAATGATCGTTTTATCCGTCGTGCATATCTTCTACCATTGATATGATCCGCAGCTTGTGTGATTTTTTGGCGAAGCTCGTCCAATGTTGCTATGGGTTTTGAGTAGACTTTGTCTTTAAGACAGCCCCAGTAGAAGAAGTCCAGGGGGTTCAGGTCGGGCGAACGGGGTGGCCACAAGATAGGACCAAGTCGCCCGATCCAACGCCCTGGATACTCTTGGTTTAAGTATTCTCGCACTGCACGGGCATAGTGAGCTGGGCAACCATCATTTTGAAACCACATGTTTTGTAAATCACGTAAAGGCACGTCTTCTAATAATTCAGGCAAGTCGTTTTGTAAAAAGTTCAAATAGCCATCACCATTAAGGTTTCCTTGTAACTACGACTTGCCTGAATTATTAGAAGACGTGCCTTTACGTGATTTACAAAACATGTGGTTTCAAAATGATGGTTGCCCAGCTCACTATGCCCGTGCAGTGCGAGAATACTTAAACCAAGAGTATCCAGGGCGTTGGATCGGGCGACTTGGTCCTATCTTGTGGCCACCCCGTTCGCCCGACCTGAACCCCCTGGACTTCTTCTACTGGGGCTGTCTTAAAGACAAAGTCTACTCAAAATCCATAGCAACATTGGACGAGCTTCGCCAAAAAATCACACAAGCTGCGGATCATATCAATGGTAGAAGATATGCACGACGGATAAAACGATCATTTCTAAGGCGATGTCATGTCTGTATTAATGCCGGTGGCAGGCAATTTGAACATTTACTGTAGTATTAATAATGTAGTAAATTAATTTAAAAAAATTAAAAAAAATTGTACTATTTCTTTGCATTTATTCAACATTTTTCAACAACAAAAATCCTTTTTTGGGTACAGTAAAAGTGATTACCGCCAACATTAAATAATGTCGATTCTTGTTTAAAAATTCGTTGTTTTTTTTGTGACTAGGTTTCCTAAAGTATTATACCATTTTGGAATCTTGGTTAGTTGCGTCAACTTTTGAAAATAATTGCCATTGTGGTGTCAATACAATTTTTTACACCATGATGATTGAAAGTGGACTGTAAGAAAAAATCTTTCAAAATTGTAGGGACAAAATCGATTTTGATTATTTTTTGTGTAAAAACTACATGTATTATGGTATTTTTAAGAACTGTGTTAGATAGCAGGGCTACTTAAGTTTCCAAAAACAAAAAAAAAACAGTAATATTTGAATATTTGTAAACATGGTCGTTAAAAATACCATTAGGGATGTCGATTTTCGATGAATTTCATTTTTTTTCTGTAATTTCTAAAATAATTGAGAAATATTTTTTTCCTTATTTTTTCTCGACTAATCATAAGTAGCTCCATCCTCTGGTGCCGGCTTATCGTTGAGTTTTGGGACACGTATATACCTGAAATTAAGTAAACTTTTACTTGTAATTTATTTACATATTAGCCAATTTTGATTGCACATACTATATGATGTCCCTACCAGTCATGTTGACAACAAGGTCGGTGATGTTATTTAGAGAAATAGAGTTGAATCCTTCTGACTTTCTCTCCGGAAAATACTTAGTCATATTGTTAATCTAATCACCTTTCTTAAGTCACTTTAATAGTTTTCAGCATTTTAACGCACAAATAACACACAATATCCAAGAAATACACCACGCACAATCGACACCTCACTTTGACAGCACTTGACAGATGGCATTAATGACATCTTCAAAGTTACTGTTGCCAGTTGAAGAAATTAAGTCCAATAGTTTTCCGCAACATGGCGAAGTTTTTTATTTTCTTGGTCGCGCTATATATCTTTGATACTTCAATTTTGACTGAGCTTTAAAGTAACCTTTCTTCTATTATACTTATGTTATTACTAGCTTCTGCCTGCGACTCCGTTCGCGTGGAAGTCGTTTATACCGTAGCTTCGTCGTCTAAACATATCAAACCCCCCCCCCCCTGAATTTCGGGCATTGTTTCAAAAGATTGATTGTGAAGTGCTTCCACCGCACGGAAAAAGGTCGTCGGTGGTAATTTTGAAGCGCTTTAGGATATGTGGTTGCCGTGTCCGTGGACCTAAAAAATCATCATCACCATCATTTTCAACCCGTAATCGGCCACTGCTGAGTATAGGCCTCTCTTCGAGTACGCCACCCGTCCCTATCCTGAGCTAGTCTTATCCATGAGTGACTCGCGATATTCCTAATATCGTCCACGCATCGAGCTAATAGTAGACAGCCGACGCTCCCTTAAAAATAAAATCACATTAAATATATTCAAGCACACTAGTGCCGCGGACAGCTGGTCGGGCCTTAAGAGGAAATTGTTTGTTGAAATTGATATTATTTAAGCAGTTGTATAAGAAAAACTATTTGTTCTAGCACATCAAAAAAAAAATAAGTTAATATTCATCATATTTCCAAGACCGTAGACGGACTCGAAATATAATTGGATGAATTCGGCTCAATTGAAAATAATTGCAAAGATTGGTCTTAAAATCTTAAACGGTTCTATGTCCTTATTTTTTTTGACGTGTTGGTCTGCAATTAATAACATGAAGTCCACATATTCATACCTAAACTGCTGACGAGCCATATTTCACAAATAATCCACACTTTTTTTTATTTCAATATTTATTCATTATTTTCGTCTAAAACCTGGCCGCTCAAGTAACACTCGCTCTCGTTTACTCCGATACAAATAGACAGTGTGCGCGTTTTTGGTGTTGACAGCGCCTTAAGCAACGTTAGGGCCGAAGAGATAGGAACTGCCTGCACAGCTATCACTAGACGGCCGCGACATACTCTCGAGCGAGAGCTCTAGTATGTCGCACTATCCGTCTCTCTCTTATTAGACCACTTAGAAAGAGACGGATAGTGCGAGAGAGCTCGAGAGTATGTCGCGGCCGTCTTGTGATAGCCGTGCTGATGCATGAAGTTTGTCGAGATATTTGAACATGGGTAAATATTGTCGGTCGACTCAAGTTTCTTTTTCATATAGGTAATACGTGTTAATCGCTGTTTATTTACTATCTAACGCGTATTTTGACGATATTTTTAACTTCAAGATAAGAAAATGTAGCATCACCATCGATTTAAAATGAGCATCACGCACAAACCCAACTCAAACAAAGGCACGACTGATAATTAAGTGGGGCGCGAAAGGCAGAAAGGTGTTATCACTTATCACTTTTGTACGGTCGACGACAAAGATGTGTGTCTTTGCACCATTCCTTTGCAATAAATCGAAAAATGTATACATATCATTAACGTCAACTGTACAGTTCCCGGCAAACAACTTGAACATGCGGGACGAAGTGGGGGGGCAGCTCGCACGTACAATTCGCCTTTGCGCAGGCAAGGTCATTTGCTCACGAAGTTTGCCGTCTACTGTACCTACTTAATTTCACACGACAGCCTGTAAATTTCATACGGGCGTATATTTTAATTAACCAGCCATAGTTTTCGGCCGTACAAATGATATCAGAAAGCAATTTTGCTAAATAAGTAGCTTAATAAATAAAGAGTTTTTTTAAGTACTACCGATCAGCAATGTATTTCGTCCAAATTGATTTGACTTAACAAACGTTTTGACTTTTATGGGTGTCGTAAACAAAATGGCATGACGTGTAGTGAATACATTGCGTGCTCAATTACTTTGTATGAAAAAAAATGAGGCAGTTAGTTAACGTAATTTATGTAAATGTGTTGTTTAGGACCGACACTAAATAATCGTCATAAAAATATTTGCCTTTATCAAATTTACACACTGTATACTATATAACATTTTGCAAAAAATCATAAATTAGCATCCTGGTTAATTGGTTACTTTAGGTTATTAATTTCCATGACAATAGTTTTCTCAGCCTTGAATTGCTAGCAAACAAAAGATATCGCATGCGAAAATTCAGATTCTATCACGCGAGTATTGTACCGGTTAGAAACATATTTATTGAATGTAATCGTCCGTTACGGATTCACTATTAACAGTCACATAATTAACTACATACCTTCGAAAACTATTCGTAGGTAACCATTTTTAGAACGTACTTCCGTAATCCGAATACAATACAGTACAAATATTCTTTATTGTTCACCAAAAGAAATAAAAACAACATATAAGGACCTTACGCTATACAATGGTAGACAATAGGGACGAATAGGTACCATTGTCCTGAATAAAATACTATACTTTATGCCTTATAAATAGCTTAAAGCGTCGTACTTCGTCCACATAGAACTATCTCCTTAATCGCCTTAGATGATAATTGCTGAAGTAATTCAGGCGCTGGCTTCATTATTGCTCCTCCTGATTTTGTAAATTCTAATTTAAAGTGAAATAATTATAACATATGATAACTACACATCACATAATACATCATCTACATAATTAGATTGCCCTCTGTTGTGGTTTGTGGCAAATGGGTCAGAGGACTAAATCTCTTTTTTGTATTCATTATTAAGGAACTAATATTAGATTCAGTAAATACCAATGTTAGGACCATTATGTTGTCCGTAAATAAATATATAATAATAATAATATGATGTCATATTGACTTTCAATTATTTATTTATGGTATACACAATTTGACTATTTTAATGCAAAAATTATGTGATGAGAATACTGAACTTAATAATATACTTTGTACTAAATTCTTTCGTAACTGTGATTGTAAGAAATACAAATTTGCATGCCACTATCGGCTAAACATGTGGAACTCTTTGTCATTATTTTAGCTCAATATGTACCTACCGTGTTTAAGCAAATAAATTATTCTATTCTATACCATACAAAATACAAACTAGCACCCATCTTTGCACGCTATAAGGGATAATTTCCGGGGTAATAACTATCCTATGTCCTTCCCAGGGCCTCAAACTAAATCGGTACAGCGGTTAATGCTTGAAAAGGTAACAGACGGACAGACAAGAGTCATTTTCGCATTTATAATATTAATATGGATATATTCGTTAAAGCTTAGAATTCCGCTTCAAATCACTTTACTATTTGTTAAATTGAGTCGTGTAAACAGAAAACTTTGCCACTGAATCGCTATGATTAATAAATAGGGATTTAATAAGAAGCCTGATAGTGGGATAATGTATACAAACGTCAAATGTCATGATTTGATGTTATCAGATTAAATCAACCACATTAGGTGTTTTACTTTCGCAGTCTATTATGGGCGAAAACGTGGGCGATTCCTGGTGTTAGTTAAAGCCCACGCGGTATCGCTAAGTAACCGCTCAAGGGGATTCTTTAAGAACAAGCCGAAAGTTTAATATTACCAGATTACCTCTATTTTCAGAAATAGGGCCTAAGCGGCATGTTTTTTGTCACAAAACATTTTTAAATTACTAAAACGTTAATAGCATGAATTCGTAGCAGAACAACGAGTTTCTAATTTCTCCTAATAGCCGGGGCGGAAAATTGTTTTACCCCTAATCCGAAGCTATTGTATTGTCATCGCGTCACGGCATTCCGTCGAGTCTGATTCTTGTCGACAATACGCTTTCGCAAAAGTTCGAAAATTTGACCTGTAGCTCCAGTATAAGTTTTATCAATACAATACGTTTTCGAACGCGGTTTAACAGCAAACAGCGTTTCTGGTGATAACTATTAGGAACTGCGCGTTGCCATACAAATTGAAACTAAACGCAAACGCGTTCGAAAACGTATATGTACGAGGGCTGCCTTTTAAGTTGTGTCGTTTGGAAAAACTAAAGACAATTTAAGTGTTAAATGGTATTTATTGTTTTTCAAAGTAATCACCGTGATATGTAATACACTTTTTCATTCGATCGAACCAGTTTTCGAAACACTTATTCCAAGTCTGAAGTCGGGGTCTTCAAAATGGCCGTTTTGTATGCCTCAACCGCTTCTTCAGGCGTCTGGTACTGTTTGGAAAAGTAAAAAAATCGTTAGGGCTTAAGTCTGGACTGTACGGCGGGTGTTCCAGAATTTCGACGTTTTTCTCTTTTAAAAACGCAATTGTTTGCCGGGCGGTGTGCGAGCTCGCATTATCGTGATGCAGTCTTATACGACGTCTTGGGTTATTTTTCGAAACTCGCCGATGACTTCTGGTAAACAGACAGTGGTATACCAGTCAGCATTAACCGTTTTACGATCCTCGAGCACGATGGTGGCAACGTGGCCACTTTTCGCCTCAAACGTGGCGACCATTTTTTTCGAAGTGCTCCGTGAGCGTATTACTTTGGTCGGTTTTGGCTCATCTTGGAACACCCGACACGGACTGCTGTTTAGAATCGGGATCGTAGGCATATATCCAAGATTCGTCACCACTGATAATGTCGTAAACATGTTTCGAGTTTCCTCGGTTGAATTGCCGCAGAGTTTTGCGACACCATCGAACGCGAGCCGTTTTTTGGTCTTCACTGAGTAAATGGTATCCAGCGTGAAATCAACTTTTTTACGCCTAAGTGATCATGCAAAATACTGTGAACACTGGTCCCTGAAATACTTAAGGAAGCTTCTATCTCACGGTATGTCGCATGGCGATCTTCGACGATCAGTTGCCGTACAGCATCAATGTTCTCCTGGGTTACGGCTGTTTTTGGTCGACCTTCACGATGTCTATCACCAAGACTAGAGCAACCACGTTGAAATTCTAAATACCAGCGTTCCACAGTCCGGAAGCATGGTGCTTTATCATTGAAAACCGTAGTCAACTCTTCGAAGCACTGAAGTCGCGTTAAGCCCCTTTTAAAGTTGTAAAAAAATATCGCACGTAAATTTTCCTTCGAAATTTCCATTTTCACAACTAACTTTACGTCTTAATTTGTATGGGATATGTACTTAACTGAACGAATCACCTGTAATACTCGTATTAGCCTACCTTCGCGATCTTTGATATTTGAATTTCTTGAAAAAAACATAACAAACAGTACCAATTTCGAAAACAGCCTCATATGAGGGGTGATCCAAAAGTTTTGATAATCGGCATGATTTGGTCTCGTGATGATAACTTGCGAGTGTCATTCCTAACTGTGCCCGTATTCAATAATGCACAAAATACAAAACAAAAAGATTTCAATCAGTTGTTTTTCTTTAATAGCTCAATAAATATGACGGTATAGAATATATTCTGACGTCAGTATAATGAGAGGATATTTTGGTAAATGTTAGGGCCGGCGTTGGCAAAATTCTGGTTTGGTAATACAAAAAAAAGATTTTCGTATTTGAAGATTATCTATTTTATTTGTAAATATGTAGTTTTGTTATTTTTTGGTTTCGAATAATTGAAAAATCTTGTCCGTATTTTGTACTGTTTCAGAATTAATAATCAAATTCCTTTTAATGCGACGAAATTAATAAATTATACTAGTATCATCATTTTTTTAAGGCACGGCTCACCTAACATAATTCAAGGTAGGTTTTTCTGGCCATCAATATATATTATTTAATTTCTTTAAATAGGGTGAACGTAGGTGACAAATATATGAATATAAAAACGAAGGGACAGTGATTCATCATAATTATATAGCATTGCAAGTAAGCGAGGTTGTCTAAGAAAAAAAACCAAGGAAAAAAAATACCAATCCTATGAGTTTTTTTTCTTGGCTAAGCTTGCCGCTTACCAGGGCTGCTTTTCAGGCTTGTGTATTCTATAAAACTAGTTACCTACCGTGTGAAAATGATAAAAATGTAAATGTTAAAATAATCAAAAGGCACTAGTGCGATAATGTAATGTAAAAGTCACGGCATGGGTAATATTCTGCATTATTTTGCTAATATTTAAAAAGATATGTAATGAAAAGGCACTAGTGCGATAATGTAATGTAAAAGGCACGGCATGGGTAATATTCTGCATTATCAGTGTAAATACGCTGTAATAAGACCTACTTTACGAGCAGGTGTGTTGAAAATTAATTTATCAAAAATCAATGATATTCTGTAATAATAATTCGCTTTGACATAATGTTTTTTTTATAAGTTGCTTCGGTGCGCGGGAGACGAGTGAGCACATCGAGCAAAACTGGAGGCTACTGTTGCCTTCAATTAAATTAGAAATTAGACACCGGACGGACAGCCGCATCCACTGTAGCGGTCTAGGGCAGGGTCGTCACTGCGATACAATAAGGGTGTTCACTGGTAGGTATTTCAGTTACTTCCATCAATTATGCAGGCCATACACGTTGCACTGTGCAGGTACAGAGCGTGTATACAGACCAGCAGAGAGAGAGAGAGTGTGCAGAGGTGTGGAACAGACCTGTGCAGGCGACCGGACTCTAGTGTCACCGTATTAGGGTGAACCTGTGCGTCCCCATACACGCTACAAACTTTCAGCGAGCCTGCGCAGGTATCCTCTCCGGCATGCAGACCGTAACGTATGTATGGCCAACTTTAGATCAATTTTGAATGTTCAAATAGCACATGCATGGAACTTGATTGATTTCTTGCGTATGCAGATTTATGCATCTCATTTCCCAATGGAAGAACAGGCGCAGTGTTTATTAAATCTAGCGTACATTCTATGTAGAATTGTAGATAGGGAACCCCCATACGTCGAAGCAAATTCGTCTTCCTGAAAATTCATAGTTTTTCTTTTGGATTGGAAATGAATTTAACTCAAATCGAAACGTTTGATATTCCGTAATAATAATTCGCTTTGACATAATGTTTGTTTTTTAATAAGTTTCACACCGTTTCAATAGGAAACCGAAGAGAACTACCAAAGATTCCAGGGATAGTCAAAGTTTCAAACTTCACTTTACAATTCGCATTATTCAGTTCATATCATATAGGCGTCATCTCGAAGTTCTAGCCCTGTTTCATACAAAAGTTTGGAATTATAAAGTTCCGGGTGTCGAGGGTAAAAATGGATCTAAGTATTTAATGGAGGGGAAGTCGGCGGTACGACCGTTGCCAGTGTTGCCACTCTACTTCCAATTAAAAAAATTAAATACAGTAGGCTAGTGTCCTAATTTATTTCGGATTAATTCCATCCTTTTAGCCAGGATCAAAAGTTTGTATGGGACTTACTATAACTACTCTTAAAGCATAACAAAAATAAAAATTGTGAGTTAATGACAGACATTGCCAGCGAGTGCTGAAAACGATCTATAGTTACTAATTGACGATTAGAGCACAACTAAAGTTAAGAAATTGGGTTAATGTCAGACATTGCCAGCGAGTGCTGAAAACAGGCAAAACAGTCCATGCTAAGTGACAACTTTATGTTACGTCACGCACGTCACAACGGACGACGGTTTGGATGGAAAAACAAGTAAATCGGTGTTTTGTCCATGATAAAAACCTGCGCTAACGTTACTGTTCAATTTCTTTTTTGTCCATTTACAGGGTATATGGCAGATCGTCTGCCAATAGACTAGGGTGGGTAGGTAGGGTCACTTATTATAAAAATAAATTACAAATTTCATTCGTTTTTTTTCTGATTACTTTTTTATGCTTTCTTTATTATTAGTCGATAAAATTTGATTTATTTAGTGCATTTAGTCTTAATTAATTTATTTTTTCAATTCTTATTTTTAAGTAGTTTCAAAAAAGTACTAGGTGATTTACGTCACCATTTCATTGTTATTGAATTTTTATAATCATTACTAATATTAGCTTAAGTACCTACTAACAACAATGATCCCAGTTGGTCCATTAATAAATGAATTTATTATATTATTATTTCAGACTGAAACCATTTTTTGCCGAAAAGTTGTAAGTGATTCTAGACATGTGGTACACCGTTAGAATAGTCATGAACTGGAGATTATTTTAAGACATAGGAAGATCTGATGTGTTTCAACTTTTTTTTTAACTGTGCCGTAAGGTTGAGCTTGATGATTTTTATTTTCTGTCCTTCAGCTATATTTTTTTTTATTTCCCTTGACTATGAAAAAAGGATTTCAATAGTATATGCATACATTAGAGATTTCAAAAGTACAAAAACTTTTGTGCTGTCTCATAAAAAAAAGCTAGACCGGAAACCAAAATAATATTTTTTTGGTAAATGGCGAAATAAAATAAAAAATATAACACTTTAAAGTCTCGCGCTTTGTACACATATTCAAATACTTTTGGTTGACAACTTGCTGGGACGACAGTTATCTGCGACCATGACCAAACCGATGAAAAGGTAAATAAATATCGCGTTAGACCCGGAAAAAACATTATTTAAATATAAAATAAAAAATATATATAAAAATACCGTGGGCAGGACGAGTGTTAATTTGCCCAACACGTTTGCAAGTGACCCTACATACCCACCCTAGTCTTCTGACAGACGATCTGCCATACACCCTGTATATAAACGTAAAAGTCCTGACTGACTGCACTCACGTAAATCAACGCCCAGCCCAAACGGATTTTTTCACAATAGGTTTATATATCATAAGATTCGTAAGTAACTCAAGGGGGTAAAAAGGGGGTAGAAAATTTGTATGGGGATGGAGTAAAATTTTAAGTGAGAGACTTGAATCTTTGTGTATGGTGTGGACTCCTTATTTTTACAATACAGGAAAAGTAATTTTAGGGTTTTGGAAAAATCCACCTCATAGCGGGTTAAATAGGGGTGCAAAGTTTGTATGGGGGAAACTCTTTTTTTGAGCCACAAAATATTATATTCCATATCAGAATACAAAAAAAAAATGTTTTTGCGTTTTGGAAAAATAAACCCCTAAGGGGGGTTACACTATTTTTTGGTGGGGGTGAAAGTATATACCTATAAGTACCTACAGTATAAACGAGTTTCACGCGG
Source organism: Epinotia brunnichana (assembly GCA_963854355.1). Taxonomy (NCBI): domain Eukaryota; kingdom Metazoa; phylum Arthropoda; class Insecta; order Lepidoptera; family Tortricidae; genus Epinotia; species Epinotia brunnichana. Next base: position 11,413,818 of record OY977951.1, read on the forward strand.
ACGGAATCGCGGGCAGAAGCTAGTTGAAACCTTAAGAATCGTATTGCTAGTTTTTCAATTCCATTTGGATGATAATTGATAAGGTCTACCCGATCTTTATAAAACCGGGCCTTAGAACATCATTTTTCAGCATACAATCAATATCTCAAAAACGGCTCAACCGATTTTGATGAAACATAGCGTAGCTAAGAACCATCTCGATCACGTCAGCTTTCGGATAAAAAAAAACCGCATTTAAATCGGTCCGTTCGTTTAGGAGCTACGATGCCGCAGACATACACACACACACACAAACACATACACACACAGACACGTCCAACTTATAACATCCCTCTTTTTTCGTCGGGGGTTAAAAAGCATGCCTGCTTTATTAATTCTGGTCCATTTTCGTTTTCGCCATGTAAAACAAAAGGGTATTCTGCTCGTGAGATACGAGTTCTGTAAACAGAGATCATGTTCATTTCATAGGCTACAGTTTTATTTTAAACATTTACAGATATCGATTTATTTGCTATTCTCGGTTCTTTGCACCTGACTATATTCGGTACCTGGAGACCTTTTACGTCAATTTATATTTAGGCCTTTTGCAGGATTTGTGAATAGGAGGCTATATTCGGTACCGGGAGACCTTTTACGTCAATTTATATTTAGGCCTTTCTATAATTAATACGAAATAGCACTTTTGTCTCGATCGCCTTGTACATTCGGAACCAAAAATGATGACGTTGAAAGTTTAGAATCTTCTGTATTTTCAGATCTTTATCAAATGTAAGAGTAGTAGGTATACAACAAATTTTGCAGGATTTGTGAATAGGAGGCTCTAAATTTGATATATAAATAGGTATAATACTGATTTTGACCGTGGATTAGTATTGGGTCCATGTGTGAAGGGGCGAGGCTGCGCGCGCATGCTACGCCGTAGCGCTACGAGCCTCAGTCGCGCCGCGCTACGAGGACCGACCTACGGTCGCTACGCCGCTCTAACCGCATTCACTGACATTAGAATACCCCCCCTATAGTGTTGTGACTTGTTGTTAAAAGGACTTACAACAACTCGAAGGATCCGAAGGTATTACGTAATCGATGTTTTAGATGAAGCCTTGTAAAATGTACATTTCGCTGTTGTAGCGTTTTAATGTCGTTATGTGTTTGCGCGCCACTCGTTCCCGAACCGTTCAGTTATTCGCGATTTAATTTAAGCAAGTGTGCTATTGTGATACCTATTTGTAAAGCATGATATTTCGAAACGCCTACAAACGGGCAAATAATGTCACGTTTTTTCCACCCCGGAGCTTAATGATGTCTGATACGTGAATTCTATATATATGTCACGTAGTCTGGATGCCTGCCGTGTACATAATTTATAGAATTTCATATTAATGGTAGCTATATATATATAGGTTCGTTACTTGTTCGGTCTACAATTCCAAGTATTGCTATGATTGGTTCATGTGACGTAAGAGAAGAGAACCTAGAAATTTCCCTTGACGTTCGTTTTATTATACTACAAATGGACATACGGGGTAATTATTATGAATGTTCGATTTCTATCACGTGTTGTGTAGCTTTCCAGATCGTAAGAGAGATTACCTATGTCAATTTACTTACGTATGTTTCGTCATCATTGGTAAAGCCTATCCAATAGGTACAGTCAACAGCAGAAGTATCTACGAGGGCGAAGGCGATCTAAACAAGCTCTTATTGCCTTGTAATGCAGATTTGTGAAGATCATTTTGAGGTCTTCGAGCGCGTAGCGACTTCTGTTATGAAAACATATAAAATCCTAATATAATTTCGCAAGTCTACTAAGCAAGATCATAGATCACAATCTCCTAATCTTCATTCGAAAAACAATTATCGTCATACTCATAATCGACGTTAAAATAGCACTCAAGCCACGTCAATCAACAAGTTGCTTGAACGTCTGGTTACTTAACCAAGTAGCAGGCCCATAGTAAGCGACCACGTTTCAGTGCCATATGTCATCACTGGCAACACACACTTGTCAAAGACTCTCGTCTTGAGACACTGCGGAATATTGGACGAAAAGATGTGCCGTAGCTTCCCGAACGCTGCCCAGCTGAGTCGGATTCGACTTTTCTATGTATACCTAGGATATACTTCAGGCCATGAATGAATGAATGAATCGTTTATTCACAATGAATATATGGTACATAAGATCTTAAATATTGGTATACATGTACTGTCAGGAACTGTGTATGAACTGGCAGGAAATGGTGCAAGATCGGGACAAGTGGCGACAACTGGTGTCGGAGGCCACTCGCTTTGGGTCGGTGAGCTATTTTAGTTAGTTACTTTCTTGTACGTAACAAGGTAAGTAAGGTGCTTAGAGAATAACTGTATTAGGACTGGCACGAAAGCTCCTTAAATATTCACCCATCTAGACTGAATGCACAAACAACGGTGCTTAACTCGCAAGATCATTTCTGATCTAGAAGCGCCTGTAGGCTTTGCCATTATATTTCTAGTTCGTAATATGATACCTAAACGATGACATTGTCTAATAAATTTTCTCAATCAATCATCAACAATCTAAAAATCAATCAAACCGTTCTAAAAATAACACTCACAACAATACAGCTAAGTTTATTGTTTGTATACCTATTAATAAATTCATTAAATCACGTCTTATCCTCTCTGACTTTTCCGTCAAACGTTTATTTTGCTAAGATCATTTAATGTCAGCCAAAGTTACCGTGAGTTCGTACGATTATTTGATAGGGCTTGTCCACATATTACGTCATCGTTTTTTGACGATTTTGGATCCCCCCTTCTATTATCATCCTGTTAATTCCTTGAATGGACCCTCCCCGCCCATTAAAATTACTAACGTCATCCAATGGTTAGACCCCCCCTATTTTAAAATGACGTAATATATGGACAGCCCCATTGGCGATTTGAAATGTCAGAGGCTCTAGCTAGTATAAGTTTTATCGATACAATACGTTTTCGAACGCGTTTGCGTTTAGTTTCAATTTGTATGGCAACGCGAACACCGCCTCTGGTGGTGTTGGCGACAAAGCGGGCGTATTATTAGGATAGGAACTACGCGTTGCCATACAAATTGAAACTAAACGCAAACGCGTAATAAAACGTATATGTATCGATACAACTTATACTAGAGCTACTGCTTTATGCATGTGAAACTATACTAATGTTATAAAGAAATAAAGTCTGTGAGGACAACCTCACATACTTTATTTCTACAAAGCTTTGAGAGTTTGTATTTAGGGACATACAAACTGACGAGGCCAAACACGCCAATGAGCCTACCTTTAATTCGATTTCAAAAAAATCATTCAGCATCACCCGTATATATATGAACGGACTTTAACGATAGACATAAGCGTTACCTCGCTTATACAATTCCATCTGAATCATGGATTGCTGGCGTTGGCAGTCTTTGTAATTTATCATGTCATATCAGCCGAAAGACGTCCACTGCTGTACATAGGCCTCTCCCAACCCAAAGAGTGCCTTAATGACCGGTCCTGCGCCACCCGCTTCCAGCGGACTCCCGCGACCTTTACCAGGTCATCAGGCCACCTTGTCTACCCACACTGCGCTTGCCGGTGCGTGATCTTTGCTATAATACCTCTCAAACAAGAACATACCCGAGAATGCCTGAGTGCATTGCATTATCTTAGCCTTTTCACTTTTCTTATCATGAATAATGCTCCGTGCAGTACTCAACTCCACAGACTATGCCAAATTTCAGTCTTAGGTAGGTACAGTCGACGTCAATGACAAGGTTACATTTTGCACCTTATTACAAAGCAATAAGGTGCAAAAGTGTAAACATGTCATTGACATCCACTTTACTACATTTATTATGTATACCAGCGCTTCGCCGTTTCCTAGAGTTCCACTTAGCCTGAAATATAAATAGGCCATAAAACCTCCGAAGCGGCAAAGGCATTACAATCTAACGTCTGCAACAAGTTACCTGAAATCCAAACTTTTGAAACTTTTTGAAATAAGATCTATAGTTAGGGAGCTGACGAGCATTTCGGTATATGATTTGGACACGTTTCACGTCGAGGTGGATTGCAGTTTAAATCATTACGAATTGATTTGGTCCAATCAATTAAGGTCCTATGTCGCTGCGTTTTCACGTTACAGCGGATTGAAGTTGCTTAAAAAAATCGGGGTATTAAATCAATCAATCCAATCTGTGGTCTAGTTATACGCAGCGGGCATACAATGCTCTGCGTGTTCAGTACAACAACGCGTTTAGAGTGCTGTTTGGACTGCCGCGTTATTGCAGCGCATCGACAATGTTTGCCGAGGCGCACACCGATGGCTTCGCTGCCATAATAAGAAAGCGGTGCGCTTCGCTTCAGAACCGTCTTTGCCGCAGCTCAAACAGCATTCTAAACGTGCTGGCTCAGCGCTGGGACTCGCCGCTGCTCGCGCGCTGGGTCCAGCTGCACGCGCCTGTAGTCGCCGCACCACGCCGCTTTTAAGTTAGTTTTATTTTATTTATTTGGTACTAACATAGCTTTATAAATCTCATTGTTACTAACATTTTATATGGATTACTATTTTCCGAAATAAAAACTTTGATTTGATTTGATTAAATCATTTGCACATGTATGCTTCTGGAGTTCATGGTCACAATCATCTTGGAAACGAAGAAAATTGAAGAGGCAGACATACAGGACTCTGCATTATCATGGGACGGAGTTGAAAAAATGTTCGAAATTTATTCGAAACCGAAATTGTTTTTTAATCACACTTGCTCGTAAAGGGTGTATTATAGGCAGGTGTATAGAGCAGCTACAGCCGATTTACCTCCCGCGGGAGTTATGGATTTTTATAACTCCCGAGGGAGTTATGAGCTTGTGTGTGATCCGATTGGTTAAAGCAAATCTAGGTGGCCGCGCGCTACAAGAATTCTCTGTGATTGGTTGAAATAAAAATCTAGTAGGCCATGCGCTGCAAGAATACTGTTCTGTGATTGGTTGAAATATTGAAGCTGCGCGCTCCACTCGCACTGATCTGGAAGTGAAGTTGTCAATTTCGTCAATTTTTGATTGATGCGCTTGTATGAAACATATATTTTCTGTCTTTTGTAGTTATTTATTTCCTCGCAAATGTGATGAAAAACATAGTGTAACACAGGCGTAAGAATATTGCAAACTCTAGTCATCAAAGCTCCGGCGTCGGGCTTCTGATAGAATCTCGTTTGCAATAAATATTCCACTTACTTAAGTTAAACAATGTACTAATAGTACTCGTAGACTTTGCCATTGCCATCTTACGCGCTTGTCAGAATGTCAGAATTATTTTGTACCTACAGGGAATGTCATAGTAATATTTTTACTTTTTAACCGACTTCAAAAAAAAGGAGGAGGTTCTCAATTCGGATGTATTTTTATATGTTACCTCAGAACTCCGTCATTTATGAACCGATTCGTACAATTGTTTTTTTAATTGAAAGTATATGCTTCCAGATTGGTCCCATTGTTTTCAAAACCCCAGTTGGATGATGGGAACCACGAGGAATTGAGGGAACTCCTCAAATATATTAGGCAATTTGGTGATGCTAGAAGTGATGATGAAGACCACAGATGGCTTGTGGAACTTCTCAATGATGTACCTACTTCAAACTATAAAAATACGTCACAGATTATAATATGATTGCGTTGAATTAGCAAACAATGAAGTGCCAAGGGTAATTCTGAGATCCTTGAGGAATCGACGGGAGTCCTCAAATATTATCGGCTCACATACAGTGATTTGGTTTTTTTTTCTAATAATCAACGCATGTGCTCTCGGAAATCAGTTCATGTGGTAAATTGCAAAAGAAATGTGGTAATGTTCATGTGGCTTGGCGGAGTACTGAATTGAAGTCGGTTAAAACTTTGTTTTTAAAATAAATTATAACATATTATGTACTCGTAAATTACGTTTCATAGCTGTAGTAGAATTTTAATCTTATCTAATGGCATGCATGTAATACATATTTCGCGGTTAACGCCAGCACCATGCTGAGTTGGGACCATTTCGTGACATTTTTGTTTTCTGTTTGTCGGTTTGTGTGTGTGTCATGAATAAATGTTTTCCTATTTCCATATTTTAGAGGCCGAGAAGAAAATCTTAGAAGCTTGTAGTACATATTATATACAGGTTGGCTCCTAAGTCGTGAACTGAAATAATATTTTGAAGTCCTAACCTACCTCACTGCTGCGCTGCCTAGAGTGATAATTAGGGCAAACATATATTCAGAATGACATATTCTTTCAACGATGAAAATAATATTTCTGTGTTATTTCAGCATAACTCATGGTAATACCCTACAGGTTTCTCATGCAGTTGACACATTCATGACAATACACTACAAGCTAAGTAGGGTGACCAAAAGAAAATGTGATCGAGACTGGAAATGCTTTTAACGATTAAAAATAATGTTAAATGTTTATTAACTCCTAGTAGAACCAGTAGATATTCTAAATCGCCATACTGAAGTGCATTGGAAACTAGTATTTCGGTTCAGGACTTAGGAATCAACCTGTATAAATCAGCCTATAGGTACCTATACGCCCCACTGCTCTAGGCACACATCAGGCTACTGCGTTTCTTGAAATACTGTTACATACTAAAATAATTCGATAGTTGCTCAGATTATTGACTTCCTGAAAGGCCACGCCGTGCCTGAAATATTTGAACTGAAAAACTGTGAATGTAATTAAAACTACAAATTCAGATTTAGTTTTAGGATCCAGCAGCAATCGATGCAACTCCATGCACAGATGAAAGCACATAACTGACATAACTGAATTGGGTTCGGATCGGATGAATGGAAATCGGTTATAGCCATATTTTGTAAACTTGGTCCTTTATTGGTCCAACCATTGAAATAACCAAAAAGAAGCATGAAATGTTTAACCTTAAGCTGGCTCGCTCTCGCTACAATGTTAAACCCGAGCCCATTAGTTCAAACGTGATTGAATAACAAACCCTCGGATTACTCTTTTGTATTTGCGTCGTGGTAAACAACGTTATACGCTATCGTATTCCAATGAGGATATGTAGATCTAATGGATCCACGAAACAAAAATAACAGGATAAAAGAAATATTGATGCGTGTATGTAGTGAAGTTATGCAAAAGCTCTCTATTGATCCTTTCTGTTGTATTCGCTTGCGACCTGTTTGAAATAATGGACCATCACAGAACAGCATCGGTTGATTTCCACGGGAGCTAGCAAATTAAATTTTTCTGAATCTCGTATGCAAATGTTTTAGGTACTTTGGTAGTAATACACTTATTGATATATTAAGAGACGTTTTTGTTTACATTTATCAATGACTGTCCTTTTCTTTGTTCTATACTCATCAAATCGATTGTAAAGAGTCCAAATTGAGTGATACTGATTTAGTTTATTACATATATATTTTAGGCACCTTCCAGTTCCGTCATCAAACTAAGCTTGATTTATGACATTATCACTATTTATCACCCGGCTAATATATTGTATGTATGATAATTTTTAACTTCCGACTCAGTGGGTCCCAAGATACAGGCTCAGCCTAGTTTGGAGCCCCACGGATAATGTCTGTATAATCTGTTATCATGTGCTTGTCTGATAATAAATTATTCTTAATAAGAGGGGTGTTATAAGTTTGACGTGTCTGGGTGTCTGTGTATCTGTGTGGCTGTGTCAGTGTGTCTGTCTGTGGCGTCGTAGCTCATAAACGAATGGACCGATTTGAACGCAGTTTTTTTCATCCGAAAGCTGACGTGATCGAGATGGTTCTTAGCCTTAAATTGGTTCAGCCGGTTTTTAGGGTATTGAACTTTGAAATTAAAATGTCAGGGGTTTTTGAACTTTTCTATTAAGCTGTTAATTAATCCGACAATGAGAAACAGGTGAATACTTACTTATCAGATTTGATTACAAACAGATAACATCCACCAAATGTAGGTAAGAGACCTGCACAAATCATAAGCATAACCATTTGTAAAAAGCGATTCAGAGCAGAGAGAGAGATTCCATTGACCTTTGATTGAAATGTTAACCGTAATATACACCTATCATTTTCTAACAGGAACCGCCTTCAAAGTGAATGAATTGAACGTTTGCTGTCTCTTTCCATCTTATAGCTGCGTCTCTAGGTTGTTGTGACAAATTGGTAGGTGTATGTGTAAGAGTATTTGTGGGTAGACGTGCTCTGTCATGCACTAGACCCGCTTTCCATAATCGAGCTCAATTAACCCAACTAGAAGTGTAGAAAATTTTAAAAATACGTGGCGGTAAGTAACTTACTGTTTTGATTACGCAATATTTTATAATTGGGCCCAACTCCAAAACGAAGTTAAGGGTTTAGTGCTGACCTTTATACATATCTGTTTTACTTGACTCCCTCAAATTGCTTGTTAAATATTACGTGACGTTCAAATTAGAGGAAGGCTTGTTCAGTCCACTGAATTGTGTTGTTAGACGGTAGGTACTCTTCTTATTATTCAATTCTGGCAACTTCTATAATTACCAACTCAGGTTTATTTTGAGAACATTCCCTATTATTTTATACGGGAAGGTGAATGGTGAGCGGTGAATTAAAACCGTCGCAATGTTTTTACTGAAAGAAATAGCAAATAGGCCCTATGGATGGCGCCGATGGCGCAATGTCCAAATTAGGGGTTAAATTAAGACTATTATTGACCTAAATTAATGGACATTAGCAGTCCCTACCCGGCACCACAGCTTACTTTATATGCAGAAGCAGTGACTGAAAATGCATCTGCAATCCTTAGACGAGCTGGGTTAAATTTGGCGTAGGTATTGTTGTAATTTTGACGACGTCGTCTGTAGCCTAGTTGGACCCTGCCTACGAAGCCGGAGGTCCCGGGTTCGAATCCCAGTAAGGGCATTTATTTGTGTGATTAGTACAAATATTTGTTACTGAGTCATGGATGTTTTCTATGTATTTAAATATTTATTTATCTATATACGTATGTTTATCGTCGTCTAGTACCCATAGTACAAAGCTTGGGACTAGGTCGATTTGTGTAAGATTGTCCCTAAATTTTTTTTTCATTAAAACTGGCAGTCCCTGACCCGCGCAATCCCAAAATTGCATCTGCATTAAATATTGATATCGCCCTAGCCTGGTGTTAATCTTCTTCTTTGAAGGAGGCGCCCTAAGTAGGAGTAATATTCTAATTAGCCTACTGTAAGCCTAATATATTAAGTCTTTCATTGACCCTTTCTCATCGATTTGGCATTTCATATTGTTAGAACCTGCATATAAACGACATGTTCTTAATACTAGCTGTAAAGATAAAGATGTTGTTGTTGTATTGGCGTGTATATGACTGTTACTAGGTTCCTAACAGCTGTATATAGGTACTCACAATACGTGTTCACGGTATTAAACTGAACTTTTATCTAACTAAAGTTTCTATAAATCCTAATATTCCTAATGCATCTGCATTATCTAAGGGTTAAATTAGTTTTATTGTTGACCAAGTACAAGCGATTACGTAACTTTACTTACGCTCCGTATCGATCTGGTCGCGTGGAACGCTGCCAATAACAAACTACTGTGCCCCAAGAACTTGTCCGTTGATAAAACTTTAAACAGCTAGTTTCAGACGCTTTATTGCGTCCCAGTTACGGCATATTAAGGTCTTATGTGATTTTAGTTATTGATGCCCGCCATTTGAGAGCAACAAAGTAATTGACATCAAAGACGGAAAATATGAAATTCGTTAAAAATAAATTGAGTGTAAATTAAAACTTGTCTTACTAGATACGTCAGACGCGTTAGACTACGGTCTGGACGCCAGCGGGCAGCGGGGCGACGAGCGGGCGTTCATACACTTGTTCGAGTTCAATCTATGAACGCCCGCTCGTCGCGCCGCCGCCCGCTGGCGTCCAGACCACGGCCTTAAGAATATACGGTTCCTGTGACGTGTCATGGTTCATGAACTCACGAGAAGGTACGTAGAGTATTTATGCAAGCAGTCAGGTTTTGAATTATTTTATTTCTTTGGTTTAGACCCTTTAGTTTTTCCTTTAAAATAGGTCAGATGCAGGCACTTATACAAGTTATTTATTTATTTATTAGCTTAGTAATACAATGTATGTTTCTTTGTTAGTATTTTGTAGCTAGTATTTTTATATGTATATTTATTTGTTAGTGTTGTTTTTTCTTTTTCTTTTTTTTTGTATTACAATGAATCCCACTGTTGGGCAAAGGCCTCCCCCATCTTATTCCAAGTCCGTTTATCGGTCGCAAGTCTTGTCCATGTAAGTCCAGCGTAATCCTCAATCTCGTCTCGCCATGCATCGAGTCCTCGGTCTTCCCACCTCTCGTTTGAGGTATCTTGGATACCAGGCAGTAGTTGTTTGCGTCCATCTACTGTCTTTGTATCTGGTCACGTGTCCTGCCCACTCCTTATACAAGTAAAAGTCAAAAACGATTACTACATATGTCTTACAACTCTACACTACATCAATATCTCGGGATATTATAGGTGGCCGACCTTGATTGGAGTGGCCAGAGGTTAGGGATCGTCGTATGGTACCATGTCATCATCATATCAGCCGAAAGACGTCCACTGCTGGACATTAGGCCTCCCCCAAAGACCACCTTGTGGTGGGTGGTACACAAGTACCATATGGCGATATGTAATTTAAAATATGTTAGTACCCACAATCAAATGACAGATTTAATATTAAAATAAATAAAAATAAATAATAAATATTATGGGACAATCTTACACAAATCAACCTAGGCCCACGGTAAGCTCAGTAAGGCTTGTGTTGTGGGTACTAGGCGATGATATATATAATAGATAAATACATATAGATACTTATATACATATATAACATCCATAACTCAGGAACAAATATTCGTGATAAACACACAAATAAATGCCCTGACCGGGATTCGAACCCGGGACCTCCAGCTTCGTAGGCAGAGTCACTACCCACTGGGCTACGGAGGCCGTTGATATTATATTAAGTCACATATAGATAGGGATATTAAGTCACATTACGTATTATTAGTAAATATTACAATACATAATATATGTACTGTGCGATTCGAGTAACATGCTTGCATTGCTCGCCAACTAAATCGCCAAATAAATATAGAAAATAATTTCTGACTACAAAAAAATTTTGAATGATAAATTGTTTTTCGTGGAACTTGAAAACAGTAAGTCAAGTCAAAGTCAAGAAATTGCCCAACAGCAGCTGGAGTGAAGTTTTTCGCAAACTCAATCCTAATGTTATTTGAATCCAATGAAATTTCATATATGTATACGTTGAATATTGACCAATTTCTTTCAAAATTTTACGGATAAAGTTGAACATTAGGTACAGGTCGATTCACGAAAGCTGGCACGAATTAATTGAACGACTGAATGATAATGTCTATGTGTGCATCACATAATTCTTAAATACAGGTTGATGCAAAGTAATTTTGCATTTTATAAATAAATATACAATTATAACCATGATCGATGCCGTGATTAGCAAAAATAACATTAAGATTTCGTAAGAATTTTGAATCTTTTCGCCGTCATTTTGTAGATTGCGGCGTCAGTGTGAAAACAGGGTATAAATAAATTAAAAACTCTGTTGACGACGGACTCCTTGGCTTGCTCTTTTTTTTTAGACTTAACAATTCGAACAAGCCATCACCTTTGCGGTTCTTGACATTAAGTTAATATTTAATTTCCTGTATGATCCCTGTATTACTTGAAATAAATGTTTCATTCATTCATTCATTAAAAATAAGTCAGAAAAATAAATATAAGTTTTATTTACAAAGGACTTTAATAATAATTAAGGTAAGTGTACCAAATTCCGTAAGTGAACATAATTCCGTTAAAATTGCGTGTAAAACCGTAAAAAAGAAAATAAATATTTTATCAATCTATTTATTCAAATCTTCAAATAATATAGTTTACACATATGGGTAAAATTGCTTAAAATCATTATAACTATTTTATTCTATGGTTTTAAAAACGAATTCACGGGATTATGTTCACTCACGGAATATGGTACACTTACCTTACTAAAAGGATTAACATGATACTTGGTGCAGATTATAATAATATAATTTATTTTTTCTTAAATAACGAAAACGTATTAGGTACATGTTTACAAAATATTAGGAGGCTCCTGTATAAGAACGGCACTCACACTGCAACTCATAGTGACAAGTGACATTACTTTCGGTCAATCCATTCATGCCAGCTCTCGTAACCTGTATGTGCATAAGTCACTAACACTGTTTTAACGTGTTTGTGTCAGTACAATTTTACGTTTTAAGGATATAAATTGTACGGATATGACAGCTGTCATTGGGATCAAGGTTCGCCGCGATACGTATAGTCTATTTGACTCGTATTTTTTTTTCAACATATACCTTATTTTAAACCTCATGTAAAATATATACTTATTGTGAAATTTTGTTTCAGGTCATTAGAATAGACGAATAGGAATCAACAAAATGGCTTTTGCGGGTCTTAAGAAGCAGATCAACAAAGCCAATCAAGTAAGTAGCTATGAATATTCTTATAATTACAATTTATGATTAAATCAATTTATATTTGGGATTATTTGAGTTGACCGAATTGCATCATCCACGGAGACGAGTTAATATAGCGTCCTCTTTGTTGCAGTTTTGTATGAAAATGAAAGGGACAAAGGAAGGCCGTTGGGCGTATACAATTGCATCTCGATGCCGGAACAGGCTTACATGCCGTCGTTCAGAATATTTATATTTTTGTTAGTGCATTCTGTTTCCAAATAAAACAATAGGCTTAATTTGGACAATTTTTATACGTATAAACATGGGTTAAAGGTTATGTATTTAAACATAATTTTTAATATCTAACAGCCTTTTACTTTGCTTTAGAAAAAACTTAAATAAACTAAATTAACCTAAAATTAGGAAAAACATAAATTTAATCAAAAGAGATCCCCAAGGTCGGATCCCTGCGGAAGGGTTCCCATAAGACTGGCTGCGTTCCCTCTTTGTATAGCTAATTTAAATTGTATTTAAACTATACAATAAATTAAATACATTACAAAAATCATAAAATGAGTTCTGTTTGAACAGCCGTTGCGAGCGGACGCTGTTTTAGGACCCTTCCCCGATGTCTCGTTACGCCATAAAACTACACAATGCGGTCCTTCAAAACAATAGCAAAAGCCCAGATGTGCGAGCGCCGCGCCCCGTAGTCCCAGCGATTTACCCAATCTCATCTTCTTGAGATCGCCAATAAGTGCCAAATTATAGAAAAGTGTAGTGTGTTACGCGAATATTACGCGGGTTCAGTCCATCTAGGTATTAGGCGCGTAAAGTAAAACCAGTGCGTGCGCCTCTAACGGGTAGCGGTTACGCGCAGCAACGCGGCAGAATCAACATCACAGCCGTGACAGGCCCGGGTGAGAGCATTCCATATTACTTTTTAGGTAGTAGGTATACTTCCTTAATGAAGCAGTTCGGGTTACATAATTAGAGACCAAACTACTGGCCCATATCATAAGATAAGGTGAACGTAGGGGTAATATATACGTACTCAATATTTAATTTTTGTATTTATTGTATTCAATGTTGCCTTCAGTGTCTTTGTTAACTTAGTAAGATTTTACGTTAGATTACAGTGTGTCAATTACCAAACACTTAATTTTCTCACGCACTGGAATGAACCCCGTAATAAGCTCGTGTTTAAGACGCTTCGGCAGTGTCATACATATATGTGGTGGATCATAATACCTGTGTTAGTAATATTTGGCACTTATAAGTAATAATATTTTACACCTGAGACCTACAGAACAGATTAATTGATAAATGAAATCTATGTAGATCAGTTATACAAGTAATTCGCTAGGCGCCGCCAATATTATATAACACAATGAGTAGTGGATAGGGGCTCAACGAGACTGAAACTGGGCTGAACTGTGGTAGTGAGTGAAACACCGTGAACCTATATCTATTAAAACTACGAAAATTTGCCAATAATGTAATAAGCAAAGTTCGACAATAAGATGACTCGAGCGAGAATAAATTACGCGGGAGACAAACAATGTGCAAACAATGAATAGCGATACATCTGCTTAAACCAAAACAAAAGAACGCAAAAAATGATCGGTTTCTAGGTAGCTGCGCCTGAATGCACTTCCTTGAAATGTCCAGATTTTATGGATTCACGCCACGCCAGATGGGCTTGAATAGGCGAACGATATTAACAATATAGACGTTAAAGATGCTACATAAACTTTTAATAAATAAAACACTAGAACGAAAAGAAAACCAAGCTCCAATTAAACGGGATGCAAAAAAAGACCTAGAGCTTAAGTGTGGAGGAAAAAAAAGCGTTGAATATGCAAACCTCAGAAGACTGCAGAACCTTACAAATAAATACGAGTTATGCCTTTATTCCACATAACGAAGACTTCTCGCCAGGAAGATTGTCAAACCACGGTAACAGGCAAATTAAATACTAGCTGCTGGTCAACTCTCCTAGTGACAGTGCTTGTGACACTCTGTTTTGTTGTGCAGTGAGTAGTGTTAATATTAAAGTTATGTTTATGTAAATAATGAATCTTGTGTCTGTGTCTGCAGTAAAAAAATGTGGTATCGGTGAAATGAATTGGTTATACCTGAGAGCTGAGACAATGTTTAGTGTGTAGTGACAAAGTTTAAAGTAATACTCGTATTGTAAATCTTTGAAGTAGAGTAATAAAAATAAGCCATACGATAAATGAAGTAATAGTGTCCGCATGACGAATATTCTTGTCAATCAGCCAGTCATTCACCCACATGAATACGTACTGGAAAATAGTAGTTGTTGTGGTTGCGAGTCATATTATGACCTCATGACATACAACAACCACCCCAGAGGCACACAATTAAAGAGAACTTCTACAACACTGCACGAGAAATCAACGCATTGGAAGAAACTGATTGCTAATCAGAGGAACAGGTAGAATGATCTCGAAATAGCGAGCTGTAACGGATCTCCGAAAACACCTTGAACATGAGAAGACTTTATATGAAGCAACGTGCATCATTTCACCAACGCTCATCCCCCGACGAAGTATCCTTTCTCTCCTCTTTTCCAATATTGGCTAAAGGCTGCATAGCCGGTTGATTGTGGCCGACTGGTTGCGGGTGGTCGGTCTTCCCTTCCCATCCCAGAGCGTGTCACTCCCCACAAAATTGCGCCCCCTGGTATATCCGGCTCGTCCGGGTCAGGCTTGCTTCCTGGCTGGGTGTGGTGCCTATGTTCATGTTCATGTTCATGTACATTACAAAAATCATAAAATGAAATTAAAATACTAAGTAAGTAATCCAATACTATTTCCATTTTTTTTATATTTATATTAATCATCATCTGATTCACACGATTCTTGTGAATAAAAATATCGCTCGGTCTTTTTTTGGTAAATTATCCATCGTTATACACCAAATTCAGTCCAGTACATAAACCAAGACATAAAATAAACGGGAATCAGTCCAGTACACGCGTCCGCACCGTACGAGAGACAGCTAGATGTTGACTGAATTTTGACCGCCATGTAAACCTCTCCGATGCGTATTTGTTACCCGTATCGCTGACCAATCGCATGCTCGCTCACTTTTATAGTACTAACTCGTCTCCGTGGATAAGGTTGATGTGGAACTCAGTATTTTTTGGTGCGCACTGTGCAGTCTGTATTTTTTTGTTAATTGAGTTAAATTTTCCCAAATAAAGTAATTATTGATTTCGACCTAGCATTGTTGCAAAGTCACAAACCTTTCGCCATGATTTATTTATCGTATTGGCGGTGGTTACACACTGGATACATACGAGTATATGTATTCGTATCGATGTCGCTGATAGAGTTCCAGTGTGCGCTGCGAGGTTCAGAAGGAACAGTGTCGCCATGATGAGAAATGAACATCGATCGGCTCCGAAATCCGTGACGCTCCGTGTCTGCTGATTCTGCTTTTGGTGCGGATGAAATGTTTTGCAATTAACCGATTGGGTTCTCTCGAACTCCATTAAAATTAATGACCGTATCGTCCACGAGCTTGTACCTACAGTCTACACTCAGTAGGTAAGTCAGTGACGTTAAGTGGATTTTGTGCGAATTGTACAATAATCATTTGCCCCGGCTTACGCAGGCTTTGTTTCCTTTTCGTTATGTTCGTTTTCATTTATCGCCGCCGGAAATAATTGAACGAGCGACCGAAGTTCTCCGTATCAGCTTGGGCCAACATTATTTCGTATGACCGGATGTCCCGTTGTCCCGCTGTTCTCCTCTAAAGGACCAATTCTCGTGAAATTTTGTGAGCAGGTTCGACATTATGGTTAGATATTTTGTCGAAGCGGATTTTGGAAATTATTCAAAAAAGAAAAGATACTCGCGGTTACTACAGCTCACAGAGCCTCTAGTAGTTTTTAGTAAGCAATGCTCGGATTATGCCGACTATTTAACTGAATATGGAAATTTTTAATAGTTAAATGTAACTAAATTGTATTGAAAGCCGCAATTTCTGTGCGGATATACGAGCTTATACGCCCAGTGATACATAAATCGTTCAGCACGGTTATCACAAGACGGCCGCGACATACTCTCGAGCTTTCTCGCGCTATCCGTCTCTCTCTTATTAGACCACTTAGAAAGAGACGGATAGTGCGAGAGAGCTCGAGAGTATGTCGCGGCCGTCTTGTGATAACCGTGCAATGATTGATGGGGCTCTAATAGTGCATACATATTGCCTCGCCGGGCAACTACACAGTTTTTTGAATAATTTATATCGGGTCGGGTTTATATAAAATTGTTAACTTTTCTACTTACATCATTTATTTTATACTTGCTCTGGATACTTTGTCATCATCACCAACATCATCATCATATCAGCCGAAAGACGTCCACTGCTGGACATTGGCCTCCCCCAATGAGTGCCAACGTGACCGGTCCTGCGCCACACGCATCCAGCGGATTCCTGCGACCTTTACCAGGTCATAATTACGCGCTGAATTCGTGAATAAGGCAAGGTGAAACCCTTGAAAACCAATTAAGTGATTGGAGTAAAACCAAAGTAGCAATTAAGAAAATGTAGTAATCTACTTAAGTTTCGGTGTCCCTTGAATTAGAAATGATCCTGCGACATAAAATTTCATTGCGAATTAAGACAGTTGTTAGTAAATCAACGTTTAATACATAATAAGCTTCTGTCAAAAATTAAATTTTTGGTACATGTATAAGCTTTTATTGTCAACTGTACTTTTCTGTATACCGGCATCAACTACTCATTGAGACGATTCTAACGAGCCCAAACTCAACGGGGTTACGTCGGTTAAGTACTGGATTCTCATGGCCACCTTCTGTATCCCTCATCAGATCAGCTCGATGGTAGGTCATAATATT
Organism: Epinotia brunnichana; assembly: GCA_963854355.1. Lineage (NCBI taxonomy): Eukaryota > Metazoa > Arthropoda > Insecta > Lepidoptera > Tortricidae > Epinotia > Epinotia brunnichana. The sequence goes on from OY977951.1 coordinate 11,431,227, forward strand.
GAATTGTCATCCAAACTATACTTATACTCAAAATTTCAGCTCAATCGGTTGAGGTTAACTGGTTCTTTTGAACCTCTACCGAGTGTAGCAACCTACAACTTAAGGTGTATTAAGGATTTGTACCTGAAACACGGTGTGGTTTGCATATATGCAATATATTCCATAAAAGGAAAACTTTGTCTACTTTTCTATTACTGCATTTTATTTCCATCCCATATCTTTGACCCATCACTGTAGGATAAGCCAGTTTTTTTTTATACACCAAATTTAATATTTTATTCAATTTCATTTTCTGTAAACGTGGACTGCTGAATTTCAGCCGAGCCAGTAAGTCTTCAACGTTTCAGTTGATTTCCTTAGAATTGTTCCACTCTAACAAACTAACAAACAAACGAACATGTCAAGCTAAATAAAAGCTTGTAAAAAGCATTCGAGTACCTTTCTCACTGCCTTTCTCACATGAGATGTTAGCAAGAGCGTCGCGTCGTGCTCAATCTTAAGAGGCTGACAAGACCAAATTTGTTGAAATTGATATTATTTGAGCAGTTGTATAAAAAAAACTATTTGTTATAGCACATCAAAAAAAATATAAGTTAATATTCATCATATTTCCAAGACCGTAGACGGACTCGAAACATAATTGGATGAAATCGGTTCGATAGTAAATAATTGCAAAGATTGGTCTTAAAATCATCTTAAACGGTTCTATGTCCTTATTTTTTTGACGTATGGGTCTGCAATTAAAAACACGAAGTCCACATATTCATACCTAAACCGTAGACGAGCCATATTTCACAAATAATACACACTTTTTTTTATTTCAATATTTATTCATTATTTTCGTCTAAAACCTGGCCGCTCAAGTAACACTCGCTCTCGTATACTCCGATACAAATAGACAGTGTGCTCGTTTTTGGTGTTGACAGCGCCTTAAGAGCATCGTGAATCGTGACACTCGCTGGAGTTATTGGATATTGCAGTGATAAATATCATAAATGTTCTGCCCGTACTGAGATGCCAACTTAAGAACCCTTGTTGCTAAGCGTAATACTGAAAATGGATCTGACAATTATCACATGTCATAATAACAGAAACTGGGCGATTAGTAATAAATATTAGCAGTATTAAGAGGGCGCTCGTTTTTTGGTCAGGAATAAGCGAGAATGACGGATTTTTGACGTTGTAATTCTAAGAAACGGAGAGCTTTTTCTAGATCCTGATTACTTATTTGCATAGGTAAACTCCTCATATTGGTCCTAGCCGCCTCCAATTTACGAAAAACTGAATACTTTAACCGAAAATACCCGATTACCGACAGTAGTTTTCTGAAGAGAGCGCAGAGTCATAAGTTTGAGCCTCTAATACTCCATGATGTTATATGAGAACCTACTTGTTTTTTTCTATTTTCACTAGCGTAATATGTTGCCATTGCGCCTAGCCGCCTCGAATTTTCCTTATTCTGCACGTATATATATGTAAACTGTTCTCAATTACACCATATTTGTCAACAAAATCGTACTGAAAACTCAAGGATTTTCTCATTATTGTTGAATAATTTTTGTATTGAATCTTACACAACAATAAAGTTCATGCTTGTACCAACAAGATCCAGTCCAAAAAATATAACTTTTGTCAAAATTTATATTTATAAATAATTATTCAAAACTAGTATAAATTTACCGTCGCGCGGGAATATATCTCAGTACCGGCTGAATAGCCCTCCGAGACAGACGTGTAGTGTGTTTATTTGTGGCTATTCACGAAGCTAACCGGCCACTCTTCAGATAAAATAATATTATTTTGATCTCCGACTAGGCATAGTTGTTACCAACCTCGGGGTCAAACTATACTGGGGATACATTCGTGAGGCTAATCGAGACAAGTTATGAATTGCATAGCTGCCATATATGACGTAGTGTAGCGAAAAGGCTCAAACCCACCGGATACGTAACATTTAAAATTGAACCTTCTACCTAAAACAAAAGTCATACATTTCAATGGTGATGTCTTGTGGGTTGGATCCTTTTGTCTAAACTACGCGTTCTATAGTCAATTATTATTGTACGAGTGATCGTGATACTTGATAGATTTAATTTATTTACTTGTTACTATCAGTCCACCTTGTTAGTATGTATGTATGTATGGGAGTTTGGGTGAAATCTTCAAATTAGGTACAATTGCGTATCTTCGGTGACATAATATCATAGAGCTGGTCTGATGATGAAGTCGGAAGGTGGCCATAGCAACTCCTAAACTCAACAAGATAAAGCCATCGAATTTGGGCTCATTTATTTGGTCATGGCACGGCAAGACTTTGGTGCTGGATGATTTCCAGAGTCTGATGATGGAGCTATAAGGTGGTCATGGAACTCCTAAACTAAACTAGATAAACCCATCTAGTTTGGGCTCATCTGTTTTGTCTTGGTAAACACTTTGGTGATGGATGATTTACAGGATCTGATGATGGAAGGTGGTCATGGGAACTCCTTAACTAAAATAGATAGACCTATCTTGTTTGGGTTTGTGTGATTTGTCTGTACAAGTACCCACGAACCAGCGACATAATATGCAGGGTTATTGAAAATAACAAGATGAATAAAAAACATTTTAAAAAACAAGCTTATATGGCGTTTGTTAAGTACAGCACGATCCTACCTTGCATTTAGTAATTATTTTCGTTTATATATAATAATAACACACACCGGGGGTTTACACTGGAAAGGAAGATTTTTACGTGGTTTTATTACATTTCCGAGTCATCATCATCATCATCATCATATCAGCTGAAAGACGTTCACTACTGGACATACGCCTCCCCCAAAGAGTGCCACAATGGCCTGTCCTGCGCCACCCTCATCCAGCGGACTCCCGCGACCTTTACCAGGTCATCAGTCCACCTTGCGGGGGGCCTACCCACGCTGTGCCTTCCGGTACGTGGTTGCCACTCGAGAACCTTTCCGCCCCAACGGCCATCGGTTCATCGTACAATGTGCCCCGCCCACTGCCACTTAAGTTAAGCAATTCGGAGGGCTTTATCAGTTATCTTGGTTCTGCTGCGGATAGCCTCATTTCTGATGCGATCGCGCAGAGAAACTCCCAGCATAGCATAGCATAGGCTCAAAGTCACTCAAAGGGCAACGGAGAGCCATTGCCCTTTGAGTGACTTTGAGCCTTCTTATGAGGCATTTAGTAAGCGACCACGTTTCCGTGCCATATGTCATCACTGGCAACACACACTGGTCAAAGACTCTCGTCTTGAGACACTGCGGAATATTGGACGAAAAGATGTGCCGTAGCTTCCCGAATGCTGCCCAGCCGAGTCGGATTCGACGATTGACCTTCCCTTCGACATTTCCGAGTATCACTCTTTATTTCGAAATAAATGTTTAAAAAACCGGCCAAGTGCGAGTCGGACTCGCGCACGAAGGGTACCGTACCATTATCTATATCTTTAAACGGCAAAAAAATTGTTGTATAGGAACCCCCTGTAGCCTAGTTAGTAACTTGGTAGTGACTCTGCCTACGAAGCTGGAGGTCCCGGGTTTGAATCCCGGTAAGGGCATTGATTTGTGTGATGAGCACAAATATTTGTTCCTGAGTCATGGATGTTTTCTATGTATTTAAGTATTTATTTATCTATGTAAGTATGTTTATCGTTGTCTAGTACCCATAGTACAAGCTTTGCTTAGTTTGGGGCAAGGTCGATGTGTGTAAGATTGTAATAGAAAAAGAAACAGATAAAAACTAAAATAAAAATAAAATTATGTATTCTGTTTTTTAGTATTTTTTGTTATAAATAGCGACAACAGAAATACATCACATTCCAAATCTCTATCTATCACGGTTCATGAGATACAGCCTGGTGACAGACGGACAGACAGACGGACAGCGGAGTCTTAGTAATAGGGTCCCGTTTTACTCTTTGAGTACGGAATCCTAAAAAGTGACATAGGTTTTAGGCTCAGAACATAAAAAAAGGGAGAAGTGCCGTACTGCTTAATTTCAACCAAAACCGATGTCCCCAGTTTTCTCCCACCGCAGCGCCCACAGGCACACACATTGAACCGTGTAAAAACAAAGACTCGGGCGTTGCCAGTGAGTCTACGGCAACATGCAAACAAGGGCTGTGATTGGCTTAAACGCACTACACTAGGGGGGCGACAAACGTTAAAATTATGTTTTATCGACATTGATATTAAAATAAAATCACACATTTATTTATTCAAAGCATACTTAATCAAAGCAATCCACAAAGTTAAATATCCACAGCGCAGGTTTCGTCAAAAATGAGCACAGTGAGTATCCGCAACAAACTTCGTCTAATATTAAATACTTACAACCAATAATCAGCAACATGCTTCGTCAAGACTCGGTTACAAAAATTAAACAAAAATATATATACATGGGAAAGAAAAACAATATTACGGTATTGAATTCCAGGCCCGATAAGTACCTGGCGTAAACGTCCCTAATATACCGGCAGCATTTCCCCTCTGTATTGCCAGTGAAATCCGTTGTACCAAGTACGAACCGGACCTGGGATCGCAGCCCCTTTCCCTCAAACGTCGTCCTAACGCCTTCACCAACGACTTTGCCTCCTCGCACCACGGCCCAGATGTCTCCACTGCGACCGGAACAAAATCGTACACCGGTTCCAAGTTCGTATACTTCGCGTGCTTTAGCCTAGCCGCTTTTTCTGCAGCTGCTCCTGCCCGTCGCGTTGTGTGAGCGAGATGTGTGGGGGCAAATGTGCTTACGCATGTTGCATCCCAAATGAGACTACGACCCCTCGCCCACGGAACCAGTGTCAACCCGTCCTGTCTCTTACCGTCTGTTCTACTTAGACCCTGAGGTTCCAACACACACGGTAAGTTAGCAGACACCATTGCCCTCCGAATTACGTCATTTATTGAATGGTGCCGAGAAAACCTACCAGCGCAACGTAAGCAACTTAGCCCATGATGACCATTTGCTTCGACTGTGGCCCCACAAACACACTGATGAGGTTCGCACACTGGACATCCCAGCCTCAGCCCAACCCAATTCGAAGCGAGTCATTATCTAATAGCGTACCTAAGTGTGACGAGGGTAACGCATGAAGCCATGCGCCAGATTCTGGCTCCAAAACAGCCTTTAAGCGGGCCTCGTCAGCTCCCGAAGCTACCCCCAATAAGCTATCGTAAGTCTGCTTACTCATTATGTCATCCCAGGACCGCTGTGACGCCAACTAGTCAGGTACCGTATCACTGGGACACCTAATCTTCCACTCAACCATAGCCTCCTGCAAAAACGGAACCTGATAGTTGCCACCATTTGTGTTCAACATGCGAGTGACAAGTTCTCTAGTTCCGTGAGCAGATGCTATAAAAGCGACCAGGCTGATATCGTGCACCCGACGAACCCCGAGACCACCATATCGAATAGGCAGGGTTGCTTGAATTGATTGTGGTTCATCCAAGTGGACATGTATGATAACTTCAAGACCTCGCCTAGTAATTAAATCAAAGTCTTGAACCTGTTGCGGCGACAACCAAGAAGGTGCCGTCCTCAAAAAGTAAACCATACGTGGCATCGAAAAGCAGTTACGAAATAAAACTAAAGCCACGTGAGACGAAAGTTGTTGCAAATGCGTTGTTTTGTTATATTAAAATTAATATTATGTTAAGATATTGATGGGTAACAACTTCAACGACATGGTAAGTTTATGTGGTGGTATTTAAACTTCTAGCTACAAGTTTAAATAACACGGGTTGTTAACTTACCATAAATCGCAAAAGTAAAAAATATTGACATAAACGGCTTTTTATAAGTTCGTGTTCACATACATTCAAAACTCTGGTCACATCGATATTTTTGACCTGTAGGTACCAGGCCGATCCGACTCGCATTTTGGCGCGAATAAATAATATGTCCATTACTCATATTACGAGATTTAAGGCTAAGGGCGAGTATCCACCAAAGATGTGCGAAGATGTGTTACCATACATTTTACACCTAGGTTTCAAGCAAGCGAGGTGTCAAATATTCGAAAAGTGTATGGCTCTTATTAAGTGGTTGGTAACATTTTTCTTGAAAATGTTACGAACACATTAACTCTTCTCTGTACAGGAAACCAGTTAGGACCTCTGCCAGTAGCATCTATCCATTTTTTTAGTACCTACTCGGATTCTTTGGAAAACTGTAATAAGAAACCGAAATTTCTTCTTCAATTATCACATTTCAAATGAAAGTAAAAAATACTCATTTAAAATAAATTATTGGTAATAATATCACATTTTAAGTTGTTCTGAAGCCATTTGCAACTAAATTATATACTTGTATATACAATTTTAATATCTCTATTTACCGTTCATACTGCAACTTAGTGAAAATCTTATTAGTAGGTACCGTAAACATTTTGTGCCTTTTAATCTTATTAGTATGTTATTAGTTACCTTTAAGATAGGCACCCAACCAAAACAAGTAATTAAATTAAATAAAACAGCGAAAGTAGTCGAAATAAAATAACTAGTATGATATCGTACTTCTATTTTATCGATTACGCGTAAATTGTAACTCCACTTTGGCACCGCTCTAGTTTGCGACGCCAAGCAGCGGCTGTACCACTAAAAAATTCAAGCATCGTCCATATCCATAGTGGTTTAATACATTGCGCCGTGGTTTACTGTATTGAACGTTCAATGTACAACGCATAGAACAAAAATATGCTTTTTCGTTCGATATGTTAGTTCGATCCCGATAAATGATGCGGCGTTGCGTTTATTTATTAAAATATTAGTTTTTACTGACTTAAGTGAAAATACTAATACTCACATGTGGTGCGTGACTCCACCATTCATGTAGGTTTTAATTTCATTCCTATTTTTGCATGTAACCACGCTACAATTCGGCATTTTGAGTAAACGTGGAAAAACATTTCAGATTCACGGCAAATTGCGACAAACATGCGGTGGGCAGTGACATGCCCATTTGGCCATGTCGCACCGACACGCGCCAAGCCCCCGTTTCATATCTATTCCTTTTTATCATCTGAGGTTTTAGGCTTTTGAATAAAATCACGCATTAATTAATAGTATTCTAGATAAAAAGCTGTGTTTGTATAATTTACAATTTTCAGTTCCTTTGGTAAGAAACGGACATAGCAATTTCTATGAAGGGCAGTTTTTTTTTACTGTCCATAACAAAAAAATTTTTCTTCAAGAAATGAATACGTAAGTACCCAGTAATTTCCTAGTAGTGGGTCTACTGGTATAATTTTATTACATTACTATATATAAATAAGACTCAGATAACATGCAAACTATTAATATCCGTAAAACAAATTATTATTCTTATTACTGACAACTTTAAAACTCGTTAGTTTATTTTATACTAAAAAAACGAAACTAAATATACTTTGTCATATCATAGTATTTTAATACAAATAGAAAACTTGTGCTCAAAAATCAAATACTTACTTTATTCAAGTTATCTAACTTCGCTAACATGATGTTCTAGAACATCATGTTAGCGAAGTAATACTTACCACTTTTTAGTGCAAGTATCAATATCGGTCACGGAGTGAATTCCAACGGTGCGCTATACAGCTATTTGCATCGGCAAGCTCCGCGGTTAGTTCTATCCCGATCGCACTTACATGTAGCTAGAAAGGGACGGCACCCGCGGCTGGTGCGATCTCGCTGTGCATGTGGGGGATAGGTACGTTTGTGTGGGTGGTAGTAGTATTTACACACACAAACGCACTACGCGTGTCAAAATACCGAATTCTGAGCGAGCGCTTTTTTGAAGAGCACTCTTAAGGCATTGTGACGTGCAACTTGCTATAGAGCTAGAATTAGTTATTCAATATTATGGATTCTGCCAGGAACGTCGATAATCTATATGTATCACTAGTCAAGTCGTTTACAGCTGGTGAATATTAATTTCGGCAGTGGGCGGGGCACATTGCACGTAGAACCGATGGCCGTTGGGGTGGAAAGGTTCTCGAGTGGCGACCACGTACCGGAAGACGCAGCGTGGGTAGGCCCCCCACAAGCTGGACTGATGACCTGGTAAAGGTCGCGGGAGTCCGCTGGATGCGGGTTAGCGCAGGATCGGTCACTCTTTGTCTTTGGGGGAGCCCTATGTCCAGCAGTGGACGTTTTTCCGCTGATATGATGATGATGCCCTGAAGGCATACACTAATTTTCTTTAAGTTTCTATGTGTCTGACGAATTGAAAACGCATGTGCACGCGCGTTGTTATAGTTACAATTTAGTTTTATGTACTTAATAAAGCTGGAAAAAGAACATGAGGTTAATTTAACAGTAATTTAGCACAATTCCTAAAGAGCTTTCGAAGACACCGTGTGCTGCCTGCTCTTGTAGTTTTATGTACTTAATAAAGCTGGAAAAAGAACATGAGGTTAATTTAACAGTAATTTAGCACAATTCCTAAAGAGCTTTCGAAGACACCGTGTGCTGCCTGCTCTTGTGCCTCTTGTCTGAAGAGAAATGGGTCGGCTACGTACAGTCGCCATCACATACATAGGTACACTATAGGTGTTCAAAAATATCGGCACATGCACCCTAATGCCTTGAAAATAGAGGTGTGTTCCGATCACAGATGTATGAATATAAGGAGATCGGACATGGCGGCCGATTTGTATAGAGTGAGCCTGTCGCAAGTACATTAACCCACACAACGCCCAAGTAATTGACAAGACAAAGCACGCACACATCTAAAACACACACACTTGTATACTAGGGTGGAGCGAATTTTTTAAATTTTGGTATTTTGTTACGGAACTGTAATGAAAAGTTGCGTGATTTTATGTACGTTTAAGGAAAAATAATAAAAAAAATCTTGGCATATACTTTTAGCCCTCTACCCGGCAGTTAAATGTTTAAAAACCTGATAGTTTAGAACAATATGTTTTTTTTTTAAATTTAATTTCAACTGTTTTATTTGTTAAATAACACCTTTTGGTACCTAGGTTGCTTGATTTTGGTTTTGATTTATTATCTGAACAATTTTTTATGGCCCATTTAGATCACGTAAATGTGGTATCTCTAAAAAACTGGCTTTAACCTGTTAAATGTACCCAATTTGCTGTTTAAAATAATAAATCAAAACCGAAATCAAGCAACCTAGGTACCAAAAGGTGTTATTTAACAAATAAAAAAGTTAAAATTAAATTTAAAAAAAACATATATTTTTCTAAACTATCAGGTTTTTAAACATTTAACTGCCGGGTAGAGGGCTAAAAGTATATGCCAAGATTTTTTTTATTATTTTTCCTTAAACGTACATAAAATCACGCAACTTTTCATTACAGTTCCGTAACAAAATACCAAAATTTTAAAAAATCGCTCCACCCTATTGTATACCTACACGCTTATTTGACAATAAACGCGCATCATATCAGGCATTTTGGGAAAAAACGTAATATTCTCTGCGATCAGCACGCGTGCACAGTATGGCAGTGTATGCCCATTGAGCATACAGCTGCGACACGGCCGCCGGCGGCTTGTCCTCTCTCTAGTATTCTATGCTCTGAGGTTCCGATGTTTGTGACGTGCTTGTTTGCTCCGATGTATGTGATGGCGACTGTACGTGCAATATTTACGGAGCTATGACTACTAATACTATACTAGCTACAAAATCGTCTGATGGTCAAATCAGCAAATTTTATTTTTTTATTTTTAGGGTTCCGTACTCTAAGACTAAAACGGGACCCTATTAGTAAGACTTCGCTGTCCGTCCGTCCGTCCGTCCGTCTGTCTGTCACCAGGCTGTATCTCAAGAACCGTGATAGCTAGAGAGTTGAAATTTTCACAGATTATGTATTTCTGTTGCCGCTATACCAACAAATACTAAAAACAAGATAAAATATCCTCCTCCCATTCAACAAACGTGATTTTTTTGCCGTTTTTATAGATAATGGTACGGAACCCTTTGCGCGCGAGTCCAACTCGCACTTGGCCGGTTTTTTTTATTAACACTAAGAATTATCTGTTAATATGAAGTTTGTAAGGAAATGGGAACAAGTTACGTCATGTTCTTCTATGGTCAATGAGTCACACAGCCTCCAGAACCCCCGACCCAAAAAGAGGGGTGTTTGTTATACGTTTGAGGTGTTTGTGTATCTGTGTCTGTCTGGCATCGTACCTCCTAAACGAATGGACCGTTTTTAATGCGGTTTTTTGTCCGAAAGCTGACGAGGTCGGGATGGTTCTTACTCTTAGCTACGTTTCAACAATATCGGTTCAGCAGGTTTTGAGATATTGAACTTTGAAATGAAAATGTCGGAGTTTGTAAACTTTTCTAAGTTGTTAATTATTACCATCATGCATTTAATAATTTACTTTAAAAACAAAGCTTCAAATAAAAAATACGAATATAATAAAATTGATTTATTTCAGACAAAGACCCATATTTTTAAATAAAGAAACAAAACAAACGTAATAATAATAATAAAACGATCGACACAAACACTTACTTAATATTACATATTTGCGACACTGGGCAAAGATATCTTTACCAAGTGTTTTGTCATCGGACAGTCCAGGCGCTCAGCAAACATATTTTTTAACATAGTTTTAACCGACTTCAAATCAGTAGCTAAATTGCTTCAAGTTTGCCTATACAATTTGAAGAGTTCCCTCTCTTTTTCCAGGATCCCATCATCAGAACTGAATTTTGGTGACAACGGTCCCATCTGGAAGTATAATATGCTTTCAAACAAAGAAAAAAAAAAATCTAATCAGTTCATAAATTACTGAGTTATCGCGCAAAAAAACACAAAAAAAACATACAGGCGATTTGAGAACCTCCTCCTTTTTTGAAGTCGGTTAATAATAAAAATCTTTAAAATAGGTAGCAAAAGCATACATTTTGTTTATTAGATATTGGTCACTAGCTGCTCGCGCGGATTCACCCGCGAAACAGAGAACCCAGGCGCGGAATACAATCTAGCCTACTATCCTTTGCCCGCGACTGGGTCCGCATGGAACTCGTTTATATCGTATCTCCATACAAACTTCCGCTCCCCATTTCACCCCCTGAGGGGACGATTTCAATGATAAAAACGATCCTTTGCCCTTTCCCGGGATTCGAACTTTCTCCTCACCAAATTTCATCTTATTCGGTTTAGCGGTTGAAGCATTAAAAGGTATAGGATAGGCAGACAGATAGAGTTACTTTCGCATTTGCAATATTAGTATAGATGTAAGCATAAATAATTTAATAATGATTTATGTTTACTATTGTCGCCGTATTCAAATTATTGTGATGATGACTAACCAAACAGTGTCATTTATCTCCAATCCATACAAAGTGTTAAAATGTTCCCTGTCGAGCAGATAAAATTGGTTATAACAAATTTTGTCGTTTGACAATTTTCTGTAAGAGACGTACCCTAATGGAGGAGTCTATAAAACCCGGCAATTTTTCATGAAAGGCAATAATTGAAGACCAGTACGTTTTGAGGGTGTATAATTTTATCGTGTTTTGGTTGAAATAGGAAATTTAATAATTTGTCATTTGGCTACATCCTGATGGGAGGGGAAGTCGGGGGTGAGCGGGGGAGGTGGCCGTGACCCACGCCTCGTCCTATATAGTCTCCGTGCCCCAATTATTACGGCCTTCGTCTCCTGACAGGACTCGACATTGGGACAATTAGGGACCAAATTTGCTTGTTAATAGCTAACTAAAGTAGACTAGTTAGACTGCGGTCCCGAACTACACGGCGTTTATAAGATGTCCTTAATTAACGGACCGTTTTGTTTAGGTACCGTGGGAGACAGCTTTAATGATACCTATTTAGCAAAATACATTAGTTCCCCAGTGACTATATAATTAAACCCACTAGCTGGAGTTTAAGCTTAGTTGACTTTCTTCATAAGGATTAATTTGTCTGGGCCAACAGCCGATGGTATTTTATTAATTATTATTATACCTACTTTAAGTGGAGTTGGGAAGGACACCTTGCCAGGCAGAGTGATGGCAGGTGGACCAAAATGGTGGCCACTTCTAGGTAAAAGGAGCGTCGGCCGTCCGTATTAGGATGATCGTGGGTCACTTCTGGATAAGACTAGCTAAGTATAGGGACGGGTGGAATTCGAAGAGAGGCCTTTTATAAGTATTTATTTCATGTCTATTAAAATATTCAATTGTATTCCAGATACGTTTAAATCCCTAGACAAAACTAAATTTAAAAAAAAGATTAATGAATGGTTATTGCATAAAATGTTCTATACGACTAATGATTTTTTAAATAATAAAGGCAAGGTATATATATATGTTAATGTTCAAGTGTAATTGTTTATTATTATTATAATTTTGAATTATTTTTAAATGTTTACTCAATATTTATATGATCACTGTTTATGATTAATATTGACATTTTAATTTATAATTCACTGGGTATTTTTGACTTTTTATGTAAAAATATAGTATACCATAAATATGGTAGACTATGGTCGTGGTAACTATAACATATATATGTAACACCTTTTCATGTACCTGTAGTCACAATAAAGATTTTTGAATTTTGAATTTGAATTTTTTATGCTCAGCAGTGGGTGATTACGGGCTGAAAATTATGATGACGATATTTGGTAAATATTTTGTTTCAGAAGTTCTCATTCAGTATTTATTGAAGTTTTAAAATGTAGATATGACTATCTTTACCTTAGATAAGTTACACTTTGCTGTTACTGTAGTAAGTAAAGTATAAATAAATACCTATTCGAACAATCAAAATGGATAGGTATATTGCATATTTTTTAACAAAATGTAGATAGATACACCCATTTTCAGTGTAGGGTACATCATCAGTTACGTAAGCCGAATATTTGTATTGATTGCCAACGCGTAATACCATTAATCGACGTTTCGCCTGTTATATGGAAGCCTTTGTTATATAATTCGGTGATGGGAACGAGAGTACGATCTCGGTCAAGGTTAGGCCTCGACCCCGGGCAGCTTTATACAGCGGCCCGATAACTCTTCACGGCTAAACGGCCAGCCTTTCTTCTCTGCTTTCAAATGTGCCCGGCTTTTCGATGTTATTACGATAGCGCTTCGTCGGATGGCTGATACTGATATGTATTATTGTATAATTACGTTTACATCATACCAATTAAAGGGGCACATCATGTGTATGTTACACAGTATATAGGTAGGTACACTAGGTACATTATATTCACGCCCGCTTCATGTTGTGGTAGGCAGAGATCTGCCAAATACTAGATGGTATCCCTTTACAACCAAGAAATCGAGTACCTAACTTATGTCCAATATTGAAATTAACATTAATGACAATTGTTTAAAATTGTCAGTTCAATGTACAAAGAATTAAAAATTAATTTATTATATTTTAGTGTATGATGCACAATAATTTTTGATATTATTAGATATAGTTTAATTCTATAAAATATAATAAAGGTAGATTACTACATAATTTAATAATCTTGCACGATCGTATAGAGTCGGTCCGTTGTAAAGAGATTCATGGAAATAAGTACCTAATTAATAATTATACTTTTGCAGCACAGGTTTCCATCGTAATGGAAGTTGTTCTTAACATCTTAAAGTTGCGAAGTTAAAGAGTTTGAATTATATATCAACTTAAAACTTCCATAAAAGGTTTTCACAAAGATTACCTTAGTCGACTTGCAAACTTCGCCCCTTTCAAATTTAATAGGCGTCGGCGTAATGCCAAAACGACCACCTACTCAATCTAAGTATCCAACGTTTCTTTTGACGTTCAATAAACTAATTTGAAAATCTCCAAAAGACGTAGTATATAACGACTGTTTTTCCACATCAATAGGCCGTCCTAATCGCACATGAGTGATCTTCCTTTGCCCAGTCGCCTTGAGCGGGTATCTTTGAACACGCGAGCAAATATACGCCTTGTCCCACACTTGGCAATTGGCAGACGGGATTCTGCTGCGTATATATACAGCCATTGAAGGTCAATATAAAATACTGAGGTCTTCAATTACTGCGTCCTACTTGTCCTCAAGTTCAAAGTCGTTCAGTGTGCTATGGAAAGAGTTATGCTTGGTAGATACAATTTCATGTAACATGAAATGCGGAAAGATACAGGCATACCTCATGTAGAACTGACAGCCGTTGGAGCAGACGAATACTGGAGTAGAAACCACATATGGGCAAGGTTAGCCTTGGACTTCCTCCGACTGTACCTAGTCGGTCCTTAAGGTGGTTCGATTGCCATACAAAGCGTTATTTGACATTCGCAGGCTAACGGCGTGATATTTTAAGAAACTTATGTAACAAACTTTCATCAATTGGCTTCCCATTTGCGCCAAATTCCCCCTTTCCTAGAATAAACTTGTATAAACTAGATTAATTTGAGAAAAATAGTTTTCCCAAAATATCACGTGACAAACCAATTTCTCAAATTAATCTAGTTTATACAAGTTTATTCTAGGAAAGGGGGAATTTGGCGCAAATGGGAAGCCAATTTATGAAAGTTTGTTACATAAGTTTCTTAAAATATGACGCCGTTAGCCTACGAATGTCAAATACCGTTTTGTATGGCAATCGAACCACCTTAAGTTCTGTCACCAGGTTTTTGATAGATAAAACTCAGCAATAAACTTTTTCATATTCGTATTATACATGATTAAAAATACCCTGAGAACTTTACGGTTTCGCTCTATGAAGACACAACAATATATCGATATCAGCCATATTTTTACACCAAAAAATAGGTTGCGTAATTTGACTAAATATTCATTAATAATCCACCTAAATTTAATACCGATACGGTAAAAAATAATAAAAAGTAATCTTCATAAATTCCGTAAAAATCAGGCTAAAATGGTATAAACTTTATTTACTTTATAATTGACTACGTCTATATACGTTCTTTGGGATACGCGCATCATCCACTTATTTTTGTTAGTGAATAAACCTTTCTATAGGCCAGATGAAATTCAATATTATCTCAAGGTCGTAATTATTTAATTAAAATGCCGTTATTTCCTGATGCATATATTTTTGTATTCAGGCAGTAAGTCTCAACATTTGTGTATTCAAACATGTTTTCATTATAAAAATACTGATAGCTGTTTTGCTTGCGGGTTATTTTTTTTCCTAACTTCCGGTCCATAGAATTATTCATTCCAATAGTAAAAGTTGTTTAAAATAACATTTAAAAGCCGTATACAAATAATTAGCCTGATATTGAATTATTTCCAAAAAAACCGTAATTTTCTCAGGGTAAAAGCTTATTTTATACGAATCAAATTGCAATACAATTACATTTTGAACAATTTTCGCAATATGACAAAACAACCTTGTAACTTGAGCTAATCGTGAACCCAAAACACGCCGCATCTAACAGAAATACCACTTACAATGAATTTAAAAAAAAACAGTGTTCCAGGTGACCGACTAGGTTTTTTTTATTTATTCTGAAACCTCGATTTTAGACCATGCTTAGCAACTAGCATTTGATTTTCTGTCAGCTTTCAATTCCAATTGCTCCCATCAAGAACTTTACGTACTTTCTACGTTTTTAAGAAAACTCGTAAATTTGATCTTGTGGGCAACAAGTACACTACGTAAAATGTGAATATGAAAATTAGTTTTACCCAGACCTTATCTTATGCTTCCAAATGGAGGAGGGAGAGTTGAAGGAGGGGTTCTGACTGAAATCTCACGTAAGTTTGTAAGGTTTTAAGAATCAGGGGAAAAAATACAGTGAATCACGTCCGTGTTTTTGAGTGGCTAAAAAAGTGTAAAATCTCTGAAGAAACTAGCATTTGTGTAATATGGCGTTAAGCATTTAAATCCAATAATCGTTTTAATTTATCAGTATTTAATGAGCTACCAAACCATATATAGCATTAAATAAAAACATTCTTGGTATCATTTACTATGCGGCAAAACATTTGTGACAGAACTTATAAGGACCGACTAGGTATGGATTGATAAGAGGATTCTTGGCATTGGCTGGTTGGTTAGTTTTAGACTTAATTAGGGTTCCGTAGCCAAATGGCAAAAAACGGAACCCTTATAGATTCGTCATGTCCGTCTGTCTGTCTGTCCGTCCGTATGTCACAGCCACTTTTTTCCGAAACTATAAGAGCTATACTGTTGAAATTTGGTAAGTAGATGTATTCTGTGAACCGCATTAAGATTTTCACACAAAAATAGAAAAAAAACATTAAGTTTTAGGGGTCCCCATACTCAGAACTGTAACTCAAAAAAATTGTTTTTCATCAAACCCATACGTGTGGGGTATCTATGGATAGGTCTTCAAAAATGATATTGAGGTTTCTAATATCATTTTTTTCTAAACTGAAGAGTTTGCGCGAGAGACACTTCCAAAGTGGTAAAATGTGTGTCCCCCCCCCCCCCCCTAACTTCTAAAATAAGAGAATGATAAAACTAAAAAAAATATATGATGTACATTACCATGTAAACTTCCACCGAAATTTGGTTTGAACGAGATCTAGTTAGTAGTTTTTTTTAATACGTCATAAATCGTAAGACGCAATTTATTTCACGGAACCCTTCATGTGCGAGTCCGACTCGCACTTGGCCGCTTTTTTTATATTCCCCAGCCGGTAGATTGTGGCCGGCTGTTTGCGGCTGACCGTCTTCCCTTTCAATCCCAGTGCGTGTCACTTCCCACTGTGCCCCATGGTATACCCGCCGGGTCCGGGTCAAGCTTGCTTCCTGGCTGGATGCGGTACCTATGTTCATGTTGGCATTGTATGGATGGAGGAAATAGCTTAACATAAAGGAGGCCTAGGTTCGGCAATGGATAGCTAACATGATCACGTTTATCCCGGACATTAAGCATCCGCACTTGGCACACCAGGTGCAATTACCTAAAGCACAAATGGGGCAAATAGCCCATTGTGTGATACCGGCATTGAAGATCAATACATATACCATATCTTGAAGCGATGTCCTACAAGATGTTACCAGGGCGATCCGGGGGACCTCTATAATTTAACACCAGAAGCTGTGGATTGGTTGTGCAATCTGACTATTTTTATATATCATGTATAATATTCTTAATACAACGATTAAATAAATTCGCTTCTTAGCTGAACACGTACCGAAATACAAGTCAACCCAACCGAGATTGCTAAAAAGATATATTATTACTTAGCAACAACCTGTAAAAACGATTGCTTTGCCGCCTCAATGAGCTTTTCCATAGCCGTAAAAGCGACCTGTTATTGTGATACTTACCTCCAAAAAGGTCCGGCAAAATCAAACGCTCTCGGTTCCTTGATTCGAGTCGATATCTCTGATTTTACGTATTCATAAGTTCCTTATTTATCCACAAGCAGGAAAGTTATTCCCCTGTTCATAAATACCTGTAACCCACATTAGTAGGTGAAACATATGAAAGAGACGGACTATATCAAGATAGGCTTATTGACTTTTATGAATAAGTTGATTTATTATTAGACCTATATATCTCGCTAATCTTCATGTTAAAAACGATTTTTCTTCAAACCATTTAATCTGCAAATAGACCGCTAGTACCGTACAGATGTAGTGCATAATGGTTTCCCATCGTTTTTTCACGGAAACGTACGAACGTGTCTTGCTATTTCATTCGGTCACGGTACAAAAAGTACTGAGGTTGACTGATGTAGCATGACAAATACGAACATTTCCGAGAAAATACGATGGGAAATGATTATTCACTACATCTGTACCGGCATTTTCCAAGTCAAAAAGGTAATTAAAGATGTCATACAGAGTATAGCAGGGATTACACAGTGTGTAGGTATTGTTGCAATATTTATATGGCAATATTATCGCGATATTCAAATTTTATGGTTAAGTGGTTTCGTTAACGTCCATATTTGCGGTAAAAATATGGTGACAAGGGGATATCGCGTGATTAATACTCACTGTTGTCTGCCTATAAGACAGGATGCAGATTAGCTAATATGTGTGTTGTTTTGCACTTGAATTGGTAATTGGCAGTTAGAATTTCCTTGCATTGGACGTCAGAGGTCACCTCCAACGGCTCCAGTTGACCTGACGCTGCTGCTATGCGGTTTCTTGGTCGTCAGCCTTAAATTATTGATCGTGCTAGAACTTTCACTATTTAATTTATTACCCCTGGAATAGGTCACTGGAAGTGGCGTGTTTGTTTTTTTAATACCTACACGCGATTTCAATTTAAACGTGATAATAAATATAAATTAATAGGTTCATGATAACATAAATAATTATTATATTCGCGACATTTTAATAGGTAGTGGTAAAATAGCGGTTAAACTTCGTCTTCTTACAGATCAACTGGATGATATCGCGATATTTACCAATTGTCACAAATTGAACACGACCGCCTTGTGACCATCATGTCATTAAAACTTCGTGAATAGGGATCCAAAATGATAAAACGTGTATTCAGCTTTATACCTGCATTAAGAAAGTGGTTTTTTCGTTAAATATGTTCGGTTACCTTGTTTGCTTATATGGCTCGTAAATACAAAATATTTCGAGATTTTATGAACAATACGAACACCTAATTAACTAATGAAAGCATTGTTTGAAAGTAACAGCCTCCTTAATGCGTTGCTCTGAATCTGCTCGTGAATATGGTCCCAATATCATAAAGCCTTGTAGCCTGTATTAAGCTGTATTAAGAACGTAGTTATTTGGTTATGTTCGGTTACCTTGTTTGCTCATATGGCTCGTCAATACAAATTGCTTCGAGATTTTGTGAACAATACGAACACCTAATTAACTAATGAAAGCATTGTTTGAAAGTAACAGCTTCCTTAACGTGTTGCTCTCCTTTGTTACAGTATGTTACAGAGAAAATGGGTGGTGCCGAAGGCACGAAACTGGATCTGGACTTCGTGGAAATGGAAAGAGTAAGTGTTGCAACATATACAGGGTGACTGGTAATCGACCTATTCCTTGAAAGGGGTTATACTAGAGCTAATTTGCAACAATTTATGTCCCGTCAACCAGGGGTCGAAACTCGCTGGTTTCCGAGATATTCGAGTTTTTAGTTTGTATGAAAAAAATTCTCCTTGCAGCCATAAGCTGGTGATTGTGACAAAAGTACTTCCATTTGGATGGTAAAAAAACATTTTTGTCACAATCAGCACTTTAAGGCTGCAAGGCGATTTTTTTTCAAACAAACTAAAAACTCGAAAAATTTAAAAAAAATCGTTTTTTTGACCCCTGGTTGACTGGACATAAATTGTTGCAAATTAGCTCTAGTATAACCCCTTTCAAGGAATAGGTCGAATTACCAGTCACCCTGTATAGGTCCTACTCATACTTGTTTTTTTTTTGGATTTTTTTTATATTGGGATATTATTTTTTTCTTTGGATTTTTTTACAGGCAATACCTTATTACTAGAGTGTTGTTCTTCTACTTTCTGGTGCGCTCTCAAGTGGCTTACGTACCCTATCTTTCTCGAAATAGTGCGAAAAATGTAATAACGACTCCATAGAGTAAATATCTTCAATATTATAGGTGTTTCCTTTCATGTGGCATAGCCGTGGGTCATCCTGAATAGCATTCCTTCGTCGACCTTATTGGCTTAGTTTATTTAGATACTTTAATTTCAACGAACGTACAGCTCTGATAGGGCTCACAGACTACATGAGAAGCTTTAGATCTAAGCAAACCTGTACCGGAAAGTGTAGTTTGAAAGCACCTGAAAAACCTCATTGCTGTTTAGAAGCTACGAGTTTATGCTTCCGACGCCTGCTCGCTATATTGTTCTTCCGACTTCTTCCGTTTGAGGCGGAGTGCTTTTAATAAAGGCAAAAATTGCTATAGCGTGTCAGAACTCGTTGCTAACGTTGCTTTTTATACAAACTTCTTCTATCCAGTTTGAAATAAAACAAAAGAAGTGGGTTTACGTCTATAAATTAGCAGAAATATTTCATTTATAACTTTATTAAACTGGAGGATTACATAACCCGCTTTGTTCGTATGACATTAGTACGCGCTCGAGTCTCAAGTTAACCCTTGCGGGATATAGGCGGTGCCCACTGTCATCATTGTCATAGCAACGATTTCTAAAGCATGTTTTTAAAAAGACATCTGGTTTAGAGGTGTCTGGACACTATTTAACAAACATTATTAATGGCCATTGTCTCCTGACTGACAACGATAATTCGCTATTTCTGGCTCGAAACAGCACGATTAACAATCGTTCCCAGAAATTTACAACATGTTACAATTGTCGCAATTTAATCTAATAAATATTGAGCCTACGGTGAATTGCAAAAAAATTGTACATAATTAAGGGCCTTAATCTAATCTATGCTTTAACTTTTTTCCATTGTGTAACGAAAGTTACCCATATAAAATGTATGGGTAATTGCCGTTACACAATGGAAAAAAGTTAAAGCGTAGATTAGATTAAGCCTCTTAACTATGTACAATTTTTTTGCAATCCTCCCCCTAAGCAAACGGGCAGATATGGACGTTATGTTATTCCTTAACAATTACCATTTCTTATTATTATTATTAAATTATTTATTTATTAAAAACTAAAATAAGACATGAATACTTAGTAAGATACATTGGTCCACAAAACTAAATCGATCAGTGACTTTGGAGTAAAAATTACAGTCTCATTTCTCTTAAACTTTATTAAGTAAAAAAAAAATAGTAAATGAGTAGTAGTGTCTTAAATATGTACAATGTATAGGGTACTCTACATTATTTTACTTGGATACTAATATTGTGCGTCTAGATAATACTTACGAACAGACCAAACTAAAGCGAATTCAGATAATTTATAGTATAAATCTTGTTCATCACCATCTTCATAAATTTAAGAGATATCCTCTTGTCGATGGAGTATTTTCCATTTCTCTCTCTCTCTCGTACGCTAGCCTCTTAATTTCTTGATATAACACGACACCATCTTTTTCTTTATTTAGCTATGCGGACCGGGTGTTCAAAATTCATCATTTTGAACACCCGGCCCTCTTAGCTACTTCTGCTGCTTCATAACTGCGCCTTGGAAGTGGACTCTCACTTGGGGAAAACCCTTACCTTTCCTTCTATGATGTCAAATCTTCTTCTTCTTTAACTTAAGAGTAGCACTCTTGTCGGTGGAGTAATCGCCAGCCGTTTCTGTCCTGTGCCATTTCCTATTTCGAACAAATAAAGGCGAAAGTTAAGGTCGGGTCTGCATCATCATCATATTAGCCGAAAGATGTCCATTGCTGGCCATAGGACTCCCCCAAAGAGTGCCAAAATG
Organism: Epinotia brunnichana; assembly: GCA_963854355.1. Taxonomy (NCBI): domain Eukaryota; kingdom Metazoa; phylum Arthropoda; class Insecta; order Lepidoptera; family Tortricidae; genus Epinotia; species Epinotia brunnichana. The sequence continues at coordinate 11,452,460 of OY977951.1, forward strand.
GTCGGGTCTTACCAGAAAGTAATGGAAATGAAATCTTCTTAACACAACATTTTTTTTACATGTTCCAGAAAACGGACGTAACGTGCGAGCTCGTCGAGGAGTTACAAATCAAAACAAAAGAGTTCCTCCAGCCAAACCCGACAGCGAGAGCAAAGATGGCCGCCGTGAAGGGTATCAGCAAACTGAGTGGGCAGGCGAAGAGTAACACGTATCCGCAGCCGGAGGGCGTGCTGGCCGACTGTATGCTACATTACGGGAAGAAACTTGGCGAGGACACTGTGTTCTGTAAGTTGCTTATGTCATTTTGTAGTTTCAAAATTATGTATGAATTCTCGAGCGAAGACCGTCTGCGCTGCGGTAAACATACCTATAATAATTGGATACCTATAACAATTGCTGTTATTTAAAAATGTGAGATCTTAAAGTAGGTTAGATTTGACTATACTTCGTTTTTTTTAAGATTAGAATTATCTGTCAAACGGGTAAACAAAGAAGCAGTGGTCGTAAACCTTCCTTCTTCGATTTCGACCGATACCACTGAATTTCTTGGAACTTATGTACATACGAGTACATATCATTTGATATTTACCGATAGCTGAACGCATATATTTTCTTTTAAAATGTTGTATACCGTAGCCAACGATATGCCAGCACTCTCGGCAGTCTTTTTCACACGAACCGATTTAGTGGGATACTCCTTTCTATGGCACATTTCTGACACTATTTTGTAAATATTCACCACCATCCGCTTTTCACTGGCAGTCAGAGGATTCTGCTTTTACCTTTTCTTTGGAGATGAAAAAACATTAGCCGGAACCGGCTGCGACTTCTGTAGCCCACTCGGGCCAGCCTCGGCTTCATCCATTGTAAATGTGCACCAACAAACAAAATATCGAAATAGATCAACAACTAATAACAAAATTCAACAAAAACGATAACAACAATCTTTAAGTAGGTAAGCTAACAGCAATAAAAATCACAACCAACTCAACCGACAACAAAATTAACTCGAATGAAAAACCCACATGAGTGATAGTTGACAGATAGTGACAGTGACGTTTAAAAATAGACCATTGTGTGAGAACTCTGCCTCTTTAGGTTTTTTAATGTACAACCTTTCCATGAAAAATTGCAAACGCAATTTATTAAAATTCTTATCTTTTCATCTTAGAATATAAATTAATTAATATTATGTTTCTTATCTGTTCACAACACTGAGTAATGTATGTATTATTAAACATGATAACAAATACGTGATATTTTTTAAATCGTATTCACTGTTCGATCCGTAGAATGTGCCCGATAAAAAACCTTATATCTCGTTCTGCAAAGGTCTCTCTAATGCTAAAAAAAACGAAGTATAGGCCAATTTTTATCAGAATTAAAATATATATACATATATATATATATATATATATATATATATATATATATATATATGTTGAATAACTTTATAAACTGACTGATGTAATGAAAACTGGCCAAGTCAAATCGAACCTACTTTAAGATCTCACATTTTTAAATAACAGCAATTGTTATAGGTAGGTATCCAATAAAGCAAAGACATAGAGTTTAATACTTGTTCATAATGTTATTTTGTTCCTATAAATACATATTTGGATTTTGCATAGAACTTGGCACTCATTTAGATCTCCATTCTTTTTGCGGCGAAGCCCACAGCCAAGCATAATTTTTGTATTGAACTTGGCTCTCTTTTTTACATTTATGTACAACAACTACTAGACATATAAGCTAGGTCTTAGAGGTCGTGGTGACAATTCAAAATGCTGATCTTAAAGTATTTACCCTTATTTTCATAAAACTTTAAATGCTACTGTAAAATAAAATACATTTTGCCCCTTACTTACGAACACAATTTTCAAAGTGTGACAGGTCAAGACAAACGAATTTTAACGGCATTTTAGCTAAAATAGGTTTGATGAATGTTTATGAATAAGGCCTGTATATGTAGTATATGTACCTATATGCTATTAAACATTACTTTTTTATTATTTAACCGCTTATAATAATTCATCAACCTAAACTGGATTGACCAATTTGGCCATTCTTGTGGGACATTGCTGATTAGGTACCCATTGTATTTAAGTGCATAATTTCGGGACCGCTAAGTGTGTCATATCAAATATCAATCAAACATAGTAAGATAGGACATCTGTGTCCCACCCCCCAACCTACTTAAATAAGGACCCAAGTTATTTAAATAAGGAAACTCGAGTTAGTAATTCTAATAATTATTCCAGCCCAATGTCTCATCGAAATGGGTGAGGCCATGAAACAAATGGCGGACGTGAAATACTCTCTTGACGACAACATCAAACAAAGCTTCCTCGAGCCACTTCATCATCTGCAAACCAAAGACCTTAAAGAAGTTATGGTGAGTTATTACAATTGTTCTTGTACTAACCGTAGCCTATGGACGCTAGCGACTGCAGAAGAATCACAACAGCTTTGCCGATTTATTGATTTCAGGATTCGTTGTATTGACAAATAGAAACAAAGACAGGCCTGAGGGCCTAGCGTATCGTGCAAAATTATCTTAACATTGAAAAACTTTCAGAAATAATTTCGATAAAAATGTAAGCGATCTGAGATACTACACAACTAAATGGAAATCAAGCTCAAAAGGGTGCGTCATGGGCATTCCCGAATTAAAAATTATTCGTAACATAGTCAAGTCTCAAGAGTAAATACGACGGCTGACTTAGTATATAATATATTCAATTCACTTACACTTATTTGAAATTATATATATTAATGATTACCTGATAACTTGATCCAAGCTCTAAAATCAAACATGAAATAAATAATTTCCATCCATAAGAAGGACAGTTTCTAAACCTGGGTTGTTTTTTAGCACCACCGGAAGAAACTACAGGGACGCAGATTGGACTTTGACTGCAAACGACGTCGCCAGCAAAAAGGTGAGATCCGAAAGTGTACCTACTCTCTTCTATGCATTTTTACCTATTTGGTTCAGTCAACCTATAAGTTTAACTCTTTTTGTTTATATGATTGAATTGGCCAGGCCATGGCAAGGCCAGCCCTTACATAAGCCCCAACCACGCCAATACTCCGAGACAGGGTATGTGAAATATACTAAATTACCGTATTCCAAAGCTAGTTCAGCATTTTTGTCCTCATGTCCCTTAATTTAACACGAGTAATGTCCAATGTTAGAATGATGCATTATTGCTAAAACACAGTTCAGACAATTAGAAGTTACATTACATTGTTTACTCCCACGAAATTCGGCCGTTATCATACAACATTGTAACTCACATTCTACCAAGGGACCATTTCGATGTTCACCCCGCAATTCCTTTAATATACGCTCGTTCTTTTTCATGTTTCGTTCCCGCTCTGCGCATTCGACGGACCCTATCACCTGCTTGCGTTTATTTTCGCCGTTTGGTCTGTATTATTTTGTTATTTTATTCGTACCGTTTCGTTTCTATGTATGTTGACATGTTGACGACGCATTTGGTTAAGCGTTGACACGCCAGGTTCTCATATTGCAGATGATGAGATACGGCAGGCGGAGGACAAGTTTGCGGAGTCCCTTACGCTCGCACAGATCGGCATGTTCAACCTTCTTGACAATGATGTAAGCTATATTTTATCGTATCTCTCTCACGCTTTTATTGCAAAGGGATGCTTTTTATTGCTCCTCCGTAAGAGCTTACGGATTTTTATATCTTTCATAGGATTTTTAATAGAATATTTTAATGCACGGAGAGGAAAATTAATGTTCTGTCTTTGCCATGGCAACTCCCAAACGGAGGAATACTTTCAAGTTGTGTACTGATTATACATAGAAGTTCTAAAAGTTTTTCTGTGATTCATGGGGTCGGGTTTATTTTTACAAGCTTTCTATGAAGCTTTGAAATTTTCGTGAAAAAGAGTTGCTTAGTAACCATTTTTAACCGACTTCAAAAAAAAGGAGGAGGTTCTCAATTCGGATGTATTTTTTATTTTTTTATTCTTAATGTTTGTTACTTCAGAACTCCTTCATTTATGAACCGATTCGTACAATTCTTTTTTTAATTGAAAGTATATGCTTCCAGATTGGTCCCATTGTTTTCAAAACCCCAGTTAGATGATGGGAACGATGAGGAGTTGAGGGAACTCCTCAAATTTATTAGGCATGCGTGTAGTAATTTCGATATTTTCTATTATAACTCGTGTATTTACACCCGGAAATCATAAATTTGGTGAAGTGGAAGTGATGATGAAGACCACAGATGGTTTGTGGAACTTCTCAATGATGTACTTCAAATTATATAAAAGTACCTCACAGATTCTGATATGATCTAAAAATCAACTCATTTGCTCTCGGAAATCAGTTGTGTGGTAAATTGAAAAAAAAAATTGGAAATGGTAATGTGGCTTCGCGGAGTACTGAATTGAAGTCTGTTAAAACTTTGTTTTGAAAGTAAATTATTAGTAAAAAGTAAATTGACTTATTTATTAAAACATCTCGGATGTTTGGTTAAAATAATGTGTGCGAATCGTGACAGTTTACATCAATATAATATATTATATACAGTGTGTGTCTACGACCCGGGCTTTTTTTAAAGGAGGTTAAAATAACGTATATTTATAATGTAATCATGATATTAATTTAATTTATAAACTAAATTTCAGACTTTGTTCATTTACTAACAAATTTTTAATTGCCAGCAATGTACAGCGAAGTAAATTGACAAGTTAGTGTAAATGACAGCTCTTCATACTTTGTTTAGTACGACGTCATACACCTAGTACATTGAATCAGTCTTAATAAAAGCCCGGGTCGTAGACACACACTGTATACATTATAACGTAACAATTTTCGGGTCGGAAAAAAATCTAAAGTGAACCCTATTATTTCACTTGTAACCATTTTACTGCTTCATTTTTTATCAGAAAAAGATGAAATGTTATAATCTTCTTCATAAAGTAATGAACAACAACTTTATTTTCTTACTTACTTAAATTTCTTCTCGTTTTCTGAAATATTCCGAAAAAACATGATATCCGCACTTTCGAACACGCACTTCCATCTCGCTCACGCGTATGCTCAGTGAGAGGGAGAGAAGACCATGAACGTGCGGAGCCTTAACTTGCAATGCAATCTGTGGTGGAATCTTGCAACTCAATTTTGAAGCTGATTTTTTGGGTAAAGGTATAGTTTGGATGACAATTCAATATTATGGTACCATCGAGCTCATCCGATGATGAAGACAGAAGGTGGCCATGGGAATTCAGTACTTAACTGACGTAATCCCGTTGAGTTTGGGCTCGTTAGAATCGTCTCAATGAGAAGTTGATGACGGTATACAGAAAAGTTGTCAATAAAAACTTGTACCAAAAATTAAAATTTTCACAGAAACTCATTCAATCTAGTAGTCTAGTTCAATCATTATAAGTTAAATTAAAAGTCTGCCTTTACTAATATATTTCATAAACTGTTCTAGGTGGAGCAAGTCGCGCAACTCTCATTCTTCGCGGAAGGACTGCTGGAGTATCACCAGCAATGTACGGAAATATTGCAAGGCCTTGTCTCGACGCTCATGGAGAAGTTAGTACTTACACCTTTTCTTTTTACATAATATATACTCACATTATAGGTTACCAACTTATGTAAAGCCCCTCTTGCATGTAGGGGTGACGTGTTCAAATAGGCGCTAAAAATTAAATATAAATATTCCTGTAGTTAACTTAATGCACCCGAGTTAATTCACCTGGGGGAATTAAGAACACTTTTAGTGGACTTAATTCACCTGTCAAATTCGCAAGATGTTTTAAGTCAACTTAATACCCCCGAGGTGAATTAGGTTGACGGATAGTATACTTAATGCACCCGCGACCAACCGCGGGTGAATTAAGTTGACGGAAAGCATACTTAATGCACCCGCGACCAACCACGGGTGAATTAAGTTGACGGAAAGTATACTTAATGCACCCGCGACCAACCACGGGAGAATGAATAACTGAATGTTTACCTTATTCACCCGTGACCTGCTAACGGTGCATTAGGTATACTTTTTTGTCAACTTTATTCCCCTGGTCAGTAAATTAGGTTATCTTATCTGAGAGTGGACTTTGTGCCCTTGAACCCAGCCGCAGGTCCATTAGGTATACTTTATGGTTTTTTTCCTGATAGGTGCTTTATTTTGAGGTAGATTAGAACTTTATTCCCCTGGTAGGTGAATAAGGTTGACTGAAAGTGGACTTTGTGACCTCGGATCCAGCCTCGGGTGCATTACGTATACATTTAGTAAATTTTATTCCCCTGGTAGGTGAATTAGGTTGACTGAAAGTGGACTTTGTGACATCGGATCCAGCCTCGGGTGCATTACGTATACATTTAGTCAACTTTATTCCCCTGATAGGTGAATTAGGTTGACTGAAAGTGGACTTTGTGACCTCGGATCCAGCCTCGGGTGCATTAAAGACTGTATCGTTTGTTATAAATACAAGTTAGCTCTGGCAGGAATAAGTTGTCTATTCATTTAAAAATATTCTGATACAAGACAATTGATTGACGTTTGTCATAGAACCGATATCTTTATTCTTTTTTGCTCAACCGCAAAAGCGAAAATCTATTGTGGACAAATGGTGTTCGGTTAAAGGTATTACGTACCGAAAACTCGCACAAATGGAAGGTGTTAGTATTGGAGCCGTCTAAACTGCTATCCGTAAGTACGGGGAGGATTATACCTTCGAGGACCAACAACGGCCAGGCCAAAAACCAGGTCCGTCCAATCCAAAACTGGACCAAAAGATAGTAAAATTATTCGCATCTAATAGAGAGCTATCTGTCCGAGATGTCGCGAAAAAAGTTGGTACGAGTATCGGGATGGTACAACGTGCAAAGAAAAGGAATAATTTAAAGACATTAAAAAAACAGAAACAGCCGAAAAGAAGTCAAATACAAAAAGACACGAGTCCGAAAATTATATGACTCGATTGTATCGAAAAAACACAGCTGTGTAATAATGGACGACGAAACGTATGTAAAACTGGACTACAAGTATTTGCCAGACCCCCAGTATTACACTATTCGTGAGGGAACAGAAATCACAGAGGCTGAAAAATCCATTTGTGTTGACTTAGTGTCTTGCCATTACGCGGCTAAGGTAGTAAAATGGTATAAAGACAATAATGTAAATTTTGTGGCCAAAGAGTTAAATCCACCGAATTGTCCAGAGCTTCGCCCGATTGAACACTACTGGGCTATAATGACAATTAGAAGTACGTAAAACAGCCCGTAGTGCCGATACAGAGCAACAGTTTCGGTCAGATTGGAATAAGGTGGCTCGAACACAAAGTCGCTGTCCGGTCATTAATGGGCACGTTTGTATTAGAGAATTTAAATGTGTAATGTATATTCGAATACGTCACCACTACATCGATCACTCGATCGATCCCTTGAAAGTATCCAGTGGGAAGATATTTGCTTATTGTCGACAGTAAATGACATGGTTACTACTTTTAATGGCTTAGTTCTGTCTCTGTTCGACTTATATGCACCTAAGAAGCAAGTTATTATTAGAGAGAGAAGCTATCCTTGGATAACTCACACAATTAAACAAATGATGCGTTTGCGTGATGAGGCACATAATAGATTTAAGTCAACAGGTTTAGACGAGCATAAGAAGTACTACAGCGAGTTGAAAGGCTGCGTTAATAAAGCCTTATTTAACGAAACACGTGCATATTTCAAGCAACATATTAATCGTAACGTTAACAACTCACGAGCTCTCTGGAACAACCTTAAACGCACTGTCAGAATAACCCAGAACTCAAACGATTCAGAAATACCAGCACATTTATGTGACCCCGACCGTATCAACTCACATTTTCTAAATGTTGCAGGAAACCCAGTCGCTACTCCATCGTATCTCGACCACTTTGAAAATAATCAATTTCATACCTCAGTATTTCAATTAACCACAGTAGAAGAAAGCGTTGTACTTAAAATAATTCAATCTCTTAAATCTGCCGCTTTAGGCGATGATGGTATCTCACTAGATATGCTTCTTCTCACTCTTCCTTATTCATTAGCCGCAATCACTGCAATTATTAATAAATCCATCTCATCTTCGATCTTTCCTGATGCTTGGAAGGTGGCATTGGTAACACCTCTTCCTAAAAAGAGTAATATTACTGATGTGAAAGATTTACGGCCAATAAGCATTCTTCCTTGTGTGTCTAAAATATTAGAACGGGTAGTGTACGTACAGTTGTCGACATTTCTTGAGAGTAATAAAGTTCTTCCTACTTTGCAATCCGGTTTCCGCAAGTCTCATAGCACGACAACAGCACTCCTGGATGTGGAGGACAACATTTTATCAGCGCAGGATATGGGTCTTGGTACGATAATGGCACTACTTGATTTCTCACGTGCTTTTGATGCCATTAATACAAAATTATTGCTATCTAAAATGAAATACTATGGCTTTGAGTTGAGGACAATCTCGTGGTTTTCCAACTATCTTGTTGGCCGCAGCCAAGTCGTTAAACTTAAGGACAATCGTAGTGTATATGTGAAATCAAAACCATCGACTGTAACCAGAGGAGTGCCGCAAGGCTCAATACTGGGACCGCTTCTATTCATATTATATACAGCGGATATCAGAGACGTTATAAAAAATTGTAAGTTCCACCTATATGCTGACGATATTCAAATATATATATCATTTAATCCAGCTAATACCGATGAGGCTACTGCTAAACTAAACGACGATTTGGAAAGTATTGCAGCTTGGTCCGACTATAACTCTTTGGTGCTTAATCCCAGTAAATCTAAATTTATGATTTTCGGCTCTAAAAACCAGCTTAAAAAGGTACTTAACCATAAACCAGTTGTTATCATATCGGGTGATGAAGTAGAACGAGTACCTGAGGCGCGCAATTTAGGCATTGTAATGGACGAGTCATTGCGTTTCGAGGGTCATATAGCGAATGTCGCCAAAGCTGCATTTTACAGGCTTAGGGTACTTTACCGTATTCGTGACTTTCTTAGTGTAGATTTGCGTGTTAAGTTATGTGATTCCCTGGTACTTTCAAGGTTTGATTATGGGGATGTGGTATATGGCCCACGGTTATTGGCTTGTACGGACCGAATAGTGCAAAGGGTGCAAAACGCATGTGCGCGCTACTGTTTTGGTATCCCCCCCCCGATCACACGTGACGCCTTATCTGAACTCTGCAGGTATTCTCAAAATGACATACCGAAGAGAACTTCATCTATCTTCCTTGTTGTTTGGCGTGGTAAAAACGTCCGAGCCAGACTATTTACATAAAAAGTTCACCTGGCGCTCAAGCAGGTCGTCCTCCTCACACGGCATTAGATCAGTATGTCATGAACTGCTACTTCCACGTCACCATACCGCCGCATTCCGAGGAAGTTTTAAATACACAGCCACTAAGTGCTGGAATAACATACCTCCGCCACTAAAGAAATGTAATACCATTGGCACTTTCAAATTGCATCTGAAACGACACCTTATGCAAATACAGCAGGCACTTCCTCCCGGTAGTCGTGCTGTGCCTTCATATATGTAATTAATGACCATATGACCTACCATCAGAGTACCTTGTACATTAAATTATTTGCTTTTAATTATGCCATTGGCCAAATATGTTTATTATGTATGAACATCCAAACATACCTACTTACAATCATCACACACTTCGTATTCCAAGTAAAGCCAAACACACGCACACACATACAATAACTGAGACATTTCGTTCCCGACAAACAGCGAGCAATTCAAAATGGATGTACATAGTTACCAGGGTCTGCCTGAAAACCAGCGTTGCAGTGACCTCGCTGTAACATTATGCTGAGGCAAGCTCCTTTTTAACATCACATACACACACACACACACACATCAAAATTGTAACATTAATTTTAAATTTATATTTTAATTCTATTCTTAAGGTTCACATGTATTAATGTTTAAATGTTTAATTATAATTTCGTGTAATGTGATGTTGAATAAAGCTTTTCTACTTCTACTACTTCTACTTCTACATACAAGAAGGGCTTTACTTAAGTTTTTTACCTATACTCACGCGTATGTCTATAACTATAACCAAAATGCGGTTAGAAAAGTACATGAAGATCAGTTCCCATGTAACTTCTTCTGATAATAATGGTTATCTATCGGCAGAGAGTAATAAAATGTTGTCTGCCGTCACGAATGTTTCTTCCCAGTGCGTTTGCTGTTTTATTATAACAACTGAGACCACGGTTTGCCACCGTCAATTTAATTTATTTTACAATGCACTTGCTCTGAATGTGCCCCTTTATATGGTTCAACATTTCCACGGGAAGAAGAATGTATGCATACCTTTTGAGAGCATATACAGCAATTCACGTTGACAGAAAACAGTGCCCCAAAAGCTACGCCGTCAATTGACGTACAGCTCTAACTTTGAGCTATTGTACTTTACAAGTATACGTTATTAGATTACATTGTATTGCCATAATGCTTTAAATTTCATTTCAATCGAACCAACTACTAATAACGTCATCACTTTTTGTGTATTGCTGTTGCTGATTATTTGTGTGCTACTCTTGGCGCCCGAAATGTTAAACCTGATTGACACAATGACCGGGACTGAGTGAAATTATTCTAAGCCACAAAGGGAAAATACCAGATATATTGTAAATAACTAAATAAAACCTTGTTACGATAGGTATATACCTACCTAATCCTGTTATCTAAAGGTCAATGGCATAAACAAAACATGGTCGCCGCTTATTTACATTTTAAGGGCTCCGAGCCTTTGCATAATGTTAAGCAAATTGGTTGTCAACTTCTTATACTGGCTTGTTTATGCTTAACTACAACCGTGGGGATGGTAGGATCATGTTCAGTTTAATGTATATAAGCCTGGTAGATAATGTTTACTTAAGGCGACGTGAGCTCCGAAAACGGATTTTTAAAAAATCGTAGCTCTTGTTTGGATTATAATACGGCTGCCCTAAATTTAATTAGCAATCTTGAGGCCTTTCTCAAGGGAAATCAGCTATTCGAATTCTGAGTTTTTGACTTTCGCTCGATAGAAAAAAATCACGAACATAGGTCTAAAATACACTTAAAAAAATTCTAACAAATTATGCACAACAGCTCGCATTGCAATTTTGGTCGTGTTGTTGAGCATACACGTGCTCTCTATCAATGTCTTCAGTAATTAATTACTCATCATTCCGTCCCAATCTCGTATGTATTTATAATGTGTTACCTACACGCTAATGAATGGATTCTGACTTGTTAATTTATTGTTTAATGTATGACTTAATATTGTAGTATATAAGTGTTTTGGTTTTGTACTGTGAACTTGCATATGTTTGGAATAATAAATAAATAAATATATAAATTACAACGTAATTTAATTTCGCCTAATACTCCAATCTAGATCTCAAAATAACTGAGTGTCAAAATGTCTAAACCCGAGAATACCATTTTTTTTCTCAAAACTGGCTGGCTGTATGTTCTAACACAAAATGTGACACACTGTGTTCTTATAATTACAAATCTTAACAACATTCCTATCTCAAAATACCATACGTTCAAATGAATCCGGTGTTTTAAGAAAACAAATTAGGCATTCTGGGATTTAGCCATTTTGACACCCCGTTATTTTGAAATCTAGACGAGTATAAATATTACATTTCTTAAATTAAATTAAATTTATATATTAGGTATGTGAACAATTGAACATTCATTCTTATTGTGGTAACTCAAAGTCTTAAAAATCATACGCTGGCGGACCCCGCCTTCAGCTACCTTGTTATAAATTAATTCCCTTTTTTTTCTCAGGAAAGAGGAAGCCGTGAACCGTCCCAAGATGGAGTTCGTGCCTAAGACCCTCGCCGACCTTCACATCGAGGGTATCCACGACTTGAACAATGGTAGGCGGTACGGTTCCACCCAGAGCCTCTCCCGCCCCCGCCAGCAGCTCCCCCCCTCGTCTTCCGTCGGCGACCTCAGCACCAGCACCAGAGCAGGCGACCCGCTCCGCGCCTGGGAGAACCCCACCCCCCCCAAACCCCGCGCCGCACCCCACCCCCCTCATCAGTTCAAACCCCACCCGGCGCCCAGAAATCAGTTTAACGGATTTGACCCCTGGAAAGGTGACTTAGGTTTTGTTTTTTATTTTTGTTTTGGTTGTGGATCGCTTCTGGTGGTGGGATACCGATGTGGAAGTATTGGGTTATTTCGGAATTTTAATTGGGGTGTTTTTTTAATAAGGCCTGTCACTAACTGGCGCGGCCTGCGGTGGTGGCTGGTTGTATAATATACTATCATAGTATACGACTGGCCGCCACCGCAGGCCGCGCCAGTTTGTTACAGGCTTAAGGGTTAATCAACTTTATTGTTTTGGTATACGCTGGAGCACAATGCTTATTTTAAGTACGAAGTGTGTTATTCCAGATTGTTCAACGAACAATCCTAAACAGACTGTTCAGTGTCAATTCGACCAACTATTAATCTTCCATTAAATCTTTATTCCAGTCTAATCATACCTGGTCTTAATTGGTTTAGTATACAGACGTGTTTATTCAACACACTATCAGCACTATACCTATAATGTTATCTTCTTAGATTATATCAGATGATACTTTCGAGTTATCTCACAGCGATTAGCACATGACACATTTATTGACTGAACGGGTGATCTTTGATTTATCTTTTCGCACTAGCTTTTGGTTTGGCCTGAAGAAACGATCACATTGTTTTGAAGCCCCTTCAGGTCTTGAAACTAAATCTTTCCTAGGACATAAATGATATGCACACTGGGTGCTACGAAAATAAAAGAAGATTGGGAATTAGCTGTAGAAGCTTTAATTAAGCCAAAAAATTGGAATACTCTCATACTAGCACAGCAGAAAGTTGATTGACCTCCGTAGCAGGGTAAGGTGGGTGACAAGTATTGCGATCCACAGTCAAACGTCAGTGTCATGTGTGCTGCCTCGGAGCCGCACTCGCACGCTTCGCGGACTGTCGCACTACAGGCTTGTCACAGGACGATGGTACAGAATAACGCCCGGTGCAGTACATGAGTAACGTACATTCGATTTTTAAAGCTGACCAAGCAGACTATTGGGTCCTGTAATAGAGGAAATCCTAGCTCAGGATCCAAAGACTTGTATATCTGATGTAACATGTTTTGTACGATATATATTTCTATTTTTATTCAATGGTTGCGGCTGAAAATTGGAAGCTACGGTAGCCTAGTGGTTCAGGCATGCGGCGGTCGTGAGTTCGAATCCCGGCTCGTACCAATGAGTTTTTCGGAACTTATGTACGGAATATTTACCGTTAGCTTTTCGGTGAAGGAAAACATCGTGAGGAAACCGGTCTAATCCCAATAAGGTCTAGTTTACCCTCTGGGTTGGAAGGTCAGATGGCAGTCGGTTTCGTAAAACTAGTGCCTATATCAAATCTTGGGATTAGGTGTCAAAGCGGACCCCGGGCTCCTTTAGGGGCACAACCGGGAATAACGCTAGGAGGATGATGGTTGCGACTGAAAATGTCATTGCAGGCTTGTAACTGGCCTGATCTGATGAAATAGGAATAGTACATTATTGCCGTGGCCGGGAAGGAGGCAATTGCAGGCTGAGTATTTTGTTTAAACGGACGAGCTTGCGAGTCCGTTTAATTATAATACGAAGCCTGCAATTGCCATTCCGGCTGAGGCTAATATAGTGCTTTTCTCAAAAATGGGGGAATAAAAAAGACTAAATTGAAATCAAGCGTTTGTTATTAAATACAAATTGAGGATACTGCAAATTACATAAAATTAAACGTCATAATATATTTTTTTAAACAGAGTCGTAAGTGTATTTTTCCACCGAAAAACGCAAACTATTTGAGACGCGTACAAAAATGTAGCGTTTGCAACAGAAAAATGCGACTTGATTTGGCTGAATACGGCCTGTGCCGTCTTTTATATGCCAGTTTCTACTTTTTAAAAAGTTTGGCACTCGACAAATAAAGGAATTTATATGTAACATTCCAGGCGGCCTGCAATGTTTTTTATTTTTTAATTTTGATCTGGTCTTAAACTATACACTTTACATTCCAATATGTAGCGAGTTATGTTCACTTTGCGGGCCATTTTTGAGAAAAGGTTTTTTTCATAATGTTAAAGCAACTCCATTCCACAATACAACTTGTTTTGACGATGATTATGGTAATTTAATTTTTTCTAGTCTTACTTACATAGTTTCACCGAGGTTAGCGACCTTAACGCAAGTTATTGACGTATACCAATACGAAATTAGGAATGAATGTAGACTACATCTCTCGACTGTTACTTTTTTTTCCACGCTTATTGGTCTGGTCATAGAGAGTGACCGGTATATGGATCTTTTCGACCAATCGAGATGAAGGCACATCGACATTAAATATATCTTTACTCTTCAGTCGTACGTCAAAATGATAATCATCATCTGCGAGTGAGTTAGTATCATGTTCTGCATTGGGTGGACTTTCTGTACTATTATATTCTACGTATTCTTGTTAACACTCTACAAACATTAAAACATAACTAATACTTTCGTAACTAATATAACCATAGTTATTTTAAAACAATTGGGGGATTCTTTATGTTTTCGTAGACGCTATCTTAATTTAATAATTTACTGTTTTCAATAAATCTTTAGAAAAAATGTACATAATATAGTTAGGCATTGGTTTGTGGTAAATCTGTACAGTGATCAGATTTTTTGCAGGTTGCCGTGAGTCCACTCCCGTTCCTAGCCTTTCCTATCCCACTATCAATTATATTTGTATTTTATTATTACTGTTATATTAAATCTTGAAGCGGTATGCAAGAAGTATCAAGAAATTTGACTATTAACACAATAGTGTGATTATTACCTAATGTGTGATGATGAAGATAACTTCAAATACAAAATTATATTCTTGCATACTGCTCACTTTTCTATGAATGGATGTTATATGTCCCTTAGTAATCACATATTGTCTATGGTTTTCTCTCTATATCAATAATATTGTGATTTCCTAAAACTCATTTTCGATGGACAATTAGCGACTTGATGTGTATCTTGTCTCCTTCTCTATGTTCTATGTTCTGTCACACTGACGAACAAATTGACATGCACTTTGCTGAAATCCTGACATTTTACACAAAATCCCGGTGGTCTGATAGTCGGACACGAAAATTCAAGTGCCTCAGTGCCCAGTTAAAGATGGTTTCATTGATTAGGCAGGTATAGTGTTGAGTTAGAACTCGGCTGAGCCTTTAATACTCGAGTCTGCAGTAACGAGTAGACTCGCGTTAGCCCTGACGCTTACGCAAGTCTTCTCATTATTGCATAACACTTGGCACACAAACCTCTCCAAGGTATTGTAACTATTATTATTATTATGTATTTCTTTCTTTTGTCTTAATCAATAAATAAAAAATAAAAACTAGCCTTAGATGTAACGGCTTAACTCAAGTAAGGCAAAGCAAGGCTCGGCCGAGCACTAAATCAAAAAACTTATCTAGCAGGTATGATGAGTTTCAATGAAGAGTTTGCAAATCATCAATCTTAGTAAAGATAATTGAGGTATATTAAATAATCATGGTCCCATTTTTACGTGGTTCCATTCGCCCAATAACGATTTATCGTGTTTCGATTTTTTTTGACCTCTGGTCTCCCGAGGCAATTTTCAGCGAATGAAAATTAAGTTCGTAAAACTCCAAGGTTCGAATGCAATCCTTTTTACACTTTAATATTTTGGTATTGCATTCCAATTTACCAAATTTGTTTCTTGCAATCTCCCCATTTTGGGAAACTAGAGGTGAATAGGGGTGTAGACACCAAACAAAATAACCAATAATGATGAATTTTCTCTAAAAAGGATTATAAATATGGTCAAATAAAGAAAAAAAGTAAAGCAGGGGATTCAATAATCTCAAAGTTATGTGTTCAAAGTTTTAAGAGGGGGTATATTCTGTCCCTTTTCCGCAAAACGCACATTCATATGAAACAATTGTCATTTACTATGACGCTCGTGGATCGTGACGTAACGATCCCCTAGCGTTTTCTCTCTCTAACAAGCAATATTAAAACGGTTGTAGCTTCGAAATTTTTTGAGATATCTGAATGGGCTTTTCGTCACAATGCATATTTGTTTGCCGTCTTTCTTTTTGAGTAATAATAAATTTTGAGTCTACACCCCTATTGTAAGTATAAAGTTAGATGAGTGGTACTGAGTTTGGACTTTCCCTGGTTGCGTCGAGGAGATGACGGATCGCGCGCTAGCTCGCCGGAGCACAAGCCGCCCTCTAACCTGGAGCTGTTCCCGGGGTCAGCCAACTCGCGCTCCAACAACGGTAAACACACTGCCGTGATCTTAAGCCATCTGTAAAAATAGTTTTTCAGTTTATTTTCTTAGTTATGAACCAAGTTTACATGTAGTAGAAACGAAAAGAATGTAGTAACAATACAGCAGTCACCGTCGACTAAATTCTTGCGACTGCACAAGAATCCCAAGCTAGCCGACCAAGGACCGGAAAACCCCTTTTCAGGCAACCCTATCGATTTGGTAACCCTATCAATTTGGTAACTTTATGATTAGGTAACCTTACTGATAGGGTAACCCTATTGTTATGGTAAGCATATCGGATGTGGTAACCATAGGTAACCATAAGTTAACCCTAGATATGGTTTTGTTTAGGGTTAACTTATGGTTACCACATCCGATATGCTTACCATCACAATATGGTTACCTTATCATAAGGTTACCATTATGGAAAGGGTTTTAAAAACAATTTCTAAAATAACCCTATGGAAAACCCTAATAAGGGAATCCTGGGTCCCTGGAGTCGACCCTTTATTTATTTGAGGATTCGTTATGTTGACTCTCACCCTCAACACACTATCCTCGGGAGCTCTGGCGACCTTACCTTATATCTTGAAGTACAAAACATTAAAGTCAATAAAGATATCTATGATTAACATGGCGCCCGACCAGCAAATCAAAAGCTTGCTGCTGGTCGTCTGGCAACCGCCTGCGGAGTCATAGCTTTACACAGATATAGGGTAAATCGTTAGTAGCTGCTCAATAACTGGCCACCTCATTCTAAAAATGAACTCTATTCACCTATTATAGAATTCATTTTAGTAAAAGGTTTCAATTACTGGCCACCTTTCAATAACTGGCCACGTCATACTAAATTGAATTTTGTTTGTAGGGGAACAGAGTTCATTTTTAGTATAAGGGGGCCAGCTATTAAAGCGTGGACAGCTACTGGCGATTTACCCTACATAGAAATAATAGAATATCTACCTGTAAACTATATATAGGTGGACCTTTAGCGATATCGCTTAGAATCACTAGAGTTACGAAGATTATACGCATAACGGCGAATACGCTTTACCTTGCAAAAACTGAAGATTTTTCAAAAAATAAATATTTGTACAATTATTACAGCGTAATCGCTTAAGATTGCTTAAGATCGCTTGCGCAAATGTAGAAGTCCTGGGCACAGGCTTTGTTGAGACACTGACTACAAAGAACTCATCAAAAATTAACAAGACGCTTTGTTAAATCATTTGCAAGTGTGGATTGTGGTGTTAAAATAATAAATTAGTTACCTATATCCGATAAACAATTTACACAAATTGTTGGTTTTATACAATCGAATGGTTAATAGCACGACAGTTATTTCCTCAGAAGCCTCTGCTGAGTTTTTTTTATCATACATATATCCGGATTACATTATGACATTTATGACACATACATTACACGTAGTCGTTTTCGGTTCGTAGATTTTTCTTCTCGAGTGTTGGGTTTGTATTGATAGTGTTGATTAGCTTGTTTGTTTTCTGCGTTCTTTCTAGTGGAGTTGCGCTCTTCCCATTAGTCCACACTGCGAACTATTGGGTTTATTTTCTGTTGTCCGCACTCCCATCGGATGGGGCAGTTAATTCCCACTGGTAGAGGTACCTACGCACTCGTTCAGTGTCCAGGGTGGTAATTACCGGGAAATTAATGTCCTATCTGGGTGCGAACAAGTGGGAATACCCCTCGGTATTCACCGTGTCATCTTAACGTGCATGCATGTCGCAAATCGCAATCATTCATTTGTTTGTCGCGACATCATCGAATGGCCGTCATACGTTAATGCTATGGAATTATATTGTCGTAGTGCTTGAATGATTAATTGTTCAGAACCATATTCGTACATTCGTCTTCATTGACTAGTCCATTTATCGATTCAGATGTGAATGCAACTTAATAGATACTACTTACGATACACTACTATTTTGTTCCTATAACAATTTGTTAATCAAGTAGCATCTACGAAGGGAGATCACGCTTGACGCTGCTTCATGAACGAAATGTATTTTTTACAATATTGTTGAAAATCTACTTACGTGTTGATTGCCATGTTTATTATGTCCAGTCAACTCTTGCTAAAGAGCAGAGCATTTACTGAAATCTTCCTTTCTCTAGCAATGTGCGAGTCCAGAGAAAGGGATCCAGTGTATGTTCAGCTGCTTAGATAACGGCAGGCTTGGCTGATCAGACTATAAATGCAGCGTCGATTGCCATTTCAAAGACAATATCTTCCATGTCTAAACTAAAAACGAGATTTTTCCTGATGAGAAAGGGTTTGTATAAATCTTATAACTGGAGGATATCTGGTATGATATCAGGGGCCCATTTCACGAAGTTATAATTTTACAAAACTAAACTGGCAACACAGTTCAATAGCCAGTCGTTATTGGTCAAGCGCGTCAGTGTAGCCAGTTTAGACTTATACAAATTTAACTTGTACATTCGTGAAATAGTATTGTCCTTGTCATTGCAATCAACGTGATTTAGTATATGGACCAATCAACTCGTGTACCTTTTAGATCTTTTAGAGTTGACTTTCATTATGTAGTACGTTTTTTGTTTATCTTTTATCAGGTAGATTTTAGACATGTTTGTTAGTTATAATGCATAATGTCATTCCGAATCAAATGAGATCTTACCTTTAGCAAAACATGCAGTTGGGTGATAGTTTCTAACTATTGGCACATATTGCTTGAAGACGCCTTTCTTTTAAAAAGACAACAGACGACGGTATTATAAAAGCCTCTGCTAGACGGTCGCCAACACGCCCCTCCGACCGAGCGACCTTGGTCCGCACCGACCGTGTAGACAGTTGTTTGCAGTAAAATTTCATACTACAGAGGTCGCTGCCGACCAAGGTCGCTCGGTCGGAGGGGCGTGTTGGCGACCGTCTAGCAGAAGCTTAACAGAAGTGTTGTAGTGCCAATAACTATGTAGTTCACCCAAAGGCGAAAGTAACCAAACATTTTTGTTCAAAAATATTCCAAATGACTCGTGTCATAGTAAGATCTCATTTCGTTTGCCACCGTTGTGTTCGGCCGACTAACGATTAGTTCGCGCAGCGTCCCCGCTGCCGTCGCCCGTGAAGTCGCCGGCGCGGACACCCGTGGCGCCTGCCAAAGGCCCGTGCTGCACCGCTCTCTACGACTTCGATCCTGAGAACCAGGGCGAGCTGGGATTCAAGGTAACGCATTAGTAGAATAGAATAGTAATTTATTGCCTTACAACATACCAGATTTTTTTACGATGCTTCTGAAATGTTACATAACTACTTTACACCGTAAAAGAAGATCAGCAAATTTTATGATTAACGAACCCAATCAGGTCGGTAACACGACCTGATTGGGTTCGATTCATGCCAGAAATAAAGTACATGTACCTACTACCTACCAACTCCACAACATTATCGTTTTTTTATACACAACATTTCGTTCGCTAGGAAAACGACGTGATCACACTGATCAACAAAGTGGACGACAACTGGTTCGAGGGCTCCGTCAACGGCAAGACGGGCTACTTCCCCATCAGCTACGTGTCGGTCACCGTGCCGCTGCCCAACATGTAAAACCTTGCACCGTGTAACACCCGCTCCGGCGCCTCGGGGACATTTGATGGCTACGTGTACATTGTTTTGTTTATACGCTAGAATACGTTTACTTGCGGGCAAGGACCGAAAAACCCCTTTTGGTAACCTTATGATAATGTAAGCTTATTGATAGGGTAACCCTATTGTTATGGTAAGCATATCAGATGTGGTAACCATAAGGAAACCATAAGTTAACCCTATTGATATGGGGTTTTGTTTAGGGTTAACTTATGGTTACCACATCCGATATGCTTACCATAACAATAGGGTTACCCTATCAGTAAGGTTACCTTTATCATAAGGTTACCATTATGGATAGGGTTTTAAAAACAACTTGGAATATGGAAACCCCTGATTAGGGTAACCGGTTCCGGTCCCTGTTGCGGGTGCGTCACAGTCATATACATTATAGCCTAATATGAACAAACGCGTGTGGTCTGTTGACGCTCGTGCCAGCGAGTTGTACGTGATCATTTGATCAAGCAATATACTACACAGATGACCTTTAGCAGTGCTCTAGAGCAAAAGCTACAATTCGCAAAATGTATAAACTGGCTGAAAGTATACATCAACGAAATAATAACGCAAAATAATATATGTTTTGTTTTATTGTGATCTTGCGTAATGGGTCTGTGTAACATTTTACCCGTTGTAATTTTTTCATTTTGTTTTTGTACATTTTGCGGGCGGTTGTTATTTTGATCTAGAGGAGATTGCGGTATTTAACAGCAATATAATAAATATTTCACGTGACATATTGAGAATAAAAATTAATATTCGATTTTAAATGTGTATGTCATCATGTAGGTTGAAGGAATCGACGCTTTCAAAAAATAAAAGTTGCGAAACTGAATTATTGCGCCTTTTATAATAAGGTTCAAAGTCAAACAACTGGTTATATTTTAACGGGAGGGCTCTTTTCTGTTACTATGTCTACAAACGCAAAATAATGTCTGAGAATACAGATTATGATCTATATCGTAAAACTAGATCCACTCAAGATGTCTTCGACGACAGCGGCGTGAAAGTGTGTTGCGTTACAAAAACGTAATTCAATTGTTGGGGTTTGTAAAATATACGCGTCGACTTGAGAACCTCCTTCGTTTTTTTCGTCGGTTGAAAACGATTTTCAATCGTTATATTCGCCGCGCAGTTTTATGTAGATGCGTTCTTGATTCGTCTGTAACTACATATGTCAAAAGCTCAATGATATTGAAGTGTCCTCTCAAATATTACTTATTACACACTCCTGTTTTTTTAACAAACGTTGATATTTTAGTCACGTCTTCCAAGATCTTTTTACCTTCCTGATTTAGCAGTCTAGCTATTTCACCGGACATTCCATTTGCCATGATAAATTTGATGAAATGTATTTTTGGTGAACGAGAGATTCACCCTTTAATTTACAAATGAATTATGCAGTTTACTCATGAAATGATACAAAATAATTTGTAGGTAACTTTTAATTTACAACCCTCAATCCGTTAAAAATCAAGTATGTTTAAAATGTATTTTATTTGGGTTACGATTATGTTATAGTCAAGTTGCCATTTAATTTTATTTTTTTACATTTTTGATCTATTTGAATGTACGGTTAAGTATGTTTTAAGTGCGACTGTATTAAGTTATTGTTAAAATAAAGCTTGGCCGTGTTATGGCATATCAACTAACGGCAATTACTAGCATTAGGAGAACGATTAAAGACAGATTACTTCCATCTTATAGCTAGGAAGTGTGTTACAATAATTAGAATTAAGCCTAGGATGGTCGAATGAAAGAGTCCATTTTGAATATGTTAACATTCCCACCCCTTAAGCTACCGATAGAGATTGATTGATAAGCACGAATCCTAGGCTTACGATAATTGTCTAGCAAGTAATGGTAATGAAGCACCAGTGTCGAGCAATGTGGTGGTGCGGTGCGAGACAAGCCGAAGAGACGCGAGGCGGGGAATACAGAACAGACGCCGCTCACTATAAGGTCGAAAGAGCATCGAGCGAGACTAGTGCCCTTACTCATAAACGTCCATCGAACCTATTTAAGTTAAAATTCCGTTAAAATAAGTTTGACCGTATGTGTCACTTTGACGATTATGTTTGTGGGAAAGGACTATTTAACAGAGGTTTGTTAAGTTTTATGAAGAAGGGGGTAAATGTCTAAAACTCAAATAAGAGGTTTGGCTTCTCGCGCCCTGATTTTGGTCCCGTCTTTTCTATATGTCTGCGACGCGACGCGACTCTCATAAGCTAAGTCCACACCACTGGCGCTTCCGTGCGTCCGTCATAGAGCCGGCTGTCACAGTAAGTCTCAGTCTAAGTAAGAATTAGTGAAGGGTCCACGGAAAGAACATGTCTAGTCACATTTTTTTTCAAAATGAGATTTTAATGTCACGTAATAGTTCATAACGAGCTCATCATTTTGACATTAAAATCACATTTAAAAAAAATGTGACTAGGTAGACATGTTCTTTCCGTGGACCCTTCAAGTGTGACAGCAATATGACGCAAGCCCTTGTTGAACGGGAAGCGCACTGGTGTGGACATAGCTATACATTTCGTGTTTGACGGGTGTAGTATCCTCGCCGCGTCTCTTCGATTTGTACCGCGCCGGCTGTGTGTGTGTGGTCAGCAGATCGAGTCGAGCAGTGGGCTCATGCCTTCGGCAGCATCAATTTTGACAAGTGATATTTTCAAGTAATGTTTATAAATTAGTTAATTATTGTGAATCTATTTTTGTAGATGCGCTCTCACCTTTGTATAGTATTTCCTCTCGACGTATGGTTAGTTTAACGAGTTATCACATTATTTGGAACACAGTGAAAGCACAGGACCTGTTTATTAGGATAATGGTGTAATACTAGACATTACGAGATTAGATTTTATAGTTATATCTTTGCGGGTAATTGTTTATCTAAATGGAGAATGTATACAATGTATGTAATACTTATACTTAATTATGAGAATGGAGATGTAAGAGTTGTTGCTATCTTGCCAGGAGTTCATGGCGTTTCGATGTTTGGTGTTTTATTGGCGAAGTATAATATAACATATTATAATGTCATTGTGATAACGTTAGGTATCGTGCTGTTGGTGCAGTGTCCTAAGCCGTATAATTATTACTTAAATCACGTATCTATATAATTCGCTCATACTTTTATGTTATTTCGCATAATATTTTTTCTTTTTTAATTGTAAACTAGATTAATTTGCATGATTTATACCAAAACATATTGAATTAGGAATTTTAATTCATGGCCTCTATTAAAATAGTATTGTTAAATGTACTTGTAATAATAGCACTTATTAAATAAGATCTTAAATCGTCATATTTCACTTTGTCCAAATATTGATGTTGCAGTAATATTGAACATAATTATATCATTGATTCATTTTCGTAGTTAATATCATCAAGTGAATGGACCCCATTGAATCACATTTCTGGCATACAAAAGACAATACCTAGATCTAATGTTAGTTACACGTAAGTTCATAAATAATTGTTCTATCTTCAAGTCTCCTTATTGTAAGTATTTTGAAAGAATAATACATTCATTAATGGTATGAGGATGTCGTACTTCAATGTTCGGTGTGCGAGCTGCGGGCGGGACAGCGGCACTCACTGGACCGCGAGGGCCGGCCACGAACAATAATTAAACTTAATTGTATGCAGTGTCTACTCCAATGCATCCTGCATTGTTATCCAAATTGCTCTAACATCATGACATTAAGTTTCATTACTGTACGAATGGCGCCGACCATCGCAACGTTCCCGTTTTAATCGATGTATATGTACACTCAAAATATCCTCCTAAATGAGTTTAAAATGTTGTTATGCGTAAAAACGTATTATTGACCAGATAAATACCTAGTTGACTTTCGCTATATTTATCGTTGACATAAATCATATCCATAAAATGTTTGTTCAGTGTTGCTTTGTCCTCTAGTATCCTCTATTGTAAGTTATGGTGCTTGTTGCCCAGCTAACAAGTCCCACAGAATCCCACAGGTGTAGTCCCCAGGGCGTAAAAGGCAATGATGTAATATAAAAATAGGTAGATATGTTGTCTATACGAAATTCCGTGTTTAAAAATGGCCACCAAATTCTGACAGCATTCGTTTCCATTGACGACGCAAAACTAAGGCCTGCTGTGTGACTTGACCAAATTTTGGTGTGCCACTTTTGGTCCGCTTATCTACGTATATTTTATATTACATCATTGGTAAAAGGAAAAATACTACTCAGTACACCAACTTCAGAAGTTTTGGCTTATAGTCAACACAATTGCTCCAAGGTACCTACTACCTACATAAGTATATTACCCTTGTTCATGTTACTGTAATCTTAAATATGTACTGTAATTTGTTAGAATAAACTTGACGATTTACGACGTGTAATACAAATTTAATATTGATTTGTATTAAAATTTATCCAAAAACTTATTGCTCGTTTTCGCCTCCTAATAAAATGTTAACAATTATGTTGTTGTTTCTTTCGTTTTCCCCAACTAATTTAATACAGCGAATGGCGTGCTACGGCTTAACTAAATAACTAGGCGGCAATAGGATTATTCGCAGTAGGTAGTTCATTTGGGCAGTGACCTTTGAAGGAACTATTTCGAGTAAAACCTATGAATTGGAAGATGATTTATTCGCAGTAGGTACCTACTTAATAATCGGAGGCATAAACACACCACCTATGCAGCCAGAAATGAAAGAAAACTGTTTCATGGAGAAAAAATTCTTTAATTTCTGGCTTTTTTGTACATTACCGAAAGTTGACCCCAAGGACACTATTGATACTGGATAGAAATGGAATCGATTGACATAAAAAAAATACATGTAAAAAAATCTTTTTTCATTGTCATACAAACTGTATGGGGAAAGTTTTTCTCGATTTATGGCTTTTCTAGCCGGAAATTTCTTTTTGGTCCCATACAAGTTTTTGATCCTGGACAGGAATGGGATCGATTGGCATCAAAAAAAAAGTTTATAATAGTAAATATTACCATTTTCTCGCAGCTTGTACCTATGTTTTTTCCAAAACGCCAATCTTCATTAATTTGAAATAGAAGGGAGGTCTCCTAAGACCATTTTCGCCTAGCAACACGGGATCTGGTAGCTGCCCTCACTGTCCCAAAATCTATTTCCATCATGTATAGAAAATACCGAAATCACTACACGCGTCCCTATAAAATTTCAGGGTTGCCCTCAATTTCCCTGGGATTCCATAATCAGATCCTGAATTGGTGACAATGGGACCACCTCGGGAGTATACCTACTCATTCGAATAAAAAAAGAGTTTTGGAAATCGGTTCAATCGGAGAAATCGACGAACATACATAAAAAAAAACATACAGTGTAACATATAACCTCCTCCTTTTTTGAAGTCGGTTAAAAAAGACTACAAAAAATAGTTTAAATATGTAAAATCTTACCGGTAAGCTCTTAACTGAAATACTTGTTAGCAGTAAATAACCATGATGACCTGAAATACTCGCTGTTTTCTCGTGGTCCCACTGATTTGTCCCACCTGTGGGACCACGAGAAAGACTTGTTTCTTGTGGTCCCACTGCTATTTCTCTACTCCCTGTACCTATATAGTTTTTATATGTATGAAATGTTATTCATTTTAATATGAATTAGTATTACGTTCGCGAAACACTAGGTATACCGCCTAGAAATAAGAGTTCCGCTGAGCCGGCCTCCGTCGAAACTCTTGAACGACCAACTGGAACACGGGTAAATGGTGGTTCTGTTTGATTTACCCGTAGTCCCAATCTGATGCAGTGCGTCTACGGGGAAAATAAATAAGTAAGTATTTATTATATACAGGAAGTATAAATTCATTACCATAAAAAGCAGTGGGACCACGAGAAACAAGTCTCCCTCGTGATTCTACTGGTGGGACAAATCTGTGGGACCCCGAGAAACAAGTCTCCCTCGTTAGCGTGTAACCGATGTCTCAGAACGAGTCCGTAAATATTTGACAAATCTATTCGCAGTTTAGAGACGTCAGATATTTTTGTGTGTTTTGTGGTTGATGCGCCAACGTCTACGATAGATGGGGTACGGTCGACATCAATGTTTTGTTTCTTATTTGCGAAATGGATGATTCCGATGGAAATAAGGTGCAAAATATAATTGGTATTCTTATAAGGCGTAAAATGAATACATATCTTTTCATCACACTTGCTCGTAAAGGGTGTATTATAGGCAAGTTTATAGAGCAGCTATACCCGATTTACCTCCCGCGGGAGTTATGGATTTATGAGCTTGTGTGTGATCTGATTGGTTGGCAAATCTAGTTGGCCGCGCGTCACAAGAATTCTTCTCTGTGATTGGTTGAAAAAAATCTAGCAGGCCATGTGGCGCCACGCCCCCTCGCCCTCCTCAATCTCGTAAGTGAAGTTGTCAATTTCGTAAATTTTTGAGTGGTGCGGTTGTATGAAACATACTATGCGAACTTAGAACTTAATGCAAATTCAGTTTCTTATTGAAAATAGTGTCACCTACTTAGGTCGCGAACTCTCTGAAGCTCTAGCAAATTGCTAGGCTAGGCTGTCAAGGTATTTCAAAATTCGCCGTCATAAGACATCAGTAGGGGTACAAACGGCGGTATTTGGAGTCGATGAGCCGAGGTTCAAACCCCGCGACCGACGCACTTTTTGTATGTTTTGTACATTCAAAGAAAAGTTTTAAGTATCGCAGAAGAGATGGCGCCTGTATACGCAAGCATTAAATGCCTACTCAATTTGGTCGAGTTGCCTGTCTATCTCAGTATGTATATTGTAGTCTTTGGTATGAAACTTAGATATTTCCGTCATTTGTACTTAGTTATTTATTTCCTCGCAAATGTGATGAAAAACATTGTGTGTATCACGGGCAGTAAGGGGATTACAAACTCGACTCATTAAAAGCCCTCCGCCTTTGGCGTCGGGCTTCTAATAGGCTCTCGTTAGTAATCCCCTTCTTACGGCCGTTAATGCACAATGTACTATTGACGTCGACTGTACCTATTTGGAGTGAGAGCAATTAGGTTATCACAATACGGCGCGCGAGCTGTGTCGCGACGAGATAGAGAGTATACGTCTCTTTCTAAGCGTTCTAATTAAAAAAAGACGGATAGTCCATCTCGCCACGACACAGCACGTGCGCCGTTTTGTGATAACCGTGCTGGGGAAATATCCACAATAGGTAGGTTTGCCTCATTTTATTGAAATTAAATAAAATAAAATTTTCCAGCTAAAAGTTTAATCAAATAATGCAATAAGAATGGTGTGATGTTATGTTTTTTCTACGTCAAGAGTACAGTTAGATTGTTGCAATACATATTTTTTAATTACCACCACGAAGGCGAAGCACCAAATGCAAAGTAGATTCCTTCTGGATGTTATAATCCGAGAGAGTGCGGCCGTCTTCAAGTTGCTTACCAGCAAAGATAAGTCGCTGCTGGTCTGGGGGGATGCCTTCCTTGTCCTGAATCTTGGCCTTTACATTCTCAATTGTATCAGAAGCTTCAACCTCCAAAGTGATCGTTTTGCCAGTAAGAGTCTTCACAAAGATCTGCATACCACCACGGAGACGCAGCACAAGATGGAGAGTAGATTCCTTCTGAATGTTGTAGTCAGAAAGTGTGCGGCCATCTTCAAGCTGCTTACCAGCGAAGATCAGGCGCTGCTGGTCTGGAGGGATGCCTTCCTTGTCCTGAATCTTGGCCTTGACATTCTCAATTGTATCAGAAGCCTCAACCTCCAAAGTGATGGTTTTGCCAGTAAGGGTCTTTACAAAGATCTGCATTCCACCTCTGAGACGAAGGACTAAGTGAAGAGTAGACTCCTTCTGGATGTTATAGTCGGAAAGTGTGCGGCCATCTTCAAGCTGCTTACCAGCGAAGATAAGGCGCTGCTGGTCCGGAGGGATGCCTTCCTTGTCCTGAATCTTGGCCTTGACATTCTCAATTGTATCAGAAGCCTCAACCTCCAAAGTGATGGTTTTGCCAGTAAGGGTCTTTACAAAGATCTGCATTCCACCTCTGAGACGAAGGACTAAGTGAAGAGTAGACTCCTTCTGGATGTTATAGTCGGAAAGTGTGCGGCCATCTTCAAGCTGCTTACCAGCGAAGATCAGGCGCTGCTGGTCTGGAGGGATACCTTCCTTGTCCTGAATCTTGGCCTTGACATTCTCAATAGTATCAGAAGCCTCAACCTCCAAAGTGATGGTTTTGCCAGTAAGGGTCTTTACAAAGATCTGCATTCCACCTCTGAGACGAAGGACTAAGTGAAGAGTAGACTCCTTCTGGATGTTATAGTCTGACAGGGTGCGGCCATCTTCAAGCTGCTTACCAGCAAAGATAAGGCGCTGCTGGTCCGGAGGGATGCCTTCCTTGTCCTGAATCTTGGCCTTGACATTCTCAATTGTATCAGCAGCCTCAACCTCTAAAGTGATGGTTTTGCCAGTAAGGGTCTTCACAAAGATCTGCATGCCACCACGGAGACGCAACACAAGATGGAGAGTAGATTCTTTCTGAATGTTGTAGTCGGAAAGTGTGCGGCCATCTTCAAGCTGCTTACCAGCGAAGATCAGGCGCTGCTGGTCTGGAGGGATACCTTCCTTGTCCTGAATCTTGGCCTTGACATTCTCAATAGTATCAGAAGCCTCAACCTCCAAAGTGATGGTTTTGCCAGTAAGGGTCTTTACAAAGATCTGCATTCCACCTCTGAGACGAAGGACTAAGTGAAGAGTAGACTCCTTCTGGATGTTATAGTCTGACAGGGTGCGGCCATCTTCAAGCTGCTTACCAGCAAAGATAAGGCGCTGCTGGTCCGGAGGGATGCCTTCCTTGTCCTGAATCTTGGCCTTGACATTCTCAATTGTATCAGCAGCCTCAACCTCTAAAGTGATGGTTTTGCCAGTAAGGGTCTTCACAAAGATCTGCATGCCACCACGGAGACGCAACACAAGATGGAGAGTAGATTCTTTCTGAATGTTGTAGTCGGAAAGTGTGCGGCCATCTTCAAGCTGCTTACCAGCGAAGATCAGGCGCTGCTGGTCTGGAGGGATACCTTCCTTGTCCTGAATCTTGGCCTTGACATTCTCAATAGTATCCGAAGCCTCAACCTCCAAAGTGATGGTTTTGCCAGTAAGGGTCTTTACAAAGATCTGCATTCCACCTCTGAGACGAAGGACTAAGTGAAGAGTAGACTCCTTCTGGATGTTATAGTCTGACAGGGTGCGGCCATCTTCAAGCTGCTTACCAGCAAAGATAAGGCGCTGCTGGTCCGGAGGGATGCCTTCCTTGTCCTGGATCTTTGCTTTTACATTTTCAATAGTATCAGCAGGCTCAACTTCTAATGTGATTGTTTTACCAGTCAAAGTTTTAACAAAAATTTGCATGCCTCCTCGGAGGCGCAGAACTAAATGCAGTGTAGATTCCTTTTGGATATTATAGTCTGATAGTGTGCGGCCATCTTCAAGCTGCTTACCAGCGAAGATCAGGCGCTGCTGGTCTGGAGGGATACCTTCTTTATCCTGGATCTTTGCTTTTACATTTTCAATAGAGTCAGAAGGCTCAACTTCCAAAGTGATAGTCTTACCCGTAAGGGTCTTGACAAAAATCTGCATACCTCCTCGAAGACGCAATACAAGATGGAGGGTGGATTCTTTCTGAATGTTATAGTCGCTTAGTGTGCGCCCGTCTTCGAGCTGCTTACCGGCGAAGATCAATCGCTGCTGGTCGGGAGGAATACCTTCTTTATCCTGAATCTTGGCTTTTACATTTTCAATAGTGTCGGATGCCTCAACTTCCAAGGTAATCGTTTTACCGGTGAGAGTCTTTACGAAAATCTGCATTTTTATTTCTGTAACAATAACAGATAGTGTTGAAAATAATGATACTTTAAATTTTGTTAGAAAAAAAGTAATAACCCAGTTGGTTTGGTACTGCGAATGAAATGAACAAAGAAAATTCACGAACTCAAAATGGCGTCGTATGACTGTTGATGACATGACATTGCGAAATAGAGAGAAATCGATGCAAGGCAATGGTCTTTTATTTAACGATTTGATTCACAATGTACCCTTACACTAGATGTGTTAGTAGAAAGAAATATATTTACTTACAAGAGAAAGTCCTTATCTGAATTGATAGATAACTAAGATTAATTTGAATAATAATAATGTAAAACAAAACACAGCTGACAATGGAATACAATCGCTCGAGTTTAATCGAATGGTGAAAAATAACAGAAATCAATTGTTTATATACGCATTTTGCACTATGGTTAATTTCAACGTGGCAACACTTTAAAGTTTGTTATTCACTGTTAAGCCGCGTCTGCTGCCCTGCTGTGCCGTGCCATATTTCTGTGGTATTTACACGTTAAATCAAGCCTGCTCCATACCAAAGAGAATATAAATAAGAGACGGGACTTCGAACAAGGTTTTGGATGACAGTGACATTGTCATTTGATTTTGACATGACAACTCATTCGAACTTTAGCTAGTTTGAAATACCACAATACCCATAAAAATAAACGCCAGTACGGAAGTAGACTTACCAACCTAACGAACGAGGACGGTAGTAGGGTTGTAGTATCGATATCGATAATATTAGAACCCAACGCTATCGATATCGATAAATTATGATTAGGGACATCGTTAGGCCCACTGCAAATTGCTTTACAAAATCTGACACTAATCCGATTTAGGTATGAAATAATAAAAGGAGAACAAATATTTCACATAGTATATTTCACACTTATTTCCAAATCACAGTATATTTACAAAAATTCACCAATCTGTACACATATCTTTGCGGGTCGCAATGAATTCTTCTCGAACTAAGAAACCTCGCGCTTGTTGGTTTTATCCAAGTACCAACCGTTGTTTATTATAAGTAAATCAATATTGGCGCTTGATATTTCGTTATTAATACTTACGTGTTTTATTTTAAGATAATTATCAAAATTTATTTCGTGAAAACCATTGTTTGTTTGACACACACACATGTTTTCTCGTGAAGTTATAATATCCATGGTAACCGGCCAAAGTCACCATGACAAAATGACAGACAGAGAAAGAACGGAAGTAGGAGATAGCATGAGTCCGCCATAGCAATAGCACAGATAGAAAACTTCTCACTTGTCAGAACTTGTCAGATTTGATCTGAATTTGAGCAGTTGGACGTCATTCATATTTTTGTTCCTAGGTGCGCTACACTGCTCCATACTATACAGGGCGTCCTACGCCTAAGCCACGTGGAGAGAAAGTACCTTGAATATTGTAGATAGAAGATTTTACTAAAAGGAGACATTATTACAATTTTAATAACAATTTAAACTGCATTCATAGATTTTTAAATATTTAAATTGTTGAATCGGGAATCGAAGCCGCTACACGAGAAAAAAAAATCTGTTGCTTTATCATACCGATCGAAAGGCTACATCATAAATATTATTTTTTGCTACATAACATAGTGTCAGAAATAAAAGGAAGATCATGAGTTTTAACATTTTAATTCGAAATTAATCAATTTAATTTATCAAATGCTCAAAATGAGTCCCATTGACAATAGTACATTACTGCAAAGGCCGTGAAGTATCCCTGTTCCGGCCGAGGCTTGTATAGTGCTTTTCTCAAACGATGTGAGGAAGTAATAAATAGTTATTTGTTATACAAGGGTGCAGTTATAATTTAACCGCGAGTGTGGAATTGAAACACGAGCTAGCGAATGTGAGTGGTTTAAAAATAGAATCCTTTTCACCTCACTAAAGTGAGAAAGATTCTAGATAAAAAAATCTAAAAAAGAAAAAAAAACATTAAAAAAGAATAATATAAAAAAAACATTACAAAAGAGTAAAACAAAAAGGAAAAAAATATTTAAAAAAAACAACTAAAAAAACAAAAAAAAACAACTAAAAAAACAAAAAAAACTCCCAAAAAAAAGACAAAAAACAAAAAAAAAAACAAAAACAAACAAAATACATTTAAAAAAAAGACAAAAAAAAACAAAAAAAATTAAAAAAAGTAAAACAAAAAGGAAAAGTTCCCGCCGCTCTGGAGCCCCAAATAGTGCGGAACGATGGCAAGCGCCCCGACGGGATGTCGTTAATTCCCTGGAGGATGGGCCGTGCGTTGGTGTGGGACGCCACTTGCGCCGACACACTAGCGGCGTCCTACTTTCCATCGACCAGCAGGCGTGCTGGCGCGGCGGCTGACGCTCGGGAGCGTCTAAAGGTTGCCAAATACAGCTGTCTCGGCGCCCAATACGAATTCGTCGCATTTGGCGTCGAGACACTTGGTTCGTGGGGCAGGGGCGCACAGCTGCTCCACAGGGCGCTTGGCAAGCGGCTGAGGGAGGCAACGGGCGACCCTCGCGCGGGCAGCTTTCTCGCGCAGAGAATTGCAATCGCAATCCAGCGCGGGAACGCTGCCTGCGTGATGGGTACCCTACCAAGGGCACCAAATTTTGATAGGTATTTTTAATTTTTAGCTTAAGTAATTTTATTTTAGGTAGTTTTAGTTTTATATTCGAGTTATGTATCTTTCATAAGTAGTTTAGTTTCTAGAATATTGTTATTACCAAATAAGTAATTTTATTGATAATATAAAAGGAAAATAGATAAAAAAAAACTTAAAATAACATAAAAGACCCTACAAAAATTTTAACATTAAAAAATAGACAAACATCAAGAAAAGAAAAGATTTTTTTTTAAATCATTAAAAACGATAAACAACACTAAAAAATAAACGAAAAATAACAAAAAAAATGTAAAAAACTAACAATTTTTTTTTTACAAAAAACTGAAACAATTAAAAATAAGTATTGGTGGTTGGCAGTATGTATTTTTTCCTTTGTCTGTTTAATATCAGTAAGCAAATTTAAAAAGTTAGAGTAGCGGCCAATAATGTTTTTAGTTAGGGTTTTCATACATTACTTCTTGGCCTAGGCCAAGAAGTAATGTAGGGAGCCATAAACAAGGAACTTCATGTCTTCATTTCGTGACATTAACGCATACATTTCCGAGCATGTTTGAGAAAAATCATTTACGCGTCTTTCGGCAGACACTTAAATTATAATAGGGAAATGATGCGTACTTCTCAAGTGGGTACTGATTCATTCATTAGTAATAGGTAACCGGGTTGGTAACGGTGGCTCGGTCGGGTACCGCGTGACCAGTGGCTCAAAATTAAGTAGTGCACAGTGACTCGAGTGTACCTACGTATCCTAGTGTAGAAACCTACTTTTTTTGTTATTTTTCTAGATTTGTTTTCCTTTTAATTTATCATGATGACTAGACCCCGCTATCGGAGGTGCAAAATGGTAGCTGTCAAGTTCTAATGATGTGTACAAATTATTTTGAAATACTATCTATATGTCGATAATTTTCCTTTACCATAATGAGAGTCTAAGACTTTAATTAAACGTATTTATTTGATAAAACAGGGCTTTATAATAACAAAAATGTCTGTTCAATATTTTTCATTCTTATAAATAAAACTCTCAATCTTTCATCATTACTAACAAATTATAGTTATCTTCATAGTAAATAATTTATTGAATCAGGCGTTACTTTGCGAAGTCCATGATATATTACGAGAACAATATTCCTTTGCTATTCCGCTAAAAAACGTGCTGGTCGAACAGCGGAGATCAAATGCAACAATTTGCGTATAAACACGCAAATAATTACAGCAAACTACCACCAATGATGAAAAAACCTCGACACGTGTTTCGCCTCTCTACGAGGCATCATCAGGAGATGCTGGCAGGAGATGTTGCTTGCGCCACGTCCACTGAGCAAATGAACCGTCCGTGATCTTCTCACACACTCACTATGTAAGTGTGGTGGGGGCCATATCAGTACTTCGTACTTTGTGGCGGTTTCTTATCGCGACTCATAAAAATGAGCCGGTCGTTATTTGCCTTCTTCGGCTTTTATTTTCTTCATCTTTGGCGACGTTGGCCATCTTGGCTTTGCGGCTAAGTTGGCCTGTCTGTGGCATGGTGTAATACGTAGCAATGCCTATCAGCGGCGATTTGCGGTCCTGGGGGCAGGACTAGGACTTACGGAGGGCGGAATGAGCTCGCGTGGTTGGGCTCTCCGCCGTCGGGCGTCCGGGGGACGCGCGTGGAGCGGTGTGATTCCCTGCAGTTGCGGGAAGCGAGAGGAGTCGGCGCGAGCAAACATGTTGCGCGCCAAGTGGGGACACGTAATAACGGTGATAAAGCAACATTCAACTGTTCGTTAATAATCACACCTCTATTGTCGTAAATATGTGCAATAGAAAGGAGGAATGATTATTAACAATAAAGGCGTGATTATTAACGAACAGTTTAATGTTGCGTCATCACCGTCATTACGTGTTCTTCTGTCTCTTTCACGCATGCATGGTAGTATGGGGGGTCAGACTATAAATAGGGCTGACGGTTCTGGACGGCTCATTTGCTCAGTGGACGTGGCGCAAGCAACATCTCCTGCCAGCATCTCCTGATGATGCCTCGTAGAGAGGCGAAACACGTGTCGAGGTTTTTTCATTATTGTTGGTGGTTTGCTGTCATTATTTGCGTGTTAATACGCAAATAGTTGCATTTGATCTCCGCTGTTCGACCAGCACGTTTTAAAGCGGAATAGCAAAGGAATATGGTTCTCGTAATATCTTCATAGTACGAACCATTCATAAATTAATTAAAAATTAAATAATTCATAAATCTTTTTTTTATTTCCACCAATAGGGCTATCGTATTCTTAATGAACAATCAGTTTTTTTTAAGTTCTCTGCAGTAATCTAGTGCAGCCACGATGAATATATTCAACAATAAACCCAGTATTATATCTCTATCGAAAAGGTTTATCTCAAGAGCGTTCATGCACTGCCCTGCAACTAGAAACATTAGAAAAGTAAAATAGGAACCATAGTATTTTTGTTGTACTGATAATGGTTTATATTTCTGATGACAATGATTATCATGGATCCCAGAAAAACAGTGTAAATTGTAGTCTAAAAAATTGTAGGTGTACATATAAAACGAAATGTACAGAATAAGTAAGAGTAAATATTTGTGGATGTCCTAAAGTCCGAAATCCCACAGTGCCTTAAGACAAAGGTATTTAACCAATGTGTCTTGCCTACCCTTACTTACGGAACGGAAACTTGGGCACTCACCAAGGGAGTACTGCACAAAATGAACGTGGTGCAGAGAGCCATGGAGCGAGCCATATTAGGCATCTCCAGGCGGACGTCGGCAAACGAATTACACACTTAAAGTGGGGGTGGGTGGGACACTTGGCGAGGAGAAACGATGGGAGATGGACAAAACGGGTTACTGAATGGTGGCCAAGGTCATCGAAACGGTCAGCGGGCAGACCACCAGCCCGATGGACCGATGATATCTGCCGAACAGGAAGCAAACAGTGGATGAGATTAGCACAGGATCGGGGAAAGTGGCGTAATAAAAAAGAGGCTATACTCAACAGTGGGTGGATACGGGCTGAATAGAAAAAAATATATATATTTGTGATATCGATATCACAAATATTTTTCCCGTCCCTAAGAACTTGACAGCTACCAATTTGCACCTCCGATAGCGGAGTCTAATGATGACTGTTATGTTATTAGCTTGAAATAAGAACAAAAAAAGAATATAATATAAACCCTTTTTTTCATTTCTAGAGCTCAAACGACAAAGAAACAAAGTCAGAAAATAGTTTGATCGCAAATATCCTAAGTTTTTTGTTTTTATAACTTTTATGTGACTGATTTTGATAGATATTATTAGGCTTAGAGTATATTTCTACTCAAACAAATAAATAAGACTGAATATAAATTATAGTTTTAGTTGAATACTATATACTTGAGCCACTGTGTACTGTTAGAGTCTCTGTGTACTACAGGGTCGAGTCACAGTACCCCAGTACAAGTACACATCGGCTCAAATCCCATTTTTTTTAAAACATCGTCTGACTACTTTATTATTGTTTTAATTGAAAAACTGATAATGCAAGGAGAAAATTTAATAACCAAAGCACGTTGAGTGTGAATTTCAGCTCGCTACCAAGAATTTTTCTTGATAATTTGAGCGTCTGAAAAAATTCGAGTCACTGTTACCGACCCGACCCTACTTTAAGATAATAATGTCCGTTGTATGTCCTTACGGCAATGTCAGGATTTCATTTTTCTGAACAAAATGTCACATCAAATGTTAAAATGCATGGTCTTCCTATTATTTCTGAAACTATGTTATTTTGCAAAAAAAAATCCTTATGACGAATCCTTTCGATCGGTATGATAAAGCTACAAGGTATTTTTTTTCTCGTGTAGCGGGTTCGATTCCCGGTTCAACCATGTAATTATTAAAAAATCTATGAATGCAGGTTAAATTGTTTAATAAATCAAAATAATGTCTTCTTTCAGTAAAATGCTCCATCTACAATATTCAAGGTACTTTCCCTCCATGTGGCATAGGCGTGGGACGCCCTGTTGTATATGCCATCAAAGAGAATATAATAATAAGAGACGGGACTTCGAACAAGGTTTTGGATGACAGT
This sequence comes from Epinotia brunnichana, assembly GCA_963854355.1. NCBI lineage: Eukaryota > Metazoa > Arthropoda > Insecta > Lepidoptera > Tortricidae > Epinotia > Epinotia brunnichana. The sequence goes on from OY977951.1 coordinate 11,488,974, forward strand.
GACATTGTCATTTCATTTTGACATTACAACTCATTCATACTTTAGCTGTTTTGAAATTCCACAATACAAATAAAAACCGGCCAAGTGCGAGTCGGACTCGCGCACGAAGGGTTCCGTACCATTATCTATAAACAACTATTTTATTCTGTGTTTTTAGTATTTGTTGTTATAGCGACATCAGATATACATCATCTGTGAAAATGTCAGCTGGAATTATCATGGTATCAGTGAGATACAGCCTGGTGACAGACAGACGGACGGACGGACGGACGGACAGCGGAGTCTTAGTAAAGGGTCCCGTTTTACTCTTTGAGTACGGAACCCTAAAAATTAACGTCCAAAGCGGAAGTAGATTTACCAACCTAACGAACGAGGACGATAGTAGGGTTGTAAATAGTACTTAACGTTATCGATATCGATAAATTATGATTAGGGACGTCTTTGGGCCCACTGCATGAACAGACAATTGCTTTACAAAATCTGACACTAATCCGATTTAGGAATTAAATAATAAAAGGAGAAAAAATATTTCATACAGTTTATTTCACACTTATTTCCTAATCATAGTATATTTACAAAAAATCACCAGACTGTACACATCTTCGCGGGTCGCAATTAAGTCTTCTCGTACTAAGAAACCTCCCGCTTCTAGGTTTTATCCAAGTACCTACCAACCGTTGTTTTTCATAAGTAAATCAATATTGGCGCTTGATATTTCGTTATGGGTACTTACGTGTTTAGATGTGGGATAATAGTTATTTGGTATACAGAAGGGAAAGTTGTATTTTACTTGCGAGACACTACGAGACGTAAAATAACTTTTCACCCGTGTATAACACAAATCTTTTTACTTCACTATAGCGAGGAAAATAAGAAGGGTAAAAAGTTTTAAAAAAAGTTAAAAAAAAGTAAGAAAAAAGTTAAAAAAAATGTTAAAAAAAGTTAAAAAAAAAGAAAAAAAAGTAAAAAAAAAATATGTCACATAAAATATACAAAAAAACAAAAAGTAAACATTTAACATTCTACGTCATAGTACTTTTAACGTTCTACGTCTACTTTCTTCACATGTGGATAAAAAGCGATTTTCTCAATAGATATCAAACATACAAAAAGGCCTTTCCGAGCAAGTGAGGTAAAAAAAATATAAGGCAGTAGGCATAAGCTGTAATATAGAGTGAGATATAGAACAGAATGCTTCCTTTCTCTCTCTATGTTATGGCTTATGCCTCGTATACGTATTCAGTACACCGTGCTCGGACGTTTGGACGCGCCTTAAGCCGATTCCGAGCTGCTGTCTGCTCATGAACAGCAACCACAAATTATCTATGAATACCTTTTAATTTTTTCATCCTAGAAGCATTTGCAAAAACGGCAACATGAAATGAACTGTCATGTCAAACAAAAGTGCGGATGGGATGAGACCAACACGGGGGGGCGTATCAGATTGAAATAAATCGCTATAGTAAATGCAAAATAATCCGTGTACATTTATTATCTCGAGCTAATTATGATACAGAAATCAGTTTATAATATGTTCCAGTAACAAAATCTACTGTTTACTTTTATTGCATCGGCTTTAGAGCATAAATAATTAAACTACTGTAAACAAGAATATTTTCGTTTAGGATCAATTCGTGAGTGGTATGTTGTATTATAACTGGTGTCGATGAGAGTGCGAATTGATTGATGTTGTCATTCGTGTAGTGCGTTGAAAAATGGCTGATTTGATTCGTGCGGTGGGAGCATTGAATGGCCCCCCTGTAATGTTGGGTTCGCCATCGACGGAGTCCGAGGACGGCGGTGGTGACCTGGCGGAGCTGGCGGCGGACTTGGAGCTGGATGAGGCTGATGGACCAAGTACCAATGGTTGGTTAAATATAAACTTAGGTATAAAACAAAAGTGTAGGTAGTGTGGCTGACTTGAAGAATATAGAATAATGTTTTATAATTTAGCTCCAAAATTACTGACAACTTTAGTATGTACAGTCATGGCCAGATAATTAAGAACATGATTTTTCTCCCCATACAGTTGCATACAAATATGACTTTTCAAATTTGATGATAATTTATAATGTGTTTGATTAATTTTGTTTCTGATTATACGGATGTAACCGTGTTTAAACAGTATTTAATATAGTGCTAAATAGCTTCTGTAAAATTTATACTTTAAAAAATACAGGTGATTAAATGAACACTTTTTATAAGTTCATTCTTTGTTCCTAATTACAGTATGAACTCGTAAAAACTGTCCATTTATTTATTTATTTATTTATTTTATTTAATTTGTTTATTTCGAACCACATATAGTTCATATACAATCATTAAAATAAAGTACACATTAAAAATAAAATAAGACATTAAAATAAGACAATACAATTATTAGCTATAACATGTAAGGAGTTCCAGTGCTCCACCATCGGGCATTCCAGCCTATCAAAAATGACGATTTGACGAAGTGAAATGAAAATTTGACCATCCATATTTTTTTAAGCACAACTTTTACAGAACTTATATAAACTAAATTAAATCTTATTTATACACAGATACCTCCATATACTCAGAAATAAAATTGGCCAAACATATTTTAAATCATCATTAAATTTGAAAAGTCATATTTGTATGCAACTGTATGGGGAAAAAAATCATGTTCTTAATTATCTGGCCATGACTGTATGTACATACATACATACATACATATAATCACGCCTCTTTCCCAGAGGGGTAGGCAGAGATCACGGATCTCCATTTGCTACGATCTTGACAAACCACTTTTGCTTCACTCACTTTCATAACATTTCTTATACACGCTCGTCGGTTTAGGGTACTTTTGACCTGGCCTTTTTGTAAGATTTCTCCAATTTGATCGGAGAAAGTTCGCCTAGGTCTTCCCCTTCCAACTTGCCCTTCCACTCTTTTTATATACACTCTCTTCGTTAATCTTCTTTCATCCATCCTCTCTACATGCCCAAACCACCTTAACATACCCTTCTCAATGTTCGTGACTATATCTCCGTCTATTCCACACTTATCTCTTATCACACTGTTTCTGAATCTATCACTCAATTTCCCTCCACATATACTTCTCAACGCTCTCATTTCTACTGCATTCACTCGACTTTGATGTCTTTTCTGCCACACCCAACTTTCGCTACCATACATAAGTGTGGGCACCAACACTCCCCTATGCACAGCTACGCGTGCCTGTTGCGATATTTTCTGGCTGCCCATAAAGGCACCTATACTAATTTACTTAAGGCTTGTACACCTGCTAACATCCTTGAGTCGTCGTCCGTATGGGCCAGCGCGCGACTGATCGGGCCTGCCGAGCCTCCGCGCTCGCGCATTTTGTAGGTATTTAAACATAGTAATTAAGATAATCATTTTATCTATTCAAACTCTGCGAATTTGTCTATAAATATTTAATAACTTTATTTGAGTACAAAAATTTAATTTTAAATATCTATAGTTTAGTCATAATATTGAATAAACTTTACAAAAAGAGGTAACTTTGGGATTTTTTTCTATGGAGTGAAGTTCATTAGATCGCGTTACTGAATGCCACTTTGACTAGATTAGATCCTTAAGTAATATGTATATTTTTTTTAGATTTTTGAACCCTATTTTCTACCTCTGAGATTGTTTTAAGAAACTCGAAAACGCTGCCCCTGTTGACTGTCGAGCCCTAAATGTAATTCATAGGTTTATAACATGATGATAAAAAGTTGTTAAAAACCTTTTATTCTGATTATTACAAGTTTGTATTACTTGTACTACAAGTCTGTTTCAATATTTTCTTGCATAATGTAGAAAAAGTAACATTTATTATAATACTAATGTCATGATAATATAAATATATTTGTAATGTGATATGCAATAAACGATTCTATTCTATTATATACATATCTTATACAATATGTAAATGACATACTGATGATGAACATGATAGTAAAAAAGTATTTTTTTTTAATGCATTGTGCCAAACTCTATTCTCCTAAAAAGTTTATTAGACACAAAATTAGATACTTATACTGATCAAATCTAACTTTTGTATGTTTGGTGTATAGGATATTTCCTAGTTTTAATATAACTTTTGTTTACAACCAGGTGAAAGGCAAGCGGTCTTAGCCCCACCAGAAACAGAATGGTACCACGGTCGCCTGGACCGGTATACCTCTGAGGAGCGCCTGTACGCTGCCGGCAAGCAAGGCAGTTATTTAGGTAATGGTTATATCTCTGTTTGATGTACAAACTGATGTAAAATATTGTATCAAGAAACTCAAATGGAAGTAGGTGGGTCCATATGATATGAAGCAAAAAAGGTAAATTGAGAAAATATATCACAGAGGTGGTGCCCAAGACAACATAAAATAAAGGGAGGTAGGATGATAGAAGATAGAGGATAGAAGCACATGATCGCAAATGGAAACAATATTTCCTGTCACCTAAGTTTAGATGTGTCACTAATCTGCAATACCCTAATTATAATATCCATCCCCAAGAAATATATCAGTCATAATTTTAATCAAAACTGTCTGAGTATAAATCATCGGATTAATGTAAATATGTATCTTAAATTATGATTTGATCACTTTTTTCTATAGCCTGAATATAAGATCTGTCACTTAATAAATAAATCAGTTCCTTAATTTCATAAATAAACGGCTTATAGGGGCGCGGATTCAAATTGGCGGTCTATGAAAATGTTTATCATAATGACTTACTTCACATAATTCGTCAATGCTATAAATTTCAGAAGATATAAGTTGGTTTTACTATAAATAACTTTAGATGTAAATAAATGATTAAAGGTAAAAATAGCTACCAAAACCCGAATCAGCGCACCCCACCTTCCACATGATCTTGTCTGTCCTATCCCTGGAGTGTATATAAAAGCCCGCGGAGCCAGAAGCTCGCGAAGGAGGTCCTGATTGGAATGGGTGCACGAGACCAAAGCGAATCGTAGATCGAGTGTGCACGTAAAACGAAGGGGTGACGAAGCGAGTTTCTGGTGGGAGGAATCCCAGAAACAAAAGCGGGGCTCAGTCAACTTTCTTCTTCAATATAATTATTTGATGATAGATATTATGCTATGCGACGATCTCGACATAGAGAGAGAGCGCCGGGCCTTGGCGGTCCGTTGTAATATGCTGGCCCGTAGGTTCGCACGGTGTAGTGAGGGTGTCAAAGTTACCTTATTTAAGGCATTTTGTCAATCCTTCTACTCGTGTGCGCTGTGGGTTGGGTATACGCAGCGGGCCGTCAATGCCATAAGAGTGCAGTACAATAATGCGTTCAGGGTGCTGTTGGGTCTGCCCCGCTATTGCAGTGCGTCCGGCATGTTCGCGGCGGCGGGCGTGCCGGGATTCCACGCAATAATGCGCAGTAGGGTGGCATCACTCATGCGGAGGGTGCGGGGTAGTACCAACAGCATCCTGCAATCGCTTGTTGAACGGGTAGACTGCCCGATAATGCGGTACTGGGACGAGGCGCATGCTCCGGTGCGTGCCCCCTCACGCCGATATTAGTTTTTCTAAGTTACTTGTTTTGTTACTAACACTAGTTTTTAAGTTTTTTTTTAAGTTAATATATTGTTACTAACAAATTATGGATGAATTAGTCCGAAATAAATGATTTTTAATTTTTTAATTTAATTATTCCCAAGTAATTCTTGATTGATATTTTTAGGTAATCCTTTTAATATTATTAGGTGATTCAATTTAGTTGCTGCTGGAAAAACAAAAATCATGACGAACAGTGAAAAAACCAGAATAGAAGTAAATAATAAAGAGATCGAATATGTAGAATAATACACATATCTCGGACAGATTATCTCCCCAACACTGCAGATGAATAATTAAATAGACCAAAGAGTAACAACTGCATGGAAGCGATATTGGTCCCTCCAAGAGGTAATGAAAAACAAGTATTTCCCACAAACACTAAAAAGCAAAGTATATAACATGTGCATACTACCATGTGCCACATATGGAAGCCAAACATGGGCCCTCACAAAAAGAAACATCCAGAAGCTGAAAGTATGCCAACAAAACATGGAGCACAGCATGCTTAACATAAAAAGGAAGGACAAGGCGTCCCTAACAAAAATTAGAAACAAAACCAAAGTGGTGGATATAACATGGTGCATCAAAAAGTTGAAATGGAAGTGGACAGGACACATGATGAGGGAAAAAATGGAAAAGTGGACAAAGGACATCACAGAATGGTATCCAAGACTAGGAAAAAGAAAACAAGGAAGACCTATAATGAGATGGGAGGACGATATTAAAAAGAAAGCAGGAACAATATGGAGAAGGGAGGCTAAAGACAGAACAAAATGGAAAGCTTGGGAAGAGGCCTATGTCCAAGAGGCAAGCTGAAGTTAAGAAAATAAAACAAATATATATAGAAAAATGAAATATTTATTTAAGAAAATAAATTAGTTTAAGTTGTTTAATAAGCATGCATGTAGTAAATGAAAAGTAACAAAATAACTCAGCAAATAAAGGCTATCTTATCTTATCAATTTAGTTGACAGATCTATTATTCTAGGAACTTATATAATTTATTAGGTCACATGTCTAAGGGAGGCATATGCTGTAAAGCAATACCAAATAGAAACAGAAGAATAGTTAAACACATAATTATAAAATACATGTTTATATGTTAAATAAAACTTTGGTTAAATAAAAGCTATATTATATTATATAGCTCTATTTAATTTACACATTATGTGTTAAAAATAAATAATAATCACAGAGAACTGCTCACTTGTCCAATTACATTAAAAAAATAAAAAAACATTTAATTCCGACTAAGGTCTATAACTGGTTAGTAAACAATGAAATCTTATTACTAGTGTTAGTGTATCATAAAAAAAACTAAACAATGACTGCATGCAGTCTCTGCCAGCGGGTGAGCATGGGGCCATTTTCAGGATCCGAAAACACGCTCAGGATGCTGTTGGGGCTGCCGCGTAGACGACGCATCAGCGAGGCGCACCTCTTGCGCATTATCGCCGCAAAGCTGTCTGTTTGTGCCTCTGCAAACATACCAGAGCCACTACAAAATCGCAGCAACCCCATCAACACCCGGAACGCGATATTATACTGAACCCGTTGGCCGTTGTATGCCGTTGTATACAACATTGTGATACAGAAAAATTTAAATTGAATTTGCACATTATTCGTTGTTTACAAGCGTTGTATTTGTGGGTGGTTTGTTTTGTAATAAAGACTTACTGTAATCTCTAATTTCCATATATGGTATTAAAAAAAAAAATATTTATTAGTATTACTTACACAGCTCTGTTACACAACTGGGTAGAGTAGACAATGGTTAATAAATAGTAGTTCCCATGGCACTAACTGCTTGTGCAACGCGATATGAATGTGGGACTTCTCTACAACAGATAACATTTAATGATAACGTGAGATTGGTGAAACATGTGTTCCTGCCTTAATTGTTGTCCAATTACCATGGAAGAGAGGGTCATGTTCTTTAGGTGCATGAATTTTTGTGTGCTTACCCGAGCGCGGCTCGCCCTAGCGTGCGCGCTAAGTGTGGACGGCGATCGGCGAGCAACGGCGCGCCTGAGCCGCTCGCCCGAGCGTCCGCACGCTCGGGCGAGCGGCTCACCCGAGCCGAGCCGGTGTGGACGGTTGTTTTGCGTGGCCGCACGCTCACCCGAGCGTTGTCGGCTTTTTGGGCGAAATCAAAGGGGCCGCGGCGCCATGCTACTGGCAATATACTTATTTATTTATTTATCGTATGGTGGTACTTTCTTGCATCCACATGCGTCTAGGTTTTTTTTAAATGCCTTTCCTCCGCTTCTGAGCTAGATGCTGAAGCAATATTAATGTCGTATCAGCTCAACTAAAAGCCCGTAGGTAAATTCGGCCGAGCGCATTAGGCTCGGCCATGCCGCGCGGTGTGCGTTCACACTGAACGCACGCTCACCCGAGCGGCTCGCCCGAGCCCTCCGCACGCTCGCCTGAGCGGCTCGGGTGAGCGTGCGGAGGGCTCGGGCTAGCCGCTCGGGTGAGCGTGCGTTTGGTGTGGACGCACCTAATGAGTACACTCTACATTGTAGTGTAGAGCGTACCGTCAAACATGCCTACTTTGCCACCAGGGGTTCTTCTTTAATGTTGAGTGGAAGTTTGAGGTTGATATTCTTCTCGAGGTATTCCCGGAATCAGTCAGCGTCGGAGCCAGACTGTGTGCGGGTTCTGCAGGTGATCAGCGTAGGGCTCGTGGAGCATAGCCACAGCTCAGCATTAGAGTAACGGGGGTGTGATCAGATGAACCATCTAGACTTGATTTGACGATTGTGTTCTGCTTGGTTATGTAGAAGTCTAATAGGTCAGGCTTTTTGTGAATGTCCGTTGGCCAGTATGTAGGCTCTCCTGTTGACATAGGTGTCAGATTGATGGCATCGCAGCTCTTTTTTAGTTCGCGACCTCTACTGGTTGTTAGTCTCGAGCCCCAGTGAGAATGTTTGGCATTCCAATCGCCACCAGCGATGAACCGGTTGCCCAAGGATTCAAAAAAGCGGGTAAACGTACCCTCTTTTATGGTGTGACGTGGTGGGCAGTAAACTGCGGAGAGGTTAAGAGGTCCAGTTCGATCTTCGACGCGTATCGTAGTGGCTTGAAGGTAGGGGGCCGCAAATGGATCCAGAAGGCAATGCCTTATACTATTCTTGATTATGACCGCGGATCCAGCATGGGCACCTCCATCAGGGTGAGGGGTTAGATATACGGAGAAACCTGGAATGCATATTCTGCTTCGTGATGTTGTGTGCGATTCAGATATAAGACAGATATCAAGATTGTTTGATTTTATGAACATTTCTACTTCGTGTTTGTTGGGAGCAAGCCGTTAATGTTCCAAGTGGCTATGTGTAGAGAAGTCATTTTGCAAGCCTTGTGACGAGGGTTGTTGCATTAATAGATCCATTTTATCACTCTGTTTAATTAAAATTTCCTCTAGCTTGTTGTGGTAGTTTTGGTCATTGGTAGCTTCAGCGTATGTTTTTTGTTGCGAGTTGTCAGTAGAGCTCTTATCTTTAGAAGTGTTGGTGATCGGGTTATCCATTGCAGCTGAAGCCGGGGCAGTTTGAGCAGGTGGTCGAACTCTAGGACTAGAATTCTTGTTTCTTCGAGCAAGAAGATCTTTGTATATTTGACAGCCTTTGTAATTGGCCGGGTGATCGCAGGAACATAAGGCGCAGGTAGCAGGGGTAGCTCTTCTCTTTTTTGCAGTCAGAGCTTTTGTGGGGTCCAACGCATTTGACACATATATATGGCCTTTGACACATAAATATTTGCGGACAATCTTACACAAATCAACCTAGTCCCAAACTAAGCAAAGCTTGTACTATGGGTACTAGACGACGATATAAATACTTATATAGAGAAATAAATACTTAAATACATAGAAAACATCCATGACTCATTCATCAATAAAGATAATAATAAATAAATAAATTATTTATTTCACAAAACACTTCACTGGAACTTCTTATTGTCTATTTTTTGTTTGGTGATTTCTAGCAACAGAATCTAGTTTCCGATTTAGATATCGCAAATCCCATTGGGTATACAAAGTTTAATGTTATACCAGCACACCGTTTTAAAATGAGAGTCAGACTACATGGGGAGCCAACTTGTGTCGAGCGTCCTAGGGATTTTTAAATATATGATGGTGATTGTTTTAAGGCCGAAACGCACTGAAAGCGGCGGCGGTGTGGCGCGGTGCGGTGCGGAGGCGGTACCGGTTGTAATGTTCGAACTAATACGAAAGGGTCCGCACAGAATACCGCGGCGGGACGCGGCGCGGCGCGGTATTCTGTGCGGACCTTTTCATATTCGAACATTACAACCGGTACCGCCTCCGCACTGCACCGCGCCGCCACCACTGTCTGTGCGTTTCGACCTTTAACCTCGTTATTTTATTGCTAAGTAATTATTATTAGGCGCGGCGTGGGTAGGCCCCCCCACAAGGTGGACTGATGACCTGGTAAAGGTCGCGGGAGTCCGCTGGATGCGGGTGGCGCAGGACCGGCTATTGTGGCACTCTTTGAGGGAGGCCTATGTCCAGCAGTGGACGTCTTTCGGCTGATATGATGATGATGATGATGATGATGAATTATTATTGTTTTCAGTCCGCGAAAGTGATCGAAAGCCAGGCTCTTATGTGCTGAGTTACATGGGGCGTACTGGAATAAACCACTTCAGGTAAGATACCATGTTTTGCTACGATTTAGCAACATATTGTTACTGGTTATATTATATATGTAACAGTGGCGGCGCGTCAGAATTGTCACTGGACAACCCGGAGCATAAAAAAGGGCTGTTTTTGATGATTTACGAGTTTCTTAATATATAGCAAGAAATTTTAGACAAGCCGGTGGGAATCGGTTTGTATGGGCGCTCCGCCACTGATATGTAAGTAGTTAAGTACATATATAATATAACCAGTATATGAATGATAAGTAAATTCAACGTTGGCTTCATCCAGTTGGCAGATGATTAGTTGTTGTTATTTCCAGTTATCCTGATACCACCGTTTAGTTTTACATTCCTGGTGTGTTATATAATAACAATATCCTCATGCATATGTATTGTCTCTGAAATTATACTGTGCATTACGAAAAAAACTCACGAACGGCTTCATGGAAATACTTTGTACAGAAATGAAAAGTTCTATGAATCTTTGAAACTTTCGAGGTCTACTGTCTGTCTAAATGGTAGGACACAGTTATGCCAGTTATTTCTATTTTACTCGGACATCATTAAGTATTTTTCTTTCTGAGATAAAAACTAGCCTAAATAATTTTCTAGTTCACAAACTATTCAATGATTTACTTCTATCCTCGTAAGGGCCAATATATAAAATATTTGCTATGGTTATTTGAATCTAGTTGCATAAAAAAGTTGTTCAGGTAATCAACGAAACAATAGAAATCCTACTTTGTTTGTTCTATGAAAGGTTCAAATGCTATTAGTGTACATTGTAATGCACACACATCGGGCTTTACGAAATTGTTGCTTTAGAAAATTTCAAAAACCCCGACATTTTCATTTCAAAGTTCAATATCTCAAAAACGGGGTAACCGATTTTGTTGAAACGTAGCTAAGAACCATCTCGATCTCATCAGCAGCTTTCGAATAAAAACACCGCATTCAAATCGGTCCATCCGTTTAGGAGCTACGATGCCACTGACAGACACACACACACAGACACGTCAAACTTATAACACCCCTCTTTTTGCGTCGGGGGTTAAAAAGAGAAAAACGCATGAAACATTCGCGCCTTATATTCTGTTTTGTATGATCAGTGTAACTGTTTGGACTAGGATAACAGCAGTATGCGGCGACTACTACATTGGGGGTCGCCAGTTCGACTCACTGACGGAGCTGGTGGGGTTCTACAGCCACTGCTCCGACCTTCTGAAGCGCGAGCGGCTGGTGGAACCAGTCGCGCCGCCGGAACCAGTTAACGACAAAAAGGTTATTACAATATTCAAAAAATGTACATGATTTATTTTAGTTTCAGTCGCTTTTGTCCCATTGGGGTTCAACCACACCGGTGTAACGCTGCGTATACGCGTTGAAGCGTCGGCAGGCGTCTCATTCCCCAGCCGTCTATTTCGCCATTAGTCTGTCTTTACAGGTTACGTTCGGCGTTCAACTACTTAGGGAGGGTTGCGCCAAATCTGTATGTATGGAAAGATTGACAAGTTTTCTTTCACTTCTCATGCTGCTCTTTGTGCTGGATGTATGCTGCACAAAATGCCACTTTTATGCTCTAGTGCACAAAGTAAAATTGTTTTAAAGACTAAGATAATCGAGCCTAACAGCCACACACACAATAAAACTTCGTAGAACTTGTCATTTGATTTGATTTGCTTTAATAAATTACACATCCGTGTTTTCCATTAGGTACTAAATTAATAAAACCAGATAAAATAGCAGTCAATTATTATTTTAAAACGTATTGAACCATTAAATTACTTGGCAGTATGAAGTACCTAAGTCCAACATCACGTGTCGAAAATGAAACATAAAAAACTTTAAAAAGTTAAGTGACGGGAATGAGGTATTATTTTACTTTATTTTGCAATTATTTGTTATTTTCTCGCAATCGAAGTGAAAAGCAGTGTGTATAACTCGGGTATAAATTAGCCATTTAAACCCTTGACTTATCTATACTCGTTTTGCACTTGTTGTACAATCTACTATTTATTATACAAGTACGGTGGCAAACAAGCTTACAGCCTGCCTGATGTTAAGCTGGCTGGCCTATGGACACTTGTGATTCCAGAAGAATCACAAGCGCGTTGCCGACCCTTTATTCACTTGAGGATTCGCTGTGTTGGCAGATAGAGACATGCAGGTCCCTCACTACCAACAGCGCATCCTAGGGAGCTCTGGCGACCTTACTCACCACCAGGAACACAACACCACATATTTCATAGCATGCAATAATATAGCAACACTACAAAGTAGTGGTGTTTCTATAGAATGACAGCTGCCGGCGCCATGTTTAACTTTGATCGGTCTGTAATCGTAAGTTGGTGCAACCCGCCCTCAGTCTTTCGTCTCATTCACTATTCATCACTATCTTCTTTGATTTTCGGCCTTCTTGTCATTCGCCGTTTGTCTTTTTCAATTGCACTCTCTCAAGATTAAAGATAACATAAACAAAACAAAGCATAAACAAAATGTTGATATGATTGAAAAAAACAAACAATTCAAACAACTTCATCAATGATAGTGACGAATATCAAATAAGACTGATGTTGAAACTATAACGAAGTAGAGTTGAGTTTTCGGAAAACATGTGGGAGGGACGTAAACATTGATCCTCCTAGCGTTATTCCCTGCTGTGCCCTAAAGGGTGCGGGTCAGCTTTGGCACCTAATCCCAATATTTGGCATAGGCACTAGTTTTACGAAAGCGACTGCCACTGACCTTCCAATACAGAGGGAAAACTAGATCTTATTGGGATTAGACCGGTTTCCTCGCGATGTTTTCCTTCGACGAAAAGCCACTGGTTTTGGAAAAATATCGAGTGGTACGAGCCGGGATTTGAACCCTCCAGATTGGATGTCGCGTGCCTTAAGTCCGGGTTTTCTAGGCTAGCGGTGCCGTCATACGAGGGCTGCCTTTTAAGTTGGGTCGTTTGGAAAAACTAAAGACAATTTAAGTGTTAAATGGTATTTATTGTTTTTCAAAGTAATGACCGTGATATGTAATACACTTTTTCATTCGATCGAACCAGTTTTCGAAACACATATTCCAGTCCGAAGTCGGGGTCTCCAAAATGGCCGTTTCGTATGCCCCAACCGCTTCTTCAGGCGTCTGGTACCGTTGACCACGAAGTCGTTGCTTGATTTTTGGAAAAGTAAAAAAATCGTTAGGGCTTAAGTCTGGATTGTACGGCGGGTGTTCCAGAATTTAGACGTTTTGCTCTTTAAAAACGCAATTGTTTTCCGGGCGGTGTGCGAGCTCGCATTATCGTGGTGCAGTCTTATACGACGTCTTGGGTTATTTTTTCGAAACTCGCCGATGACTTCTGGTAAACAGACAGTGGTATACCAGTCAGCATTAACCGTTTTACGACCCTCGAGCACGATGGTGGCAACGTGGCCACTTTTCGCCACAAACGTGGCGACCATTTTTTTCGAAGTGCTCCGTGAGCGTATTACTTTGGTCGGTTTTGGCTCATCTTGGAACACCCAAACAGTCGACTGCTGTTTAGAATCGGGATCGTAGGCATATATCCAAGATTCGTCACCACTGATAATGTCGTAAACATGTTTCGAGTTTCCTCGGTTGAATTGCCGCAGATTTTTGCGACACCATCGAACGCGAGCCGTTTTTTGGTCTTCACTGAGGAAATGTGGTATCCAGGGTGAGATCAACTTTTTTACGCCTAAGTGATCATGCAAAATACTGTGAACACTGGTCCCTGAAATACTTAAGGAAGCTTCTATCTCACGGTATGTCGCATGCCGATCTTCGACGATCAGTTGCCGTACAGCATCAATGTTCTCCTGGGTTACGGCAATTTTTGGTCGACCTTCACGATGTCTATCACCAAGACTAGACCACCACGTTGAAATTCTAAATACCAGCGTTCCACAGTCCGGAGGCATGGTGCTTTATCATTGAAAACCGTAGTCAACTCTTCGAAGCACTGAAGTCGCGTTAAGCCCCTTTTGAAGTTGTAAAAAATTATCGCACGTAAATTTTCCTTCGAAATTTCCATTTTCACAACTGACTTGTCAACTTTGAACGAACGCTGTACTAAAACGGTTGGGCCCATTTCGAGTCATTCTTTTGTTTTCGAATTCTAAATTCAAATATTTTAAGATGACAGTAGTTCTTTTCTATGCAATCACGGGAGGTTTGCAAACGACAGAACTTAAAAGGCAGCCCTCGTAATATGACGACGACGTAGACTATCAGAATATTTCTAAGTGGTCTAAGTAGAAAGAAACGGATAGTCTACCGCTATCCTAGGAAACCAGAGCTTTGCCGTTCGGCTACAGTGATACCAGGAATATGAGCTCTAAAATCATGTAACAAGTTTGTTTTTCCATCAACAGAGAGTAGTGGCGATTCTGCCATACACGAAGATGCCTGACACCGACGAGCTCACCTTCCAGAAGGGAGACATCTTTTTTGTGCACAATGACATGGGAGACGGGTGGCTGTGGGTCACAGCTCATAGGTAAGATGGCTGACTGAGGTGATACTGATAAGGCTATCTATTTTACACTTACAGAGTGTGTCTCACGTCATGTATATCACGCAGTCATCAGTTCGATTGGTGGACTATACCGACTTCGCAAGTTGTAAATAGTTACAATGCAAATAGTTTTTAGTTTTTAATCATGAAATCGCCAATGTTATACTTGTAATTGTCCTTTCGCGGTTAAATAATTTTTTTTGGTATTATTTATTGGTAGTTGCGGTTTTTACGAACGGCACGGAGCCCATTGTGAAAAAAAATACTAGGACTGAATGTTATTTCAAAATATGCTCACACTCTTCTTTATACTGTTGAATTACTGCATATTAGTGAGCAATTTTAAGAGCACCCGTACTTTGATACGCTTGTCTGTAAATCATAGGAACGGCATTAAAACTTCTTATGAATATCTAAACTATTCAAATCCACTGACAGCTACAAAAAACACTCGCCTTATCTTCCTCCCTCAACAGGACCGGAGAGCAAGGCATGATCTTCCGAGAGCTGGTCGAAGACCTGGATCCATCCATCGATCCCAACACGGTATTTTCCTGGTTCCACCCAAACTGCTCCAAGAGTGAAGCAGTAGACATGCTAGTCAAGGCAGGACCGGGAAGCTTCCTCGTCAGACCCTCGGACAACTCCCCCGGAGACTATTCCCTGTTCTTCCATATCAACAATCAGATACAAAGGTTCAGGATTGAGAAGAAGGGAGTGAGGTACCTGATGGGGGGACGGACATTTGAGTGTCTTGATGCCGTCATCAATAGGTACAGGAGAGAGCAGATTGTGGAAGGACATACTTTGGGGCAACCGGTGAGTTATTTATCAGCTTGTGTTATAAAGAGTAACCCCCTTATTCATAAACATGCTGTAGTTTTAGTTGGTATCGTTATTGTGTTTTTACAAGATCTTATTTAACTTGCAATGTATGTAACTATGTTTGATCGGGTGGGATCTTGCAACTCAATTTTGAAACAGATATATTATTTTCAACCGATTGAGCTGACATTTTGGGTTTAAATATAGTTTGGATGACAATTCAATATGATGGTACCATCGAGCTGATCTGATGATGGAGACAGACGGTGGACATGGGAATTCAGGACTTAACAGACGTAACTTCGTTTAGTTTGGGTTCGTTAAAATCGTCTGAATGAGTAGTTGATGACGGTGTACATGACGAAGTACAGTTGGCAATAAAAGCTTGTACCAAAATTGAAGTTTTGACAGACACTACAAGTCCCTGAACAATCGCAAATAAAGCCAAATGGATATTAAAAACATTTTCACTTAACGGTTTAATAAAGGCTTACAAATCGAGGCATTCAAAGTGCGTTCCTTCAGGTCGCAATGTTTTGAATCTTTGCTTCCTTATTTTAAGCTGATACTGGTACTAAAGATTGTCGCCTAATGCGCTTATCTTTAAACGTTTGTTTATGATTTTGTTTATCTTTTCTTTCCCATTCATACTAATAAAGCTATCAGTTTTTAGATATTCATGACATGACATACATTGATAGCCTAATATGATTAGATAGTAAAATTGTCATTCACTTTCTTGCGTATCAGTAGATGTAATCAGTACGATTTGGTTTACCCGCCACTTGTCCCAGTGCAAATAGTCGAATTTAAATTATACGATGTATAAGCTAAGTTTTGTAAAGGTCAGTTATTCTTATTCAGAATTAATGCAATGTTAATATTGTTAAAAATCTAATTACCTATTACACTCATAGTCCAAGATGTGTACGTGTTTGTGTAGTGTTATTGAGTAATATTTATTGTGAGATAAGTCGTGAAAATGTACTAGCCCCGATGCAGAAGAATTTGTCCAGTACTTAACCACTATCACATTTATTTTGATATTTATTAGTTTATTACATGCTTAGATCAAACGACTAATAGGAACAATATTAGTAATTTTTAACCTGTTGTAGTTTATTTTCATTGTTAAGGCGCTATAGGTTCAGCGAAGTGAAGCGAACATAATTTTTGAAACAATATAATGCGTCTGTTTATAATAATATGGTTTGAAAAAAATACGAATAGTAATCTTGAGGCTTTTCTGCAGGGAAATCAGTGATTCGAAACACGATTTAGCTATTTTCGCTCGATAGAAAAAAATCACGAACATAGATCTAAAACATATTAAAATTCACTTAAAACATTCGTAGCAAATTATGCACAATAGCTAAACATATTAACATTGGTTCTAAAAATCGGCAATATCATGTTTGAGGGAACTTAGTGATTACTTTTTTATTTATTTAAACGCACAAAAAATTAAAATTAAAAAACATGATATCCGCGCTTCCAAACACGCGCTTCCATCTCGCTCACGCTTATGCTCAGCGAGAGGGAGAGAAGACCATGATACTATAGCGCCTTAAATAGAAACCCTAAAAGGATTTTATTGTAGAAAAAAAGGGCACTTTGAAATGTAAACGACGGGGGTTATTCAACTCTTCCAAGTTGTAGTTATTTATCATTTATACATTACGAGACTTTTAATTCAGATTAGGCGTAAGCCATCGTCACTAACCTTTCCAGGCATAGGCGTTATATTGACCACATAAATCCTTACCACATCTATCTTAATGTCATTGAATAAGACTGACGTTCGATTGTAATTACAAGCTTTATATTAACTTGACCTGTTCGTATGTATGTAAATATGTAAGTAAGTTGTCCGTCAAAATTTGCAATCCATTTTTCAGTCACTCGCCGTTATCCGATTGAGCTGAAATTTTGGGTACCTATTAGTATAGTTTGGATGACAATTCAATATTATGGTACGATCGAGCTGATCTGATGATGGAGACAGAAGATGGCCATTGTAATTCAGTATTTAACCGACGTAACCCCGTTGAGTTTGGGCTCGTTACAATCGTCTCAATGAGTAGTTGATGATGGTATACAGAAAACAACAGTCGGCAATAAAAGCTTGTACCAAAAATGAAATTATTGCCAAAAACTTATTTTTCATTTATTTCAATTTCAAAGTTGATCGCCGAGGGCCACGTAATCGAGCCACAGCAGACGACAACAGGCGCAGCCGCGGAGAAGATATACGCCACCCTCAGAGAGTGTCGCGACCAGATCGGTCTGAAGAAAATGAAGGGAATCAAGCACCAAGGCTACCTGAACAAGAAGTCCGACAAGGCCACTAAGAAGTGGAAGGCGTTGTACTTCGTGCTGCTGCAAGAGGGGACGGACACGCATCTGTATTTCTACGATTCGCCGAAGCGGACCAAGCCGAAGGGGCTGATTGATCTGTCGTGTGCTTATCTGTATCAGGTATGGTTTTGTTGGATGTTTAGCTGTATACATACAGTGCTTCATCATCATCATCATATCAGCCGAAAGACTGCTAGGCCTCCCCCAAAGAGTGCCACAATGACCGGTCCTGCGCCACCCGCATCCAGCGGACTCCCGCGACCTTTACCAGTTCATCAGCTATGCATACAATGCTTACTTGATAAATATGTGTGTGTGTGTGTGGAAAAATCCCGGACAACTTGTTTTTGGCGAAATTCACACGGCTCAGATCTGCATCCTAGCACTTAGTGATAATTTTGCATTTGTACTCTTGAACTTATTTTTAATATGCTTAAGCGATTGTATATTTGCTCAGCAATAGGGGATACTAATTTCTTCTTCTAATTTCATCCTTATTGGTCCAAGCTTGATCCAGTAACATTCGAGTAAAGAGACGTGCTTATTGGCGTGATTCGTTTTGACTCTGGCTAAATTCCCCTTCATCCATTAAGTCTGTAAAATGCTTTAGATTTGGGAAAAATTGTGTAGATGCTTATCTTTATTCGGAACATTTTGAATGTAGGTTGAATTAACAGTTTGACAAAATTTACCACTGCAATATTGGTTGTCAAAAGGCCGTTCTTTATTGTATGTTAGGCAATATCGCAAAAAGTCGTCTCCTTCACGATTTTCGTGGACACGTCTTCTATATGGCTAAAACTAAAAAAGTTCCGTGTTGTCTCCGGAATACGAATCTACCGGTTTTAGTTAAGGCAGAGGGGAAGGGGCATAGCTGTGACGTCACAAAGATGGCGGCCGACGGTCATCGATTTTTGTTCACATCTCGGGTTCTATTTTACTGATCGGTTCGTGTGAGGTGTCATTTGAAAGCATATTAAACGTACTATAATTGTTTCTTAGAAATCTATGACGTACAATCAACAGTTTAGTTTTTTTTTGTAAAAGTATTACTTTTACCGTGTAAGTTTGCATAAGTACTGATTAAATATGCTTGTAACTCAACAAATAATAATTTTAGTGCAATTTAAGTTATTATAAAAAAATAGGTCATTTTATAAGCTTTCCAAAAATATAGAATTTGTTGGTATACAGTAAGAAATAACCTAGAAATTATATTACTATCACCACGCACGACTCTGCTAGCGATCGCTGGCGTCGCGTGGCGCGCGCCTTTACGAACTATTTTTTGTTTTTTGAGTAGGAATACGAGTCAGATAGTCATGATAGCCTAAAGCCGCTAAATAAAGACCTTCTCAGAAACGTTGTAGCCCGAGTATTATATTCAATAGTCTAGTAGTACTAGTAGTCTAGTTCCCAGTATTATATTCAAAATAAAATAGTAAAACAATGACCGAAAGCAGCATTATTAAGATAATTAGTTTTTGCCCGGGGCGCGCCGCAGTACCTTTGTTGTAGTTTGACTTCTATATTCTAAATCTGACTGGTTTTGGTTAAGTTTTTCCTAGGAAAAGGGAAGTGAATAACTGCTATGGGTAGCGAAAAGCGGGAGAGAGATTTGTAACTCAAACGTTGCACTCGGTCCTTCTTGTTTGTGAAAGAGTGAGAGGAGAGTGTGCCCGTGTAGGCTTAACCTACGAGCCTTGTGCCCTCGGGCTCGCGCAGAGAGCGAGCTCTGATGGGACGCTTCGGGCCGACGACCCTACGCGGAGCACGGCCTTCGGCCTCACATGCCTTGCCACTAACCTTGGAGCCTTTGGCACTCAGGTTCGCTTGTAAGACACTCGGGGGTATGGTGTCCGAGAGCGCACCCTGAAGAGACGCTTCGCGCCTTCGGCCCTACGTGGACCTCGGCCTTCAGTCTCGCATGCCTCACCGCTCGCTTTCGCTTGTAAGACACTTGTGGGTAGTGAGTTTCTGCGCAAGCTGGCTATTCGGACCTTCGGCCCTCAGGCTCGCGTACGAAGCGCGCTCTGATGGGACGCTTCGGGCCTTCGGCCACAAGCGAAGCTCGGTTTTCTGCCCTCAGGTCTTAGTTCTAGCTTGTAAGAGACTAATGAATAGAGAAGCGTCCGCGTGGGCCCGCCTTTTGGGCCTTTGGCCCTCAGGTCTCGCTTGTAAGACACTAAGGAGTAGTAAAGTGTCCGCGTGGGCTCGCTTTTCGGACTTTTGGCTCTCGGGCTCACGTAGAGAGAGCGCTCTGAAGAGACGCTTCGGACCTTCGGCCCTTCGCGGAGCTCGGCCAGCGCCCTCGCGTGTCTTGGTGCTCACCTTCGAGCCTTCAGCCATCAGGTTCGCTTGTAAGAGACTTACGAGTAGTAAAGTGTCCGCGTGGGCTCGCCCTTGGGATCTTAAGCTCTTGTGGTCGCGTGGAGAGCGCGGTCTGAAGGGCTTTTGCCTTGCCGCTCGCCTTCGGGCCCTGTGGAAGTGTTCGAACTCATTGCCTGCAAAACTGCAACTCCATAGTTTATAACATAATTATGTATATCACTCGACAAATCGTAAATATCTATACGCCTTCCAGAGAAAAACAATGATTATAAATAATGATAGCTCTTACTAGAAAGGTAATGCAACGAATCACCACATGCCCAAATTCAATTGCAACTTGCGCTTAAAATAAATGAAATACGAGCGGGCAATGTCTTTTGGCGAAAGCTTGCGCCCCAAATTCAACCATGTTCATAATAATCATTTAAAATGCCTTTTTATTGAAACATATTTATAAATTAAATAATGCTGAACTTTTTGATAAATGTCTTGTTCCTAGGCGTAACACTAAGAACCTATTCAATTTGTCGATTATAAATACTAATCTACGCGTACAAGTATACAGTTAAACACAATATTTATTAATATTCGACACCTAAAAGGGCAATGGAGAGGGCTATGCTGGGAGTTTCTCTGCGTGATCGCATCAGAAATGAGGCTATCCGCTGCAGAACCAAGGTAACCGATATAGCCCTCCGAATCGCTAAAGTTAAGTGGCAGTGGGCGGGGCACATTGCACGTAAAACCCATGGCCGTTGGGGCGGAAAGGTTCTAGAGTGTCGACCATGTACCGGAAGGCGCGGCGTGGGTAGGCCCCCCACAAGGTGGACTGAGGTCGCGGGAGTCCGCTGGATGCGGTTGGCGCAGGACCGGTCATTTTGGCACGCTTTGGGGGAGGCCTATGTCTAGCAGTGGACGTCTTTCGGCTGATATGATGATGGTGATGAACTGATGATGTTTCGACACCTTTCATTTGGCAACACCAAAAATGAACTTTCTAAAGTAGGTATTTCAATCATAAACACCATGCCGGTTCTTGTGCCGTGGGTAGGTCCTTGCGTTATAGAATTGGCCATAAATTACATATTTATTATTATACGACAACAAATTTCATATTTTTGGCAAGCTAATGAAATGTTTAATATTTTTAATTAATCACGCTAAAGTATCTCTTTCTCGAATTATGCTGGTAAGTAGGCAAACTTCGAAGGTAAAAAAATCTCATTTTATTAATTATTTTACAAACGGTTGTTTGTATACTATAGAGTTCCAGGACACAATTATAGTACATTTATTATTCTTTCAAATGACACCTCACACGAACCGATCAGTAAAATAGAACCCGAGATGTGAACAAAAATTGATGACCGTCGGCCGCCATCTTTGTGACGTCACAGCTATGCCCCTGCCCCTCTGCCTTAACTAAAACCGGCATATTCATACTCCGGAGACAACACGGAACACATCCATACCAGTTTTAGCCATATAGAAGATGTGTCCACGACTTTTATCAAAATTGGCCAATTTCCGCCGTACTATTGGACAATGTTGCCGGTTTTTTCATAGAAATTAACATTCCATATAGCTGAAGTTTCCAACTGACATATAAAGTATCAAATTAGCCATTTGTTATGTACTGTGTTGTGTAACCAGGTGCACGAGTCCCTCTGGGACCGCGCGTTCTGCTTTCAACTGGTGGAACGCGCGCTGCCGTGCCTGTCCACGCACACGTTCCTGGCGGCCAACACGGCGGCAGACGAGCGCGCCTGGCTCGACGCGCTGCGCCCGCTCTGCGTGCAGCAGGCTCGCCACCAGTGCAAGGTAAATGACAACTGGTGGAGCGCGCGCTGCCGTGCCTGTCCACGCACACGTTCCTGGCGGCCAACACGGCGGCAGACGAGCGCGCCTGGCTCGACGCGCTGCGCCCGCTCTGCGTGCAGCAGGCTCGCCACCAGTGCAAGGTAAATGACAACTGGTGGAGCGCGCGCTGCCGTGCCTGTCCACGCACACGTTCCTGGCGGCCAACACGGCGGCAGACGAGCGCGCCTGGCTCGACGCGCTGCGCCCGCTCTGCGTGCAGCAGGCTCGCCACCAGTGCAAGGTAAATGACAACTGGTGGAGCGCGCGCTGCCGTGCCTGTCCACGCACACGTTCCTGGCGGCCAACACGGCGGCAGACGAGCGCGCCTGGCTCGACGCGCTGCGCCCGCTCTGCGTGCAGCAGGCTCGCCACCAGTGCAAGGTAAATGACAACTGGTGGAGCGCGCGCTGCCGTGCCTGTCCACGCACACGTTCCTGGCGGCCAACACGGCGGCAGACGAGCGCGCCTGGCTCGACGCGCTGCGCCCGCTCTGCGTGCAGCAGGCTCGCCACCAGTGCAAGGTAAATGACAACTGGTGGAGCGCGCGCTGCCGTGCCTGTCCACGCACACGTTCCTGGCGGCCAACACGGCGGCAGACGAGCGCGCCTGGCTCGACGCGCTGCGCCCGCTCTGCGTGCAGCAGGCTCGCCACCAGTGCAAGGTAAATGACAACTGGTGGAGCGCGCGCTGCCGTGCCTGTCCACGCACACGTTCCTGGCGGCCAACACGGCGGCAGACGAGCGCGCCTGGCTCGACGCGCTGCGCCCGCTCTGCGTGCAGCAGGCTCGCCACCAGTGCAAGGTAAATTAATAATTAAAAATATATACATTACCACCTCCTAGCGTTTTCCCGGTTGTGCTCGGGTCCGCTTTGACGCCTAATCCCAAGATTTTGCGTAGGCTCTAGTTTTACGACAGCGACTACAATCTGACCAACCCAGGTTTTCAACCCAGAGGGAAAACTAGACAATACTGGGGTTTGGTTTGAAACGAAAATTTCCCCCTTAATATTTAAGCAGTGTAGAGCGTCGTAGACTTTCTCACGGACTCGGCAACGTCATACGCGGCACTTTCGCCGATCGCGGTGCAGGACATTCCACATAGATGCATTCGCCTACGCATCGGGAGCTTCTTTACGTGGGTCCCACTAGCGTACGGCTCAATGATCCTCGTCCACTATATCTTTATCTCTTTTTAACCCATGAATAAAGTGAAAGAGAAAGACAGGTGTGTAATGTAGCCACTATGCGCAGGTGGCGCGCGTGGTGTGGCTGCGCGCGCTGCGCGTGCGTTGCCTCACGGCGCACCGTCTGCCGGCGCGCCTGGCGCCGCGCCCGCATCTGCGGCTCGCGCTCGGCGCCGCGCCCGTGGCCCGCACCCGGCCGAGACCCTCGCCCGACCCGCACTGGGACGACGAGTTCGTCTTCGAGTGAGTATACCATACCGTGCTGTCAGATCTGCGATCCCAGTCGTATAGTCAACAGGGAAACGCAACCACTCCTGCATACAAACTTCTATGCAAGGGTCACTTTTCTCTGCAGCTGAACTTTGCAGCATACTGTACAAAGTCGCTTGAATAGAAAGATATTGATGGAGTATATTCAGTATATTATTCATAAGTTCGGTAGCATCCCCATGAAAATGAGACGAAGCAAAGGGCTTCTTACCGAACTATGTGTCTCTGTTGGCTCTAGCGCCAACGATCAATTAACATTAAATCCCGGCCTTGGGAGCCGATGGGTTTTGAGATATATTTTTTCAAAAATTGGTTGTATTAAAATAAGGACTAGTGGCTCTCTGGGGAATCATCGGGTATCGAAACCCATCCTAAGAAGTAGGGAACTGTGGCAAAACGCGGCTCTTTCATTCATCCATCAAGATACAAGCGTGAGCGGGGGATGGCTTTCGAGGCTGGGCATTTGGGAGTATGTCGGCTCGCAGTCCGTTCCCGCTTGTTGGAACTGGTGAAATCTCGTCCAGCGCGCAAATGAACATGCCAATTTATTGTACTCATATGCTACTGTTTCCTGTTTTCAGTGACGTCCCTCCAGATGTAACATCATTCACGATCACTGTTCATAATACAGGAAAAAGAGGGAAAGAATCTGAGGTAACTGCGAACTATCCAGCTTCAAGGTTTTTTTAAGAAATGGTACTGCACGGGCATTTGTGGCCAGCGATACTCCATAAGTTGGAATGGTATGCGGCTCAAATTGCACACCAGAAATGCCAGTGTACAATAACATTAAATATCGTTAGTTTCAAAACTATTGAAATAAGTGATTATGGACAATTCTCTTTTTAAGGTAGCGGAATTGACCATTGAACTGGCGAGCCTTGCCAACGGCGAGGAAATCGAGGAGTGGTATCCATTAGCGGGAATGACTCCTATTGGCGAGTGGGGATCCTTGCGGCTGCGTATCAGGTGAGTCCATTTACTAAGAATACTAAGATGTATCAATAGTAATAATTTAAAGGCTACACAATCGGCTGCAACAATGCGTAAAAGGGACAAAGACATATTTCCATCTCATTACACCGCATAACTGCGTCCTGTTCTGCGGCTATGATGGTTCATTGTGTGAAGGAGCCTTAATATAGTTGTTGCATTTCACTAAGATGAGTGGGCGGGTTCGTATTATGTTATGATTTATGTTTAAGTCAAATTTCGTCAAATCCACTCGCCTTCGTGAAATGCAAGAAGTAAACGATTAAATTGAGTAAATCTCTTAACCTGACCTTGCTTTATAATGTTTTCAACTTGGTTGGAGAGGAGATCCGTCGAGGTCTTCCCTATCCGAATGTGCTGTCGAACATACTACGAGCTACATGACTGAATTTATGTAAACAGGTACATGCAAGAACTAGTTATGCCGCGCGAGGAATACAACCCGCTACGTCAGCTATTGCTAGAGCCGGGACTGCCCGCAGTCAAGGCTCTAGCTGACTTATGTCGCACGGACCGACAGCCGTTGGCTACTTGTAAGTTATTATTTCTTCTGGACTACTGAAAATTTAATGAAATAAATTTAAATGAAAATGTTTTATTTCATAGATTGCTAGGTTACATTGAAAATAAGGTTGGGTCTTCCTAGTAGGTAAAAAATACCTGTGTCAGGAAGACCCGCTCCTCCATAAAAAAGCAGTTAATGTTAATTTCTTATATGTAGGTAAATATTTATAACATAAAATAAAAACAAAGACGAATTAGGTATCACAGGCATAGTGTCGTGACCCTAAAGTTGAGTGTGTGTGTGTGTGTGTGTGTGTGTGTGTGTGTGTGCGTGCGTGTGTGTGTGTGTGTGTGTGTGCGCGCCTGTGTGTGCGCTTGTGAGTGTGTGTGTTAGTGTGTGCGTGCGTGTGTGTTAGTGTGTGCGTGTGTGTGTGTTGTTTGATAAAGTAGGTATATATTATATATAACATTTTCCATTTTGTTATGTTTTACTAACTATAGAATTAAATTTAGATTAATACAAGATTAAGTAACAGTTCAGTATCTTCATAACTTAGCATCTTTAACCATTCCGTTAGAGACCTCTTACAATTATATTTCTTTTGTTGATAGATATTAATTTTAACATTTATTTTATTATAAAGGTATGCTGCACGTGTCTTATACTGCCTTTTAGCAAACAAAGATCTATATGTTGTAAGTGGGGCAACGGTGTTTTTACGTCTTCTAGTTAGAAGCGTTGGATTAAATTTTAGTGTTTTATGTAACTTTAATGTTGTATGGAGGATATACAGTTTTCGCATTGATAATTGGTCACTAATTTTATACAGTTCATTTGTGGGAAATCTGTATGGCCTCAAGTACATTACCTTTAACAGACACCGTTGCCCTCTTTCAACCTCCAAGAATTTGGATTTAGTTGCTCCACCCCAGACGGTGATACAGTAGGTCATGATGGATTCCGCTAACGATACATATAGTTGGTTAAGTAGTGTCTTGTTTGCAATATGTCGAAGAATTTTAAAGATCCATACCAATTTTCGAATTCTACCATTTACAAATTCAATATGCTGATGCCAAGATAGGCGCTGGTCTAAGATGACACCAAGGTATTTAGTGGAACTAGCCCTCTCAATGTCCTTACAGTTACATAGAAGGCGATCAGTAAGTGAACAGGTGTGTATTTTGAGGTTTAGGTTAGTCTGTGGTTGAGTGCTATTGTACTTGGTAAAACAAATGTAGTTCGTTTTTTTAACGTTTAAAGTGAGGAGGTTGGATTTTAGCCACGAGGATACCCTACCAAGACCCACATTTGCATTCACGAACACCGACTCCCAGGAATCACCCTCAAAGACGATGACAGTGTCATCAGCATAAGACTGGATATTACCGTGGTTTACATTTAGGTTAATTAGATCGTTGATGTAGATTAAAAATAACGTGGGCCCCAAGATACTTCCCTGGGGGACGCCAAAAGTGATGTCAACTTCATTGCTTATGTGGTACTACTACTACAAAGTAATTGAATTGAGATTATTCTATCAATTAGCTATTAAAATGTGCGAGATTTTTGTTATTGTTTAATGATTTTTTGCAAATTAATATAATTTTGGTAGAACTTTTCTTTTGGTTTCTCGTAAAATAAAGGACCCCACGAGTGCTATCAACTGAGCCAGTAAATATTTGTCAACCAGAAGCGGCTTACTGCTACTTACTCACATTGTTCGTGTTTGTATTTGTACTATACATTCGGTTTCGACAGCGCTCCTCCACGCGTTTACGGAATGCGGTCGCGGCGCGGAGCTGGCTCGCGAGCTGGCGGGAGCGGAGGTGACGCGCGAGAGCGACCATCGCACCATGTTCCGCGGCGCCAGCCTCGCCACCGCCGTCGCCGACGAGTTCATGCGCGCGCAGTGCAAACCCTTCCTTCAGGTACCTACCCACCTACATAATCACGCGGGGCCGAGCTGGCTCGCGAGCTGGCGGGAGCGGAGGTGACGCGCGAGAGCGACCATCGCACCATGTTCCGCGGCGCCAGCCTCGCCACCGCCGTCGCCGACGAGTTCATGCGCGCGCAGTGCAAACCCTTCCTTCAGGTACCTACCCACCTACATAATCACGCGGGGCCGAGCTGGCTCGCGAGCTGGCGGGAGCGGAGGTGACGCGCGAGAGCGACCATCGCACCATGTTCCGCGGCGCCAGCCTCGCCACCGCCGTCGCCGACGAGTTCATGCGCGCGCAGTGCAAACCCTTCCTTCAGGTACCTACCCACCTACATAATCACGCGGGGCCGAGCTGGCTCGCGAGCTGGCGGGAGCGGAGGTGACGCGCGAGAGCGACCATCGCACCATGTTCCGCGGCGCCAGCCTCGCCACCGCCGTCGCCGACGAGTTCATGCGCGCGCAGTGCAAACCCTTCCTTCAGGTACCTACCCACCTACATAATCACGCGGGGCCGAGCTGGCTCGCGAGCTGGCGGGAGCGGAGGTGACGCGCGAGAGCGACCATCGCACCATGTTCCGCGGCGCCAGCCTCGCCACCGCCGTCGCCGACGAGTTCATGCGCGCGCAGTGCAAACCCTTCCTTCAGGTACCTACCCACCTACATAATCACGCGGGGCCGAGCTGGCTCGCGAGCTGGCGGGAGCGGAGGTGACGCGCGAGAGCGACCATCGCACCATGTTCCGCGGCGCCAGCCTCGCCACCGCCGTCGCCGACGAGTTCATGCGCGCGCAGTGCAAACCCTTCCTTCAGGTACCTACCCACCTACATAATCACGCGGGGCCGAGCTGGCTCGCGAGCTGGCGGGAGCGGAGGTGACGCGCGAGAGCGACCATCGCACCATGTTCCGCGGCGCCAGCCTCGCCACCGCCGTCGCCGACGAGTTCATGCGCGCGCAGTGCAAACCCTTCCTTCAGGTACCTACCCACCTACATAATCACGCGGGGCCGAGCTGGCTCGCGAGCTGGCGGGAGCGGAGGTGACGCGCGAGAGCGACCATCGCACCATGTTCCGCGGCGCCAGCCTCGCCACCGCCGTCGCCGACGAGTTCATGCGCGCGCAGTGCAAACCCTTCCTTCAGGTACCTACCCACCTACATAATCACGCGGGGCCGAGCTGGCTCGCGAGCTGGCGGGAGCGGAGGTGACGCGCGAGAGCGACCATCGCACCATGTTCCGCGGCGCCAGCCTCGCCACCGCCGTCGCCGACGAGTTCATGCGCGCGCAGTGCAAACCCTTCCTTCAGGTACCTACCCACCTACATAATCACGCGGGGCCGAGCTGGCTCGCGAGCTGGCGGGAGCGGACGTGACTAGCCAAGGTTGCTGGTGAAGCCTAGGAGCGGTCTTTTAAAGCCTGGGATAGTAAATATAGACATACCCTATCTGTTTTCACTCAGCGTGCGCCTTTATTGGTCCAAACACGCACCTGTGTGTGAGTTCAAGCCCTTAAAAAAGTGATAGGCAGAGGCTGACCAGCGAGTTGTGTCTCGACAAGAGTGCGGAAATTTTGAAAACACTTATACTAGTAACACAAAGAGCAGATAATAGCGGCGTGAAGGGTACTTATAACTGGCAGCTTATTTCGTAGGTAAAATTGTCGCCATATAAAGAATTTGAAATAACTGCATGTGAAACTACACACTGGTCAGAATATCCTGGTCACGGCACCAAATGTAAGTAATATTCCTTATTACTAAGGTGGTTCTCGTCTCCACACGTGCCTCTGCCTCAGCATAAGCGCAGTCTCAGGTAAGCGGCTGACCTATAAAATCAATCATGGGTGACCTGGAATTTCCAAAATGCTTTCAAACTTAATTAATTTAGTTTTTACATTACAGGCAGCTATATCGGAAACTGTTCAAAAGCTGATTGAGGCAAAGCAGTCCGCAGAACTGAATCCTACTAAAATGGACTCGCCGGAAGACGCATGTAACAATGCGGAGTTTCTCCTTTTGATTCTAGATCAGGTGAGTAAATTTTTCAAATTTTTTGCTAATTCTATGAAATATCGATTCGTTATTGCGGTTGGAACACAGCATAGGTACAGTCACGAGCTTTAATTTGGGACCCACCTAAGGTGCAATATCGTTTAGCAAACTGAAGACATTTAGAGCTAATATTTTAATGTAGTGTCATAACAAGCCCCTAAGGTTAAAATAGGTAGCAGATACGTATACCTTTCCCCTACTTTCGTACGACGTACTAACGCGTCAGAAAGAGATGTATATGCATTTGTTATTCCTTAATTTGGAAGGTTGTCACAAGTTTGTTCCTGCGCTGGGGATGTACAGTGTCGACTGTTTATATCGATAAATTAGTCAACCAAATTATAAATTTAGATTTTAATAATTCACATTCACTGTGTGAAAAAATATGTTTATGGAGAAGGCAAAAAGAAAAGTAGAGTCTAACTAACCCGGCATTATTAAAAACTAGAAAATCCCGGAATTTTGGAATGTTTGGATTAGTGGATTGAATAGAAATGTCATAACTAATAAAAAGAGAGCAAGCGCCTAGCTAGAGAAAGAGAAGTAAAGGCCGGTGAAGGAGGTGCGGGTGGAGTGTGCCGGATTAATCGACATAGCCGGCTATTGGAGTGACGGACTGATGAGACTCTACTGTAGTAGCAAAAACCAAAGTAGCTTTTGTCAACCTGGATGCGTGGCGTCCTGCAAAACCAAGGTCATTCATATCCCTGTCACAATCTATCTTATATAATATCGCACTCATTTGCAGTACGTTATGCAGGACTGCCTGGACGCTACTACTTATGGGAAATGAAAGAATAATTTTATATTAAGACCATTTTTTATTTAGTCAAACTTAATCCGCCTTCAATAAAATAGTTATGGCTAAAACTTCTTATTTTTCTTAAGGCACACGTTTCTATTCAATTTTGTGAAAGATCTGTCTGCTTCCAGTCGCTTCCATTTAAATTTACATTTGGTACAAATAATCTGGTGACGTGTTTGAAATAAAAATGACTGCTTTTCCATGTCAGATTCTCCTTCTTACACGTGTGGTATCCATTCCTTTTAACATATTCGTCCTTTGGAAATCTAAAATCAAAAAGTTGAGTTATTATTATTATGTCGATAAGTTATTGTGCCGAGGTCGATAAAAAAAACTACATCACTATGGGAAAAACATAACCTCTTCTACTTATCCGAAAAAGTCTTATTTTCATGCACAATCTGGTTTTAATTGAACAGATAATGATATTTACATAAATTACCAATTACTATTATTAATTTTAGGTGAGCTCCTTCCATGAATAAAATCAAAATCTATAGAAACTTACCAATACAAGCAAACTGCTCCATGGTTTATTTATGTCCCTCTTGTATGGGATTTACAGCCTTCAATGGCACAATACATTTTATCACAGGAAACAATCAAGTCTCGCAAACATGAACAATACAATTTTTCAAACATTCTCGGTGGAATAACACCAAAATAAATTATTTTCACACACAGGAGCCACGATGTTTTGGAAGTAATACGATACGACCAAGTCAAGTTGTAAGGTAATGACACCTTCTACCAAACAATGATGACATATTGCATTTTGCTGGATTAAATTACATCCAATTACATCCATTTGACATTTGCCCGAGTTGATTTTAGTGACAACCTACGAAAATGTGAAACTGAATAGGGATTGTAGTCTCATTCCCTCTTAGGCCAACTATAGATTTACGCAAGTGAATAAGATAGCTGTTACCAAGCTCTTATTTTAACGTGGTTTCTATGCTTTAGTACAAATTCTTTGTGTCATAAAGTTTGCTATTGACAACTTACGTTTACACGTGTCTAGGGGCAACCGCTCAGTGATGACGTCACCGGGCGCAACGAGTCAAACGATCGTTTCCGATTTTTCCCGACTAATTGTCACTCGTCTTTTTGGCCCCGTCCTCTCCGGCCATATTTGTTATTTGCATATTATATTTCGTGAAAATGTCAGTTTTCTCATTTTTCTTGTCTGACACTGACACATGTTCGTAATTAGACCGTAAAGATAGCTTTTTGCAAAGAGGTTATCAATTCAAGGGCCCATTCGATAAGACATTTAATTGTCTTATATCTTGACACTTCACCGCTATTATTGAACTGAAATTTTCGACCTTATTGCATTGTAAATGTTCTAACAACATTTGAAGGAAATGGGTCCTAAATTAAAGCTCGTGACTGTACCTACATAACATAGTATACATATTTTATAAAACATTTTTTCTCGTTGATGGAACCACTGTCCAGAAATGTGACTGTATCCGAATTTCTGTTTTCGGAACGATCGAATTCTGTATTTGACAAAAGTCAAATCAGAGGCTCTAGTATAAATTTTATCGATACAATACGTTTTCGAACGCGCTTGCGTTGAGTTTCTATTTGAATGGCAACGCGAACAGCGCCTCTGGTGGTACAGTCGCCATCACATACATCGGAGCAAACAAGCACGTCACAAACATCGGAACACATCTCTATTTTCAAGGCATTAGGGTGCATGTGCCGATATTTTTGAACACCTATAGTGCACCTATGTATGTGATGGCGACTGTACTAACTATTAGGAACTACGCGTTGCCATACAAATTGAAACTAAACGCAAATGCGTTCGAAAACGTATATGTATCGATAAAACTTAAACTAGAGCTACAGCTCCTTTTTATTAAACGTCAAAAACGCTCCGTTAGTATGGTATTTGTAGGGATTACTATGTTGTGACGTCACAATCAAACAACGTCCTTATTGTTAGTTTTTATGAATTTAAAAGTAGTTTATGTGACTGTACAGTCGCCATCACATACATCGGTACACTATAGGTGTTCAAAAATATCGGCACATGCACCCTAATGCCTTGAAAATAGAGGTGTGTTCCGATGTTTGTGACGTGCTTGTTAGCGCCGATGTATGTGATGGCGACTGTACATAATGAAGGGCGTTAAACAAGAGCATGATGGGTTCATCACACGAGTGTTTTAATGCCTAATTATGTACAGTTACATACATTTATTTATCTATCCACATTTATTATGACCGGCATCGCGGCGTTGTTTTCTGGCAGCTGTCATAGTTTTTTTTAATTCAGAGACAAACTAGACTCGGCCCCAACTATCACATCGTTTGATATCTTACTTACGTGCGACATTTGTCAAATTTGTATGCATATTGACAATTCATTTCTCAGAACAATAACTAAAGCATAGAAACCACGTTAAAATAAGAGCTTGGTAACAGCTATATTTTTCAGTTGCGTAAATCTATAGTTGGCCTAAGAGTGGATGAGACCACAACCCGCATTCTGTTTCACAATTTCGTAGGTTGTCACTAAAATCAACTCGGGCAAATGTCAAATGGATGTAATTGGATGTAATTTAATTCAGCAAAATTAAATATGTCATCATTGTTTGGTAAAAGGTGTCATTACCCTACAACTTGATTTGGTCGCATCATAGTAGCTTTCATATTTGGTGTAAACATACGGTCCCTCTCGGATAAAATTAATATTTTTTTATATTATTCCGCCGTGAATGGTTTAAATATGGTTAAATTTATGATTTTGATCGTTCATTGTTGTAAATAAGAAAATGTCGTGTGCGATTGAAGGCTGCTCGTCCCATACAGGACGAAAAGAAAATTGCCAGGAACCAGTAAGCTTTCATCGGTATGTTTGGATAGATTTCACGTTAATAATGTAACGATCTAAGCTAAAATTAATAATCAATATTAGAAGTTTATGTAAATATCATCATGTTCAATAATTTATGCAAAATCGGCATATAAATAAGATATTTTCTGTGAATTTCAAGAGGTTATGTTTATTTACATAGTGATGTGTATTTTTTATCGATATCGGAACAATAACTTATCGACATGGATGTATTTAGGTATTAGTATATAGAAAAATCTGTGTTGGGACATAGGAATTCGAATTTTGCTGGAGAATGACAACAAAATGGCTTTCTGATTGTCCCATGTATTGAAGATTTACAATTCACTGTTGTTGCATTTGTGTATTTATGTAAAAAAACTCGACTTTTTCATTTTAGTTTTCCAAAGGATGAAGATATAAAAAAAAATGGTTACTACATGTTAAAAAAAGAAATTGGACATGGAAAATCCGTAGTCACGTCTGTTCAAGACACTTCACTCCGGATTCTTTTATACCTAATGATAAAATCAAATGGAGACGACTCAGAGAAGATGCTTTGCCCACATTATATTTTTCTAATACAGACTCATTGGGTGGTAGGATTCAAGTTAGTACGCTAGTTACCTACTACGAATCGCGGCGTCAAGATTTATTTGTGGGTGAACGATGAGGTGAAGTAAAAACAAGTTACAGGATAGCAGGGCAGGGACAGGCTCTCATGGATGAGAGGGAATTGAGTGTATTCTCCACGAGAGGAGAAATGAGACGTCACAGATACATGTGAATTTCTTCGCACCTGCGTGAACAGCGAACAAATTCATAGGAATATGTGATGTTTCATTGTGTCCGTGCGCAAGTCACATTCATTATTATATAGGACATAAACGATCGTATTTTTGCATTGGAAACTTGTAAGATAAAACGCGGATTTAAAAAAGTCGTATTCATTTGAAAATAATCATTGTAGATATAGTTAATTAAAAATATTTATGTGTGCGGCCAAATTAGTATGATTCTAGGTAAACGGTAACGGTAAGTTCCTTGCGAGAGCGAAATTATTTATTACTTATTAAGCTATAAATAAATAAGTACAATTTAGTTTGGTTGTATAATTTATCGATAAACAAGTCGACACAGTACATCCCTAGCAAAGGACAAAACTTGTGACAACCTACACAATTGAGTAATAACAAATGCATATACATCTCTGTCTGACGCGTTAGTACGTAGTAAGAAAGTAAAGGACGGGTATACGTCTCTGCTACCTATTTTAACGTGGTTTCTATGCTTTAGTTATTGTTCTGAGATTCATTTCGAACTAAACGTCATCTCGCCTGATAATTACTATAGAGGTCAAATCAAATTTCTTTGTTTTTCAGAGATAATCGAAATTTGAATGAAATAATATTATCGAAATCGATGTTATTATTTAGCAATAATAACATTTTCACAGATAAGAAATTTGTTCTAACAGAATAGTCTATTTTTATGGTGGTCATAATGTGCGGTTCTTGAACGCATCATGTCTGGTTTATGATATTTGGATAGATAAAAATCTTAAAATAGCAAATATAAATGAAAGCTTCCGAGTATTTTCGTAATGCTGTTGCTAATGAAAAAACAATTTATTTTCACTGTTGTCAAATACCCAATTTTAAATGCATATGCATACCCCGCTACCGAAAACCGCGCCAGTTCGGTATCCATTATGCCGATGTGGCTACAAATCACCTCTCGTTCGCTATAGCTTGCGCTTTAGTGCTGCGTGTGCGAGCGATAGCCGAATGACAAGTTAACACTTTTTGGAGTGTCATGTTGCAGTCGCCCGCTCCATACGAAGTACCCCATGAGATCTTTGGCATTGAATGCGAGATGGGTTTAGTTTAGACTAAGGTTTTTTTACGTAGCCATTCGAACCAGTTTTTGGGAGAGTAACAAATGTTTGTATGGGAGCAACTACACTTAAAGAACATACATACCCAAAAATTTGAGACAAAGATTGACGTCGCTGGCAGCAGCCCAAACGCTTCATACTAATAGACTTAAATTTATGACGTCACAATCCGCTATTTGTACTAATTGTTGTATGGAAAACGCGAAATACTGCGTGTAGGTCCATAGTAGTCTTACAATTTTGTTTCTATAAAAGCGTAAGCATTCTATTGGTACCTTTAAATTTACTCTTGGACAATAAAAAAATATGCATATGTTTTCTAAACTTTCGTGGTCCATTTTATGATTTTATATATTGTAATTTATACTTTAGAGTCTGATTAGCGAAATGCGGCAAATTAAAAAAAAACGCATGCTGGTAACACGAAATGTATGGAGCCGTCATAGGTACTTATAATTGACAGTTTATTTCATAGGTAAAATTGTTGCCATATAAATTTGCAAGGTGTAATGAACAAGTCAAATTGACGCTTTTCAAAGCCTACTGTCAGACGTTCTACACCTGCAGTCTGTGGGTAAGTTTTACGCAGAGGACATTTATTATTATTATTATTATTTTGTGGGCCTTAATATGCCGCTTCGACCAGCAAGTGATCTATTGTGGCAGCCCTTGTTTTAGAGTTCACCGTTAAGTCCCGTTGCCTCCAGGAAATTCCAGATTCTTTGGGCGGTGATATGTTGTACTTCTTGTGGGTGCATTATGTGCCGCCCTA
Source organism: Epinotia brunnichana (assembly GCA_963854355.1). Lineage (NCBI taxonomy): Eukaryota > Metazoa > Arthropoda > Insecta > Lepidoptera > Tortricidae > Epinotia > Epinotia brunnichana. The sequence goes on from OY977951.1 coordinate 11,524,376, forward strand.
GGTAGGTACTTCTTTTATGCATGAGTGGTCCGCAGGAGCAGAGAATGTGCATTGCAGTCTCCTCTGTCTCCTGGCAGAACCTGCAAGTTGTGTCCTGCTTCATACCCATTTGAAACAGGTGTTTGTTCAATTTGCAATGTCCTGTCAGGATTCTTGTCACTGCGCAGGTTTTGTGCCTTTTGAATTGTAATAACTCTTTAGACAGCTTACTATTGAACCCTTCGATCAGGGCTTTAGCTTGTTTTTGTCCTTTGGTGAACTTCCACAGCTTGATTGCCTCTGATTTTTCCGCGTTGTTTAGCAGAGAATATGCTTTCCGTTTTGTGATGCCACAGAACGGTTCCGGGCCGACTAGGGCCGTGTCTGCGCCCTGCCTTGCAAGTTCATCTGCTCTTTCGTTTCCTACAATGTCGGAGTGCCCTGGTACCCATCTAAGTATGACTTTGTTGGAGTTCGCCAGGGTGTTTAGATTATTTTTACAATTCTGGACTAGTTTAGAGTAGGACTCTAGTGATTCTAGTGCCAGCAGAGCAGCTTGGCTGTCCGAGTTGATGTAGATATGTTGGTTCCTTAGGTTTCTTTCAAGATTTATCTCCACGCATTTATTTAATGCGAAGAGTTCAGCCTGAAAGATTGAGGCCTCCTTCCCCATGCTGACGCTAGCTTTGAACTTTGGCCTCTCACCGTAGATACCACATCCAACATCATCACCTTTTTTTGATCCATCTGTATACCAAATGTGGCTTCCCTCCTTGAAGTCCATTTGGTCATTTGTCCATTTGTCTCTCGGAGGTATTTCCACTGTATACAGTCTAGTGAATTTGCATTCCACGTATGTGTCGTCAGTGGGCATGCTTAGGTTTTTGTTATCAAAAACAAGGGCCTCAAGTTTGCTTAGCGCTTGAGAGCGCCATTTTGGCCTTGTTAGTGTGCATATCCTGTAGATGCACTGCTTCGCCTCCTTTTGCACTTGCAGGTGGAGTGGCGTTAGATCGAGCAGTGCATCCAAGGCTGCCCCCGGTGTTGAGCATAAAGCTCCTGTTGCTGTTAAGCAAGCTGTACGCTGAAGACTGCTTAACTTTGTGATGGCTGTCTTTTGGTGGACTTTGTTACACCAGACGCAGAGGACATACAACGCCCTAAGAGTCCAATACAACAATATTTTGAGGATGCTGTTGCGGATGCCGAAGCACTGTAGTGCGTCCAACATGTTTGCCGAAGCGCGAACTGATGATTTTTTCGCAATAAGACGCAAGCGTGTTGGATCACTACTCAGGCGAGTGCGTGGCAGCGGTAATGGCCTCCTCAGGGTATTGTCGGAGAGAATGGACTGCCCCATATTTAAATACTGGGTCGAAGTGGCCATCGGCAGGGCCAAATAGGATGGGACTGCGAACGATCACCGGACGCCTTTGCCGTGTTGGTTCGCATCTACACCTCATTTAATTTAATTTTCTATTTTACGTGTATTTTTTATTTTTGATTGCTATTCATGTACGTACTAACAAAGTTATTAAGTCTAAATTTGTTACTAACATAATATGGACCAGTGGTCTGAAATAAAGGTTTTTATTTTAATTTTATTATTATGAAGAATTTGATAAAAATGCTATTGTCACGCACGACTCGCTGGTCAGACTCTATTACAATTACAATAATTTTATGGTTTACTATCCATTTAGCAACACTACGTTATCAATTTAAATATGAGTCTACACCCCTATTATGTATTGCAGATAACGCACTCGATATTCATGTCTCACGAGACGTGCCCGCGGCCCGTGCGCTACCTGTGCGGCTGCCTGCAGCGCGCCGCCGTGGCCAAGTGGCCCACCGAGAGATTCGTGCGCACTCGCGTCGTCTCTGGTAACAATACATTTCTATTTACGAAAAAATATCTCAAAATGAGCATTTTATGTATAAAATTATTCGTCATTAGCTGGCAATTCTAAAATTGAAAGGTAGCGAATAAAGTTACGTGCAAAGCAATCCTAATGTTATTTGAATCACACTCATATCGTACGGATTATGAGCTCGACGCGGCGCGATCTATAATATCACTATTTTACCCGTTCATATAACGCGATCTGTGAATTTTGTGATACCACGTACCTGCCCTGCCATCTTAACGATAGGACCGCATTTAAATATATACTGTTTCTATATTTAGAACGTATAATGTGCAGGTTTCATCTTCCTGCGGCTGATCTGCCGCGCGCTGGTAGAGCCGCGCGCGTGGGGGCTGGTGGCGGCCGCGCCCTCGCCGCACGCGCAGCGCTCGCTCGTCATGGTCGCCAAGTGCCTGCAGAACCTCGCCAACCTCATCGAGTTCGGTGCCAAGGTAACGTACTCCTTATAGTATACTATGCAGAGTGTATAATGTAATGTGGGGGCTGGTGGCGGCCGCGCCCTCGCCGCACGCGCAGCGCTCGCTCGTCATGGTCGCCAAGTGCCTGCAGAACCTCGCCAACCTCATCGAGTTCGGTGCCAAGGTAACGTACTCCTTATAGTATACTATGCAGAGTGTATAATGTAATGTGGGGGCTGGTGGCGGCCGCGCCCTCGCCGCACGCGCAGCGCTCGCTCGTCATGGTCGCCAAGTGCCTGCAGAACCTCGCCAACCTCATCGAGTTCGGTGCCAAGGTAACGTACTCCTTATAGTATACTATGCAGAGTGTATAATGTAATGTGGGGGCTGGTGGCGGCCGCGCCCTCGCCGCACGCGCAGCGCTCGCTCGTCATGGTCGCCAAGTGCCTGCAGAACCTCGCCAACCACATCGAGTTCGGTGCCAAGGTAACGTACTCCTTATAGTATACTATGCAGAGTGTATAATGTAATGTGGGGGCTGGTGGCGGCCGCGCCCTCGCCGCACGCGCAGCGCTCGCTCGTCATGGTCGCCAAGTGCCTGCAGAACCTCGCCAACCTCATCGAGTTCGGTGCCAAGGTAACGTACTCCTTATAGTATACTATGCAGAGTGTATAATGTAATGTGGGGGCTGGTGGCGGCCGCGCCCTCGCCGCACGCGCAGCGCTCGCTCGTCATGGTCGCCAAGTGCCTGCAGAACCTCGCCAACCTCATCGAGTTCGGTGCCAAGGTAACGTACTCCTTATAGTATACTATGCAGAGTGTATAATGTAATGTGGGGGCTGGTGGCGGCCGCGCCCTCGCCGCACGCGCAGCGCTCGCTCGTCATGGTCGCCAAGTGCCTGCAGAACCTCGCCAACCTCATCGAGTTCGGTGCCAAGGTAACGTACTCCTTATAGTATACTATGCAGAGTGTATAATGTAATGTGGGGGCTGGTGGCGGCCGCGCCCTCGCCGCACGCGCAGCGCTCGCTCGTCATGGTCGCCAAGTGCCTGCAGAACCTCGCCAACCTCATCGAGTTCGGTGCCAAGGTAACGTACTCCTTATAGTATACTATGCAGAGTGTATAATGTAATGTGGGGGCTGGTGGCGGCCGCGCCCTCGCCGCACGCGCAGCGCTCGCTCGTCATGGTCGCCAAGTGCCTGCAGAACCTCGCCAACCTCATCGAGTTCGGTGCCAAGGTAACGTACTCCTTATAGTATACTATGCAGAGTGTATAATGTAATGTGGGGGCTGGTGGCGGCCGCGCCCTCGCCGCACGCGCAGCGCTCGCTCGTCATGGTCGCCAAGTGCCTGCAGAACCTCGCCAACCTCATCGAGTTCGGTGCCAAGGTAACGTACTCCTTATAGTATACTATGCAGAGTGTATAATGTAATGTGGGGGCTGGTGGCGGCCGCGCCCTCGCCGCACGCGCAGCGCTCGCTCGTCATGGTCGCCAAGTGCCTGCAGAACCTCGCCAACCTCATCGAGTTCGGTGCCAAGGTAACGTACTCCTTATAGTATACTATGCAGAGTGTATAATGTAATGTGGGGGCTGGTGGCGGCCGCGCCCTCGCCGCACGCGCAGCGCTCGCTCGTCATGGTCGCCAAGTGCCTGCAGAACCTCGCCAACCTCATCGAGTTCGGTGCCAAGGTAACGTACTCCTTATAGTATACTATGCAGAGTGTATAATGTAATGTGGGGGCTGGTGGCGGCCGCGCCCTCGCCGCACGCGCAGCGCTCGCTCGTCATGGTCGCCAAGTGCCTGCAGAACCTCGCCAACCTCATCGAGTTCGGTGCCAAGGTAACGTACTCCTTATAGTATACTATGCAGAGTGTATAATGTAATGTGGGGGCTGGTGGCGGCCGCGCCCTCGCCGCACGCGCAGCGCTCGCTCGTCATGGTCGCCAAGTGCCTGCAGAACCTCGCCAACCTCATCGAGTTCGGTGCCAAGGTAACGTACTCCTTATAGTATACTATGCAGAGTGTATAATGTAATGTGGGGGCTGGTGGCGGCCGCGCCCTCGCCGCACGCGCAGCGCTCGCTCGTCATGGTCGCCAAGTGCCTGCAGAACCTCGCCAACCTCATCGAGTTCGGTGCCAAGGTAACGTACTCCTTATAGTATACTATGCAGAGTGTATAATGTAATGTGGGGGCTGGTGGCGGCCGCGCCCTCGCCGCACGCGCAGCGCTCGCTCGTCATGGTCGCCAAGTGCCTGCAGAACCTCGCCAACCTCATCGAGTTCGGTGCCAAGGTAACGTACTCCTTATAGTATACTATGCAGAGTGTATAATGTAATGTGGGGGCTGGTGGCGGCCGCGCCCTCGCCGCACGCGCAGCGCTCGCTCGTCATGGTCGCCAAGTGCCTGCAGAACCTCGCCAACCTCATCGAGTTCGGTGCCAAGGTAACGTACTCCTTATAGTATACTATGCAGAGTGTATAATGTAATGTGGGGGCTGGTGGCGGCCGCGCCCTCGCCGCACGCGCAGCGCTCGCTCGTCATGGTCGCCAAGTGCCTGCAGAACCTCGCCAACCTCATCGAGTTCGGTGCCAAGGTAACGTACTCCTTATAGTATACTATGCAGAGTGTATAATGTAATGTGGGGGCTGGTGGCGGCCGCGCCCTCGCCGCACGCGCAGCGCTCGCTCGTCATGGTCGCCAAGTGCCTGCAGAACCTCGCCAACCTCATCGAGTTCGGTGCCAAGGTAACGTACTCCTTATAGTATACTATGCAGAGTGTATAATGTAATGTGGGGGCTGGTGGCGGCCGCGCCCTCGCCGCACGCGCAGCGCTCGCTCGTCATGGTCGCCAAGTGCCTGCAGAACCTCGCCAACCTCATCGAGTTCGGTGCCAAGGTAACGTACTCCTTATAGTATACTATGCAGAGTGTATAATGTAATGTGGGGGCTGGTGGCGGCCGCGCCCTCGCCGCACGCGCAGCGCTCGCTCGTCATGGTCGCCAAGTGCCTGCAGAACCTCGCCAACCTCATCGAGTTCGGTGCCAAGGTAACGTACTCCTTATAGTATACTATGCAGAGTGTATAATGTAATGTGGGGGCTGGTGGCGGCCGCGCCCTCGCCGCACGCGCAGCGCTCGCTCGTCATGGTCGCCAAGTGCCTGCAGAACCTCGCCAACCTCATCGAGTTCGGTGCCAAGGTAACGTACTCCTTATAGTATACTATGCAGAGTGTATAATGTAATGTGGGGGCTGGTGGCGGCCGCGCCCTCGCCGCACGCGCAGCGCTCGCTCGTCATGGTCGCCAAGTGCCTGCAGAACCTCGCCAACCTCATCGAGTTCGGTGCCAAGGTAACGTACTCCTTATAGTATACTATGCAGAGTGTATAATGTAATGTGGGGGCTGGTGGCGGCCGCGCCCTCGCCGCACGCGCAGCGCTCGCTCGTCATGGTCGCCAAGTGCCTGCAGAACCTCGCCAACCTCATCGAGTTCGGTGCCAAGGTAACGTACTCCTTATAGTATACTATGCAGAGTGTATAATGTAATGTGGGGGCTGGTGGCGGCCGCGCCCTCGCCGCACGCGCAGCGCTCGCTCGTCATGGTCGCCAAGTGCCTGCAGAACCTCGCCAACCTCATCGAGTTCGGTGCCAAGGTAACGTACTCCTTATAGTATACTATGCAGAGTGTATAATGTAATGTGGGGGCTGGTGGCGGCCGCGCCCTCGCCGCACGCGCAGCGCTCGCTCGTCATGGTCGCCAAGTGCCTGCAGAACCTCGCCAACCTCATCGAGTTCGGTGCCAAGGTAACGTACTCCTTATAATAGTAGCTCATCCTTTAAGTTTCCTTTTCACGGAAGGCGGTAAAATGGAAACGCAGTCGAGGTAACCTAGTCCTTACGATCCCGGCCCTTAAGGTGGTATTCCACTTGTCCAAGATTTTTGTCCAATGTGTGTATTTGCGTCTCACATTTTGCTTAAAAAAATGTGAAACGCAATGCACATTGGACAAAGATCTCGGACACTTGGCGCGTGGAATAACGGGTGGTAGATGGCGTCTTAGCAGATGGCCATGATACCGTATTGCAGAGACTCGGATAGGCAGTCGAAGTGCAGTCAAGTGCAAAAATGTGTATCGATTTAATCCTCTCATAAATATGTACCAAAAACTTAATCCGCTGACGTAAGAGCGATGGGACACATTTATGAGTGAGTTGTATGCACCCATATTTTTACACTTGACTCCTTGACTGTACATTCAGTTTTTAGAATGGAAATAATTCCATTCTCAAGTTTATTCGAGATCAGCGCTGCTAATAACCTCTGTATTATGCTGAGATGAGACCCGTTTCGTGACAGAATATCACGAAACGTTGTCATGAATTCACGTTATTGTGATTCACTATCATTAAAGGCCGAAACGCACTGACAGCGGTGGCGGAGCGGCACGGAGGCGGTACCGGTTGTAATTTTCGAACTGATACGAAAGGGTCCGCACTAGTGTTGTCGATAACGCTCATTTCGAGGCTTAAAGACTCCCGAGGCTTGAAGACTCGATGCTGTTTAAGAACCGTGTTGGTTTATTTTACGCATATGAATGCAAAATATTGACTTTTCGTCACTCGAGTCTTTAAGCCTCGGGAGTCTTTAGGGCTCGAGTCTTTAAGCCTCAAAATGAGCGCTATCCACAACACTAGTCCGCACAGAATACCGCGCCGCGCAGTGCTGAGCGGATCCTTTCATATTAGCTCGAACATTACAATCGGTACCGCCTCCGCGCCGCTCTGCCACCGATGTCAGTGAGTTTCGGCCTTAAATCCCGATCTCAGTTGGTACAAACTAAAATTTACGAGTTTAAACTGGCAATACGGAGGCGCTTCACTGATAACGATTAGCCATTTGACTAGTGCTGCCAGTTCAGACTTGTAAACTTGTAACTTGTAGCTTCGTGAAACGCAGCCCTGCATTATGCTGAGATGAAACCGTTTCGTCTCCAAGCAAATGAATAATAATAAGCAGTCGAATAGAACTTTAAAATCACTGATGAACCCACGTTTCGCATCTCTGATGAGATGAGACAATCTAACGTATGTTTTAATAACGTCACGTTTTACAGGAGCCTTATATGGAAGTGGTGAATCCATTCATACTGAAGAACAAGGAGCGAATGGTCGTGTTTTTGGATCAACTGAGCAACGTGCAAGAGCCCGGGAACGCGCCTCCCAACTCCAACAACAACCTCGATATTGGTGAGAACTACAATAAAATACAATTGGGAATGGATTAATTTTTTAGAAGAGCCTGATTATTTTTTTGGTGATAGGAATAACCTACCTTAGCACCAGAAAAAAGTTGCAGACTTTTCAGCTACGTCAATTATTAAAAAAAAATATAAACAGTTCCCTCACTTACGTTTTGAATTTAAGACGGCGAATGAGACACTTTCCTTGGTTCGTCTCATATTACAAAACAATATCTTAAAATCCGTGGTAAAGCTAAGCGTGGGATAAGCTTGTACCAAAACCATACATACATACATACATACATACGCTCGAAAAACATAACCCTCGTCTCCTTCGGCAGTTGGGTAAAAAACGCTCGTAGCGTCTTTCTTTACGATGTTCGCCTTCGGCTCACGCCACTCGCCTTTTTTCAATTTCAATTTCATTTTTTTAAAAACCAACTGGGATCATGTGTGTTAGTAGATACTTAAAAATAGGGTTAATGATAGGTAAGAACTTAATAGTACATTACTTACCTAGGGCGGTTAAACAAAGAATGTCTCAGATCGCAGGTATTTGACGCCCGAGCCGAAGGCAAGGGCGATAAATATGCGCTCTGAGGCTTTCTTTATTACTGCCCGTGGTGAGTACAAAATTTTACGTCTCTATCTGGCCAGGAAGTGGGGTTTTCCGCACGCATAGCGTGCGGTAATTCCTACTTTATGGCCAGGTATGACGTAAAATATATATTCTACCTGCTTATTTATGTGCACCATACATCAGTGCCTCAAATATGCACAATCAAGGCGTTCAGCGACCATTCTCAGGATGCTGTTAGGACTGGCCCGGATCCTGCGTACCAGGGATGAACACCGTTTTCGCATCGTAGCATGGAAACAGTCCACCCTCGCCTCCGCGAACATCCCCGAAGCACTGCAGTAGCGGGGCAGTCCCATCAACATCCTGAAGGCATTATTGAACTGAACTTTGAGAGCATTGTATTCTTTTTGAGTATAGTTCGCCCACAGACCGCTAGTGTAGAAGGATGTACAATAGGCCCTAAAAAGGGTGACTTTTGCTTCTTTGGAGCACTTAGCGAATCTGCGAGCGATCATGTTCGCCCTTACAGACAATGCTCTCCGTTCACGCTCAATGTCTGTATCATCTTTAAGGTCATCAGTCAAAACGTGTCCGAGGTACTTAAATTGTGTGACTACGTTGAGTACCTTACCTTCCAGTTTTATCGGCGGCACTTTCTGGTGTGACTTTATTCCTGACCTTAAAGACCATACCCTCACTTTCCATCCATGCCTGGTCGCATATCCTTCACAGATTGCGATCATTTTTGCAAGGCCACAAGGAGAGGCACTCAGCAGTACCATATCATCCTCCATTCCATCCATCCCGTCCATTGTTGACCTCTCTGTTGCATAAAATAGTATTTTATGAATGTTTAGCTAAAGAACTAGCGACCCTGCACCACATCTGCGTGTCGCACCTGACGGAGCTGCAGACGCTCTCCAAGACGCAGCCCGCCATCAGGAAGCTGGTCACCGTCACCGAGATGCTCACCAAGCACAAACACAAGTACTTGGAGATGATCAGATAGGACGCACACCATCACACAGGTACATATCGTTGGGGTGAATGCCAAGACCAACACGTCGTCTTAGCTATGCTATGAATATTACACTCAAATAATTCTGTCATTTCTTGCGGGGCCGGGGGAGGATTACTACCCTTTATGTTGCCGACGGCCGCCGGTAGTGGCTCGGCGCTGTGCCCTGTATTCCGCCACTCCAGGACATGGCAGGACGACCTGGGCGGCTGTCTCTTCCTCTTCCGTGCAGTAAAAAGATGTAACATTTTGTTTCAGGGTAAACATTACAGACAACCGGAGAAGGACTAGAGTCTCCGGCAAGACTAAACCGACTAAACAAATTAGTCGCACAAGCTAGGTTTAGTGTTTAGTTTACGAGTTTGCATCCGAAGTTTACGTTCGTGCTTTCTCGTGCCAAATTTTTGTAATCGTATTTATGGTGAATATGCTGGTGCCTTTTTCAAGTCGCAAAACGTGTAATACCGTTTCCATCGTTGTTTTGTATGGAGCGAGGATATATACTAGTATGTTTTGTGAAATTGGCGCCAGGTTGCGCGTTATTTCATGGTTGATACGCATATGGGAGCTAGCCATGTCGCGAAAGTCTTATTTGTCGGTTAAATACAGGGCTAAAATATATATTTTGTTGGTTTAATTGAAAATGATTGAGAAAAACAAGCAATCTGTACTCAAAGTTATGAAATTGGAGCACATAATTTGATTCCTCGATTGTATGTTTGCTTTAATATGATTTTTTCGAAGGACAATGGTATCAACTTCGTAGACATTGCTCACGTAGCCTTTCAAGGGGTTTAACGATATCGTTCGTATCCAATGGTTATAGTAAGATTTGTTTTCCATGACCATTTCGAAAAGGCTATTCGGAAACATTAATATTTCAATAAATTATGCATTAAGGAAACAATATTTCTTATACACAACAGCGTTGGTTAATCTGCGTCTGAACTGAAACATGCTAATTGTCATGTCTTTGAGTATTTACAATTTAAACGCGCGATTAGTAGTTTTATCTAAAAGGTTGTTTGATAAAAGGAAAGTCCCGATGTTACAGTAATTACAAGAAAGATACAGTAATTGCAGGAATGTTTGTGCGTTCGTTTGGTCTAAATCAATTTAGGCAAACAACTGCTCTCTAGTATTTAACACGTATTTATTGGTAGCCGCATAATATAATTATTGTAGTTAAGTTCAATAATCTTCCTAGTAGACGGCGGTGGTAATGTTTAATAACAAAGATAATGTTGTATTATTATATATTGTGTTATTGATTGCGTTTGTGTCAATATATTGGGCGGCGATGCAAATGTGCCTCTTATCTTACTATTCAGTAACACAAGTGTAATAATATCGGTCGTAAATCCGCCAAAAAGAATCGAATTATATTATTTTTATATTTATAAACATATTATTGGAATTGCTTTAAAATAATTTACATAGTTAAGAATTTATTTTTATTTTGTCAATACTCCGTAAAGTAATCTTTTATATTGTACGATTATTACTTTTAGACGTTTATACACGAGTATTAACCTAATATTCAAAGTAGTGGGTAAGATTATAAAAGTGCGGCGGCGGCGGCAATTGGTTCAGTATACTTCTGAAAAAAATATTTGTTAAATTATTCACATGTTTATCATTATTACACCATCACAATATTTTATATCGCAATAATACGAATATACATGTAAATCTATAGCTATAATATATTGCATTTAAAGTGTATATGTTTCACAATTGCTATATCATGATGTGGTTTTTGACAGCACAGTATATTTCGATTAATTTTAAACTTCAAAATTCCTTCCATTAATGCCACGGCCGCCGCAGTCGACGGGCATTTAGACATAGAATTTTAATTCTAGGATTATATTTGACATTCACGCGTAAAACACCAAAAATATTAAAAAGGAATTATTGTTTGTGATAGTTTTGAGAAGTATGGCGTTGCATACATATTCAAAATTGATGTGAAACGTGAAACTGCACTGACACAGCACCTAGTCTAATGACGAATTGTCTACGAATCGAATATAACGATTGTCTATCTCTGTGATAATATTCATCACTTTAATTTATCTCAATTTGCACTTCTGTGATTATTTCTGTTCTTTAATGTTGAATATACTCTAATAAATATTAATTTTGTAGTACCTAATTGTTTTTGTACTATAAAGACAATTCAATGTTGGCTGGCTCAAGGTGGAAAAGCTTTAGCAGTGTTGTTGTACACTCAGCGTCAAATACTCTGTAGCAGTCAAAGTGGCCAAATAGTTCGGTACACCATACTAAATATATGGTGTACCGAACTATTTGACTACTTTGGTTGCTACAAAGTATTTGACGCTGAGTGTACAAGTGAGTTACAACTTAATGTTCCACGTCCATGTCTTCCCTTGGCTGGCTAGGATTCATTCCGAACCGCTCAAATATATATTAAACAGACTTAAAATGCATTTCTAGTGCCATAATATCGTGTACTTATTCGTTATAATAATAATACTTTTGACTGTTATTGCGACTATGACATGGCTCACATTCTATAGCAAGCGTTTTTCCTCTCAAGATCACCACATTCTACTAACGAAGCTTTAAAATAAACCGTATATTGTACAGTTGACTACGAAAAGATGTAACCATTCACCTTACAAGGTGACACAATGATTACATCTCTTTGTAGTTTACTATACAAGTAACTTACTTTACAATATCGTGGCGGAGTCCTTTTTATTACAAAACGATCATTTTCGCTGTAGAATTTCAGTATTAGAACATTGAAGTGTCCTTTGTGAATAGACTCCTATATAACTTAATAGTGTCAATATGTGAACAAAGAAAAATAATTCTAAGCTTAGCTACGTGGGAGTCGATTTTGTGAGATAGTCTGGCCAGCCAAACCTGCCAGTTGAAAACGGATTCGCCAGATTGCCCTAATCGTATTTCCAAAAAAAAATTCTGGGATACTTGAGAGTGGCCAAAATCAGACCCTGTTAAGTTTGGCTGACCAGAGGGGTAATCACATAACGTTCCGAACGCGCGTTAGGACAATCCAACTGTCATTTCTCCATATTAAATTTGACGTTTAGATCTACCTAACGTTCGTACAAACGACAACACAGGTAACTGACCATTCGTGACCCTTATTACAAAGCACATAAAGTGCACGGATGGTCAGTTAACAGTGTTGGCTTGGCGATGCGATGATACAATGCGTTACGTGATCGACCTACAGATTGGACAGACTTGGTTGATAGTTACAACTGACCGCTGCGCTGAGTATGTAGTGTGGATCAATGCATCGAAATTCGGCGGTTCCATTGTGTAGAATAGGTTGTAGCTCTAGTGATGTGTCGTCGCTGTATTTAAGTGTTATCTAGCTTACGATAGACGATGTCTAGACTGAAATACGCTCCAATTAATTAGATGTGTTAGTGCACTTAGATTTTCCACGAAAAGTGATAAAAATTGCAATATTCGGCCCATTTGATAAAGGTTTTTATACTAAAATTCGGAGATTATTCTTGACTGTTAACATTTGGAAGCATTTTTAAATAAGCACTTGTGGTTTATTTCATGTTAGGACTTGTACATTTGTGGTTAATTTGACAGGGATTATATACAAGAAATTGTATTTTTTGTAAAGATTGGAAGTTTAGTTCTGGCTTGTTTAATGAAACATTCTTCACACTTCCTGAGAGCATTAGAGTCAGTCATATTTGTAAGATTAAATGAAAGTAGTGATCTTTATAAACTAGTACACATTAAATTCAAATACCAAGTAAGTATTAATATCGTTTATCAATTCACTTTCAATCAACTTTCGTTCTTCAATTTTTACACACCTAACCAAATTGATGTACTTCAAAGTAAATTAAAAACATTTTTTATGTAAATGCACCTTTAAAACTTTATAGAAATTGAATACATTTCATTATAATTTAATAAAACGTTAATACTAGTAGTCATTTCCAATGAGTTTATTTGTTAAAATATCTGCATCAAAGCACTGCTTCACAAATTGTATTAAGTAAGTCATATTTATACTGATAATGCTTGTTACAATATATTTATATTGTAACAAGCATTCCCAATAACACAAAAGAATGCATCTGTTTACACTGTAATGATTGGTACTGATTTAGATTTTGTGACTGTTTTCTATCCCTTAGTGTATGTGTATACTGTTTTTCATTAAATTTTTATGTGCTAGAAATCCAGTCTCATTAAAATTACAACTATGAAAATAACATTTGTTGTTTTATTTCTTCATAGGCTTAGGAGTTTAATTCAGGGACTGGTTACGGTTATACCGGTATGAAACCGGTATTCCATTACGATACCTTTATGTCATAAAGGTTATGCGCGCCGCGCGAACATAACGGTACCGTAACCGTTTTGAAATAACGGTTAGCGGTATCATTTTAAATAATACCGTAACCTTTATAATACCGGTATTATAAAGGTTATCGAGAAAAGTAAGCGAGCTGGCACTCTACAGAGGAAGCATTGGCTACTAAACATTTAAAGACAAAACGGCAGTGCCTTTGCCGGCGGTTTGGCAATAACGCCAGGCCGAAGTCGATATATCGGTACCTTTAAAAAGCGTTTACGGTACCGGAAAAAATAAACGAAATATAAAGGTACCTTTATTTTTTCCGCTACCGAAACCGCTATTTGACAACCGATATGACGTCATACCGGTATTTTTCGGTTATGCAGTCCCTGGATTAATTATTATAATGAACTGTAATAAAGTGAAGTATGTATGTGAAGCCCCCATCCCATACTGGCCCCATAGTGGATTGTAGCCAATTCTCTCTCATTCATACATAGATCTGGAATGTGTAGCTAACGACGAAGAGACGTGTCTACACCGGACGCATGCTCGGCCGCACGCCTCGCCCGAGTCAACCCTGAGCGCGCACGCTAGGACGAGGCGTGGCTCGCCGAGGCACGTCGACACTAAAGCGCGCACGCTAGGACGAGGCGTGGCTCGCCGAGGCACGTCGACACTAAAGCGCGCACGCTAGGACGAGGCGTGGCTCGCCGAGGCACGTCGACACTAAAGCGCGCACGCTAGGACGAGGCGTGGCTCGCCGAGGCACGTCGACACTAAAGCGCGCACGCTAGGACGAGGCGTGGCTCGCCGAGGCACGTCGACACTAAAGCGCGCACGCTCGGGCGAGGCGGGCGAGGCCAAGGCATGCGTCTGGTGTAGACATGGCTAATGGAAGAGAAATAACCCTCTCCTTCGGCAGTCGGGTAATTAAAGTAATTTGAAGCTGTATCTTATGTTGCCAATACGTCTTGCTTTAGATAAAATAATGAAGCAGCAGATATTTTTGTATCGTAATATCTAGACTTGGTAGCATACCATGGTTCTAGAATCCATGAAGTCTGTACATATGAAGGTCGAAACGCACAGACAGCGGTGGCGGCGCGGTGCGGTGCGGCGCGGAGGCGGTACCGGTTGTAATGTTCGAGATAATATGAAAAGGTCCGGACAGAATACCGCGCCGCGCCGCGTCTCGTCGCGGTATTCTGTGCCCTTTCGCATAAGTTCGAACATTACAACCGGTACCGCCTCCACACCGCACCGCGCCGCACCGCCACCGCTTTTAGTGCGTTTCGGCCTTTATAGCTTACCCTAGGCTGGGGGGATGCGTAAGAGCATTTCCACTCCCGTCAAAAAAAAAAAAGGTGGGACCCCCCAACATCACTGGGGAGCATGGTCATCGCCTGGTACGGTGGCTGTGGAACGGGAGTAGTCGGGTTCGAGACTGATGCCTCCTTGGGAATGACCCAGGAGGTGCATAGGGATAGCGCAATAAGCCCTGTCACACAGGCAACAAGGTCGCTGTAGTGAGTGGCCGGCCACGCCAACGCATAGGTTGTTAAGGAGGACAACTCGAATGTAAAGGCAGCCTGGAAGGCACCGATAGACTCGTGGAGAATCGCTTGATGGGAACTAAATGGGCTTAGTAATACTTAATAACAAGACTGACTGACTATACCTGTAGAGCCCATGTAGGATGACATCTTTAATGTGATGACGCAATAGGTATACCTATCCTTGTTTCTAATATGAAGTCATCTGAAACTGCTTCACTACTTGTACACTCAAGAGCAAATAAACGGAATCACTTCGCATTTTTCAGTTTTTCCGTCGTATCTTGAAATTCAAGGTTTTTCTCAGAATTCTAATGATGGAAATATATTTCCTGAACATTTAGCTTTAAAATAAATTAATAATGATGAAAATCGGTTCAGGATTTTTCAGTTTACAAACGTTTTCCCGATTGGTCGAAATTTACGCGTTGCTGAGGTCACTAATTAAACACCCATTAAAGGGTATAAAAAGGGTGTAGGGGAGGGGAGAGCTATCATGGATCGGCCGCGGAGCTAGCGCAAGCACCGACTCGGACGCACCCAATCCTCCGCGAATTTCTGCTCCTTGTTTTTTCTTTAAAAATCAAGTCGTAGCGAAATGAGCGACCCGGCTTAGGCCGGAGAATAGCCGCACCTCAGCAAGCCCCGTTGCCGCCAACCGCAACCGTGTTCC
Organism: Epinotia brunnichana; assembly: GCA_963854355.1. Classification (NCBI taxonomy): domain Eukaryota; kingdom Metazoa; phylum Arthropoda; class Insecta; order Lepidoptera; family Tortricidae; genus Epinotia; species Epinotia brunnichana. The sequence goes on from OY977951.1 coordinate 11,540,088, forward strand.
CGGGTGTACCCGAATGGGGGGAGGGCTCACGGTTGCAGTCCCGGAGGCAGCGGAAAGCGTCGTCGTCACTCCGCACACCTACACCTAAGAGCAGAATGGCTCCACCGCTCCCGCACTCCTCCGGAGTGCCGCAGGAGCAAACAAGCCGCCCCCGGATTTTCCGCCGCACCCGCGGCATTGGAGACGCGGCCAGCCTTGCCCGCGACCCACGCATCCAGCAGGCATTTAAGAATGTCCTGCGCGCATCTGCAGCGGCCTTCACAGCCGCGCGAACGCCAACTCCAGGAACACCAACCGAGGAAATCCAGGAGATCCTCGGTCGGCTTGGCCCGCTGAGCCAGGCCGCCGCCGCCCAACCCGGACCGTCCGCCCCCCGCCCGCCCGCCGCGGGCCCTAGGGCGAAAGTCGTGAAACCGGCCCCCGCGCCCCTGCCTCAGCGCGCGCCCGCAACGCAGCGCCAGGCCCACGCGCCAAAGCCCGCGCCGCGATCGCCACCCGCCCTTGGAGCGGGACAGGCGCCCCGCGCAACAAAAACCGCGCCGCGACCGCCGCCCGCCCTCGGAGCGGGACAGGCGCCCCGCGCAAAAACATCCGCGCCGCGACCGCCGCCCGCCCTCGGAGCGGGACAGGTGAGTCGCGCGCACCGATCCGCGCCGCAACCGCCGCCCGCCCTCGGAGCGGGACAGGCGAGCTACGCACACCGAGCCGCGACCGCGCCACAGCCGCCGCCCGCCGTCGGAGCGGGCCAGGCGAGCCAAGCGACCCGCGCGGCGACCACGCATCAAAGCCCCCGACTGGACCTGTCCCCCAGGGACCACCATAAGTCGCAACCCGAGCCCTCACCCAGCGACGAGAGCGCCGGGGAGGCGGACGAGATGGAAGTCAGTGACGACGAGCGCCAGGAGCCGGCCGCACCCGCGCGCCAGGACCCGGCCGCCGACGCACTGGCCCATCACCCAAGAACACCACCACCAGCTGCGGCACAGCCGCCCCAGCCACCACCACAGAAAAAGCCGCGCCCAATAACGGTGGATAACCTTCCGGAATGGCACGAACACTTCGTGCGAATCCGGGAGAAATTGGGCCGCTACCCAAAGTCCCGCCCCTATGGGAACGGGATACGATTCCTCCCCGAGGACCACGACGAGTACCGGGTAGTTCAGAGCTACCTGACGTCCCTCGGGGACTCCATTTCCTGGTCGGCTCTCCAGCCGAGGGAAGAGATCCCCCTGAAGGTGTGCATCAGGGGGCTTCCCGCAGACACGGACCCGGAGCACATAACGGAGGACCTGGCGGCAAAAGGTTTTGCGCCAATTTACACGCGCCACGTGAACGCGCGTGCAGGAAGACCCGGCTGCATATTTTATGTGCAGCTGTCCAAAACTGCAGACCTCATTCCGGCCATCTACGGTGTCCGGGAAATTATGGGAATGACGGGAGTGGTGGTGGAGGCGTGGCGCGGCAAGAAGGGGCCGGCGCAATGTCACCGCTGCCAGGGGTTCCGTCACTCCTCACACGGCTGCCGCCGCCCCATCAAGTGTGTCCGATGTGCGGGACCACACTTCGCGGGCGAGTGTGAGCGGCCGAAGGACCAGGAGGGGACCTGCGCTAACTGCGCCGGCCCTCACACAGCCAACGACCCGGCGTGCCCCGAATACCATCAAGAGGCACGCAGAAAGAGGGCGGGTACAGCTCCCCGCACAAACCGTCGCGGGCAAGTTGTGCCCCAGCAGCGCACAGTGCAGCCCTCCGAGAACGCGCCAAACTCGCTGATGGCGAGTGCAAATGAGGCGACACCACGCCTCCGCCGCCGAGGAAGAGGCAGACGGGGCAGGGGACAGTCCGCCCCCGCCGCCGCTGCCCCCGCCGACACCCAGACCGCCACCGCCGCCGCACAAACGGCCGCAGCCACCGCCCAGGCGTTCACCGCCCAGGCCACCCGGACTACCGCCCAGAGCAGGCCGCAAACGGCCGCTCCCGCCACCGACACCGCAGCGCCGACTAGGCCCCCCCGCAACATTGCGCTCCCTCCCCTACCGATGAGTAGGGAGAGGTCGAATGCGCAATGCATTGCAATCCTGCAGGACGTGCTCGACGCCCTGCAAAAAGGTACAGACCCAGTCCCCATAGTCCTGAGGGGACTTTGGACTGAACTGTACCAACACTGACATCACATGGACGTTCCTGTAGTGCCGTCGGTTCGCAGATCGCTCGCTGGGCTTCTCCTTCGGGAGTCCCACCCGGCAGGGCTTGATCGCACCGACGGACGAAGCAGATGACCCCACCGGACCAGCCGGGCGTTACGCCCACTCCAGCCACCCGTCCGTAGTCGCGGACGGCGCCCGATCCCGCCACATGCGGCTCACGCCGCGCACGGCTTTACCGAGCCCAAACCGGGTTCGTGAGATTACTACGAGGAGAGCTATCAGTCGCTTATCAGAAGTTGACCAGTACACATCTCCGCTAATTACCCAGTGAACAGTACCTGAAAAAAATGGACATCACCGAAGCTGAAGCCGCCCAAATCGTCACTTTGCTGGAACGTGGGGATAGCCAACGTGTTGTTGCTGCCGGGATGAATTTGAGCCAGTCTGCCATCTCAAAAGTCTATCGGAGGTTCCGAGAGACTGGCAGCTTTGCTCGAAGACCAGGGACCGGCCGCCAGAGGTGCACACCATTGAGGGATGATCGATTCATCGTTACTACCGCTCTCCGAAATCGTCACCTGACAGGAGCTGCAGTCCAGCAAGGGCTTCGGGACGTACGAGGAGTGACTGCCAGCTCATGGACTGTTAGCAGAAGACTCAAGGAAGCGAACTTGACTCCAAAAAGGCTTGCCACCGGGCCCAAACTGCTCCCAAGACACCGTGAAGCTCAACTGATATTTGCTCAGCGACACAAGAACTGGACCCCCGTTCTTTTCTCTGACGAGTCCAGGATGTGTTTGAACGGCTGCGACAGAAGAGGACGTGTCTACCAGAGACCAGGAGAGCGGTATATGCAATGCTGCTTCAAGGAGACCGTCGCTTATGGCGGAGGTTCTGTCATGTTCTTGGCATTGTGCATTTCCTACGGCGGACGGATGGAGCTCGTTTTCGTGCCTGGTGGGGGCCGGGGCGGCGGTTTGACTGCTTTGAGGTACATCACCGAAGTCCTGGAAGTGCATGTGGTCCCGTACGCTAGGAATTTGGGCGAGGGGTTCCTCCTGATGCAAGACAATGCCCCTTGTCATAACGCTCGGGTCACCAAAAATTTCTTGAACGGGGCCAACATCCCCGTCATGGACTGGCCAGCTCTTAGCCCGGACCTCAACCCAATCGAACACATGTGGGACTACCTGAAGAGGAATGTTCGGAAGCGAGATCCTGCACCATCCGACATTGAGGAGCTGAAAACGGCGTTACAGGAGGAGTGGGCGGCGATTCCGCAATGCTACGTGCAGAAATTGATTAGGTCAATGAATCGTTTAACATGTGTAGAAAGGGCTAGGGGTGGGAACACAAAGTATTGAATTTGTTAAATATTTTTTTTTATTTAGAAAAATGTCTGTCTTTCATTTTTTGTATTACGATTATTCCAGGCGTTTTTGCCCAATCTTAGGAAATAAGGGTTTTCCTCGGTCATTGACCCCAATATCAAGGAAAATTTATGCATTTTCATGTAGGCTACACTCTCAGCTTCATTTGGTACCAATTTGTTCAGGATTGCATGAAAATTTAAAAAGTTATTGGGCGGAAAAGCCAAACATGCGGAGTGATTCCGTTTATTTGCTCTCGAGTGTATGTAATCCTTTGTTTGTGAGAGCGAGTTCAGTATACGCGGAGGTTCATAGTTGCTCAGCCAGTAGGCGAGAACATGAGAAAGTATACAGCGCACATATAGTGTGTGGCTATTCTCTTATAGTGCAAAGGCTTGTTATCATGTAATTGAGACTTAGGGTGATTAATCTAATCACATGAAATAACTCAACTCCGTTTGCTTGGTAGTTATAACTCTCGTGTGCTGAGTTCTAAGGCCTAAGTGACAGCAGTGGCGTCATGGTTATGTTTATATATCCGTGGACTGCTTTGGATGATTAAGGCGGGATTCAAATTGTCCCTCTTATGATCATATTCAATCCTTTAGAATTTGTATCAGAGTATGTCACATAATATAATATAACATATCAATTCATGTAATGTGTTACATTCCTATATAACGAGAGGGTGTTCATGACACTGGTAGTGATCATGTTAAATTCGTGTACGTGTTGTAAAGAGCAACCACATTCTTAAATATTATTCGTGGATTATTCGAGGATTTATTCGAATGAAATGAGAATAAGTCATTCGTCATTCGAAAGTGTGGATGAATAAATTAGTGATGAATAAAGAATCATTCGAATAATGCCCTTCCCTGATTTTTTTCCATTCTAGTGACTATAAAACTTGTTGTAAGAAAGGTGAGTATAACGTCTATGACAGTGTATGCCATAACATCTAGTTTTATTCTAGGTATGGGCCAACCAACCAACCATAAGGTGGGTATTGGAACTAAGATGAATTAACTAATCTGGGTGGAAATGAAATCAGTAAGTACATATGAAAATATTGGTTTATTTACATTACATACCTTAATTAGATTCACATCACTTAAGTCAGAAAAAGTATCGAAAATGCCATGATAACGCAACAAGCTGCTATGTATGGTGATTTACGTTCTCCTATTCGAGCACATTTCCAAAATGTTCCAAGTAACCTGTAAATACAACAAACATAAAGATGAGACTTTTACATGTTCAGTCAAAGTGAGATAGCTATATATCGTGATCCCTTTTCCGCAGGGTCTAGGCTTGGTAGGCCACGGCCAGCATGTAATGTCGCCGCATAAACTATTTCAGGTTTAGGTACTAAATACTCACCCAGTTTTATTACGGTCCATAATACTAGGGAAGAACGATCTCAAGTATGCACACGTACATACCAGAAGTAGTATAACAGATAGCAAGCTTTGGAAATTAAATATTGCACTCTGAAACAAAATAATTAATTAGTAAACTAAAAGTTCGTAGAGTCTCACTCAAGACCTTAAGAGAAAAACTATTTATTTAAATTCTTACCATGGCGCTGGTGCTACTTCATGTAATCAATGTACAAATTGAACTATATATTTAATCGATATAATTTTCAGGAAACCTGTATATTTTACTTTATAGACCCTCTCTTCTCATATTTATTTTATAACAATATGACTATGACAGAACTGTGACAGTATATAACAAAGTACTTTGTGCTGACATGCCATTGGCCATTGACAAGACAGTGCAACGCGACACTCGCGACGTTGACATGTGTTCATTCAAAACTGAAGTTTTTATATGTATCTTGAACGATCCGTTGTATACGATTTTCAAGTTTTTGAATAATTCAATATTTAAAAACTCAATTATAAATTATGGATTAAATTCTATTAAGAATTATGGATTTCGAATTCATGATTCTATTTAGAATTTTACAGAGTTTAAGTAAAATTGTATGAAATTGAACAAATGACACGCGTGGTCTCTACGCGGCAGTGTTGGGCGTAATTAATTACTTTTTGTAATTTAATTACAAATTACACAATTATTAATTCAATTACGTTAATTAAATTGAATGTAATTAAAATTTCATGTAATTGAAATTACTTTGTAATTTGTAATTGTAATTACATTTATTTGTAAATTAAATTACTAAATTACTTTAAGTCAACTTTTTTTATAAACAATGAGAAGCATACGTGTTTACTTGGTCTGATTGCAATGATGTAATAATCAAAACAATAAATGTGTGTACCTATATTTATATTTATTTGCATTGACTGAACCACAAAACTAATACTGTTGTTAGGTTAGACCGGACAGTTATAAAAATGTAAAATTAGTTGCATACAACACGTATATATATTTTTTTCATTTCAAGCTAAACCTTGCAAGCTCTTCGAAAACAAAGTTATTACACTCATCAATTTAATAAGTAATTAATTGCAAAATGTAATTAATAATTACATTTTGTTATTGTAATTGAAACTTATAATTACAATTACATTTTCCCTGTAATTATAATTTGTAATTGCAATTACTTTTTGTAATTGTAATTATTAATTAGTAATTCAATTACGTTTTGCCCAACACTGCTACGCGGTGCCGGTTAACGTACGGCCATGATAATGTACAGCCATGATAATGTACAGCCCAATAATCCGTACATTATTGGTACGGGGCAATAATTGGAAGCCAATCTTGTACGACCTGATAATGTACAGCCCAATAATTAATTAAAGAGTCTCCAGCGGGTCGACGCCGCGGGTGGCTATTTCTGGTCTGAGGGACACAAGTGAACCCTAACCTAACCGACCTAAGGCAGAGTTCGCTTTTGACAGGCAGCAAACTTGGTCCGGGGCAATAATTGGAAGCCACCTTTGTTCGAGCTGATAATGTACGGCCCGATAATACGCGTCCAATTTTTGTGGCTTCGTATTATTGGGCCGTGCATTATCACCCTGAGCAAATTCGGTACGGGGCAATAATAGGGAACATTACTGCAATGTTCTGCCGCCAGAGGCAGCACTACCACTAATAGTAAACCAGTATAGGAATATAGGGATTCACACACACATGCACAATTGATTGTCAAATGAGTGACAAGGATGCTTGCATAGACAATACCGCAAGTGGGAACGAGATACAATGTCAACGCTGCTAGTGTCGCCACCTACGAAGAGTTTTGCGTAATGTTCCCTATTGGAAGCCACCTTTGTCCGGGCTGATAATGTACGGCCTGGTAACACGCGTCCCTAAAAGTAGACGCTTATTATCGGGCTGTACATTATTTGGCTGTACATTATTGGCTCCCGTCTCTTTCACACATTACATGTTTTTTTTTAATTCCGCCTTCATAATCCGCCATTTTGATCGGTTGCAGAGGGTGTGAACTAAGAAATACTTCCATGTATTGTAACGTGAATATTTGTTATTTAATTTAGAATTAGTGTTTGAAAACACTAATGGCTTGCTTGAACACACTTAAGTTAGAAATCAAAACATTAGAACAAGTGTTTCCAAAGAACCATGAGCGGTTTCAGGTAATGTCAGCTAGTGTCGACGAACTGACCTGCAGATTCGTTGGCAGAAGTGGAAAGAAATATGAGATACACGCAAACATTACCGTAAGTACAGTTTTAATGTTATAATATTCATTGATTCTAGACTCATTGCTAATTGTTGGAGCGTTTATTGATTATCGTTAGTTGGGACAAAGGGTCGTTGTTTATGAGGGCAGGGCTGTCAACAAGAGATTTACGGAAGTGAGAAGTGAACTCGTTTTTCATTCGTATCCAAGCCACTGGAAGCATATCATTCGAGTAGTGGTCACCAGCAGTTGGTTTGTTTATGTGCAGCGCATAGGGATTGATCGCGTGAAGTGCGCAGGGTTTGTACGTAAATAATGTGTTGGAATTGAGCAATAACAGTCCGTGACGAATTATCGTATCGATCATTCGCTTTTCGGAGCTCTTTTTCGGCGATTCGTCAAGTTAACGAGTGTCCCATGTTTTGTGTAGATAACGGTAAAAGACGCAATTTTGGGACAATGGTTGTTAGTCATTCTCTACCTTGTTTTTGTCATGTACACATTATACTGTTCTTTTTGTTTGCTCAAGTGAAGTGACAGCTTGAGTTTGGGTTAGTTTCACTACAATATGGTTGAAAACATCTTAGGTAGCAGTGATGTCTTGGCTTGGTTATATTATTTACCTTGTTAGTATCAATTGTTCTTATGACTATGGTAAACATTTAAGTACATTATACATTTTGTTATTGTGTATGATTGGTGCGGTGTAAACATGATGCAAATATAAGTTTTATTGTTGCCCTCAATTGCTGATAATTATACAAATGAACTAAATGTGCAATGTGTTTATGTTTAAATACATTTTCTGTAGAATTCATGGTTGTTTTTTTTCTTCAATACATATTTTGGTTATGAAAACAACACAACACGTATTTTCTAAAAATGTACTTTACCCCGTGCTGGTATGTACAGCACGATAATACGCGTCCATCTATCTTTCTCTCTCTCTTTTTGCATGAGTAAAAAAGAGACAGAGATATAGTGGACGCCAATTATTGGGCCGTACATTAACTGGCACCCTTTACCCAATTTGATTCATTTACCTTCCTAATTTGAGCCTAAATATCACTTGTCAATATCCTTTCTTATTCTAAATTGAATTCTTTAGAATTTTAATCTTTAAGTTGAAATTTAGCTTCACAAACTGCAGGAGCTAAATTCTAAGTTTTTCAAATACCTTGATTGAGTTCAAGTTTGCTTTACAAGTTACCAGGGGGGCTAGCACACTAGGCTTTATGTCGCGTTTTACGTGACGTTTCAGTACATTTTCGCCGACATAAAACCTAGTGTGCTAGCTATGTTTATATTTTAGTGAAAGGTCTGTTACCAAAAGATAAAATAAGTACTTCTGCTGTCGAGAAGTAAAACATAATGTCTTTGCTTACTGCCATTATACTTAAGGTTGAGATTATTTAATGTGGCCCACTTTAGAAAACTGTCATTGGAATCTTCTACCTTGGATGGTAGAGTTGCTTTTTTAATGGACTACTTTGTTGCAATTCAGCCAACTCAAATAATAAATATTTGATAATTAAAATATTTGATAAAAAAAAGAAAGTTTTGATAATTTTCATGGCATTGGAGTACATCAAAGATGTGACAAAATTTCCTTTTCTGTTCTTAATCAGAATGAAGCATTTCATAAAAACAAAATTTCCATCAGTGCTAGTTTTAAACTATAATGTTAACATATCTTGTAGGAGACATACCCCAGCACACCACCAGTGTGGTTCGCTGACGGTGAAGATCCCACTGTGACAAATGCAGTGCATACCCTCAGCAACACGCAAGGCAGAGATAATCATGTCATAAATCAGGTATAATATTACCACTTATTCCACTTATGGGCCCCACAACACTACTATATTGTTACTTAGACCAGTAACAATATAGTAGTGTTGTGAGGCACATTAATAAGTTGTCTACCATAAGTTTTATTCGACTCTAGCTACTCGCTCGGCTCCGCCCGCAAATTACCCAGAACAGAACACAAGCAAAGTCATAGGATAAAATTTAGCCTATGTCCATCCAGGAAGTCCATTCTACCTATATACTTGTGAAAGAATTTGTGTGATACTACCCAGCACAACCACTGATGATTTTGTTGTTTCTTTTGCGGTACATATTCATATCTATACATATAAATGCCTATGTCCTGACTGACTTATTCACTCACTCACTCATCAACGCACAGCGGAAACTACTGGGGCTAGAGAGTTGATTTTTGCAGAGTAGGTTGCTTTTATAACGTAAGCTAGGGATAAGAAGGAATTTTTGAAAATTCCACCCCTAAGGGGGTAAAATAGGGGTGTAAAGTTTGTATGGAGAACCTTTTGTTTTTGAACTAGAGACTTAAAACTTTGTAGAAAGATTATTTATTAAAATACAAATAAAGTACTTTCAGCGTTTTGAAAAATGTCACCCCTAAGATGGTAAAATAGGGGTGCAAAGTTTGTATGGAGAAAACATTTTTTTTGTGCTAGAGACTTAAAACTTTGTAACAAGATTACTTGTTAGAATACAAATAAAGTACTTTCAGCGTTTTGGAAAAGTCCACCCCTAAGGGGGTAAAAAAGGGTTGCAAAGTTTGTATGAGGGAAACTCTTTTTTGAGATAGAAGCTATAAAATTTGTAAAAAGATTACTTATTAAAATACAAATAAAGTGCTTTCAGCGTTTTGGAAAATTCTGCCCCTAAGGGGTAACCCCCTTAGGGGTTGCGGTCGGGTTCCAACCTTTACCGTGACTTCAAATGCCCCCTTTGTAATCGTTGCGGTTTTTGCAGTACCACTGTCACATTTGATTTGCTGCAGACTTGTACAATTTGAGTACATTTGTTTTGTACTATTTTGACCATTAAATTAACCTTAAATGTCATAAATTAGCTGGCCGTGCCAGAAAGAAATCTACCTAGCACGACCACGACCACAATCACTAATGCCGAAACAGTATGAGTACAATAAAAAAAATTATAAGTATATAAAAGTACTTTTTTTTTCATGAATATGTACTGCAAAAGAAACAACAAAATCCTCCGTGGTCGTGCTGGGTAGTAAATCACACAAGAATTTGGCCTATGTCCATCCAGGAAGTCCATTCTATATACTGGTGAAAGAATTTAGCCTATGTCCAAGTTCATTCTATATACTGGTGAAAGAATAATAGCCTATGTCCAAGTCCATCCAGGAATTCCATTCCATATACTGGTGAAAGAATTTGGCCTATGTCCATCCAGGAAGTCCATTCTATATACCTACTGGTGAAAGAATTTAGCATATGTCCAAGTCCATCCAGGAAGTACATTCTATAAACTGGTGAAAGAATTTAGCCTATGTCAAAGTCCATCCAGGAAGTCCATTCTATATACTGGTGAAATAATTTTTGGAATTAAATGAGAAGTTCCAGGGACGACCCCTCACACGCGAATTAAAAACCTCGCAGACATTACCTCATTATAATATTATTAGTGTAGATGAGATAACTCTTCTCGGGGGAGCCTCACCCCTAGGGAACGCGTCCTCAGGTGGCGGATAGAGGGAGACTCGCCAGGTACTTCGCAAGTCGTACCTGGAGGGCAGGAGCGAAATAAAATAGCCCCCGCGGACCAACAGGCCGGAGATGGACACTCCGTCAACAAACCCCTGCTGCGGGCTTCTCTGACGTATTTGGAGCCGAGGCCGTAGCAGTGCTGGGCGTCTAGGTTTGGGCGCACAGGAGAGATGGCGGCGGATGAGCCCCTCGCGGGCCAACGGCGGCGCTTGCATCTTCGTGGAAGATAAAACCTTGGCGTCAGGTGGCAACCGGCCGTAAAAACTATAGCCAAAACTCACCTCTCCTCGTACAAATAAATATGGCAAAGTTAATTAAAGAAAAAACGTTAACTACTAGGGCGTCCCCCGCAAGCGACGAACCAATATTGGATGCGACAGATGTAAACCACAAGAGAAGTCATGCTAGGGCGTCCCCCCAAAGCGACGAACTAGACAAGAACTCGTGTTTGAGAGCAGCCACTAATAAGTTAAGATTAGGGACTTGGAACCTTGGCTCCATGACAGGTCGGAGCCTTGAGCTCAGCGAAATACTTAAGAAACGAGACATCAACATCTGTTGTATTCAAGAAACCAAATGGAAGGGTTCCAAATCTCGCGACATTGGACACGGGTACCAACTAATCTACCACGGTGCAGAAACGAAAAGAAACGGGGTGGCCGTGGCTCTGGATCAAGATCATAAACAGAGAATTATCAACATAGAAAGAAAAAGCGATCGTCTTATTGCTGTTAAGCTAGCAATGGACAACCAGCCAGTGCTAAATATCATATCAGCCTACGCTCCTCAAACAGGCTGCCCTGAGCTAGAGAAACAGGCATTCTGGGAAGACTTTGACGAATTAATGCAGAACATCCCGCAAGACGAGAAAATACATATCGGAGGAGACCTGAATGGGCACGTGGGAACAAAAAGCGACCTCTTCAGCGACGTGCACGGCGGATATGGATTTGGGACTTTAAATCAGCAAGGGGCCGATATTCTAAATTTTGCTTCAAAACATAACTTAAAAATTATTAATACACAATTTCAAAAGAAACCAGAACATTTGATAACATATAAAAGCGCAGGACATACCACACAAATCGACTATATGCTATCTACGAGTATTGTATCCAACCGCTACAAGGACTGTAAAGTGATCCCTGGCGAAGCCATCACAGCACAACACAGACTTCTAGTAGCTGTGCTTAACTTGCCTCGTCCTATTAAAACCCATAGAGATAAAACCAAGCGAATCAAATGGAAGGAAATTCATGGTTCGAAAGGTACGATTTTCATTGAAGAGGTAGAAACCTACCTCAGAGCAGACCTCGGCAGAAACAAAAATGCTAACATAATGTGGGGCGACTTCGAGAACTACTGCCAAATAAAAGCACAGCAAACTCTTGGTGTATCAAAAGGGGGGTTGGCCACAAACAAGGATACAACTTGGTGGAACAACAGCGTTAAGGATATAATAAAATCCAAAAGAGATGCCTTTAAGACTTGGCAAAAGTATGGGCTCGAGGAAGACCGAACTGAATATAGATAAATTAAATCCATAGCCAAAGCCGCTGCTGCCCAATCAAGAGCCGCATCTAGACAAAGCTTCTACAATAAACTCGAAAACGCAGAAAACGAGAACGACATCTACAGAATAGCTAAGCACAGGCACAGATCAACCTTGGATATAAAATGTAATAGATACATAAAGAGCAAACAAGGACAGCTTTTAACCTGTAATAAAGCAATCAACGCCCGATGGAAAGAGTACTATGAAGACCTGCTAAACGAAGAGTTCCCAAGTGAAAGTATGCCTTACTTGCCACCAGTCCACGGACCAATCAACTGCATAACACCGGAAGAGATCAAAAAGGCTCTCAGCAACATGAAATATCATAAAGCCATGGGACCAGACAACATACCGGCCGATCTCTGGAAGAAACTTGGCAATGCAGCTATACCATGGCTTATGGAACTTTTTAATAAAATCTACGTGGAAGGCAAAGTTCCGGATTCCTGGCGCTTCAGTTTTCTATCCCCAATCTACAAAAATAAGGGGGACATCTCACAATGCAATAACTATAGAGCTATAAAACTTACCGCTCACACGCTAAAAATGTGGGAGAGAATAATTGGAGCCCGTATTACAGCACTATCCAGTGTAACTGAGAACCAGATGGGATTTACAGCAGGCAGGTCCACCACGGAGGCTATCCAAACCATCCGGATACTTATGGAGAAGCACCGTGCTAATAAAGAAAACCTCTACTTCCTTTTCATCGATCTCGAAAAAGCGTTTGATCGAGTACCTAGAAAGCTAGTCTGGCAGGCCCTAAGAGTCCAAGGCATCCCTGAAGCATATATCACCATAATCCAGGACATGTACGACAACATCTTGACACAGATTAAAAGCCCAGCTGGAATAAGCGATCCGTTCCAAGTCAGAGTGGGCGTACATCAAGGGTCGGCGCTCAGCCCGCTGCTCTTCAACTTGTCCATGGACTACATAACACGCAGCATACAGGTGCCAACTCCTTGGAGCATACTGTATGCTGATGATATAGTGCTTATCACCAAACGCGCCTGTGACCTGCAGGAATCCTTCAATACCTGGCTTAAGAAGATCGAACGCCACGGACTGCGCATCAGTAGAACGAAGACGGAGTATATGGAGTGTGACTATGGCGGCACAGAGGATACCAACTGTGATATACTCATAGACGATAAGGTTCTGCCCAAATCAGCGCAGTTCAAATACCTCGGCTCTGTCCTCTCGTCAAACGCAAGCGTGGACAATGACGTGACCCACCGAGTGAATTCAGCATGGCTAAAGTGGAGATCCCTGTCTGGCGTTATGTGCGACCCAAAAATGCCTATTAAAACAAAAAGGAAAATATACAAAGCTGTTGTCAGACCCACTATGATGTACGGAGCAGAATGCTGGACCGCTAAAAAAGGGCACGAACAAAAGCTGCACGTGGCAGAAATGAAAATGCTTAGGTGGGCTGGCGGTGTCACACGCCTCGATAAGATCCGGAACGAATATGTCCGCGGCTCGTTCAAAGTTGCACCGGTCAAGCAGGATGAGATGGTATGGACATATTATGCGACGAGATGAGAACTACTCCGTGAGGAAAACCCTGAGCATCCCAAATCACCCCCGAGGAAGAGGAAGACCACCTGCAACGTGGTGGTCCAATGTCGAAAAAGAGATGAGGACACTTAACCTGACTACATCGACAACCCAGGATAGAATATCCTGGCGCCAACGTACGAGGAGGCCCGACCCCATCTAAAATGGGAAATGGGCTGGGCAAAGAAGAGAAGTAGATGAGATAACTCCTTGGACATTATCAAATATTTATTATCAACATGACATATCTGTTGCTATTCTGTAAGCAGTTTTTTTGTGGCGATCTGCCATGAACTCAGGTTCAGTGACCTAAAGCTGTAATACACTGTTACTTTTTTGTGACTATCTTTTAGTTTTTGCCTAAAATATTTTTACTTAGCGCATAATTTTTTTTAGTAGGTTATTTAAGATTGCCAGCTATTAAACTGTCTGAACATAATCAGATTTCACTACCTAGTCGGTCCTTAAGTTCTGTCACAAGGTTTTTGATAGATAAAACTCAGCAATAAACTTTTTCATATTCGTGTTATACATGATTAAAAAGCTTATTTTATACGAATCAAATTGCAATACAATAAACTTTGAACAATTATCGCAATATGACAAAAAAGCCTTGTAAGTTGAGACAATCGTGAACCCAAAACACGCCGCATCTGACAGAAATACCACTTACAACAAATTTAATAAAAAAACAGTGTTCCAGATGACCAATAAGGTATTTTTTATTTATTCTGAAACCTCGATTTTAGACCATGCTTAGCAACTAGCATTTGATTTTCTGTTAGCTTTCAATTCCAACTGCTCCCATCGAGAACTTTACGTACTTTTTACGTTTTCAGAAAAACGCGTAAATTTTATCTTGTGGGCAACAAGTACACTACGTAAAATGTGAATATGAAAATGAGTTTTATCCAAACTTACTTATATTATCCTTCAAAATGGAGGAGGGAGGGTTCAGGGATGGGTTCTGACTAAAATCTCACGTAAGTTTGTAATGTTTTAAGAATTATGGAAAAAAGAAGTGAATCACGTCAATTCACGTCCGTGTTTTTGATTGCCTAAAAAAGTGCAAAATCTCTGAAGAAACTAGCCTTTGTGTAATATGGCTTTAAGCATTAAAATCCAATAATCGTTCTAATTTATCAGTATTTTATGAGCTTTCAAACCATATATAGCATTAAATAAAAATATTCTTGGAATTAATTACTATGCGGCAAAACATTTGTGACAGAACTTAAGGACCGACTAGGTAAATAGATTTATAATTTCATACAAAGAAATTGACATACATTGAGCAATCTATTGTTGTGATATGATATCATTGATAAATGCTTAATAAAATTGGGGCAGTCATTATCATATAACTTGTTTGGTTCTTGTGTCTGCTGCCGATTTTTGCGTATTAACACCAAATGACTAAAGTAGAATTTATGTGATACCACCTTCTGCCCGCGACTCCGGCCGCGTGGAACTTGTTCATATCGTAGCTCCATACAAATTTTCACCCCCCATTTCAACCCTTAGGGGATAATTTCCGGGATAAAAACTATCTATAGCAAATTTTATCAAATCGGTTCAGCGGTTTAAGCGTGAAGGGGTAACAGACATACAGACAGACACACTTTCTCATTTATAATAATACGGCCCGGCCACGTCATTGCGCGGCGGCGGCAGCGGTTTTTCTAATTCATTGCGTGTGATCCCAACTAACCACATCGCGTTGCGCGTCTCGACCGCGCAATGAACAGATAAAGGTCGAAACGCACAGACAGCGTTGGCGACGCGGTGCGGAGGCGGTACCGGTTGTAATGTTCTAGCTAATATGAAAAGGTCCGCACAGAATACCGGTATTTTAAGTTTATTTAAGTTACGTTTAAAATGTAATTTGATGTATTCATGATGTTTTTCAGGTTGGTTTATTGTTAAGAGAGCTATGCAAGCTACACGGCGTCCCAGAGCCCCCAGACCTGGACTCCCTCACTATACCGATGCACCCTTTCCCCCATCAGAGGTAGGTTTATCAATACTGCAATATTTTAAAACTGGCCACCGTTCAATAACTGGCCACCTCATACTAAAAATGAACACTATTCACCTCTAGCAAAATTATTTTTTAGTATAAGGTTATTTACTGGCCACCCTTCAATAATTGGCCACGTTATACTAAATTTAATTCTGTTTGTAGGGGAACAGAGTTCATTTTTAGTATGAGGGGGCTAGTTATTAAAGGGTGGCCAGTAATTAACACCTTATACTAAAAAATAATTCTACTATAGGTGAATAGACTTACCGATTTACCCTACATAAAATGTATATATTTTCGTCTTATAACAAGAGAATTAGGTCCAAAACCTTTGACGTCTGGATCGACATATTTATATTGTACTTGGTGGGTTACCTAACTGATGGCAAAATGGAAGCCTCTTGTTGTTGATGGAAAACACTTTGGGATTTGGGATACTTTGTATTAACTTTTACCGGACCTAACCCTGGAAATTGTCAAAAACGCGTAGTATAAAATGGTATATATATGTTACTTATAGATTGCCAAGCGTGACGTCAAATGGCGCGGAATCGGGCACAGAGGAAGACGAGGAGATGGCGGGCGAAGAGGACGAATCGGAAGGAGAGGATGACTTGCCACTAGAGATGGTTGAAGACGCCGGAAGGAGCAATAAAGTGAGTTTACTCTGTTTTTTGGTCACTTCAATTTTTTTTTTTAATAAGGAACCGATGAAACGAAACTTTACGTACGAAATTTTGGCACACTTCCAAAACACTTCGCTTCACTTGTTCTTCTTTCTTCTTGGCTTAAAATATTTTTTTTTTGACAGAATTGATAACTTTTTAAGGTTGTTGTAAAACATTGATAAACACTGACCTAACCTAATTGTTGATCTGTTGTTTGATGTTAGTTTTTAAAGCTTTGAAAAGTTTATGTTTTGTGACTTAAGAAAGCATTCCTTAATAGCATAGTTGGGAGAATAACTCTTGGAGAAACGAAAATCCGAAACAAGTAGTATCCTGAGCTGAGCTGATCTTCAAAAAAATTATATCTTATTAATGCAAAAAAGAATTGCTCCTTTTGCATGATTGGTAAACCTGGCAAAAAAAACAGACATTATAACTTAGCTTATTCTGACAGGCACTTTCACTATAAATTTCCAGGACGATATGGAAACAGAACACTTAGCAACACTAGAGAGACTGCGACAGAACCAACGGCAAGACTACTTGTCCGGCAGCGTCTCGGGCAGCCTACAGGCCACAGACCGCCTCATGAAGGAGCTACGGGACATATATCGCTCCAATTCTTTTAAGATCAACATGTATTCTATTGGTGAGTCACTATTTGGAAGATTTTATGATTGCTTTTGAGCAAAATAGTTTCTGATTGTTACTCCAGAGATGGAAAGCAAAGCAGAGGATGCCAGCGAATAAGATGGGAAGACGACCTCAAACTCAATGGAAAATGTTGGAGGAGGGCTATGCCAAGAGGCACACTGAACTACGCGACATTATATGACTACACAAAATCAAATGTCTAGACATACCATAGTTCAGGACAAGGGGGCTTTTTACTCGTATTTTGATTGCTTTTAAAATTTTAAAGTCATTATCACATTTCAATATTCACTTTCCTGGCAAATCCTAAATCTGTAACATTGGTGTCCGAAGCTTCATAAAATCTTTTTCTCCCACATCTGATGTCAGGAGCCCGAAAACACTTACCGAGATTTTTCGTCTCTCTCGCAAATGTAAAAAAAAAGTAAACAAAGAATAATACATTAAAAAGGCAAGGCTAGAAATTTGTTAACTTTATGTAGGCCAGTCCGTAGGGGTTCAAAGCACAGGGGTATGTTGCAAAAGGTGGTGTAGAAGTTTTTTTTTTAAATATTGTTTACATTGATACAACCGAGCAAATATCAAAAATGGTTACACGAGATATCTTAGGACACCTTTTGGCAGCCACAAATCCTCGAAATTTGGGACCTTTTTTACGAGTGAGAAACGAAAAAAAGTCTCAAAATTTCGAGGATTTGTGGCTGCGAAAAGTTGTCTCAAGATATCTCGTGTAACCATTTTTGATATTAGCTCGGTTTGATCGATGTTAACAATATAAAAAAAAAACTTATACACCACCTTTTGCAACAAATAATTATTTTACGGACTGGCCTAATGAGCCATTGCGAGCTTCTTCTCATCCGAACACAAACAGTCATGGCCAGATAATTAAGAACATGATTTTTTCCCCATACAGTTGCATACAAATATGACTTTTCAAATTTGATGATAATTTATAATGTGTTTGGCCAATTTTATTTCTGAGTATATGGAGGTATCTGTGTATAAATAAGATTTAATTTAGTTTATATAAAAGTTCTGTAAAAGTTGTGCTTAAAAAAATACGGATGGTCAAATGGCCAGTTTTTACAAGTTCATACTGTAAAATTAGGAACAATGTATTGAATGTAATTAGGAACGATTTTGATCGTCTGTATTTTATAAAGTCTAAATATTTATAAAGCTGTAGTGGCATATTAAATACTGTTTAAACACGGTTACATCCGTATAATCAGAAACAAATTTAATCAAACACATTTTAAATTATCATCAAATTAAAAAAAATCATATTTGTATGCAACTGTATGGGAAAAAAAATCGTGTTCTTAATTATCTGGCCATGACTGTAACTACCAAAAAGACATTTGACAGCTGTTTACTATGACAGTTTTTTTTTTACTATAAACAACAACATCATCGTCATCGGCTTGTAAACGTGCTGCTGGGCACAGGCCTCCTCTCAAGGATGAGCCGATTGTGATATTGTCGACAAAGCAATATCGTCACCTATCGCCATCTGCAACAAGCTTCAAGTTCTTTATACTTTTGGAGAAGAAAAGGTTCGACGGCTGGTTAGCCTAGTGGGTAGCTGCCTACGAAGCTGAAGGTCTTGGGTTCGAATCCTGGTAAGGGCAAATATTTGTGTGATGAGCATGAATTGTTGTTTCTGAGTCTTGGATGTTCGCTATGTATTTAAGTATTTATTCTGTTAAAATACATAGAAAACGGGTCACTAACGTATTTTAGGTCGACACCGAACCGATTCGCGGTTCCTATTCATGAGCACACGCGTTGCCGGCACGTTTCGCACTGCGGGCCCGCGCCCTGCTCGCTCGGCTGGTTTGCGCAGACGCAGGCGGGGGCTGATGACCTGGTAAAGGTCGCGGGAGTCCGCTGGATGCGGGTGGCGCAGGACCGGCCATTGTGGCACTCTTTGGGGGAGGCCTATGTCCAGCAGTGGACGTCTTTCTGCTGATATGATGATGATGATGATGAGGCGGGGGCAGCGGAGAAGGCGGGAATCTACCCTCGTTTTCTTCAGCATTGTCTGAGTATCACGGGAGTTTTCTATATAAAATTTATATCTATTATATACAGTCGTGGCTAGATGATTAAGAACCAGGTTTTTCCCCATACAACTGCATACAAATATGACTTTTCAAATTTAATGATGATTATTGATTATGTTTGGCTAATTTTATTTCTGAGTATATCGTCAGGTGACAAGCAAAAGTCACAACCAAAACTGTCACTGCTCTTCAAAACCTCGTATCTCGGCACGTAGTGGATATCGAGATACGACCTTTGATTTAAGTAGGTATTTGTTACTTAGTGACTTTTGCTTGTCACCCGACGAATGGAGGTATCTGTGTATAAATAAAATTTAATTTAGTTTGTATAAAGTTTCTGTAAAAGTTGTGCTTCTAAAAATACGGATGGTCAAATGGACAGTTTTTACGAGTTCATACTGTAACTAGGAACAATGTATGAACTTATATAAAAAGGGTTGATTTGATCGCCTGCATTTTTTAAAGTCTAAATTTTACAGAAGCTTTTTGTGCACCATATTAATTACTGTTTAAACACAACAGAAACAAAATTAATCAAGCACATTATAAATTATCATCAGAAGTCATGTTTGTTAAGCCGGGTATTCATTAGGCAACATTTGTCAATAAACTGTTTACGAATTGATCACAATGTTTCGCGACAAGTTTAACGTAAACACTGTTTCTGAAACTTCGCCGTCTACACTTGTCAGTTGTTTATAAACTCAAGCCCTGTTTATAAACTCGCGCAACACACCTGTTGGTTTTTGCTTATAAACAGTTTATAAACACTTGTTCTCCACTCGAAGTGGGGAACACAGCAACATGTTTATGCAACAATGTTTCATCACTTTTGTTTATTTTATTTTTTATTTAATAATTTACATCAGAAATATTATTTCCATAATTTGTTAGTAACAGTGATCTTAAAACTATGTTAGTAGGTAACTATGTAGGTAGGTGTTTATACACATGTTTACAGAGATGATGCAACATCGTGCAACACTGTTTATAAACAGTGTTTATTGACAAATGTTGCCTAATGAATACAAGGCTTTATGCAACTGTATGAGAAAAAAATCGTGTTCTTAATTATCTGGCCACGACTGTATATATCGTCGTCTAGTACCCATAACACAAGCCTTATTGAGCGTGCTATGGTAGTTCGATTTGTGTAAGGTTGTCCCCTAATATAAATTAATTAATTGACCTATCTCATTCCCAGAGCTTGTGAACGACTCACTCTACGAGTGAGCCTTATTGAGCGTACTATGGGACTAGTTCGATTTGTGTAAGGTTGTACCCTAATATTTATTTATTATAATCTATCTCCTTCCCAGAGCTTGTGAAAGACTCAATCTACGAGTGAGCCTTATTGTGCGTACTATGGGGCTAGTTATATTTGTGTAAGGTTGTCCCCTAATATGAATGAATTGATCTCGTTCCCAGAGCTTGTGAACGACTCCCTGTACGAGTGGAACATCCGACTGCGCTCCGTGGACCCCGACAGCCCGCTGCACAACGACCTCCTGCTGTTGAAGGAGAAGGAGGGCAAGGACTCCATACTGTTGAACATTATGTTCAAGGAGACGTATCCGTTCGAACCGCCGTTCGTGCGCGTCGTCTATCCTATTATATCAGGTAAGTTCTGCTGGAGGGGAAAGAGGGCCAGGACTGCTTAAGGCGAGGCCGGTTCACGATCTTCTCTCACTGGGCATAAGCGTGAGCGAGATGGAAGTGAGTGTTCGGAAGTGTGTAACATCACTTTTTAGTACATATAAATTGATTTTTGGAATACTGGATAATTTATAAAAAATCTACCCGGTTATTGTGTTAGAACAATAAAAAAAGCTTAGATTGTCGTTGAAAATTACGAAATATCGAACATTAAAGTTGCTTCGAACATTAAAGTTTCTTTTTATGGTGATATTTAAGATTTTTTTACAGAATTACCAAGCCATTTTTTAATATTATGTTCGGTTATTGTGTTTCTTTTTCAGTCTGCAGTAATTTTTCTGTAGTAGAATTCTTCATTATTTCTTCACAACCGGCCTCGCCTGAAGGACGTTCGAATGAACCGCCGTTCGTACGCGTCTGGTGCCATATAACATTACCCTCTTAAGGTCCACCATACGACACAAAATTACATTCAAATTTGAATCAACTAATTTAAGAAATAGAGTTGAATTTCGTTTCTTTAAAAAAAATACCATAACATAACAAATGCAACTCTATTCCAACCCAAAATTAAATTCCTTTATGAGAAAACGTCCTCCCAGTAGTCCCATACGGGCCTTAGGAGGATACATATGCATAGCATATACATGTTGTAGTACTTGAGTATTGTATCAGATTCGTGATACGATATTTCTTAGTCAAATGGGATGGATTACTAGTTTTAATAATCAGAAAATGCAATAGCACCTGGATTAGGACGAATTACTGGTAAAGCTGCGAACGAATTTGTGTGGCTCAGTCTGAGGCATGCTCGCCCCGCGCGGCGAGCTGCTCGCGAGCCAAATTGTTGCACATACACATGCGCGGATGAGGCAGCGTGCTCGCGGCGAGCCGACACTGTGCGTCATTCAAAAGCTGTGGCTGCGTATCATAATTTCACCTAATTATTAACAAATAAAAAAAAATAACGCCTCGGTGGTGGATGAAGCAGTTGTACAAAAATCGTAATTCATGTGGTGCACATTTTCTTCACCAAATTACAATAACACCGTTTTATTTTAATACATTTACGAACAAACTTGATTACACACGCACGGCTCAGCCACTTGCTCAAATTCGTACGCGCCTCGCCCACAAACAAGTTAAAACGTGTAGTTTTGTCCGCGGCACGCTAGGATGCACGTCCAAGTAACGCGAGGCACGCACACCGAGGCACCTTCGAGCTCGGTCAAAAGACCGACTCTGGGCGGCTTAGCGCGTGAGCGCGTACGAATTAGAGCAAAATAGGTGAGCCGTGCGTGCCTCAACCTGAGGCTGCTCTAATTCGTACGCAGCTTAATACGTACGAACACTCACGAACGATCCAATCTTCCAATTATTATTGTCCCATATGTTTGCAGTGTGGACAACTGGGGAACGAATAATCCAGAAGTTCACAGTGTGAATAAGTGGAAATGGCCCAAAAAGTTCACCTCAGATAATCTGACATTGTTTTGCAAACATTATCAAATCCACAAGAGATCACGTATTTTGTACGACTCTTGTTTTAGTCAGAAAGTTCCAATTTCAAATTACAAACTGCGTCCTTTCGTGGTTTGATATTGTCATGTTTGAAGGTAACATTGCATTTGCATTTGCATTTGCAGGAGGCTACGTCCTGGTCGGCGGCGCGATATGCATGGAGCTGCTGACCAAGCAAGGCTGGTCGTCCGCGTACACCGTGGAGGCCGTCATCATGCAGATCGCGGCCACGCTCGTCAAGGGCAAGGCGCGCATACAGTTCGGCGCCACCAAGGTCGTCTCGCAGACGCAGTACAGCCTCGCGCGCGCGCAGCAGAGCTTCAAGTGTCTAGTGCAGATACACGAGAAAAATGGTTACTATACTTTTGTTACTAACTCGTCTCCCTCGAATGCTCCGGTTGTAGAACGAGCTCCCTACAGAGTTTTTCCGAGGCACTTCAGTAGGTACTCTTCAAGAAAGAAATGTATATGTTTTTTAAAGGGTCGGCAGTACGCATCACTTGTCATTATATCACTTATCGTTGTGGATAAGAAATCCGTCGCTTTCTGATAAGTATGCGAGTGCGAGAGTGACGGATTATCCACAACGATAAAGGTCGAAACGCACAGACAGCGGTGGCGGCGCGGTGCAGTGCGGTGCGGAGGCAGTACCGGTTGTAATGTTCGAGCTAATATGAAAACCGCACCGCACCGCACCGCGCCGCCACCGCTTTCTGTGCGTTTCGACCTTTAGTTATACAATGACAACAATCTTAGGACCGCTGGTTTAATACCTATACATGCATGCCCCTAGCAGCTTTTCGAGAGTAGTGCAGATACACAAGAAGACTGGTTACTATGCTTTTGTTACTAAGTTTTATGGCGCCTGATACGCAGCGCCGTGTGCACAGTTCACCTGCCTAGCTAGGGTTTGTCGGATGTAAAGCATTTATCCCTTACTAGCAAGTACTACGTGCGAGAGGGACAAATGCCCTATATCCGTCATAAACGCGATCATGCTAGCTAGGCCGGTTTAATAATGACATGGGTATGTCGCAGCAGCTTTTCAAGTGCCTCGTACAGTCAGCATCAGATAGTAGTACCCAAATATATCGCAACACGTCTTTATTACTATATGAGTAAGGAAGTGTTACGATATATTTGGCTACCTTGGCTGTTACTAACTATCTGATGCTGACTGTACAGGTTCATGGGAAGAATGGTGACTATACTCGTATTATTAAATACTATTTTTAAGGCGCTTTGCACATGATGCGTCGTTTGCCTCTAAGTTAGACACGACACAGTTTCAATAGTTTCTTACTACGTCTTGAATGCTAGACTGCCATGATAGATGGGTCAATCAACTATTTCTTGTTGTTATTCTGTCCCGTTAGCAAGGAGACAAGATTACAGTTTCTTAGAAAAAATGTTAAAACACGGTCTTCTAAAATTCCAAGAAGATGGTCCATTTGGTGAATTTAAACCAACAAAAGATGCATTTTTCATGCATGCACTATGCGAACAAGCTCGCTATATCGCTACTTAAGGTGCGCTTTCACCAGCTAAGTGCCTAAGAGACATCGCACATAGCGACTTTAACCAGTAAATAAAAATAATTTAATAAATGACAGGTGACAAAAAAATGTAAATTTAATGACTAACCAAGCAATGCCTAAGTGTGGAAGTCAGCATTATAGTATTAGGCTTTGTTTTTAAGAAATAACTTTAGTAATTTAAATAATTGTATATTTGGTTCAAGTTCCAAGTCTTCCGCGAATTAAACAATATTTATCTGCGACCATGACCGGTGCAACCCGAGTCGAAACGTGAAAAATAAAGGTAAATAAATATCGCGTTAGACCAATGTTAACAAAACAAATGACAAATGTAAACAATATTTGTCATTTGAAAATTCGCATACGGCACAACGCAAAATAAAACTTTCGTGAACTTGTTTTTTTTCTCTCACTGACTGATTACCAAAACGTGCAGGATAGTAACAGTCACGAAGCTATTCTGCCCATTTGACGAGCCGGACGTAAAACCCGGATATACACGCAGTCCGTGTTTGTTGGTCGCCCTTCAGCTATAGAGAGAACTAATGATGACTTGGTACGCATTCTCACGTGGATTCAACTATATGGTCTGATTGTGAACCCAGCAAAGACCCAAGTTATTGGCAGCAACAAACTGATCTAGAATTGATTTTGTAAATATCCCTCCAATACTTTTTTTGGTGGGGTTGAATTTGGTTACTCGATGTATGAGAAAAATCTTGGGATCTTTATGGATCGCACCTTGTCTTGGGTTTATATTCGGGTTAAGCAAATATCACCATAATGTTTCTAGTTTCCGTTCCAAACTCTAGTGGCTGCCTATCGGTTATCGCCGTATCTCTCACATTTATTTCGCTTCTAAAATAGACATAGTGTCCTTTTGAACCCTGCAGCTCCCCGCTATCTCAAAAACCGTTTTAGTAATTTTAATTCTCTTCGATCTTCTAATAACTTTCTTTTAACCTTGCCTTCGTTACCTTCTAAATGTTATAATAGTTCGTTCCCTATTACGGCTATTTGACTGTCGAACTCTCTTCCTATTGACATCAGACAGGAAAAATCTATTGGTATCTTCAAATACCTCCTTTAATTGTCTCTCCCCTAATCCAGATAGTGCAATGAAGAGTAGGTATATTTATGTTGTATTGTGGATTATGGAGATGTGGTGCAGTCTGCAGTGTCAACACGCCTTCGTAATTATAAATATTGAGATAACTCATGGGCACTGCACCATTATTCAATACTGTAAAGGTGCTCGATTAGAATAGGAAATAAACACATTAACTTATCAGTTATCAGTGTACATTTTTCAAGTGACTAGGCATTAGGTCTCTCTAGGTATTATTTTACCACTATATAGATATAATATAATATCTTTGACTTACATATTTTATAAATAACGATTTCGGCTCATAATCTCAAGCAATTTATAAATTATACTCAATTCGGTTAAAAACCGGTTTTTAGTGTCAAAAACCGGTTATTAACCTAGCGCAAAAAGTTTAAGTTAACTGGTTTGCATTCCCTAGCTAGCACGTTGCACTCGGTTGAAATACACTCAACAGATTAATTATTCCTTATTCAATATAATCGTAAGTAGTTATACCGTGTTTAATCTAAAAGATTATCCCGCGAAATCTCAACCCCAAATAAGCTGACATTTGAAACGAAAACCAATTACTTTCCGAGTTTTCTCATGATTGAACATGCAATTTTGAACTTCTGCAAACTTCTTTAATCGAAATATTCGAACTACCTTGATAGGTTAAGTTAAAAGTCAACGACCCCGCAATATTTATTTTGGTAGCCGCAAGCAAATATTGGTAATTTATGAAGTTTTTTTTTTGAAGTTTGCATTTGAATCGTCTAGCGACATACATCACTTCTTATCTTGCATGATATAAATATAGTTCGCCATAAATATTGGTGTGCCTGCACGAATAAAATATGATGATCACAGTTATGTTCTAAATACCTACCGCACCGCTCACCGTGCGCCATCTAGTGGGGCAGTTTAACGTGATAATGCGGTCACGCTGGAAAAAGCACCAATTTTTTTTCAGGTACTATACTAGTTAGGTACATAGCTTTATTTTTTTGATAGAAACCATCTCCTACGTCGGCCATTTTTTTATGGCGTTCATTTTGAATTCATCTTCTCCTAGCCGTATTCGGCCTCAGCGACTGCTAATCACTGCTGAGAGCGTCGCTGGTGCGCCCTCAGGTGACTGACATAGCCAACCTCGAAATCGTTCACCTGTGTGAACACAATGCGCCTCCAATGTGATCGGCCCTTAGCCAAAGCCTCCCATTTGGACGGCTGCATATTAGTCCTTTTCATGTGACGTTTCAGCACATCTTTGTATTGCAAAAACTGGCCGCCTTGTTTCCTCTTGCCATTCTGCAATTCGCAGTAAAAGATCCATTTTGAATTATAGGTATATTATTAATATTTCGAGTTCAAAATCACTTAGAATCACAAACTTTGTGTATATATTTGTATATATATACATATTTGGGGTCAGGGAATTCAACTTTACATTTAGAATTATTAATAAAACGAAAAATTTCTATATGATACAAACAATAGGTTATCAAATAATAAGTATGAACTAAACTATTTATTGAAAACTAAATTAAATATAAAAAGCGGCCAAGTGCGAGTCGGACTCGCACGTGAAGGGTTCCGTTAAATAATATGCAGTTTACGATTTATGACGTATTAAAAAAAAAACTACTTACCAGATCTCAAACCAATTTTCGGTGGAAGTTTGCATGGTAATGTACATCATATATTTTTTTGAGTTTTATCATTCTCTTGTTTTAGAAGTTACAGGGGGGGGGGGGGGGGGGGCACACATTTTACCACTTTGGAAGTGTCTCTCGCGCAAACTATTCAGTTTAGAAAAAAATGATCTTAGAAACCTTAATATCATTTTTGAAGACCTATCCAATGATACCCCACACGTATGGGTTTGATGAAAAAAAAAATTGAGTTTCCAGTTTGTGTATGTATGTATTAGAGATGCGCCGAATATTCGGTAAATATTCGGTATTCGGCATATTCGGCACGTTTTTCAATGTTCGTTATTCGGCCGAATTATTCGGTTCAAATGCCGAATATTTACCGAATAATTTTGCAGGTTTTTTGTCTGCAAGTTGTAAGAATGTAACATAGTCATTGTCCTGTGAAATTATTATTCTACAACGGATTCTTATTGTTATTTAACTACCTTTAGTATAAATGTTTCACTTAAAAATCAACAAGATTTTTACCACTCAAAAATGAGTCTGTTTTGGAACGGCTGATTAAGGCATAAGGCATTCCTTTGAACCGAATTATTCGGCCGAATATTCGGTTCGGCAAAAGCTGGACCGAAAATTCGGCCGAATATTCGTATTCGGTAAAAGCCATATTCGGCGCATCTCTAGTATGTATGTATGGGGACCCCTAAAACTTAATGTTTTTTTTTCGATTTTTGTGTAATAATCTTAATGCGGTTCACAAAATACATCTACATACCAAGTTTCAACAGTATAGCTCTTATGGTTTCGGAAAAAAATGGCTGTGACATACGGACGGACATGACGAATCTATAAGGGTTCCGTTTTTTGCCATTTGGCTACGGAACCCTAAAAATGGTTCCTGCGTCATTGTGCCGAAGATGCTGGCAGCATTACCTCGCTGAATAGCTAAGCTAATTCTTTGTGCGAGGTAGCTGCCAGCCACCGGCATCTGTAAGCCTCTTCGACATCTCCTTGAAGAGGCTTAGGGACCCCCATGGACCTAGGGTCTCGACGCCAAAAGACACGAAATTGTATTCGGTGCCGAGACCACTATATTTACCCACCTTAGCAGCTTCGGCTGCAGCTGCTGCCCTCATCGAGGTACGGTGGAGATGCGACGGGGCTGGTGTGTCGACACAGGTTGCATCCCACACCAGGACCCGTCCCATACTCCACGGGACCAATGACATCCCGTCCAGTCTCTTGCCATCGTTTCTTAGAATGCCGGAAGGCCCTAAAAGAGCCGGCACAATGGCCGATGCAAGAGACCGACGAATAATGTCATTAAGGGCAGCATGCCTTGAGAAGCGACCTGCGCTTTTCGGGCAGGAAAGTCCGTGGTGCCCAAGCTGATCCACTTCGCTTCCGCAGGGGCGCAGACCGGGACCCCAAGACGTAGGCAAACTGAAAAACGGAGAGTATTGGATTCCAGGAATTTTCCAGTGCTTGCAGAAGGGTGCGTGTGGACTGTGGAGCCAGTAACCAGCCTCTTTTGTGTTTACCGCCAAAAGTCTGGCTCGGTCTGCGGCGGTGCACTGAATAGATAGGGAGTCAGCGGTCAATTGGCACATTGAGTCGTCCCAACACCTTTGTGAGTTTGGATGGCCAGGGAAATGTTGGCCGGGGCAAGCAATTAACCAGGCACTTTTTGCGTCCTCCAAACCCGAAGTCTCATAGTGTGTATCTTATCTATGAGACTAGACAAGCTGTGGCATGACGACAAATAAGCCGGTAACGCGACAATAGTAATTTTGCGAATTCCTAAACCACCGTACCGGATGGGAAGGGTTCCTTGGGTCCAGGACTGCTTGCTTAGCTTAATATTGAGGATGATTTTGATTAAAATGTCAATTTGTGATATAAAAGATTTTCATGTTTCCAAAGATGGCAGCAGCGAAGCACATAAATAAATAGGTTTCCTTTCACCATATTTGAGTCGAAACGTCATTTAACTGGCTTCTTGACTGGCGTATGCGTTTCAGATAAAATTTAAGAAAAAATCCATTACGCCCGTGGGCGTATTTAGGCTACTGTAGCTCTGGATGCCTGTGCGTTATGATTTGAAGCCCTTTACGAGCAAGACTATTGAAAATATAATTTAACGCCACACCTGGCCATAAGGCATGCCTATGCGTCCGGAAAATCTCACTTTTGGGCCAGGGAGAGACGTAACACGTACATTTTGTAATCACTACGGGCGTTAGTAAAGACAGCCTCAGATCTAATATTTATCGCCCTTGCCTTGGGCTCGGGCGTCAAATATCTGCGATCTACATTGTTTGTTCTACCGCCATAAGTGAGCAATGTACTATACACCTACTAAACCCTAGTAGGGTCCATGTTCGTACAAGGGCACCAATGTACACACCACAAAGTCTCAAAAATATGTACACAGACCTTATTTCTGCAACAGTAAGGTTGTATTATACATATTTATGAAACATTGAGTGAATACATATTAGTGCCCTTGACTGTACTGGTTAGATTTTAAGAACACCTTGTAAATACCATTGTTGCAACGAATTACATTACTTACCTAGGGCGGTAAAACAAAGAATGTTCGCAGGTGTTTGAAGCCCGAGCCGAAGGCAAGGGCGATAAATATGCGATCTGAGGCTTTCTTTATTACAGCCCGTGGTGAGTTCAACATTTTACGTCTCTCCCTGGCCAGGAAGTGGGATTTTCCGCACGCGTCGAGTGCGGTAATTGCTACTTTATGGCCAGATGTGACGTAAATATGATTATGATTTTAAATTGATTGTTTGTTTCCAGGCTGGTTCACACCCCCGAAGGAGGACGGGTAAAGCTGGGCCTCGCCGCTGTAACCTTAAGACAAACGTGTAACAAATTACAGTACCGATATCGCCCACACATAGGACGCCTATAAATTTGAAGTGGTTCGACGGTAGCGTGATGATAGTTTAATAATAATTCGAATGTTTCCAATGTTTACGCGATCATCCGTGTAGGTATGTTGTGTTTGACTGAGCTGAACTGACGTCACGAGAGATTATCTCAAGTATTGTACATGTCCTTAATCGATATATGTTAAGTGCTATTAATGTTCTGACGAGTGCGGCGGGTGGGCGTTAACGAGAGACATTATAAGACTTATACGAAATGTTTAATGAGTAACGTTTTTTGTAATCATTCATTTCTCATCAAAAAGTTATCCATATAATAGCTCTAGACGTTACAGGAGTGTAAAGTTGAGAAATTCTTTGCATTTCTTTTTAGTTACTGAAATAAAAACCTGTGATTCTTATAAATTGTGTTTTATATACAAATACCCAAAGTATAACAACCATGCTTGTAAAAAAGGAACTTTAAATTACACGTAGACTATCTTTGTCTCACTCTATCTTTTAGTTCCTGATCTCGTCTCAATTGCTCAAAGGTTAGCTGGAAGAGATCCCTTACAGAGATAAGTTTGCCTTTGTACCAACTTAACCTATTTTGTCTGTATTTTTACCAATGTCTTGTCTACAATAAAGTATTTACATACATACATGTATTTATTACTATTTGGTGCTACTAACTATACAATGGTGACCGTAGGTACAAGTAAAGTTCGAAGAACTCAACAAAATAGTCAAAGAGTTCATTAGTAATACTAAAGTTTGGATCGCTGATTGCGCTCGTTGTTCTTCATCATAGTGAGGAGCACCGTCACCAGTTCCTCTCTTCCCGGCTCGTTGTACTTTCGACAGAACTCCTTTTGGGACATCGTGAGTAACCACTGCTTTAATTTTGGGTATCTGAAAATATTAGAGAAACAATTCATAAAGGAAATCTTAACACATTCGCCTGAGCCCTTAGCACACTAGGTTTTATCGCCACGTTTTACGGCGAAAATGTACTGAAACGTCACGTAAAACGCGACATAAAACCTGCCGTGCTGGGGCCTCTGAGCTTGTCTATATACAGGATGGGCCATTAATTTTTGCAAATAGCTACACTGAATATCTTGTATCATAATAAATTTTACGTCATACCTGGCCATAAAGTAGGAATTACCGCACGCTATGCGTTCGGAAAACCCCACTTCCTGGCCAGATAGAGACGTAACATTTTGTACTCACCACGGGCGGTGATAAGGAAAGCCTCAGAGCGCATATTTATCGCCCTTGCCTTCGGCTCGGGCGACAAATACCTGCGATCTGAGACATTCTTTGTTTAACCGCCCTAGGTAAGTAATGTACTAATATAGTTTTTGAGTGGACGGAAATTTGACATTATGCAGTTTTATTTGCAATAAAGCGTTTTACTGATCAACGACGAGCTTTTTGTGTAAAACAGTTATATAAAAGCAACAATTTGTATGTAACCGTTTGCCGCCTATTTAGGAGGAAGCCCGGATCTCACTCCCGCCGATTTTTTCGTGCGGGGATAGCGTTTGCAATCCGGATCCGACTGGTATTGAAATATCCGGATCTGGATCCGCGGATCCGGATATTTCCATACAAGTCGGATGCAAACCCTATGCGGGGATATATATAATGTCGAGTTCTAAGTTAAAAAACCGAAAACAATATGCAAAATCATGCAAAACATCCGCGATGTGTTAGCCGAGATCGCTCGCAGCATGTGTCAGCGAGTTTCCCAAAATCTGCGTAGTCGTTTGCAGGAGTGCCAGCGACGAGATGGGGGTAATCTCTAAGATATTATTTTCAAAATATAAATTATCACAAAAATTAAATGATCAGGAAATTAACTTTAATGGTTTTATTTTCATCAAAGTTTCAAAAGTGCAAGAATTTTTGGCCCACCCTGTATATTACGTCATTTCTCAATCGGGAGGGCCCATCCCCATAGATACCCCAAGATCCATTTCCGTACATTAAACTATGAAATTCGGCATTTTCCAGTGATTGTAGATAAAGGGTTCCTTAGCAACATTTGTTTCTTACATATGCTTACATTCAGCATTATTAATTTACACAAAAAACGATCTCTGATTTTTAGACAGATTTGACTAGGTTCGAGGCTTTTTTGAAAATCTTTGAATGCAGTTTTTATTTTTTCTAAAATCGGTCTCGTGACTCCTAAGAGCAAATTTCCGTACTTATCTCTTGAATTAAAATATTAATGTATATATATATATATATTAATTATATTTGGGGACAATCTTACACAAATCGCACTGGTCCCAAACTAAGCAAAGCTTGTACTATGGGTACTAGACGATGATATACATACTTATATAGATAAATAAATACTTATATATATATATATTATATAGAAAACATCCATGACTCACGAACAAATATTCGTGCTCATCACACAAATAAATGCCTTTACCGGGATTCGAACCCGGGACCTCCGACTTCGTAGGCAGGGTCACTACCTACTAGGCTGCAGAGGTCAATCATCTTATAGTTTCGGATTTTCCCTCACTGCACCGTTTGAATAATACATCCTGTATATACTAGATTACGACAATAGTCGTCCTTTGTGCTTAGTACGATAACTCGGGACTAGTTGGAGTTCTCGGCGTTGCGGCTTTGAAGTTTTGAATTACATAGAGGTAGTTTGAAACTGCTAACTACAACAAATAAGTTCAAGCTCACCTTTCGACATCAACAGGGTAGATGCCGTCGAACGTAGAAACGGTGGGGACGATGCTTATATCGGCCAGGGTAAGTACGTCATCGGCCACATACTGATAGTAAGACAAGTAGGCTTCTAGCGTCCGGTATGCGTCATCTATGTTGGTCTTCATGGCTTTGGAGAGCTCGGTCAGTTTGCCCCAGAAAGTGGGCGCCTGAAAGTTACAATACTGTATGTAGGTATATAAGGCCTGTGCCGAAAAGTATTTTTTTGTACTCGTGATTAAAATCTGCGTATTAAGATTTCATAGAGAATACTGCAACGTCACTCTTTTCATAGTTGTAGTCCATGTTACTGTCGAAACCTCAGAGCATAGAATACTAGAGAGAGGACAAGCCGCCGGCGGCCGTGTCGCAGCTGTATGCTCAATGGGCATACACTGCCATACTTTGCACGCGTGCTGATCGCAGAGAATATTACGTTTTTTCCCAAAATGCCTGATATGATGCGCGTTTATTGTCAAATAAGCGTGTAGGTATACAAGAGTGTGTGTTTTAGATGTGTGCGTGCTTTGTCTTGTCAATTACTTGGGCGTTGTGTGGGTTAATGTACTTGCGACAGGCTCACTCTATACAAATCGGCCGCCATGTCCGATCTCCTTATATTCATACATCTGTGGTCGAAACAATCGAAATAACTGTTTCGATACGCTCCAGACAACCGAAAAAAAATTGAAAATAGAACTAAAATAAATTAGACCAATCACGTGGCTGCTTTACCGAACTGTAATGAATTGGACCAATAGAATCGCTTTGATTATTGAGTTTACTCGTTAATGTCGTACGCTCGTTCATGTCTTTTAAGATATCAACGAGCGTACGAGCGATAGGCTGCACTTCGTTTCAACAGTATCGAGTTTGTTTAATTAGTTCAGTTGACTGGTAGAAAAATAATTTTAATGAACTCGTACAAAAAGTATTGTTCACAATAGTGTTATAATCAAGCTTTTTAATCTCGTACCTTACTTAGGCCACTCAGCAAGCTTCGTGGCCTAAACACGGTACTCGACTAAAAAGCTCTTTATTATAACACGATTGTGAAAAATACTATTACATATACACATATAAATAAAAGAAAACTGTGATTGAACTACACATAATTGCTTGGTAATATGTTACGAAGGCAAGCTTTAGCTGACGTTTGATGTAAAAAAAAAGGGTTTTATTCATATCTGTGTACAATAGACCCGTTTGCAAGCAGAAACAGAATATTTTTTTTGCGAAGATTTCGCTTTGTCTGAAACAGGGTGTATTGTATTACAAAAAAAAACAATGAAAATGTATCACAACAAGAATCGGGACGTACCTATTACATTAGCAATTCTAAGTATAAGCCTAAAATCTAGATAGTGATCGAAAAAATATTCTTATCTCAAAATCAGTTGAAGTTGAAAGTAGGTAATCCATGTTTTCATACAAACTAAAATTCTCAGAAAAACTGAGGGCATCGATGTACGCAAATCCTCGTAACTGCATTAATCTTAGACAGGATGGTGAATTTTAGATTTTTATTAGATATTTTTTTTGTGGGCCTTAATGTGCCGCTTCGACCAGCAAGTGATCTATTGTAGCAGCCCTTGCCACACTTGAGTTCACCGTGTGAAGTACAACCATGTTGTACTTCTTGTGGGTGCACTATTTTAGATACCAACATGATGAAGAATTACTGATCCTTATTTCACCACCATCAATGGTCATTTGAAATAAAAAATATAGCCCTGGCGTGCAGTTTAAGCTCAACCCAGTGCTTCGCAAAATTTAAAGTGAGCCTTGAAGGGAAACAATCGCTCCTTCTTTAAATTTTATAGAAAACTGGTAATTGATGTTGATTACTTAATCTTTATAGTGTAACAAATTATATGGTGTATATAACACCTAAATGAAATATCACCAAAAATATTTGTAAAAATACTTTACGGCACAGGCCTTAGTTGATTGGCAATCACAAACAACAACTTACAACTTTCTCAAAATACCATAAATAGGAATACGGAATGCAAAAATACGGTAATACCCTAATTGCGGTCCCGAAAACCGGGTACCCGGGTAGGTATATTTTTTTGAGTGATTTGTACAAAATTAAAAGCAATTTATTTATTATAGTGTTTAGTATAGTCTTCGCATAAAAAAGAAAACTAGTCATTAGTGTCTAGCAAATCATTAAGGTCCGTTTATTCTTCCCCTTTTCATTAATTAATGTCTTAAGTATGCATGGTATGGGGTAATTCTACTGATTCCGATCGAGTATTTTTACTTCAAAAAGCGGCCAAGTGCGAGTCGGACTCGCTAATGAAGGGTTCCATAAAATAAATTGCGGTTTATGATTTATGACGTATTGAAAAAAAAAACTACTTACCTACCCTATAAATTTTGATTCCCTTGAGAGTGTCGAACGAAATATACGTTTTTTTGCGGCATAAATGCCCTTATTTTTTACGTTAACTCTGAAGTTTGATTTTTTTCACAGCTTCTAGGGACTTGAGTATATGGTTTTAATTTCAACTCGATAGCTCTACGTGTTCCCGATATAAAGGGTCGCTCGCTACGCTTGGCCGTCTATATCACACTTGGCAAGCAATCCCTTCCTTTCCGGCCATTGGTTGTAATGTACTATTACTTCCACCCTGTATAGCCCACAATTGTAATGGGAATTGAATGGGATTTGTATAGGAAATAGGGCTGCCGCCCGCCCGCCGGGGCACACCGGGCCCGCCCGCGCCGGCACCAGCGGATGCCGGGCGCAGCGAAGCCGAGTCACCAGCAGTTTTGTTACTGAATTTTAGAATCTTACTGGTTTATTTCATGAATTTTCTAATTACCGAACATTTCACACAGCCTATATTACACTGCTGGCAATCCCGTCCTTCCCGACCTTTCTAGTAATGTTTTATTGTGTAAATTCAAAAACTGCCGAGGCAAAGGGCCAAAAACTTAACCTTTTTTAAACTTAGATGTTGATAAAGACATCATCGCCCATCACGGTCAAAAAAAATTGAAAAACCTGACCTCGGTGTGGTCGCTGTCCGCAACAATTTTTGGTTAAGTGGATTGCTTTGACCAGCCCAGCCCTCGAAGGCAAAGTTGCAGATGTTTCTCCTCTAGATAACTCGGATAATGTTCTGCGTAGAGCTCACAATATAAAGTGTCCGGCGCCGCGGGGAGATAAAACTGGTTGTTATTGTTATTGTGCGGGTTGCGGATTATAACATATATAATCCACAATATCAATTTCACTACAATAGTAGATTGTACAACAAGTGCATAAAACGCACCATTTTACTCGAGACGTTTATCCATCCGAGCGAGCTTGCGAGCGAGGATAGATATAAAGTCGAGTGTAAAATGGGTTTTATGGACGAGTTGTACACTCTACTTTTCACTTCGATTGCGAGGAAATGAAACAGCAACACGTAAATGAGACGAAATACAAATTATAAGTTTATTTCATGAAGTTTTATTGTGTACTTTGGCTGTTGGTATCTTTGCCTTGGTCTTAGAATACGAACGAAACGAAATAAAATAAAGAGGTTGTTGTATGAAGTTAAAGATGTTCGTGTGGCTGTTGCAGCGATTGCCTTGGTCTTCGACGAAGATTTTACTTTATGCTCTAGAGCATAAAAAGCGACTTTATGTCGCCTACGCACGACATAAAGACGAACTTTTAGAGCATGAGAAGTGAAAAACATATTATAAGCCCCGGGAGTCACATGCACACGCTAAACGAACCGGACATTTTGGCGTATGAAAGGATGAAAATATATTTCCAGAAGTCCGAACCCTAGGCTTGTTTATGGGATGCGTGCGGTGCGACAAGCGTGCTGTAAGGCGACTATGGAAACGTTCACGCCTGTAAATAACCACTACATCGTAAAATAAAAGAAGGTAATTCCCGTTACAGCTCGTGACGTCAGCGTATGTTGCCTACGTCATCAGCATTTAAATAATGGCGGTCTGTCAGTGTGTTGCCACTGTGTGAAAGTAAATTACCCGAGTAAATTGCATTACTTCCCTTACGTGCTTTCAATACCTAAATATTTAAGTTGAACTACAACTGTAAACAGTTGTTTTTCTCCCCAACTAAATAGTTAAACTAGCAAACTTTTTATTATATTATAATCATTGATTACAAATCTCCTATTTTTATAAGATGTCAGTCAATGGCAACATTTGTGTTCCAACTTTGCACAACGGCAACATTTGTGTGACGTACCGTAAAATGCTGCAACTTTGCCATTTAAGCCCAATTTTGCCTATTTCGTTTCAATTACGACCTCTCGAATTTGCTTGGTTTTTTCTTGTTTTTTACCATTTGGTAGAATTTTCATTATTCTAGCAACCCATTTTAATTTTTTTTACAATAGTATCTCCTCCATTGTTGCTCCGCCGGTTACGCATCATAAGTCGGAGTGAGTGGCAACATTTTTTTAGTGTTTCGCAACTTTTGAAGGTGTTTTTTGACAAGTGGTAGTAAAGACTGTATATTTTCCGTAAGGTTTAATATTTTCAAGAAAAGGACATGCCTTCAGCATAATAACGCACTAGGCAATATTGGGCAGTGTTTTGGAAACTTGAATGACACAATTTTGCCTGGGTCTAGGGTTGTCACTAGCTGGATTTTATAAATGTACAGAAAAGAGTTAAAATAAACTTGCCTAAACACTGCTTAAATGAGTTTATTTATTACAATTACAAGCTTTTTATTAACTTGCATTGTTTGTTTGTTTAAGTCAAATCTTGCTAATCGATTTTCACCAACTTTACCAAGACTTATAGTTATTAGTACCTACACTACCTACATAAATTACATACATATTTCCTTTTTATAATTGTTTTTCAAAAAAGTCATACCTACTCGAATATGTATTTTACTACTCAGACTATATTATAAAAATTGATTGGCAGGGCATAGGGTATGTTTTCCGACTAATACTCATTAAACTCATAATGAAAAATAGGTTCACAGATATAAGAAAAAAATGTCAAAATCCAGGCAAAGTTGCAGCATTTTACGGTAGGCAAGAGACTCTTTTCAGAATGAGCGGTTTTTAATAAAGTCTACCCCAGTAAAGATAAAATTAAGAAACGTTAACTTTGTCAGTTTTGTCACGAAATTTAGCCGTACAAATGTATGGTTAATTTTAAAGCTGACAAAGTTTAGGTACTTTTGTCAATTTTACCTTAACTAGGGCACACTTTACTTGAAAATCAAAAAAATAAAAAAATAATTTTTTTTTTGTTTTTTTTTTTAATAAGTACTCACCATTACGGACCGTAGTCTAGGAAACAATATGCCACATTCGAAGTACATCCGCTGGTTGATTGTGGCTCGTTTGCGAATATCAGACGGGTAGAGATGTTCGTGCTCAGGTTTTCCATATTTTTCGAAGAGGTACACGATTATAGCGTGACTGCAACATTGAAAAATAAAGCCGTGCCAATAAAGAATATTATCTATAACGGCGGCCTTTGGTATTGGCACTAGCAAGAACCGGAAAACCCCTTTTCAGGCTTAAGCCTATCGATTTGGTAACACTATCAATTTGGTAACGTTATCATAACATCATAAGATAACCTTACTGATTATAAAAACAACTTCTAAAATAACCCTATGGAAAACCCTAATAAAGGAAACCGGTTCCGGTGCCTGGGCACTAGAGTTGAGGTCACGCACACAACATGTCATGTCATTAGACAGCAGGGTTTTGATTAGTGTTCTTTTTCCTACCGATAGCAAGTCTAGCAGGAAACTGTTATTTTCTGTGTAGCTGCAATCATTCACTTCAACTCTCCTGCCGATAGTGCCGATACCTATACTTTGAATGATGACGTGTGCGAATATAGTAGCACTATGGTGTGAGCGAGATGGCGCGAGAGTGGGTGCCATTTTAAATTCTTTTTTTTATTGGCGTGGCTTATAGGTAGGTAATCAACGTAGGTGAAAAGGTTGACCAGTTTTCAAATAACTTCATTTACCCGTTGCAAGCACATGTTACCTTTTTAAACTGTGTTTTAAGACGAGACTGTTGTATTGAAAATTATGTTTAACTGTTTGACAACAAAGTTCAAATTTACTTAGACGAATGTTCCTTGACTATTAACAGTTAAACTAAAACCTTTTTATTAGTTTGATCTTGCCATTACGTTGTGTGAAGTTTGATGCAAATCCTCTTCGCTTATAATGTTATGTCCCTCTTTTTATGTCATACTTACACTAGCAATAAGATTTCATTGTTTACTAACCATATATGGACTCTAGTCTGAAATAAATGATTTTTATTATTTATTTATTTATAATGATTAAAACTATAAAATATGAATAAAGCCTGCATCACACTGGCGCGGCCTGCGGTGGCGGACCATAGTAAATTTGACAGCTAATGACAAGGTTTCTATTGTCCGCCGCGGCCAGGCCGCGCCAGTCTGTGCGAGGCTTAACAGTTCCTGTCAATGTCATCATTGCTATTTCTTGTATTCGTTTTGTTTTTAATTTTAACTCGCCTTTCCAAAATGCAAAGAGGTTAATTCTCATAGTGGACGTATCTGTGCGCCATGTAGTGAAATGACATTCATGATCGGATGGGCAAGCAAAAACCGATCTTAAGGTGGTCAACCTTTTCATTCCGTGACTGTACATTTCCAGCTGTATTTATTTCGTTAGCCTTTATGTAAAATACAGTATGAAGAGGGATTTAAGACACCATTATACTTGAGATTATTTGAGTTAACCGAATGCCATCAAAGTAGTCGATTCAAAAAGCAACTCTACCGTCCAAGGTGGAAGATTCCATCCAATGACAGTTTTATATAGTCTGCCATATTATATAACCTCAACCATAAAAATAAATCGGTTCTGTCGGAGATACAACCGTTAATTAAGTTTAAGTGGATATTTCTTTGTTGGATCCTAATTGTCCAATAATTGTCGTTCAATAATCGTTATTCAGATATATTAGGGTGACAGACGGACGGACGGACAGACGGACAGAGTTGCACCATAAGGGTTCCTTTTTTACCTTTTTGGTACGGAACCCTAAAAATGACAGTTGAGTTGTCCTAACGCGCATTCGAAAAGTTACGTGATCAGTGATCAGTTGATCACCCCTCTGAAGTGTGTCTTGGCCTCCAATACGAGTGCACGCCACTGATCCCGATCTTGACTGGTTTCTCACTAATCTCCTGCTTGAAGCTCGCAAAGATCCACACGCACCACATCGTTGTTTGTGTTAGACATTTCAAATATGTAATGTCTATTTGAATACGTCACCACTACATATAAGTACTTAAGTGGCAGTGGGCGGGGCACATTGCACGTAGAACCGATGGCCGTTGGGGCGGAAAGGTTCTCGAGAGGCGACCACGTACCGGAAGGCGCGGCGTGGGTAGGCCCCCCTACAAGGTGGACTGATGACCTGGTAAAGGTCGCGGGAGTCCGCTGGGTGCGGGTGGCGCAGGACCGGCCATTGTGGCACTCTTTGGGGGAGGCCTATGTCCAGCAGTGGACATCTTTCGACGATGATGATGATGATGACATACAAGTAGGGCTTTACTTAAGTTTTTTACCTATACACTTTTAATTTCGGAATACTTAAAGTCCCCCGCGGTTATGAAGTCAATCCTGAGACATGCCTCTAGGGTTGAATATGTATTTTTTTCCTATGGTTGACATTGTGATTATTCAGAAACATCATAGTTGCGCAATGTGTCAGGATTGACTTCATAGCCGCGGGAGACTGTAATATCGAGCCAGATTGATTGCCAGAAATAGGTTAATAAGTTTCATGTGTTTGTGTAAGTAATTAATTTTTTCACCTGTCAGCTAGCCAGTAGTCTCCTTCGTCCAGCAATGGAACGGATTTCATGGGGTTTTTCTGTAAGTAATTAACACTATAATTAAAAATTGCGCGCAAACACGACATTCAGGGGAGAATTTTTATTTTATTATTGTACTAGCTTTTTCCCGCGACTTCGTCCGCGCGGAACTCGTTTATATCGTAACTTTCTCCCCGCTTTTCACCCCTTAGGTGATGAATTTCTAGATTAAAACTATCTTTAGTAAGGACTCTTTGGGAAGGCCCCGGAATTCAAAGTATCTCTATACCAAATTTCATCTCAATCGGTTCAGCGGTTTAAGCATGAAAAGGTAACAGACAGACAGAGTTACT
Organism: Epinotia brunnichana; assembly: GCA_963854355.1. NCBI lineage: Eukaryota > Metazoa > Arthropoda > Insecta > Lepidoptera > Tortricidae > Epinotia > Epinotia brunnichana. The sequence goes on from OY977951.1 coordinate 11,580,589, forward strand.
TTCGCATTTGTAACATTAGTATGGATTGTATGAAGGAAAGGGTCATTATGGCTGAGTTGCATGATTTTATAGATTAGCTTACTCCGAACGCCTTTTTTTACAAAATAGACTCCCTCGCAAACTTGGTTTCTATGACCCTTTTTTCAGTATTATTTTGCATATTTTCATATCACACGGCCGTAAGGACCTTTTCTACTAAACCGTAGGACTAAATTAACTGACTTGTAATTTAAATATTTTGTATTCAAAATAAAGATACGTCAACGGTAACAGTATCCTGAGGACGCTGGCTGCGAGGCTGGATGCTCCATTACCTAGGCACTGGAACACCCTACATTGTGCAGGACCCTATGCTAGGGGATGGAGCATCTAACTCCATTAGGATTATAGGATTAAATTAATTTGTAATACTAACCTTAGTCATAATTCGTGATTGTATACTAACAACTTATGAACATTACCTAGTCCGAAACAAATAAAGAATTGAATTGATTGAAAAAATCGGTGCAGCGGTTTAAGTAGCTCCATAAAAATTTCCACCCCCCATTTCATTCCCTTAGGGGTTGATTTTCAGGATAAAAACTACCCTAAGTCCTTCCCCAGGACTCAAACTATCTCTTTACGAAATTTCATCTTAATCGGTTCAGCCGTTTTCACGTGATGCGCGGTCACATAAACAGACAAACAGATAAACAGACAAACAGATAAACAGACAAACAGACAAACAGACAAACAGATAAACAGACAACCAGACAAAAATTCTAAAAGCTGTTGGAAAGTGTTCTGTTATCGATTTTAAGTATCCCTAGCCAATTTTTTTTCGAATATCTTCCATGTACAGACTTTCGACCCTCTTCAGCTTTATTATATGTATAGATATAGTAACTACGACAGTGTCAAATAAGCATACGGCCTGCCTGATGAGACAACCACTGTAATTACCTATGTTAACAAATAAAACACTTCTACTTACTTACTGATGGTAAGCAGACACTCGCCTATGAACGCTTGCGACACCTGAAGAATCACACGCGCTGCCGACCCTTTAACGATTTGAAGAATCGTTGTGTTGGCAACTAGGTAGATACAAATGGTAACACAATCTCAACACAATGCATCCCTTGTAGCTCTGGCGACCTTACTTACCACCTGCAGGAACACAACACCATGACTGCGGTCTTGAAGGCTATTATTTGGAACTATTGCGTCTCACATCTCTCGTCACGCCTAACGAAAATATACCTCTGACTGCACTTAGTTACTACGAATCGCGGCGTCAAGATATATTTGTGGGTGAGCGTTGAGGTGAGCTTCAGAGTCCGCAGTAAGCTCGATTTACCATACAAACGTAGTTACGCTCTCATTTAAAAACGACTAGCTAGTCTGCTCTGGAACATTAGTACTTAGAATAAGTTAAATACCATCCAGGTCTGTAATTAGTTTATGTAGCGTCAGATACCATAGTAAAAAAATACAAAAAAAAACATACCTACAAAACTTGTTTTTGCTGTATTTAGTTGGTTTTATAAACTGGAGCCATATAAACTAATTACAGACCTAGATATACTCGTACCTCATGTCATTGTAAAAAAGTTTGCAAAGTTTCGTTACAATCTAACACATAGTTTTAAAATGAGAACGAAACTCCGTTTGTATGGGAAGGTGAAATTCGGCCGAGCTTACTGCGGACTCGTAAAACAAGTTAGAGAATAGCGGGCCAGGGCTGTTATTCGGAACGCGCTAATGCGCCTCACATCACCCGTCACGTCTAACGAAAATAGACCTCTGATTACGCTTTGTTACTATGAATCGAGGCGTCAAGATATATTCGTGGGTGAACGGTGAGGTGAAGTTAAAATTAGTTACAGAAAAGCGGGGCTCAAGCGGGATGACATTCTGCTCTGCTGTGCCCTATATCTCTGTAGTTATAAAGGACTTCTGATGGACTGTATAGCTGGAGTGATTATTTATAGGAAATATATTAAAACCAAGCCGACTCAATCTGTTTTCGACAGCAATATATTGACAACTGATGATGAAATGATGAAATGACAAAATAAAACATTCCAAAAGTATAAAAATAATAGACAAAAAAAAGGTACAAAATAGGTTGCATCCGCAACATCCCACCCCCTAGTGTGTGAAAGCACACGAAGCTAGCCGGGCCAGCCAATAAGGAGCCCTACGCGTCTAGCCTGACCAACTTTTTGGAGGGCCGACGAAGAAGGCCTCCCTGTGTGGCTACGTCCACCACCCTGACTACGCCATCTCGGCCAGGGAAGGTTGCAGTGATGCGGCCTCTTGGCCAAGTTCCTCTTGGAAGATTTTCGTCCACGATGAGTACCAGGTCACCGATGTTTAAGTCGCGTTCCCTGTTTTCACCTGTCTGTCGTGGTTGCATTGTAGGTAGAATCTCTTTCACCCAACGGTTCCAAAAATGGTCGGCTAACCTCAAGGCCTTCCTCCAGTCTGCTCTACGAAGAAGGTCTCGGTCGTCAAGGGTTGCGGGTAGGACTTGATTCGAGGATATGCCAATTAGAAAGTGGAAAGGTGTCAGCGTCTCCTGGTCATCCTGAGTCACAGAAACGTGACTTAGGGGCCGGGAGTTGACGATGGCCTCAGCTTCCATGAGGAGGGTCACGAGTACTTCTGCGTTAGGTGCCCTTTCGCGTAGGGTGGCGTTCAGTGCAACTTTGACGGTGCGAACTAGCCGTTCCCAGCATCCACCAAAGAAAGGAGCAGCGGGAGGAATAAAGCTCCAATTGATTCCTCGGCTGGCAGCAAAATCGTTGACATCTGTCTGATAAAACTCCCGTAATATTCGGTCAGCACCAACAAAACAAGTTCCGTTGTCAGAGAATATTGTTTCGGGAGCACCTCTCCTTGCAATAAATCGACGCAAACTCATTATCGCTGAATCAGCCGTCAGGGAGTGCACAAGTTCCAAATGGACGGCTCTGGAAGTCAAGCAGGTAAATAGGGCTACGTATCGTTTTTCCTGTTTGCGTCCGATTGTGGAGTTACACGGGCCAAAATAATCAAGTCCATGAAATTAAATGGGCGGCGATGGTGGGCAAGCCGCTGCGGAGGAAGGTTTCCAGTCATTGGATTCATCGGTTTTGACTTCCTGATCCGACAATACAAACATTTGCTGGCGACGCTTCGTATGGTGCTGCGCAAGGGAAGAAGCCAGTATCTCTGTCTCAGCTCATTGACGACCATCTCATTATTCGCATGTCCAGCCTTGCGATGGTAAAAGAGAACCAAAAGGGGCACGACTGGGTGATGACCATCTAACAGTATGGGCGATTTGACTTCGGTACCGACGTCTTCTACAGCCTCAATTCTGCCGACCAAACGTAGCAAATTGTCCGTTCCCATCTTGGGTGATAACTTTGCTAAGCGACTGCTCTTGGGCAATAACTCTCCTCGTTCAATCCGCAGAATTTCTTCTCCAAATGTCTCGGACTGTACTTTCTGCAGGACGTGCCTTTCTGCGGCTTGCATCAATTCCGCTGTCAGGGGTAATAGAGTGGTGGACGTAGGCGCGTTTGAACGTTGACGAACCCTAAAATCGGTGCTAGGATCAGTGTGATCAGTGTGTCTAACGCGGTCCAAAAGTGAGCGAAATTTAGAAGCCGCCTGCAAAACGCGAGCAGTGGCGCGCAGTAAGCGCAACCAGTCACTAAAACGACTGAAATCCGCGGTGATAACCAGATGCCCAACCACAAGTGCTGGCCAGCTGGTTCCACAGGCCAATTTTCCGGAGAAGCCAGAAGAAATGAGGGGCCGGTGAACCATCGGTGGTTAGGGTTGATATGGAGAGGTTTGATTCGCGTGGCATCGTCCGCGACGTTCAAGTCAGTTGGGACCCATCTCCAGTCTTGAACGCATGAATTTTCAGTTATTTCGCCGATCCGATGGGCCACAAAGGGCTTGAACGTTCGTGCGTCACTTCTTAGCCAGCTAAGGACAGTTCTCGAATCTGTCCAAAAAAACGTTCGAATAGGCTTTTTCTTGTGAAATTCCTTGATGGTCATAGCAAGGCGTGAAGCCATTAAAGCACCCTGCAATTCTAGGCGTGGAATTGAAGTGGGCTTCAATGGCGATACTCTTGCTTTACTGGATATGAGAGCAAGCTTGACTGTACCGTCTGCGTACAAAAAACGCCAATAAGCGACAGTCGCATAGGCAAGCTCGCTCGCATCCGCAAAAACGTGTAGCTCCCTGTGCAGAGGCTCGCCGTTTACCTTAGCGTACCAACGTGGAATTCTAATATTAGATATATCTGACAGTTCTTTAAACCATTCGTTCCACCTTAATACCTGTGAAGGTGGGAAAACCGTGTCCCAGTCAATGTTGGATCTCCATGCCTCCTGAAGGAGTATACGGCCCTTGACCACTATAGGGCCAAGCAATCCTAGTGGGTCGTACACTTTCATGAGGTGGGACAAAACTTTACGCTTAGTAAAAACACCATGTAACTTGAGCCCTTCTAAACCAGTCCTAAAACCAATGGTATCCGATATAGGATCCCAAGACACACCTAAAAAAAGGTACAAAATAGGTTGCATCTGCAACAGTAGTTGTGCGACGATTACATTCAAAATGCCATGCCATGCCATCAATGGGGCTTGTGAACACGTGGTCTGCCTATATAAATATCTAAAAGCTATATATACCGGTGTTTTCCTCCAAAGACTTCCTGAACAAGATTCATTTTTCAAAATATTTTTACCTACTTAATTTACAGAACTTGTGAACACGGCTAGACTGTGAGAGTACATCTTTGTATTTAAAATACACCTGGGAATTCTTTTAAAAATTCTTGCTCTCTCAAAGTCGGTGCTCGGGAAATTCTTCAAATGTCTAACGACTATTTTAAGGCGGAGGTGCACTAGGGGAAAATGTTTCTCAGCACGCCAGCGACCTCAGGCACAGTAAATCTACTTAAGTGTCTACTTGGTGTAAAAAAATGGCGAAAAAAAGTAGAGACCTTGGCCCAGCAGGACACAACGTAGGTTAATAATAAAAATGAAAACTTGCTGTGTGTTCACCTGTATCAACTCCGGTGTGTCTTGGTCCCGCGCCACCGGGTTGAGATACCTCTCTTCAAGTTGCACCCCCAGGATTCCAGCAACCATCTTGACGGCTCGCGACGGCGGACTGCTGTGAGAATGGTACAAGATTGTCGCCATGTTTACTGTTAATAAGTCCTGTAAACAATACAAGTAGTTACAACACAGTGATTCACTGGGCTTGAAGACCAATATATGTCCCACCACACGTGTCGTATGTCAGACGAAAACGCGCGACTTCACTTGACATGTATGACAAAATGAGATTTCATAGTTCCACTTGAGGCACGTCATGTCGAGCGACGTCCGGCAACGTTTCTTCACATCACTTAACGTCGCTGGCGACACCGACGACTAAAGCCAAGACAGACTGGCGCGGCCTGGCCGCGGCGGGCAATAGTAAACTTGTCATTAGCTGTCAAATTTACTATTGACCGCCACCGCAGGCCGCGCCAGTGTATTGCAGGCTTTACACGTGTTTTTTTTGACGCAGAGAGGATGTTTTTGCCTTAACTCCTAGCGGCGCAATAATTTTTCTGGTCTGATAAGCAGAGCAAATTGTAGAGTCCTTTTATTAAAGGTCGTAAGTATCTAGATCATTCTTTATTTACGCGTGTCTAATACTCTAAATAATAATATAAATAATTACCTTTACTAGCTACCCGCGCCGCCGCGTACGGTAAATTTGCTTTGATTTGCGGGACGACTTTGATAACAAGTTGTTACTAACAACTTACATCCACTATCTACTAAAATACTTATACTTATTAAAAAAAATAAAAGCACGTTTATACATTTTTGGAACGGGAAGCTACGAGTAGAATTTAGCGACCCTATAAAACGTCTGCCTGCCCTGTGAAATTGAGTTACTGATCTATCGAGGTGAAATAGCGGCGAGGATGTTGGGTGGGAGGTTGATGGGGGGGGATGGGGGGGAGTGTAAACCATGTAATTCACTTGGCCGGATTGCATTTTGCCTATATCTATATATGTAGACTACAAGCGATATAGGCAAAATAAGTATTACACTAGTCATTTTGCGTTCTAGACCGTCCGCGAATAACCGCAACGTACGATTATATTTGAGACTAGCTTTTGCCCGCGACTTCGTCCACGCGGAACTCGTTTATATCGTAACTTGCTCCCCCCTTTTCACCCCCTTAGGTGATGAATTTCCAGATAAAAACTATCTTTAGTAAGGACTCTTTGGGAAGGCCCCGGAATTCAAAGTATCTCTATACCAAATTTCATCTCAATCGGTTCAGTGGTTTAAGCATGAAAAGGTAACAGACACACAGAGTTACTTTCGCATTTGTAACATTAGTATGGATTGTATGAAGGAAAGGGTCATTATGGCTGAGTTGCATGATTTTATAGATTAGCTTACTCCGAACGCCTTTTTTTAGAAAATAGACTCCACCGCAAACTTGGTTTATATGACCCGCCTCACCCTTTTATCAGTATTATTTTGCATATTTTCATATCACACGGCCGTAAGGACCATTTCTACTAAACCGTAGGACTAAATTAACTGACTTGTAATTTAAATATTTTGTATATGATGGCTCCAAATCCGGATCGGAGGTAGGATGCGGAATATATGGGGAGGCACCCAGGGCAGCGATCAGTCTGAACCTGGGTAAGCACACTTCTATATTCCAGGCAGAGGTATACGCCATTCTAGAATGTGCGACAACGAATCTGCAAAGCGCCTTCCTCAATCATACTATTTATATCCACTCGGATAGCCAGGCGGCTCTCTTGGCTCTTACCTCTAACGTCACAACGTCGAGGCTGGTCGAAAACTGCCGGGAACTATTGAATGACCTGGGTGCCAAAAACAAGGTAATTTTACGTTGGGTCCCAGGGCCTGGAGAGCTAACCCAGGACTGAAACATTCCAAGCCACTTATTAGAGCCTTGGAATGAACTTATTAGAGCCTTTAGCAAAAATACACTTATTAGAGCCTTTAGCCTTTAGCAAACAGGCGTCTTCTGACGCCTTGGCGCTAAGTAGGAACCGCCTACGCATGCTGGTCAGGGTGCTTACTGGGCACTGCCGCCTAAATAAGCACATGCAAACGATAGGACTGTGTGACACAAGGCAGTGCAGATTCTGCTTTGAAGCAGAGGAGACGCCTACACACATCCTAACCGATTGCCCTTGCCTCATGCGCAGTCGTAACTCCTTCCTGGGCAAACACATCATGTGCCCGGAGGAGATCAAATTTCTTGAGTTCAACAAAATCCTGCAATTCTTCGAGTTTGCAGGACTTGACCAAGAATTGTAGTAAGTGGCGATCACAATAGATCAGCGATGGTCGCAGTGATAATAGAAAATCAAACGAACTTACCTGTAAGTGAAGTTCGATGACTATTAAACGATGTGATTCGCCCGAGTGATTACATTATACTTCACTTGTAGTAGCACGCGAGTGTGCTGCCATCGTACACAATTTTAGAGCAACCTTCTATAAATTAAAAAATATCCTGCTCAATTTGAGGGTACTTCATACACGTTGACCTATGTAAAAAAGGCCATTAAAGTGCGCTATTTCGTGTCCTAATTGGGTAAAAACCTGGAGCTATCGTCCGGTTAGGGTTGGGAGGGTTGTAATCACTCGGGCGAATCACATCGTTTAATAGTCATCGAACTTCACTTACAGGTAAGTTCGTTTGATTTTCTATTAAACTTCTGTGATTCGCCCTTCGTGATTACATTATACTTCACTTGTAGATGTTTAGAGTGACACGAAATAGCAGAAAAATAAATGAGAAAAGAGCTATATCTCAAACATGAAATAAATACAAGAGAACTCTGAAGCATAGAAAGCTGTAATCAACCAACCATAACAACAACAAATTATAAGTTTGAAGTTTAGTAAGTACGTACATACTTATACTAATTATGGCTAAGTACCTTGTAAAATATTACGACCTTATATCTGAATATCTCTAACGAGTCCGCAACCACTTCTCTGTTATAAAATTTAACGAAGGTAATGGAATTTGCTGAACAACATGCTGTTTTTTTTTTTTTTTTTTTTTCAGTTTACGCCGAGACGATTAGCAGCTGATGTGGTTGCATGTCTCGTACTATGAAATCTAAAAATTTACTTGTCAATTCCACTGGCTAGCAAGGTAGCCTTAATCCATTGACTCGACTTAATTACTGTGACCCAAACTTCTAAGGTTTCTTAAAACGAATTAAAAGAAAATCACAATTGTTAGAACGCTTCGTTGATGACGATTTAAATAGCATTCTAAAGCTCTCGCTAGGCCTTTTATCAAAATAAGACAAAATTAACCTTGGCTGTGTGTGATTCGTCGCCGATGTCTCAATGTTATTTGTTATGTTTACATATAATAAGATTTCCATTGAATTTATGAATATTGGCCAGTCTAATCACCGACAGAGTTTGCACTCGATGTGCTGTAACTAAGGCTAGGATAGTTGTAAGTTTCTTTGACAATAAACCAAAGGAAAGACTTTCATTAGGATACAAGTTACATAATTAAGACCAACCGATGGGTCCCAAGTGCAAAGATCCGTAGCCTGTATAAAGCGTTTTATAGAGGCATTGTTCACAATTTTTGAATCTACTATTAATGATAATGCGGCTTTCGCGGTATTAATAGTTCCATATCGATTCCCTTGGTTAAAAAATAACATAAAAAGCTCTAGTACAAACTTCAAAAATATTACAGCAAATACTATTGCAATTAATATACCATTTTCTAAAATAACAAACATATTGCTTCATGTACATAGTACTATTTGTTAGTGATGCTAACATGACGTCCGTGGCGTCAGGCGGAGATCCGCGTTTCACGAACGCCGCCCTGACAATACTGTGGCAACCAGGGTACGGCTCCTGTGCATCTTGTACTCGGCATTGTAAGGGGAGAACAATAAGTTTGACTTAGGTGGAAATTCGATGCGCTCTGAAATCGTCAAGTTCTCATAGAGAGGAAAGCAGGATTGCGTGGGCCATAGCGGCACTACGACAACACCCTCCGCTCTGTCAGCTGTTGTTTTTTTTTTTTTTTTTTTTTGTAATACTCTGAATATTAATGCCCCCCATGCGACAAATATACGCAATCGCAGTGGAATTGTCAATTCTTAATAAAACCCCACAGTCTCTGTAATTTTTCGCGAATATCAATAGACCAAAAAAGGCGGCATGTAATTCTAAGCTATTTATGTGCTGGGTGACTTCCTGTTCGGACCACTGACCACAAGCTTTCTTGTCAGAACAGCAACTTCCCCAACCATCAGAGAGAGACGCATCGGAAAATATTTCTAATTGATATTTGCCCGTTCGTATTCGATTATTACATTCGCCTATGTTACGAAGCCACCAATCCAAGTCTTCGCGTATACTTTCTTGAATATTGATAAATTAATCATAATCTTAGTTCTTTCATGGTTTTTGGTGTACATCCAGCCGTACGGCATCGCGGCGGGACAAATAGATAACAATAGTCGTATTAAATGTGCAAAGCTACGAAGTTTACATCTTTTAATAGAGTAAAAGTGTAATAGCTCCATTTTAACCTTTTGTCTCTTGTAACCTGGAATGCCAATATATTCTACAGAATTGAGACTATAGTACCAAGGAAATTAGCCATTTGGTTTGGTATATCTACCTACTGATTTATCATAATTAATTCTGAAGCGGTGAAGCCTTATATATAATGATACCAAGCATTCCTTCGTTAGGTGAAAATTACGAGAGCAAGCAGAGAACGAGTCACCAAAAAGAAACATGCCGTCTAAATAAATCACCGACATCAGACCTTGTTTACGCAGATACTGTACGACATGAGACGCATCAATTTTGTAAATACATATGTACCTATTGCGCTATAAGTATTTACTTAATCCGAACGCTAATACTTGAAACTCGTATAGCTTTCCCAGCGAAAGAAAACGTTAGTATTTCCTATATTCTGTATCTATACTTATAGAAAAATAAGCGTCTCGTAAGTCTAGGATATGAATGCGTTTCTTGCCAAGAGCCTCATAGCTGTCCTTTATATAATACTCGAGTTTGAAGTGAGGTGTAGATAAATTAAATGATTTTATATTCAAAATAAATCTGTTTTTTCCATTGCTTTTCTTTATAAAGAAAAATGCTAGATAAGAATTGACCTTCACAAGGTTCACATTCTACTATTGGCACACCTGATTAGCCTATTGATTTCCTCATTCATACTCGATTCATACAAAGCGGACTCGGGTTTATAAATAGGAAAGCTCGACTGCGATACATGATTTAACACCGGAATGCGCAAACCACGGACCCAAGACAAAATAGTGGGATCACTTGTTATCTCCAACCATTTGTTATAGAAGAAGCCTGTGGCTCCGCATCAGTTCCTGGATCTAGTAGCGTCGCGAGCTCCGGTGTGCGCATACCGTGCTCGGCGGTCGCTCGCGCGGCGCGGTGGTGGCAGTGGCCTCCGCCCACCACGTGCTGAGCTCGTCTTCGCTGGTGTCTGTCGAGGCGGTGGCCACCCCGCCTGCGGCAGCTGCCCCCTCCAGTTTAGAGCCTTGGATGTAGACGGCCCTGCTTGCTGGCTCCTAGGTGTCCACTTAGGTTTAGCGGCAGTACCTATGCTTCAATTCCGACCCGGTATTTGTAATCGCTTTAATTGAAGAAAGAAAGAATGAAAGTTACGCCTAGTTTGAGTCTCAGAATAAAATAAGTGACATAAAAGTCTACCCGTATCGCTGAGAAACTATAAAATGTATATTTTTTTTTTTTTTTAAACTTTATATTTAGCATCTGTTGTCAATAAGGTTGACACTGTTGACATCAGTGTATTAGCTATGCCTATTATGACAGACGCCCGGAGTTTTTTGTTTCACAACAAGAATGCTGTCGCGCTTGAGGACATGTTCACTACATGCGGCTTTGGCCTCAGGGTTCATTAGCGGACATTGTGCTAATCTTAAAATATCTGGAGTGTCAAAACGTTTCACAACGTCATTTTTAGTCTACTCTTTCATTCCATTTATTGGAATATCCGACAATCTAGGGGCATATCTTCTTTAATGGGCTCGTCTCCGAGTAAAGATAATATACCCGCGTCTAAAATGATACCTGACGGTGGCGCTTCGATTGTTTCGCTTATTCCGCTAACTACTTAAGTGCAGGCGCAAGCGGCGGCGCGGAAGCGGACGTGCGCGCGGGACAGCAGGCGACTCGGCCGGCTGTGGCGCCAAGCTGGCGGCGCGGACTACCACCAAGCGCGGTCCGCCGGCGCGGCGTCCACCGCTGAGTTGCCGGTGCCGTCATCGACTAAATCGACGATGCCGTTGTTACCGAAATTTTATTCTGTTACATCAGGACAATAGTGATTAGCAGCAGCTAATGCACAACATGTAGATGATGTTGATTATCTCCGCAATCCGCATGTAACAGGGTCGCAAGCACCATATAGTAAACGTATGTCTGCAAACAGGCCGTACACCTGTGTATTAATCAATATACTTAATCATCGACGTATGTATACGTCTAGAGGTAGAAACGTTACAGTTATACATGTCTATGTATACATCATTATTAGGTACTAAGTACAAGATGATACGAGTATGTAAGTACATAATATATAAGTAAGTTTCTACTTGTACAAATACTCGTACTGGCAAAATTGCCATGATACAGTCTCACGGACTGTACTCTAGACAAAGCCTTAATAAGTAAGTTTCTACTTGTACAAATACTCGTACTGGAAAAATTGCCATGATACAGTCTCACGGACTGTACTCTAGACAAAGCCTTAATAAGTAAGTTTCTACTTGTACAAATACTCGTACTGGAAAAATTGCCATGATACAGTCTCACGGACTGTACTCTAGACAAAGCCTTAATAAGTAAGTTTCTACTTGTACAAATACTCGTACTGGCAAAATTGCCATGATACAGTCTCACGGACTGTACTCTAGACAAAGCCTTAATAAGTAAGTTTCTACTTGTACAAATACTCGTACTGGCAAAATTGCCATGATACAGTCTCACGGACTGTACTCTAGACAAAGCCTTAATAAGTAAGTTTCTACTTGTACAAATACTCGTACTGGAAAAATTGCCATGATACAGTCTCACGGACTGTACTCTAGACAAAGCCTTACATGTATACAAATATAAATTATAATATCATACACGGCATAGTCTCACGGGCTATGCTCGATGAATATCCGTGCTGCCCACATATACACCGTTCAACCTCACGGATTGAACTGAAGTATATAAACCAGGGCTGGTAATAGTCTCGCGGAATAATCGCACGGCATATTGTACATAACGTACAAACACAGGCCATATATGTATAAGTCTTGCAGACCAAAAAGTAGGTCAAGTGCGGTTGCATTTCATATCGCCAAAATCTGTAAGGGTTTTCTCCTTACCTTGCGAATCCTCTTGCAAAGAGTCTGGGTCTTCAACCTCACACTCCTCATGCTCATGGTCTGTATTTAATGACGATGCACTGGAACTTGGAGTATAACTACGGTTTTTCCCCCTCGGGACTTCGTATTTTCCGGTCCAAGTAATCTTCTTTATCTTCCTCGTAATACTTGCGTTTGCCCATGTTAAAAACACTACTGAAAACTTATAAAAACTAATATTAACTTTTATTTAACACAGACAGTGAAAACTACGTGCACGATGGCCGCCACACAAAACGTGTATGAAGTACCCTCAAATTGAGCAGGATATTTTTTAATTTATAGAAGGTTGCTCTAAAATTGTGTACGATGGCAGCACACTCGCGTGCTACTACAAGTGAAGTATAATGTAATCACGAAGGGCGAATCACAGAAGTTTAATAAGGGCTTTGACAGCCCGAAAGCCACTACCAGAATAATAGTAATAATCAGCTTGAATTGATGAACACGACTCAGAAGAAGATTCATGATATTGTAATTAATGTTGACCGAATATTTTTCCCCCAATTTAGATATAAGATAGGTATGGTGATAGTTCATGTCAATCATGTCAGTTCATGTGCCGGAGAGAAAGACTAAAGCCCGGTTTTATAAAGATGCGTTAGAGATTATAAAGATGTTAGATAAACATTTAATAACTCAGTACCATACGTCGGACTATAGGGGGCAGTTTGAGGGCAAGGTGCCATTATAGGATGCCATTTTAATATCACAGTACAGGTATTTTACACACGCATGATAATAAAACGATTGTAGTTTAACGCGTTTTCATCAATTATTTGTTATTGTTTGTTAAGAAATATGACATTGTACGTCATGGCGGTTTGTTTACGGGTTGTGTTAGTGTCGCCCCCTACGCAGAGCTTTGCGTAATGTTCCCTATTAGATTTGCCTCTTGAGCTGCTCCATGCAGGTCCCTAAATGTGTACCTATTCTGTGTAAATCAAAATGCGTAGAATTTAATTAAATGATTTTTTTCTCAGTGACACTTGACACACGCCAGTCAAATTTTTATTTTATTATTTTCGTATGTTTACATCAGTCGTTAATCAGGTCGTTGCCACTGTCACTGTTACTCTGATGGAGCAAGCCTGGGAGCAGGTATAAAGGAGAGGGCAAATGCACAAAAGATCCCACTGGGTCACAAAGTACTTTGTTATATACTGAAATAGAGAACAATCTCTGGGCCTAAAAACGGTAACCCTGTAATTGATGCGCCATCTAGAATCGTTAGTTGAAATACTCCACTTCAATGTTAAAACATACAAAAAGTGCGTCGGTCGCAGGGTTTGAAACCCGGCTCATCGACTCCAAATACCTCCGTCTGTACCCCTAGGCTACTGATGTCTTATGACAACACGGCGAATTTTTAAATACCTTGACAGCCTCTAGTTGACTTATTATGCTGTCATTACCGCGCAACTAGTACTAAGATTGGCCGCCCTGCACTGGGTCGAAGTGCATCCGAAAGGGCCCTCATCTAGATAAAATAAGATAAGACAGTGACAGTTTGACAATGACGGAAGGTTGGGTTGCTTACGTTCCGTTTCATGTCAAATTCTGTAACCGTAATTTCACAGTTCTGATTTAATAATAAGTATCTAGAAATAGTATGTTTTTTTAGCCGAATCAATTGTATAAGGAATATACTAACGTGGAAATGTAGTCTCAGATACAATCAAAGTACGTACCTAAAATGGAATTTGCCTGAATGTCATACTTAAGCCAGGTCCGCTGCGCCAATGCTTTCCATGTTTTTAAACATATCTAACATGTTTTCCATCAGTTTCGGCAAACAAATAGGGTATTTTTTTGATTGGCAAAACATGTTTGACGTTTAAAAACCACGAAAACATGGCGCAGCCTTTGAGTATTAAGCCCACTGGAGATGTCATACACAGGCGACCCCCTCCGGCAAAGTACATTGGTCAACTGGTCAACCACGTTATATAAAACTACTTAAAGTCACTTCATCGCCATTTTGTATCCATCCGTGTCGCGTGACGTTTCTCTCGAAAAATGGTGAATTGTGCAGTATTATCATGTAAAAGGCGATCAGACAGCTCAAATTCGCAACAAGTTCGCGTTTCCTATCATAGGTAAGTATTTTTACAAAATATTAAATGTGTATTGAAGTACAATCCCAATTTAAAGAAAATAACGTTTGCGATACGTAAACGACAGAAAATGTAAACGTGATACAGTGGTACGGGGTCGAATCTGTCTTAAGTGTTGCGATAAAGGTAAGAAAAGCGACTCAATATTTGAATGAACCATTTATTCATTCAATCACTGCAGTTTGTTTAATAGTCAGTTTTTTTATTACATATTGAATTAAAGAGTAGGTACATATTAAATTAAAGAGTAGGTATGTTACATTTAAATCTTGTAAGATGAATTAGATAAATTAATTTTCTATGGACATACGATGTTGAAATTTAGTCTTAAAAAGAAAAGAATTGTTGGCAAAAAAAATATCTAGGTAAAAGGAATACATTTAGTGCGGGACTATGAGATTTAGACGAACGAGAAGAAAAATAGGGAGATTTGGATGCGAAGACGGCTGTGCAATACCCACCATAGAACATTAGATTCCTCTTCTTTTTTTATGATATTATTATATATATATTGTATTATTTAACGTAATAAACTATTAGTCTCTCATGAATGTATGTGTTATTTATATACTATTATTTATATACTACTCAAAAGAAAATAAGGGCCACTTACATATTTCTGTTTTTGAGTAAATTTTTAGATGTAAACGAATTAATAAGTGACTAATTAATGATGTCCGGCCTCCTTCAGTATCCAACCTCTTTAATGCTGGTGTTTAAGTCTTACAGCTGGCCAGAAATTGAAGCAAATAAAAAAAAACGAGTTTCAGGTCAAATTCCTTTCAGATGGAATCACAATTTTATTCTGTTAAAAAACTATTTCTGTCCATCTTTTGCTTCTTTTAACATTTTTTGTTAATAATGCCACGTCAACGAAGGCATATGGATACCATTACTGCCACCAGAGCCGTAAAAAAAAATCCATAAAATGGTGAGGGTTAAAAATTAACTTGTCTGAATTTGTAGTGAATATTCACAGTAAGTATCGATATCGATAACTTGTAAGGAAATATCTTTCGCTGCACTAAATCTCGAGCGAGCGAAAGAGCGAATTACATCGTGTGAGCGAGAAAGCGGAGACAATGACGTATGAAGACCTGGCAGATAACGTAGTTCTATCCCTTTCTTACTCGTTGTTCAGTACGTAAGTTTAAAGAGATCGGATGTATAGAAAACGCTCAATTTATTAGGGCCTATCTGCCTTTCTCATTAATCTGTGGAGAAGACCTATCGTACGTTCCGTTATGAGCCGTCAGATGGCAGTCCAAAGTGGAAGCGGGGCTGACTGAAGCCGCGTCCGCTGCGCCCTTTGAGTATTAAGCCCACTGGAGATGTCATAACGTAAACTCTACGAACAAAATTTTTCGCCACTTTTAGCGGGGGGTGAGGTAAACACGTACAGCACACCACCAAAAGATGAATAAATCAACAGACACAAATGTAGCTGTTGAGATAAACGCACACTACAAAAAAATTAAACACATCAAAAATTACATGCACACAGACAGACTTTTCACGTAACCGTGCTGCATACATACGAACAAGTTAGTGGTGGGACACAATTGACAGATCTGAAGAATGAGTCAAATCAGTTTGATGAATGAACTGAATTATCTTATACTATTTATTATAAAATTGTAAATGTGAAGATTCTGTGCATTGAAGATACTACCCAAAAAAAAAATATTTGTATGTATGTCTGTGTGTATTTATGTGCCCTTGTGGCCCTCTCGCACAATTAAACTGTGGAATGAACTGTCGCCCGCGGTTTTTCAGGGCTGATACCGAGGTAAAGATAAAAATGTAGATTTGAGAGGTATTTGCAAGAACCTATTTATGTATGTATATGAAATTATATTATAATAAGGTTCATCTTTCAATGGGCCTTATAAGAAGGCTCAAAGTCACCCAAAGAGCAATGGAGAGGGTTATGTTGGGAGTTTCTCTGCGTGATCGCATCAGAAATGAGGCTATCCGCCGCAGAACCAAGGTAACCGATATAGCCCTCCGAATCGCTAAACTAAAGTGGCAGTGAGCGGGGCACATTGCACGTAGAACTGTTAGCCGTTGGGGCGGAAAGGTTCTCGAGTGGCGACCACGTACCGGAAGGCGCGGCGTTGGTAGGCTGGTGGTGGAGGTGGTACGAGGTGGACTGATGACCTGGTAAAGGAGTGGTTTTTATTGTTTTTTAGACGGTCATTATTTGACGTTGGTGGACGTCGGTGGCGTCCGTGGTATGGCGTGGTATGGATCACTTCGCCAGCTGGCGTTCAATAGGTTAATCGTGTTGATGAGTGAGAATTAAGAGCCTTAAAATTTTGTTACTGAGAAACCTCCATAAGCAATTCAATTATCCAGCAGATGGTTGCGTTTACCGCGCAATAAATAAATTACAAGTACAAGGCATATATCATAATACGCTCGGTCGTACACAATTATGAGTAGGAAAGTGTCAGATGCTTTTGCACCAAACAAGGACATAGTCGCAAAGAAGGTATTGCACCTTCAATCAATGTCTTTCTGTTAGTATCATTTTTGTAGCTTTCCGAAGTAAAGTGCTCCGAACAGATAACACTTGTACGTGTAGGTTTCCAATAATAATTTTCGTTATTACAAAATTTCCTCCATTTCTCCTTTATATAGGGATCTTTTGGAAATCGAAAAGGACATATAATTATATTGAATAAATTACATATATAAATAATAGTATATAAATAACACATACATTCATGAGAGACTAATAGTTTATTACGTTAAATAATACAATATATATATAATAATATCATAAAAAAAGAAGAGGAATCTAATGTTCTATGGTGGGTATTGCACAGCCGTCTTCGCATCCAAATCTTCCTATTTTTCTTCTCGTTCCTCTAAATCTCATAGTCCCGCACTAAATGTATTCCTTTTACCTAGATATTTTTTTTGCCAACAATTCTTTTCTTTTTAAGACTAAATTTCAACATCGTATGTCCAGAGAAAATTAATTTATCTAATTCATCTTACAAGATTTAAATGTAACATACCTACTCTTTAATTTAATATGTACCTACTCTTTAATTCAATTTGTAATAAAAAAAACTGACTATTAAACAAACTGCAGTGATTGAATGAATGAATGGTTCATTCAAATATTGAGTCGCTTTTCTTACCTTTATCGCATCACTAAAGACAGATTCGACCCCGTACCACCGTATCATGTTTACATTTTCTGTCGTTTACGTATCGCAAACGGTATTTTATTTAAATTGAGATTGTACTTCAATACACATTTAATATTTTGTAAAAATACTTACCTATGATAGAAAACGCGAACTTGTTGCGAATTTGAGCTGTCTGATCGCCTTTTACATGATAATACTGCACAATTCACCATTTTTCGAGAGAAACGTCACGCGACACGGATGGATACAAAATGGCGATGAAGCGACTTTAAGTAGTTTTATATAACGTGGTTGACCAGTTGACCAATGTACTTTGCCGGAGGGGGTCGCCTGTGTATGACATCTCCAGTGGGCTTAATACTCAAAGTGGTTCTAATATAATCAATGTTTGACATTTGAATATAATTAAATTACAGATAAACTATACAAGCAATGTCAGGGAGAGAAACAACATCTTTTAGGCGCAGAACACACGAGGCGATTCAGAACCGCGCTGCTTCGTGGGAAGTCAGTCCAGTCAAGCTGGTCTAGTTTGATTTATTCAGATGTACTTCATGAGTTCCAAGGATAATATAGCAGCGGCGCTGTGTGGAGAGTTTACACATCGTAGGCACAGAACGCACGGCACTGCGTTGCAAGGTGACGATATAGTTAGTAAAACGCACGGCCTCTTCAAACGGGGCTGCGCCTATACGTTTGCCATAACGCCTCATGTGTTTTATACCTTACCTACAATACATACATTTTCATATTAAGTTTCAAAACGCACCAACGCGCAACGCTGAAAGGACTCGTATATATTCAGCGCCTTATGGCTGTCCAACCGAATGCAGAAGCGGTATTCGCGACTGTAAGCTTGGCAGCTGTCGCAAAACGGTGTTTTTCAGCTCGTTTATTTACGCTTCACTTCGTACAGTTTCGCGCTATTTCTCCCTGTCGTCGGCTAGCTCCTCCTAACTACGAACTTATCCAGCCGAGTCAATCCGCACGGAAGAAAACATTTGAACACATTCAATTTATTATACATAGGGTCGTTTCGCCGGTAACGCGACCACCTTCGGTTGGCGACCACTTGACGGATAGGCTGCTTCAATTAAAGATATTAACATTTCTACAAACCCAACAGAAAACTAATTAGTTATTAACTATTCTTGAATAGTGTCAGAATAAGAATAAATACACTTTAAAACCCAAAGCTTAATCCAAAGCAAGAAAAAATAACCTCAATTCACACATTTCACACATTGCTTCCGAAAAGTGTTGACGTGCAGTGAATCTGTACGTGCAGTGAATCTGTACAGTTGGCGCGAAAACTTTAGTTACGTCACTTAATTTTATTATTATGCTGAAATTATTTACTTGATTGCATAAATGATTTAGCTATTGTAATAATTTCGTTGAAATTCGGCATATTATAAAAATAGATTTAAATAAAATGGGGTGGTCGCGTACCCAAAAAAATTATTACCAAAGAAGTCGGATAGCGACCACATCGTTTTTCTTTTTCATTCCTTATGGATTCTTGCGGCACCCGCGATATTTAGCTTGGCAAGCCAATTGTGTCGGACTGTCGGTAGGTATTTAAGCCGCGCCAATCCATGCTATGTCTATAGTAGGTATATGTAATATAATAATAATATATAATTATAAAATGAATAATTCATATGATATGATATGGTTATATTACAAATGCGAAAGTGTGTCTGTCTGTCTGTTACCTCTTCACGCTTAAACCGATGGACCGATTTTGATGAAATTTGGTATGGAGATAGTTTGAGTCCCGGGAAAAGACGTAGGATAGTTTTTATCCCCGAAATAATCCCCTAAGAGGCTGAAATAGGGGTTGAAATTTTGTATGGAGCTACGATATAAACGAGACACACGGACGGAGTCGTGGGCAGAAGCTAGTGTAGGTAAGTAGAATTTAATCTAAAAGTTACATAAAAGCTTGTAAAATGGTGGCATTTAGATACCTACTATGAACGACATGTGTGACTGTAATAGCAATATATATAATAGCACTATGGTGTGAGCGAGATGGCGCGCCGTTTTCGATTCTATTTTGCATTGACAAGCAATGTAAAGTAGATTTAGAAGAGTAACAATTTGTAGTAGTATAAGGGCAGTCAGGTCAGGTAGGTCCAACTTTGAGAAAGAGGTCAATCGTCGAATCCGACTCGGCTGGGCAGCGTTCGGGAAGCTACGCTATGGCACATCTTTTCGTCTAATATTCCGCAGTGTCTGAAGACGAGAGTCTTTGACCAGTGCGTGTTGCCAGTGATCACGTGTGGCACCGAAACGTGGTCGCTTCAGAAATCATAAGAAGCATCATAAGAAGGCTCAAAGTCACCCAAAGGGCAATGGAGAGAGGGCTATGCTCGGAGTTTCTCTGCGTGATCGCATCAGAAATGAGGCTATCCGCAGCATAACCAAGGTAATCGATATAGCCCTAAGCCGCTAAAGTTAATTGGCAGTGGGCGGGGCACATTGCACGTAGAACCGATGGCCGTTGAGGCGGAAAGGTTCTCGAGTGGCGACCACATACCGGAAGGCGCGGCGTGGGTAGGCCCCCCACAAGTTGACTGATGGCCTGGTAACGATCGCAGGAATCCGATGGATGCGGGTGGCGCAGAACCGGTCATTATGGCACTCTTTGGGGGAGGCCTATGTCCAGCAATGGACGTCTTTCGACTGATATGATGATGATGATGATGCATCGTTTTATTAACTACTTAAACACAATTTGCAAGAGTGGTCGCCAACTAGCTAACAGGTGGTCGCAAACCGACTAAAGCGGTCGCTATCTAGCGAATAATTCGCTATTTTGAAACCTTTTCCATATTTTTTCCTAATCTATGGATGAAAGTGCTATATTTTATTGTAGGTTTCAAAACTTTTATATATTATAGATGGTATTCGTATAGGTTCTGAGTATAGTCAGAACCTATACGAATACCATCTATTATGTGTTTACATTGAATAGGTATACATTTACTAATCTAAAGTGAGCAACTCGGCTAAGTGGTCGCTAACCGGCGAAATGACCCTACCTAGTTAGGTAAATAATTACCGACCTAAATACATAACAGTCCCCAAAGATTTCTCTACTCTTAAATTAACTGTCGATGATTCGCCAGTTGGCCAACAATTAATTTGTGTTAGCTAGATGTTTGCACGGAGAGTAAACGTAGCATTCAACTAATTAATATGTAACTACAACTAGTTTTTGCGTGCAAGACTGCACCGCGAGCCCGAGCATAATATACAGCGAGAATTCCGTGTAAAGACACGTTACAACTGGTTTTAATTGGGTAGAACAATTACTCTACATTTACAGATGCGTGTTCACTATTTGCCTCGACGCTCGAAGAAATGTCACGCACGACATTCGTGAAGCAGTGCCGTCACGAATACCCGTTCACACATTGCTAACTAGACTCTTACCACGCACAGTCTTACTCGCTATCTGCCTCGCCCGCGAGAATAAGTATGTTAACGCAGCATAACAAGATTAGCTTCAGGGCAAGTCCACTTGCCGCTTACCGCTCCATATTATATTTATTATATTATTCATATTATCTCTTATCGCGTGCTATTATGTGGATATCAATATTACGTGCTACTTTTACCCTCTACTCTAAATATACTCGCTCAATTTTATTTAGATACTTGTACTTGATCAGTCTGCAGTTCGTGGGTTCGAACTTATTTTTGATGGTCGACAGTGGTGGTTCAGTGATGGAAAACATCGCGAGGAAACCGGTCTAATTCCAACAGGGGCCCGAATTTTTAACTTTCGAGCGCTCGAAAATTAAATAAAAGTGAATACGATTGTGGTGTCAAAATCTCAGGCACTTACTTTCTACCGATAGAATTGAATACGAGTGGTCAATACCACTCGTTTTGAAATATTCTATCGCGATTTCAAAATAGCATTTCATCATTTTTAACTGTTTTCGAGTGAAAGAGTCGAGCGCTGGTTTGGAAGTTCAGATGGCATTCGTTTTTGTAAAATCTTGGGATTAGTTGCCTCGGGCATTTTGTTCCAAGTAGGTAGTTATTTTATTCATTCATAATATGCCGCTCATATGATGGTGTATTTTGTGTTTATTTGATACGTGCGCAAAATCATCGAAGGTAGCAAAATAAACATAAAGCCGCACCCGCGGTCCTGGGTGTGTCGGACTGCATGAACAGTTAGAACCTATAACATAAGGCGAAACAGGTGCTGTAATAACCTTGGTTTCATACACTCATCTGACCCATCTCGCCGTACCGCTCGTGCAGGTCGCCACGCAGGACCGCCTGGATTAGGTAGGTACTCTGGATGCCGCTTCGAGCGGCAACACACGTCCAATTTTTCCTTCCGATAATGAAAGATGTGCCGTATATTTGTACGAACAGATATAACACGTCCGATCAGATTTCGAATCGGAAGCAACACCGAAGCATTTACAATTTTATTGTGGATTCGATCTCACCATCTCACGAAGGCGCACTCTGTATTTATACTTTTTCAGATAGATGAAAACACGTTCGATTTTGCCTCCCGGCTTTATAGATAGATAGATGTAGATAAAACTTTATTCGTACTCACAATATACATTGCATTAAAAAAACAGGAGAACAACATACATAATTATGCGCGCAAATTATAAAGATGGAGTTCACAAATTGTCTGATGCAAGAATCGGACGTGTATTGTGTGAATACGAGAAATAGTCAGATCCGACGAACCAGTCTCAACTCAATGTGTTTATATCTTGTGCTGTCACTCTCTCATCTGATCATCATCTTATTATGTCTCGGCACAATACATTTCTCGGAAGCGCAGACATGTTTTATCTTAGACCTATTACTCGGTACAATGACATGCTCTCAAGTTGCATTCCCGATATAAATGTGCAACTACTTAAACCTAGTAAATCTACTCGTACCTATAATCGTTTGAATCTTTCCTGAACTTCATTTTATCCAGAGTCAACGATTGTTTATCTGACAATAGTAGATTGTGTCTCAAGGGAGGAAATTATTTATTTACGGCGAGGGCGGTATATTGAATCCTGAGTGAAACGAACTATTCTACAATGGAATACCTAGGTTATTCTAAACTATAATCTTGAGCGTAACAAGGGATTCAAGTGTTTACGCCAAAGACGGAAAAAAAATTGCTACCGTGTGGCACGGCACATCCTTTTTAGGGCTCCGTACTTTAAAAAAAAATCTTTTTAGACAAGCTCATATTTATGTAGTCTAAACTATGTTAAATATCAAATGATATTTCGTATCTACACAGGTTTTTCAAAAAAACCAGTGAGCGAGCATGGGTTTGTTCGTACCCAGAATTTAATTGTAAACAGTGAAAAAAAAACAATGTTAATTTCATTAAGTATTTAAGGATGACTCACGCTAGGCCAGAGTTCTTTAAAAAAAAACCACGGCGTTTATGCCGGGCCACGGCCGAGGCTCGGAAGCGGCTCGGTGTCGGCACGGCCGCGCGGCTCGGCCGTGGCCCGGTCGGGCTTGTGTATGGCTCGGCCGCGCAAAAACGCCCCGGGCCGGAAATAGTCATCCTTTACTCGTACACACGTATAAAAGAAATTAAGGCACAGAACATAAAATAAAGAAGACGTCCCTTACCCCCGCTTTCGTAGAACCCACTCAACTATAATGTTTCTGTTTTGATTATGTCGTTCAATAAACATCTAGAAATGTAATATAAATATTTGTACCTAGTTGAAAAAAGAAATTTAATCAAAAGATTATCGTCATATCATCAAAGACGTGAGGCGTTTTATCGTTATTTGTGCAGGTATAATATTTTTTCGATAAATAATGTTTTAAACACAGTCCGTCTTTTATACAGTTACCTTTGATCACAGTCGCAGGCCAATAACCCGATAATAACATGACAGTAAGCAACAAGCAACAGATCCATTTTAAATTAAATCATTGGAAGAAAGATTAGGAACGCATGATAACAACTATATTTTTTCCTACATTTCAATAACATTATCAATTAAAACACCTATATGGCTTGTAAAATTGTTTACACAATGTATAGGTACGGATAAAAACTACTCACATTGATTTATTTTACATCCTCGGTATTATTTGAGTCACACTTGTCAACTTTCTAAAACATAACCTATAAAACGAGACAGTAACAAACATAACTTATAAAAGTATGTTTCAAGTGCCTGCCGTGGAGCGTATCACCCCGTTTTACTTTATTAGCTATTGCAGTTCACTTTATGCAGTCAGTGTACCAGTAACGGATGTACAGTCAACCAATTTGATTCCTAGGCCTAGGGTTGCCAACTAATTTTGGGGGAAATATAGTATTTTCCAGAAAAAAACCACAAAAATATAGTACACTGTAAAAAAATATAGTACTTGGCTGGCCATTGTTGCTATTTAGCAGTGGCGGCGCGTGAACATTTTCTATGGGCAAACCAAAACAAAAAAGTTACGTAATTGTTTTTAGAATATATAACTATAGGCTTTTAGGCAATCGGCTTGTATAGGCGCTCGACCACTGCTATTTAGTAAAACCTCAGCAATTTGAAGCACTTCTTAAGGTCCCCAAAAATATAGTATTTTCGCGTACTATATATTTCTTCAACAGTATATAGTACAAAGAGTCAAAATATAGTACAATACTATATAATATAGTACGGTTGGCATCCCTACCTAGGCCACCGTAGAACCCTGTCATTTTAACTGCTACATAGCGACGCAATAATCCTAGTAACCCGTATTGACATAGCATTTACAACGGCAAGGTTCTATGATGGCCTAGGAATCAAATTAGTTGACCGTACCTAGGTATAACACTTTTCAACTCGTACAAAGGAATAGATACGGTACAATTAGTGTAATAGTTTATTTACCGCAGAGGCCGGGAAAACAGATAATGCTGCCGGCCAAGTAGATATACCTAGACATGTTTGAGAATAGTTAAAGAGTATAGAGTTAGAGTAAGTTAGACTATTAGACATTTATCGCAGTATTTAGGTAAATGTCTTGTTAATTATTAAATTTTAAATATTATTTTCATCACACTTGCTCATAAATGGTGTTATTCTATGCCTGTATACGGAAGGACAATGGCCTAAATTGTTCCCGCGGGAAATAATGGTCCCAAGGGAAGTAATGAGCTTGTGTGTGATCTGATTGGTTAAGCAAATCTTGACGGCCGCGTACGACAAGAATTCTGGCTCTGTGATTGGTAATCGAGCAGGCCATGCCCTCCAAGAACCACATGCTCCATGCTCTGTGATTGGTTGAAATATTGAAACTACGCCCCCCACTCGCACTGATCTGGAAGTGAAGTTGTCAATTTCGTCAACATTTGATTGGTGCGCTTGTATAAAACATAGATTTTTCTGTCTTTTTAGTAGTTATTTATTTCCTCGCAAATGTGATGAAAAACATTGTGTATAACACGGGCGTAAGAACATTGCAAACTCGAGTCATCAAAAGCCCTCCGCCTCACGGCGTCGGGCTTTTGATAGACTCCCGTTTGCAATATTCCTCATACGCCCCTTGTTAAACAATGTACTATTATTTCGGACAGTACAAATCCATAGCTTGTTAGTAAAGGCTTATTAACTAGGTTAGTAAAGTTCAAATTGGGCTACACTTTTTATTTGCCCTACCCAAAACTTAATTATAGGGCCATACCTTTCTGCAACCGCATTCAGGATGCTGTTGGAGCTATGCCTGACTCGACCCAGCAGTGAAGCGATCTTTTTGCGGATTATAGCGTGGAATCCGTCTCTTCGGGCATCCGCAAACATACCCGACGTACTACACCACCTAGGCAACCCAATCAGCATCCTGAATGCGTTGTTATACTGTATGCATAGGGCATTATAAGCACGCTGCGTATACCTGGTCCACAGGCTACAAGTATTGGCAATATGCCTTAAATAAAGTATACCTTCACTTCAGTAGTACATCGGGAAAACCTGCGGGTAAGCATGTTGCTCCGTACTGCTAACGCCCTACGCTCTCTTTCAATATCATGGTCATCACGGGGGATCATCTGCGCACACTGTGCGCACCACCGGGCTGGCGCTGTGCTTTTCTGCGGGAGAGTACGCCTGCCCTGTATGGCATCGGTCCGCACACGCCAGCCTGGTGACTGCTGCACTCAATGATACCTGCCTCACCATCACCGGATGCCTTAAGCCTACTCCACTCAACAAGCTACTCGCTCACCCACTCGCGGGCATCGCCCCTCCTGAAATCCGTAGAGAGGTGGCAAGTGCCGTGGAAAAGGGGGAACAGGAGACTGACCAGCGCCACCCACTGTACGGTCATAACCCGCCATCTGCCCGTGTCAAGAGCCGCAGGAGTTTCATGCGGTACACTAGCCCCCTGCAAAGCGACCCCTCAGATGCTCGCTGCCTGTTGTGGCGGACTCGATGCCCTCCGCCCGATGTATACGTGCTAGCTTCGGAACAACTGCCATCCGGCCACAAGGAGCAATGGCCCACCTGGAGGGCGCTAAATAGGCTCAGATCGCAGGTTGGCCGCTGTAAGGAAGACATGGCCAGATGGGGACTGCATCGTGGCCAATCAACCCAATGTGTTTGCGGTACAGCACCGCAAACCATGTTGCACCTGATGGCGTGCCCCACATGCCCACACTCCTGCTCGGAACACGACCTGAGAGACGCGACTGCCAGAGCTGTCCACACCGCTGCCCATTGGGCATCTCTTATTTGAAGAACCTCGACACGAAGAAGAATGGTCATGGTCATCACCCTGTCGGCTACCTTTAAAGCACAGCCATTTAATAGGATAGGAGGTAAGGTACATAATATGGTTTTTTCCTACCTGCCTTAAACACCAAGACCTCGCTTTTTTGAGCATTATACTGAAGACCATGGGACAAGGCATACAATTCACAAGTGGCCAACATCCGTTCCAGGGCATTAACCGACGGACTGAGAAGCACCATATCTATCATCAGCATAACTGATGTTATTGGCACAGGTACCACCCACATAACAACCAGCACGCATGCCACTCAGTTCGCCGATCAACTCATTGATATAGAGCTTGAACAACTTAGGAGACGTAATCCCCCCTTGCCTTACCCCGCACTCCAGCTTATACTCACTCGACAAACTGTCGGCCCATCTCACCTGATTAACCTGATTTAAATACCAGTATTTAAAGATACCAACGACGCCCTATCCTTGTAAGTTTGGCAATACTGATAGGTATGTAATTCTATCTAGTGAATAGTTTGCCTTTAAGTTATGTATCTTTCTGTGCACCCACCCACTGTTTAGAATTATAGTCCAGAGGGGTAATCAAATGACGTTACGTTCTGAACGCGCGTCGGTACAATTTAATTGTCAATTTTCCATATAAAAAGTGACATTTAGACCTACCCGACGTTCGTACAATGCGTTACGTGATCGACCTACATCTAGGTACCTAGACACTAAGCTTCTTATGTTACTGAATGAATGACTGTAATTTGTTGTGTGAACCTAATAAAAATAAAAAATAAAGTACATTGTATCTTAAGGGAGTTGTAACTTCCCCCCCTCTTTAACTAATTAATTTAAAAATAATAAAAATAATATTGGCCACCTGATCATCTACTACTACGTTATTCCGAACAACCCAAATTCTTTTATGTGTAGCAAATTGAACCTTGACTCCTCTCTATCTATCTACCTACTCCTTCGTTCACCTACTGCATCCTAATTCAAAATAATGTACCTGTCACATCAATTAATATAAATATTTTATATGTTTTTGTTAATTTACACCAACCTCCTATTAATCATTCGGATAAGCAAGATCGTAGCTCTTAGATTTTCTATTATCTTGATTATTTTGACACCTTAAACACACTAATATTCAGCCTATGTATTCATATTTTGAACAAAGTCTTAGCGACGGGTTGTGTGGTAATCTTTTACTCACACAAAGCTACTTTCTTGCTTAGGATGGAGTATGAATGATCCTACCTTATTTACCTGCCTAGTTACCTCATGAGTTTAAGACTCTACGAGCGAATCTACCAGTATTTCGTACCTGACGGTTTGAATAAGAAGAAATACCGAAACAAACTTAGACAAACCTTTTTATTTCAATATTGCTGTGTTATAAACTTAATAACACAGGCAATTTATGGTATATAACGCCTATTTCTGTATATATTTGCCTTTATATCGTAGGCATTTGAAATATAGAATTTATTGTAATCGAATGTGTATTCCACAAATAGTTATGTACGAAATAGCTAGTAGTTATAAGGGTATTATTTCGCCCGTAACTACAATCATCAGCGATCTGCTCTGCCTGTCACTGGTCCCTATAACAGTTTTGCTTCTTTCTCCGAAACCAAACTGTTTCCCTAACCAAATAAAATATAAAATTATATTACCATACCTGAATGCCACATTCAACTACATAAACTCTACATTTCTCCTCAATTAAGACCAACCATTAATTTCTCTACTCATAATTTTCAAATTCATCCTACAAATAAATGTTATTGGATGAATAAACCTTGTTTCCTAAGTCCCTATTTCCACGTATGAATTTATACCTAATCCTACCTACCGCTAGACCTTAGGCTTATGCAAAACTTCCATCATTACTTTTATTAGTGTTATGTGATGTGTAGGCATTTGAAATATCGAATTTATTGTAATCGAATGTGTATTCCACAAATAGTTATGTACGAAATAGCTAGTAGTTATAAGGGTATTATTTCGCCCGTAACTACATTCATCAGCGATCTGCTCTGCCTGTCACTGGTCCCTATAACAGTTTTGCTTCTTTCTCCGAAACCAAACTGTTTCCCTAACCAAATAAAATATGAAATTATATTACCATACCTGAATGCCACATTCAACTACATAAACTCTACATTTCTCCTCAATTAAGACCAACCATTAATTTCTCTACTCATAATTATCAAATTAATCCTACAAATAAATGTTATTGAATGAATAATCCTTGTTTCCTAAGTCCCTATTACCACGTATGAATTTATTCCTAATCCTACCTTCCACTAGTCCCTAAACTATTGTATGCAAAACTCCCATCATTACTTTTATTAGTGTTATGTGATGTGTAAAACCTAAGCTAGGGATCTACGCTGTAAATCGTTCGGCAGGCTAATCCGAGAAGGCAACCTATAGCCGGTGTAATGTACATTTCACAACGGTCCGTGGACAAGGTTCTGTGAAATGCACTCCCTATCGCGTGTGTATAACATATAAATATATATTCAATAAAAGACCCAAGCCTTAAGCACACACAAAACCTTAACGAGTGAATAAATTCAAGCGGTCGACTTATTTTAAATTGCGACCTCTCGCTTCAGTCCTGCGGCAAACCTTAAGCCAAGGAAGAGGCCCATTTATGATAGGCTACACCATCTATGCAAATAAAGGAGACGGTGCCCAGGTATCTCTGAGCCTGGCCTACTTCTAACAGGATCCCAAAGCGTCTGCCTTTGACACCGTTAGGTGGCGTGCGCTTTGTTAAATTGACATCCAATTTAGGCATTGATCTGGTCGAAATATTAATTAAACTTTCCAAAATAAACTCAAAATCTAATAAGACTCGAAATAGTTCAATACTATGTAAAATAATCACACAATATTGAACCTTCTCGCCTTCACAATAAAGTATCTATGAATGTTTACGTTACGAATTTAGGCTCGATCCAGTTTCAATGTCAATCCAAAATATAGATAAAGAACGAATGGATTGAAAGTATCAGTCAAGGTTCTCCTAGCTGACTAATCCCATTTAAAACACTTATTTAAATTAAAGCAAACTCCATCAAACTATTATACTTTAAACCAATTAACTCTAGTCAAAATTAATCACTATTAACCACTCTTATTTGAACACAAGTATTAACTGCAAGAGATTCACGAATGAATCAACTTCTCAAAACTTCAAAATCTACATTATTTAATTGAGTTTAAATCACCAAATTATGGTATATACACTACAAATTTACACATTGAAATCCCCATTTAAGTTGCCTTTATTGTGTCCGATCAAAGACTAAACCAGTACGAAAGTATACTAGCTCAATCAATGTCCAGGCACAACCTTAGGTAACCTAGATCGTAACCTAGCCCAACCAGGAGAACTCGACCACCACCTTCAAGCTCCGAGATTTGAATGTCCAGCCTCCTGCCTTACGAGTAACAGAAAGCTTCCCCGGCCCCCCCTTAAGCTCACGTCTGAAATTAGTTGCATAATCTATTTTAGACTCTATTCTCTTCATTAAATACGACCAATACAATACCATAATTAAATTTGTACAAAACAATCTCACGCGGCACTTTGCGGCATCATCAACGAACAGTGTTTGACCAGCACTTTCTGCCGTCTTATGCAAAATATACCAATTCGACCACCTTCGTATCATCATAGTGATAAGGTTTATTTTGATTTAAATAATCATACGCTTATCTCAGATTTGACAGCAATATTAAATTTGTCTTTTTATGGATCATATTCCTAGTGTCGGTACTGTTTATGTCGCCAAGCCATAGGCTTCACAAATCAAGATTGCGATTGCTCCACAAGATGTGGACGTTATGAAGTCCGTTATTGCTTCGTAATAAGGTTTAATTTTGAGTAAAATATCATTTGCATATTTAAAATTACAATAACTAGTTAAGTTTGTATGGTAATAAATTTTAGCCACTCAAAACATGTGTGAAATATTATTCTCTAGAGTGCGTCGGCAGTTTAAGTACATAAATATTTAAGTATTAAGTTTTTGTTATGTGCATACGTTGATTTAATTATGTCTAACTATATTTTACCAAATGTGGTTTTATAATTTAATCCCTTTTGTATTGAATTATTACCTCATTTAGCATTCATTAAAAACTATAGATAAACGAGATATACTTAGTCATAGTTCGAGTTACATATTCGCCCCCTCGAGGAATAGACGTGTAATTACATGTAATTCACGGATAGTCCTCGAACTACTATTTAAAAAGAAAATATCTTCTAGATTTGTTAGCGTAGCAACCCCCCATCTTAAACGTGTGTTTGTGTGAGGTGTGTTTAAACAATACTCATTGATTGTTAATGACTCGGTATAAAACTCAATTCCTTGAACTTCAATAATGATACATGAAAATCCTTTCCCCAAATCTTTTCCATTTGCACGAAGTACTAGTTTGTGAGACTAACAGGACCTAACGCCCCGAATTTGCAGCATCAAACTGAATCTTTGGATCTGGCTGGGCATCCTCCAATTCTATCCACATTGTTCGGAAATGAGTGATTCCACAAAGACTCTCCACGCAAACCAGAAAAAACCTTTATATAAGTATTGAGATGTTCATTTCTCACTAATTAAAATTCGAATCAAGTTTCGATACGTTATCACCTTTTTCAAAAACTGAATGTACAATGACTACTCATTTTTGAAATAATTCGATATCAAATATCCTTCTCCAAAATGTGGTGTGTATACCAATTTAATCTCAGCGTATGTATAGTGTGTAGCTAGTAAAAAAACTCTCATGAAATGAGCTAATCGTAATACGATTTGAACCTACGGATATTTTTTTTTTACTAACTAACATGTTATTTCGATTCCCCCAAATACCAACAAATCCAGGTCGATTACTATCCAACATTTGTCTATTTGCAACAACCCATTTTCACAAAAAGTTCCTCCAAATCTGCACACTCTTTTCTAACTTCACCTAATTTTCATCATCTCTGAGTAGATATGTCACACACTCAAGCACACATCAATTCCTCATTCGCTTGTTCACTAGATTGTTACAGGTAGCCAAAATTCCAGATATGTAATCAATGCAACAATGCATACTATCACCGATGATTCTACAAATTATTTAGTTGTTTATAATAATTATTAAATTTAAACCCTTTTCCCTTAATGAATGCCAAACAATGCAACAACATATAAAATGCACATAAAATGCCTTGTAATTTATTTCAGTATAAAATGTCCAATTACAACATTCAATTTCAATAATTTAAAAAAATAAAATTGAAAGCAATAAAATATGTTTCTTCTTTAGGTGAATGATAACTGCAACACTTTATGACACCAATTTCTTATTACTAATTAAGATTCAGACTTCATTTTAATTAATTAATTACTTATAGATTTAAAATAAATATTTATGTACAATCTGTCTTGGCTTGATCTATCTGATGTAATGAGCTATGTTTTTGACTTCTAATCGTATTTGTTTGTATCTATTCATTAATAATTTATACAAGTTGTTCCTATAGTGTCTAATTTCTAATTATAATCTATGCTGCATATCGACATAAGTCAAATTCACCGTTTAATTTTTTTCTCATAACTTGTATCGATCGATACCAATTAAAATATCAACCACCTATCTGTATTAAACGATACAAACAAAACTGTCACACTATTCACAAACTAATTTCCTTTGGAAGTACTGTGAAACCCACATAATGTATTGATACCGAATCAAGTCTTCAAACACTTATTGTTATTTAGTTGAAACCGTCTCATTACACTACTATTTATGCTCCAAAACTGGAATTTATAATACAAACCTAAGTTTTCTACACCTTTTTAAAAGTAAATACGACATCTTGTTGTTTTGACATTCGCAGTACCTGCACTCGACTTTGGGACGCAACGTTCGGAAAGTATTCCTCCTTTTTTTTTATATTCACTACAATGTTTAGTGATGCCGAATTTTTTTATATTAATACTTCAGTAATTATATATTTCTCAAGAAATATCTATAGGTAGTCTTGTAAATATGAATGTATTTTTTTAGCTGTTCACCAAAAAAAATCCCTTAGTTGACGCCTAGTATTGCCATACATGAAAATAAAATAAGCTTTCTACACATCGCGCCATCTTGTAGAGAGTACTCACGAGTACTACTCTTGATCGAACCATAGATAATCGATTAAACGTCCCTTAACTTATAGTAATGATGAATCATCATTTACCGATGATTATTCTTTGTGATAAATTAAAAATAGACGTACCAAGTTAATTTTATTTTATTCCGATCTTCGTTTGAGAAAAATAATCTAATACGATGACTAAGATTTAGCTGGACCTGGCTCAGCTGTCTAGACGGACCTAAATCACGACTCATATTGCATGCAATCCTACTCGTTCGAACGTCCGGACGCGGCTTATCTGCTAAGTACAGATTGCCTTGTCTGTGGTTTTTGTTTACATGAAGAACCGATAATTTTGATCGACGATCTTATCAAGTGTTATTCTAGAATAATTAAAGTACTTTTGCCTGAATTTAGTGTAAGTGTAATAAGTGAATCCCTCAGTCCATGAGACAACAATGATCTTAAGCTTTAGTAACAGAAAGTTCTCAGCACAAGTGAACCAAACACTACATGGAATGCACGAAAAAAACTTTACTTCACAATGGACAACTATAAGGCACTTGAGAAAGCGTCCAAACACAATCACGCAAGTAAGTTCCTTTTATATTTATACTTATTTATGATATTTTAGTAGTTTAGCTCGATTATACCCTTGCTAGAAATTCTCAAATACTTACTTCGAAACAATTTGTTACTAGTTTTTTTTTTTCTACCATAAATGTGGACAAAAGATTGACCCACGCTTACATTCCATAACCAAAACGTACCTACAAAAATGTATCAACCAATTGCCTAACCTAACTAAACCTAAGCCAAGTAAGAGGCCCATGTGGTATTGGTTTCTAATTATAGAAAGTTCATTTTTTTGTTATTATTGACAAATGTGCGAGCCATAAAAAGTACCATGAATTTTTATAGCGCTGGCAGTGTTGTTAAAAATTGCTTTGTTTATTGTTATTTTTGCTCAAAAATAATTCTAATAATTCTAAACTATAACAGAACCTTTGTTCCTTTCTTACAACTGCGTTTTACAATCTTAGTACTCAAAATAGTGACTAAAATTAATGTATGGTAATATGATACCTGATGTGATTTTGAAACAACTTGAAAATTCCGTCCCTCAAAATAACCAATCTTCGATAAATGTTTTTTTTTTTGTATGTCTGTTTCATATTTCTTTTTGCTATGATTACAGGAAACCTATGATGATGATGATGATGATACTCTAGGTTATTAAAAAGCAAAGCAAGCGAGATTATGGATTTCCAATATTCACCCCGGTATGCTGTATATCAATGTGTGAATTCTTCTGTTATAAAGGTAATTACCATATCATATTACTTAATTTTTTTTTTAAGCTTAGATAATATCACTATTGAAATAAAACCAAAAAAAAAATAAAAATTAGAAGCTAAATATTCTATATAATTATATGTATTTATTTATTTTTTTGAATTGAAAACCCTTTAAACTTATATATTTATGTCATGTGAGGATCACTTGCGACATCTAGCATGCGTTCAAGAACCACCAAGCCCGAAATCTATCAATACTACATTTGCACGCAGTTGTTCGATCCACAGCCGGTAGGCGCGTTAGGATCACTCCAGTTCGTTACTAAAATATTAGCCCTTTTTATCATAGTTTTAATTCTAGAATATTTCTAACGATTTCACATTATTTACTTCAAGACTTATCAATGACGTTATAATTCCTGATTGCAAATTTCTACGTACTCGTAAGTTATAAAAGTAAAGAGACAAAAGTCGACGGCAAAGACAACTTTTTTTTCTTTTGTCTTAACTCAGAGACTACCTGCGTGTACCAGTGACCCAATTTTTTTTGTTCTCAATGCACGATCCCTTATCAACTGTTATCCAGTGTCCACAAAAACAACACCAATATTTACACGCGTTCGGCGTGAAACGTGACTACGCCCCCACTGATACTAGGGTAACACATGTGCGTTGCTGACTCTAAAATGTTACATGAGAAAATTAAAATTTGTTTCTTTTGCGAACTTTATTTTCACATTGTTTAACTACCTTACATACTAACATACTAGACACAATTTACGCCCCCACGCCCCCTATAGTTTTAGACTCCAAAACCTTCGTACAAATATGAAAATGACGTCATGAACTTCAAACACTAACATACTTTTTTGTATATTTTACTTCAGGTGCAGATAAAACATACCTACGACAGAACAACGAGAATTTGCTGAACGCTGCGTCGATGGCAAACGAGCGCACGGTCCGTTCGATATCAAGCGATCATCGCAACCCATGAACGCGTGCAACTCCAGACAACCCTCACATATTTATTAATTGTACTACCTATTCAATGTAATTTTGAAGTTATAACAATAAATTATACTACTTGTTGCATTAAACTTACTAGAAGGAAGAGTCAAAGCCCTAATATGCACACATTTCCATTCCACGCCAACAAAATGTAGCCTAAAATAGGCTACTGAAATATCCCGAAACCGACCTACCCAAAATGTAACTAAACAGTTTCATTTATTATAACTATATGAAGATCCTTGCGTCACGTCACCAAAATGTAACTTCCCCCCTTTAATAAACTAAATTACTAAATATTAATATATAATAATAAAAATAATATTGTATTTGTATTGGCCACCTGATCTCTACTACTACGTTATTCCGAACAACCCAAATTCTTTTATGTGTAGCAAATTGAACCTTGACTCCTCTCTATCTATCTACCTACTCCTTCGTTCACCTACTGCATCCTAATTCAAAATAATGTACCTGTCACATCAATTAATATAAATATTTTATATGTTTTTGTTAATTTACACCAACCTCCTATTAATCATTCGGATAAGCAAGATCGTAGCTCTTTGATTTTCTATTATCTTGATTATTTTGACACCTTAAACACACTAATATTCAGCCTATGTATTCATATTTTGAACAAAGTCTTAGCGACGGGTTGTGTGGTAATCTT
This sequence comes from Epinotia brunnichana, assembly GCA_963854355.1. NCBI lineage: Eukaryota > Metazoa > Arthropoda > Insecta > Lepidoptera > Tortricidae > Epinotia > Epinotia brunnichana. The sequence continues at coordinate 11,616,280 of OY977951.1, forward strand.
TTACTCACACAAAGCTACTTTCTTGCTTAGGATGGAGTATGAATGATCCTACCTTATTTACCTGCCTAGTTACCTCATGAGTTTAAGACTCTACGAGCGAATCTACCAGTATTTCGTACCTGACGGTTTGAATAAGAAGAAATACCGAAACAAACTTAGACAAACCTTTTTATTTCAATATTGCTGTGTTATAAACTTAATAACACAGGCAATTTATGGTATATAACGCCTATTTCTGTATATATTTGCCTTTATATCGTAGGCATTTGAAATATAGAATTTATTGTAATCGAATGTGTATTCCACAAATAGTTATGTACGAAATAGCTAGTAGTTATAAGGGTATTATTTCGCCCGTAACTACAATCATCAGCGATCTGCTCTGCCTGTCACTGGTCCCTATAACAGTTTTGCTTCTTTCTCCGAAACCAAACTGTTTCCCTAACCAAATAAAATATAAAATTATATTACCATACCTGAATGCCACATTCAACTACATAAACTCTACATTTCTCCTCAATTAAGACCAACCATTAATTTCTCTACTCATAATTTTCAAATTCATCCTACAAATAAATGTTATTGGATGAATAAACCTTGTTTCCTAAGTCCCTATTTCCACGTATGAATTTATACCTAATCCTACCTACCGCTAGACCTTAGGCTTATGCAAAACTTCCATCATTACTTTTATTAGTGTTATGTGATGTGTAGGCATTTGAAATATCGAATTTATTGTAATCGAATGTGTATTCCACAAATAGTTATGTACGAAATAGCTAGTAGTTATAAGGGTATTATTTCGCCCGTAACTACATTCATCAGCGATCTGCTCTGCCTGTCACTGGTCCCTATAACAGTTTTGCTTCTTTCTCCGAAACCAAACTGTTTCCCTAACCAAATAAAATATGAAATTATATTACCATACCTGAATGCCACATTCAACTACATAAAATCTACATTTCTCCTCAATTAAGACCAACCATTAATTTCTCTACTCATAATTATCAAATTAATCCTACAAATAAATGTTATTGAATGAATAATCCTTGTTTCCTAAGTCCCTATTACCACGTATGAATTTATTCCTAATCCTACCTTCCACTAGTCCCTAAACTATTGTATGCAAAACTCCCATCATTACTTTTATTAGTGTTATGTGATGTGTAAAACCTAAGCTAGGGATCTACGCTGTAAATCGTTCGGCAGGCTAATCCGAGAAGGCAACCTATAGCCGGTGTAATGTACATTTCACAACGGTCCGTGGACAAGGTTCTGTGAAATGCACTCCCTATCGCGTGTGTATAACATATAAATATATATTCAATAAAAGACCCAAGCCTTAAGCACACACAAAACCTTAACGAGTGAATAAATTCAAGCGGTCGACTTATTTTAAATTGCGACCTCTCGCTTCAGTCCTGCGGCAAACCTTAAGCCAAGGAAGAGGCCCATTTATGATAGGCTACACCATCTATGCAAATAAAGGAGACGGTGCCCAGGTATCTCTGAGCCTGGCCTACTTCTAACAGGATCCCAAAGCGTCTGCCTTTGACACCGTTAGGTGGCGTGCGCTTTGTTAAATTGACATCCAATTTAGGCATTGATCTGGTCGAAATATTAATTAAACTTTCCAAAATAAACTCAAAATCTAATAAGACTCGAAATAGTTCAATACTATGTAAAATAATCACACAATATTGAACCTTCTCGCCTTCACAATAAAGTATCTATGAATGTTTACGTTACGAATTTAGGCTCGATCCAGTTTCAATGTCAATCCAAAATATAGATAAAGAACGAATGGATTGAAAGTATCAGTCAAGGTTCTCCTAGCTGACTAATCCCATTTAAAACACTTATTTAAATTAAAGCAAACTCCATCAAACTATTATACTTTAAACCAATTAACTCTAGTCAAAATTAATCACTATTAACCACTCTTATTTGAACACAAGTATTAACTGCAAGAGATTCACGAATGAATCAACTTCTCAAAACTTCAAAATCTACATTATTTAATTGAGTTTAAATCACCAAATTATGGTATATACACTACAAATTTACACATTGAAATCCCCATTTAAGTTGCCTTTATTGTGTCCGATCAAAGACTAAACCAGTACGAAAGTATACTAGCTCAATCAATGTCCAGGCACAACCTTAGGTAACCTAGATCGTAACCTAGCCCAACCAGGAGAACTCGACCACCACCTTCAAGCTCCGAGATTTGAATGTCCAGCCTCCTGCCTTACGAGTAACAGAAAGCTTCCCCGGCCCCCCCTTAAGCTCACGTCTGAAATTAGTTGCATAATCTATTTTAGACTCTATTCTCTTCATTAAATACGACCAATACAATACTATAAGCAAATAGAATAAAACCACTTTTCAGTAGAACTATGGGTACATCTATTTATTTAAAGTAAAGCCTATCTAACACTAACAATAATCACTACCCTAGTCTGGCGGAATGTCTCTTAAAGCTTCGCACAAGCACTAACGACCTAAAAACACCTTTTAACACAACCACTGGATAAATCACAACGCTCGCGATACAGTCGCGGCCCAAGCAAGAGTGGCTTCGGAGAGGTCCGCCCGACCAGCTCCCGTGGTTTGTTTATACTTCCAGCGGGGCACGGGAGGGGGTTCCAGGGTCGGACCTAATCGACACTGCTTACACGGCCTATCCTGACAGCCTGGCGTCCTCGCCAGATGCCAACAGTTGCTCGCCACTAACAGTCAGCCATCGGCATCTGAAATGCAAAATAGTTCAAACAAATCCCACCAAAACTAAATAATGTCCACGTATTGCAGTGGCAAAGTCTTCAACTTCTGATGAATATATACAGCAGAGGCCCAAAGTTTGCGTGCTAGCTCCGACGAACAGGTACGGTAGAGGCCCCAAGTTTGCATACCGACCCTGATGACCAAGTGCAGCATAGGCCCCAAGTTCGCATACTGACTCTGAAAAATAGGTACGGCATAGGCCCCAAGTTCGCATACCGACCCCGATGACCAAGTGCAGCATAGGCCCCAAGTTCGCATACTGACTCTGAAAAATAGGTACGGTAGAGGCCCCAAGTTCGCATACCGACCATGACGACCAAGCACGGTAGAGGCCCCAAGTTCGCATACCGGCTCCGAAGAATAGGTACGGTAGAGGCCCCAAGTTCGCATACCGACCACGACGACCATGTGCAGCAGAGGCCCCAAGTTCGCATACTGTCTCTGAAAAAGTGAAAAATTTGTACGGCAGAGGCCCCAAGTTCGCATACCATCCTGTACTCCTGTCACAATACCACGCGTTCACCACCGAACACTTGCTTGCACACAGCACCAGCACAAAGCCACAGAAGTTCAACCTTCTCTTTCCAAAACACAAATACCTTTTGCGCTTACACTGAAGCGACGTATTACAATGCATGATATCCATTTTTCAAAAAAGCATCCACTCGGCCAACTCTGACCATCCATGTTACATATTTGAAAATGTCCTTCAAAATCAATTGTATACCTCCACATTTCAATCACACAAACAGTCTAGACTTCAACCACAGAAGTCTCAAACTCAAAGATCTGAAGTGTGCCAACACACACTTCTCATGCAAACGCTTCACATTTTCAACTCAAAGGACCTCTCAAGATCAACACACTCACAATCTCAATCGAGACTATCACACTTGCCATTTTACTGCAGACTAGCTGACTTTGTCGCTATCTCACCCAGAGACTGACCAACTCTTAGATTTTCACCGGTCGCTTATTATCAGACCAGTAAGTAGACTCTTGCTTGGGCGGTAAGTAGGTACTATGAAAGAGACATCGCGATTTGCCAGTCGGAGTCCCTATGACTTAATAAGCATCATCAAAGACAGTCAATTTTATACTTTACTAAAATTAAACAAGCTCATTTATCAGCATCTCTTAAATTACACGGACTAGTGCTTTACACTAACTATGCCCACGGACAAATAACTAAAAACTACATCACTCGCATCTCGCATTTCATTAATCCGATCGTTGTTTGACAAAACACTTCTCTATTGTGTGACCACCCTTCTTGCAAAATTAACAAAACTTCTCGGCCTTCTCCGATTTACCGAAGTTATCATTTTTAGCCTGTGAATTGGGACAATTATTTTTTTTATGCCCTGTTTCATTACAAAGGAAACATTTTAATTTTTCGTAATTATAACTTTTTTGCGATACATTTCGCAACTCACTACTATCATGTTTTGTCTTACTAGGCTTTGTGAATACCGATAAGAAATTCACCAAATCACTAGGTGCAAGGTTAGCGTTTGTTGCAGTGGATTTAACAGTAGGGTCCTTTATACCACGCAACACGATTGCAGTGATCAACTCGTCACTAAGCCCATTCACTATTCTTAAGCGCAACAAAGACCGCCTCGCATACTCTGCATACGTAGAATATTTGTCGGAATCCGTATCCAAAACTTCGTATAAAACGTTAGCGACATCAACTTTATTCACACAAAGAGATTTAAATTCTTTCTTGAAATTACTCCATGAACGGTCATTAGTAACCCACTCACTTAACCAAGATTTTGCGTCCCCTTTAAAACAATGCCCGATACGCGACAAACATTCCGAGTCACTCCAATTATTTAGTTCTTGGGCCTTATCTACTTCCACGAACCAACTATCAACATTGTTTACACTAGGATCGAAATTTGACACGTAAAAATTCTGGCCCCTCGAACTCGACGTAAGTGTTTTGATAACGTCGGCAAAAGCGTCGACGTTACTGTGAGACATTGTTGCTGTTGAAGGCGAAGCTTGCCCTTCTATTGCGTGTAATCGGTTTACTAACGTCACTATTGTATTAAGAGATTCCCGTAACTCTACATCCCGTGAATGCGATCGACTTTGAGGCCTAGAAATAGCTCTTGCGCTCATTGTACGACGAACACTACGAGAACGTATCTGGTTTCGAGACCTAGATCTAGACTTAGTGTCCAACCGGCGTCGATATTTGCTACGACCACGACCACGGTCACGATCCGGAGACACACTTTTCAAACGTTTAGATTTACCCATAATTAAACACTCAAACTACTTACTTAAGCACTTAAAAGTTTAAGCCAATCAAATAATCAAGTCAGAATGTCCGATAAAACTCCACTTTTCGCGAGAAAGTGTAGTTCTATCCCTACTTCTGATATAAGCAAATAGAATAAAACCACTTTTCAGTAGAACTATGGGTACATCTATTTATTTAAAGTAAAGCCTATCTAACACTAACAATAATCACTACCCTAGTCTGGCGGAATGTCTCTTAAAGCTTCGCACAAGCACTAACGACCTAAAAACACCTTTTAACACAACCACTGGATAAATCACAACGCTCGCGATACAGTCGCGGCCCAAGCAAGAGTGGCTTCGGAGAGGTCCGCCCGACCAGCTCCCGTGGTTTGTTTATACTTCCAGCGGGGCACGGGAGGGGGTTCCAGGGTCGGACCTAATCGACACTGCTTACAATACCATAATTAAATTTGTACAAAACAATCTCACGCGGCACTTTGCGGCATCATCAACGAACAGTGTTTGACCAGCACTTTCTGCCGTCTTATGCAAAATATACCAATTCGACCACCTTCGTATCATCATAGTGATAAGGTTTATTTTGATTTAAATAATCATACGCTTATCTCAGATTTGACAGCAATATTAAATTTGTCTTTTTATGGATCATATTCCTAGTGTCGGTACTGTTTATGTCGCCAAGCCATAGGCTTCACAAATCAAGATTGCGATTGCTCCACAAGATGTGGACGTTATGAAGTCCGTTATTGCTTCGTAATAAGGTTTAATTTTGAGTAAAATATCATTTGCATATTTAAAATTACAATAACTAGTTAAGTTTGTATGGTAATAAATTTTAGCCACTCAAAACATGTGTGAAATATTATTCTCTAGAGTGCGTCGGCAGTTTAAGTACATAAATATTTAAGTATTAAGTTTTTGTTATGTGCATACGTTGATTTAATTATGTCTAACTATATTTTACCAAATGTGGTTTTATAATTTAATCCCTTTTGTATTGAATTATTACCTCATTTAGCATTCATTAAAAACTATAGATAAACGAGATATACTTAGTCATAGTTCGAGTTACAGAGTATCGCCACCCCATAAGGATCCAAGATATCATATGGGGATGAACAATCGATCCCATGCGAGTAGCGACAAATATTTAGAAAGGGAATGCATCACGTACCTTAGAACTGCTAGCGCTTGTCTCGTCTTTCTTTCTTTCTTCAGATTATCTGCTTCGCATTCTGTCAGAGGCTTTCTGCCACCTGTATAAAATTTAGCTCTATGAAAATGATGTACTCAACACAATTAACCCCAAGCCCAAGAAGGAATGTAGCATAAAAATACATTCGTCTAGGGCACACCACTTATATACACCTCATGTGTAGTCCACTGCCTTGCCCGCGAATATGGCATATCCATATCCGCCTAAGGCGCTTCAACTCAATTAGGTAGATTAGGTAAGTTACCCAGAGCCAACAAACATTGACACACAGTTATAGCCACTCCAAATATGAGGCTATAGTTGACTTCCAGTAACCCGAAACACAGCTGCATCACAGGCACAGCTATGGCTCGCCCCCCTAGGGAGACGAGACTTAACAGTCGACTGTACAGCGGCCCATAGGGTTACATACCCCACGGCCTGACTCAAAGTATGACAATACCCGAGCCTTCGGTTGGAGGACGGACCCTGGGCGCGTCCGCCCAGGCCTCACCTGACTCCTAGACCAACTCCAGGATCAACCTACCACTGCCTCAGCTCGTCTTTCTCACCGACAAAGGACGCAGCACACACATTCTCTCTCTGATCGAAGTTGAGCTCTAAATAAGATATCAATAAATATACAAGCATCAATTGCGTCGAAACATCATATAACCGTTGGAGCTTGTACTAAGAAATTACACAATGTAATACTTAGCTTTATGTCTCTCTGGATCGATGCACGTGGTCCCAGCACTTTGCACTAAGTTAATGTAACTGTCTATGTTTCGTCACTCAGTGACAAAGCTCTTCAAATAAAGAACTGTCTATGTTCACGACCTCATGCGAAACGCCACCGTCGTTAACTTTTAAGCCTGCATCACACTGGCGCGGCCTGCGGTGGCGGACCATAGTAAATTTGACAGCTAATGACAAGTTTTCTATTGTCCGCCGCGGCCAGGCCGCGCCAGTCTGTGAGAGGCCTTAAATATGCTTACATTGCTTACCATAGACTAGTTAAGATAGTGCCTCTCGATGTTGCTAGGGTTGAAATTAGGTGCATCCTTTAGAGTTTCGCGATCGTCGCGACAGGGAGTAAAATTGTGTATTCACGACGAGGGTATTGAATCATGAGTGAAGCGAAATATTCTACAATCCCCAGAGAATATTGAGATTGAGCGTAACGAGGGATTAAAGCGTTCACGCCCGAGACGGAAATAATGTTGCTACTGAGTGGCACATACTGCTTTTCACGCCTTCAACAATGACTCTTTTCTGAATAAATAGCAGGTGTAAAAAACCTATTTTTGACATCGTCTGAACCGTAGGCGTAGCTTACCTACCTACATCACCTACGAGTAGGTACATGCTCTTTTATAATACCTAAATACGCCGGTAAAAGCCATCATGTATCTGCAAAATACGAGTAGGTGGTATATACCAATGGCACGACGTGAACATTTTCGATAGGCAATCCAGAACAAAAAAGTTCCTTATGAAAGAGTTTATAGTACCTATATAAACTATAGGCTTGCCTAAAAAGAAGTTTTAGGCAAGCCGGTGGGAATCGGCTTGTATAGGCTCTCATAGATACTTATAACGTTACTAGCTGTTGCCCGCGACTTCGTCCGCGTATGACATGTCATAGTCTAAAAGTTTGTTTAAGGAATGAATTTAAAAAAAACATTGAAATTAGTTTTGTGCCTAGTCTTTCGTAAACAGTCTAAAAAGAAGTTACAAATCTCTTACTTTCAAAATGTCTTGCTCTCTATACACACTTAGAACCCCCTTTGAACCCTCATAGTAAACAGGCTAAAACCGTAATTACAAATTTCTTACTTTAAAAATGTCTTGCTCTATATTATACAAACTTCGAACCCCGTTTTAACCTTCTTAGGCGATGAATTAAAAAAGACGCTGAAATAAGTTTTGTTGTATTTTAGCATGTTTGTTTAGTTTAAAACCGAAGTTACAAATCCCTTACTTTAAAAAATGTCTTGCTCTCCATACAAACCCAACATTGCACCCCCTTTTCATCCCCTTAGGGGTGGAATTTTCCAAAACGATAAAAATACTTTATTTGTATTGTAATAAGTAATCTTTCTAAAAACTTTTAAGGTACTATCTCAAAAAGGAGTTTCCCTCATAAAAACATTGCAACCCTTTTTAAAAATTTCCACCCCCCATTTCATCCCCTTAGGGGTTGATTTTCAGGATAAAAACTACCCTAAGTCCTTACCCAGGACTCAAACTATCTCTTTACCAAATTTCATCTTAATCGGTTCAGCCGTTTTCACGTGATGCGCGGTCACATAAACAGACAAACAGATAAACAGACAAACAGATAAACAGACAAACAGATAAACAGATAAACAGATAAACAGACAAACAGACAAAAATTCTAAAAGCTGTTGGAACGTGTTCTGTTATCGATTTTAAGTATCCCTAGCCAATTTTTTTTCGAATATCTTCCATGTACAGACTTTCGACCCTCTTCAGCTTTATTATATGTATAGAAGATACGCCTTAATACGACATTTGCGCATATACGTTCTCATATCAGAATCGATTAATTTCTTATGCTTTACCTTTTGGTATGTGTTTCGTGAAGGTCTTTCGGAGACGGGATTTAAATAATTAATAGGTGAAATTAAGGAAAAGCAATTCCGCCATTTTGACGTTTCATTAACTTGACAGATGTGGCGGCGATATACTTTAAGAATAATAAATGAAAAATTAAATGAAGTCGTATATTTCGGAAAATTATTTAACTGTCGCAGTCAGATAAAAACTATCCTAAGTTACAGCTAGAATAATAATGTACCTATATAAAAAGTTTCATATTTTTCCGTTCATGGGATGCTGAGAACATTCGTAGCAACGCAAAGCTTAGTTTCAAACTGGCTGATTCTTTTTTTAATTTAGAGATTTATTATAAGTGGAGATAACTATTACTGACATGTAATGACATGATGGCTCATTTCAATCTGTCAGGTTGAAATTTGAGTTTGTGAGCATTGTGAGAAAGGGACTAGTTTAATTAATATTGAAATGATAATACAAGAAATTTGTTCAGTTTGATTAATAAAGGAGTTAGCAAATAGCGACCCGTTTTGACTAAATTCGAGTGGAATTTTAGGTAGGTACCTAATCTACGTAAAACGTTGGAAATATTGTAGTAGCATTATTTAGTTTTAGTTATAAACCAGAATAGTTTTAGTGTTACGAAGCTGGTGGTCCACAATTGGGACCTTAACGGTCTGTAATAGTAGAATAGAAGACATGATGATGAGATTAGCACGACCATTTATTTATAACCTCACAGAGGGAAGGAATCAGTATATAAAAAGCATGTATCTATTCAGAATTGGTTGAAATTGGAAGAAGAATACTCAATATCACAAATTAAATATATAACACTACAGTATCTGACAGAAAAAACCACTACTCAGCAAATTGAAACAAAATGATGATATTTTCTTTAAATCGCAACTGCAGCTTTAAGTAGTTAGGTACTACTTATTAATGTTTGGGACCAAAATGGTATGTTTGAGGCGTTTGGGGTCGAGACTCTGGGGCCGTGGGGACCAAGCGCACGCCGCATTTATAAAGATTTAGCGGCGCGCCTAAAAGAAACCACTGGTGACCAGAGGGCTGGCCAATACTTTGCACAACGTGTCAGTATCACCATACAACGTGGCAATGCGGCCAGCCTTCTGGGCACACTACCCATCGGCACTGATTTGGGAGATATTTTTTATTTATAGGTAGTTTTTAGTTTTTTATTAATGTCAGTTTTAAAATTTTAATTGTTTTGACACTACAATATACATATATTAAAATGGTAATCAATGTTACTTGAAAATAAAGTTAACAAAACCGCAGTTCATAGACGGATAGAAAAAAACACACTCAAATCAGGCAAATGTGGTGTTATTTTATGGATTCCAAACAAAAGAACGCCGTATTAAATTATCGAGCCAGCATGTGTGTAAGTGAATAAATGTATCTTTCTTTCGTAGTGCGGCCAAGTGCGTGTTGGACACAGCAGAATGAAAGGTTCCGTACCTTCTACTAGGCAACCCATATAAATCAATATCTTATATTGTTAGTTCAAAAAGTCTTATCTTTATAGGAAACTCACGGCACTTATGTACATCCTTTTCGTTAGGGAAGGCAGTTTTTTAGCAAAAAATCAAAACCTTTATTAGACCGATCGTAATCAAAATAATTTTCTTTGAAAGTATTTAAAAAGCACTATGTCCATGATTTTTATATATTTCTCAATCACACGGTTCGGATGTTAGAGAGGAAGGGGACACAATTTTTGTGACTTTTGTAACGTTTATAAATCTCCGAATATACTTTTTTTTATCAAAAAGTCAGCAATGGCTGAGAAACCTTCCATTTATTTTTAAAGATCTATCGATTGATGTTCTACCTGTTGACCTACAGTTTTTAATTTTTAATTACATACATGGAGTGCTTCCATAAAAAAAAATTGTTTGGCGTTTGTATACAAAACTTTGTGGCATCTAAAAAAAATACACCTATACTACAAATTTCAGACGGACATGACGATTATAAGGGTTCTGTTTTTGCCATTATGGCTACGGAACCCTAAAAAGAAACCCTTATGCAGCGACTCTATCCGTCTGTGTGTCACTTTTTTTCTATAAGTAGTGGTTACATTTTGATCGATGAAGGAAATTGTTAAAAAAATACCAACCCGGCTATCTCCGAAGTTTAGCAAGCGAAAGCTTTGAGATTATTATATACGAGTATATAGCCCGAATAGCCTCCTGCAGACGGTGGCGGCGCGCCTGGATGGTCCCTTCCTGTTCCACTGGGATAGGTTGCATAGGCCATCCAACTGCTGCTAATTGTAATAAAATACCTACTAACATAGTTTTAAGATCACTGTTACTAACAAATTATGGAAATAATACTTCCGAATTAAACTAAGTATTAATAATATACATCATAAAACATATTATCAATGTAACAAAAAAAATATCCCGATACCCTATCATATTTTTTTATTCATAAAAAAATATTTATTTACGAAGTTATTGAATTATTTTTGTACTTATGCATTTTTTTGTGTTCATATTCCTATGAGATTATCTTCAAAGTCCCATCTTTCTAATAAAAAGGAATGGGCTTGTGACCTTAAATTTGTTTACGATGCCATTCGAACCAGTTTTTGTAGATGAACAAATGTTTGTATGGAAGCAACTACATTTAAAGGACATTAATATCCAAAAAATCGAGTTAAAGACGGACCTCGCTGACATCAGCCGAAACGCTTCATACCGATTGGCTTTAAAGTATGACGTCACACCGTGCAATTTGTACTACTCTGTTGCATGGAAAATTAAGTAAATTGCTGTTTCGGTCGCGAAATACTGCGTTTAGGTCCATAGTTGTCGTACAAATTTGTTTCTATAAAAGCGTAAGGATTCTATTGGTACATTTAAATTTACTCTTGGACAATAAAAAAATAACTTTTTTTTCTTAAATTACAAGGTTCATATCTTTTTATGATTTGAATTATATTTTGTAATTTATACTTTATTACAATAATCAGCCAGTGTCGTACCAATGAGTTTTTCGGAACTTATGTACGGAATATTTACCGTTAGCTTTTCGGTGAAGGAAAACATCGTGAGGAAACCGGTCTAATCTCAATAAGGTCTAGTTTTCCCTCTGGGTTGGAAGGTCAGATGGCAGTCGCTTTCGTAAAACTAGCGCCTATGCCAAATCTTGGGATTAGGTGTCAAAGCGGACCCCGGACTCCTTTAGGGCACAACCGGGAATAACGCTATTGATTGACTTTATTACAATAATTTGATGGTTTACTATCCATTTAGCAACACGACGTTATCAATTTTAACACCACGCAACAAGCCTATTATCGCAATCGACATTATAAATTATTGCTGAAAAACAAAAGGTTGCAAGTAATTAGTAACTACCCATGACGGTAACTTCTTCTGTATGCGCTGTTTAGATTTTTTAAAGATTAATGGGGTCTTGATAGTATGAAGTATGAAAGTTTGTACGGAACCCTCGGAGACTCGCACTTAACCGGTTTAAAAAAATCTTGGAACTGACTTCCCTACTTACCTATATATATATTTTTTTGTAATTTTTTTTTTTTTTTACGTGGGGAAATGCCTTTGCGCATCTCGCCCGGCCAGGGAAACCAGGGCGGGTATGTTTGACTCCCGGGAACTGCCCGAACTACCGACTAAAACCCCACGGTGTTCCATCTCGTCACCAAGGTGCCGGGTTATGGGCACGCCGAAGCACTCTTCCGCAACCCGACGGTGACTGGCCTTGTTAGGGGCCCCAACTCTGTAGCAGGTGTTATAACCTGCACCAACGCAACGAGTGGCGCGGGGGAACACGCGCAACGCCGTCTCGGGCCAGTTAGTGACGCGGCCGACAGACTTCCCCAAGCCTGCCGGCCCTGGCCACAGTCAGGGGGGGATGTGGCGAGCGTAGGCTCGCCGCCTTCGCCCAATTTGCCGCTGCCGCTGGCGACCGGGATCCACAGAGGTGGCTTCCCTTTCGCATTCAGCGGCTTCTTTGGCCTCCATTACGGCCTCGCAGAAGGCAAGGACCGCTTTCCATGCCCTGTCGCTGTCCACCATTGTGCGAACTATGGTAGGCAGCGAGAGGTCATGGCCTATCGTGGCGCAGAGAGTTTGGCGCTCATCTCTCCAGGCCGGGCACACCTCCAGCGTGTGCTGGGCCGTCTCCTCCGGGCAGTTATCACAGTGGTGGCACGCTGCGGTCGGTTCTCGTCCTATGCGGTGCAGATACCTCCCGAAACACCCGTGATCCGAGAGGATCTGCGTCAGCCGGAATGTCAGCGTGCCATGATGACGGTCCAACCACTGTTCGAAGACAGGACGAACTGCCAGGATCGTTCTGAGGCCTGCACTAGGTTGCGCCAGCCTCTCCTTCCATATGGCCACCATTTCCATGCGCGCACCGTTGTGCCGTGCCTCCACCTCCCTTGGAGCTCGTGAGTCGCCCCGACACTGCTCCTCCTTGCGCCAGCTATAACCCGCTGCAAGGGCCTTCGCGTCCAGGTCCCAGGGGAGCGACCCAGCCAGCACGCATGCTGCTTCGTTGGAGATCGTCCGATACCCCCGTATCATCCTGTTTGCCATCACCCTCTGTGGCCTTCGCAGCAGGGAAGGAGCTACCTACCTCAACCCTGCACGTGTCCCCTGGGGGTACTAAAGAGTGACAAACTCAAAGGCCAAATAATGTATGCCATACGATTAAATAAATAAATTTTAGACTTACCACGGACTAATTTGTCATCTAACGTCCCACGTACTAATAACGTAATCTCACGTAAAATCGTATAAAACTACGGAGACGCTGAAGGCAACGTCGAAAAACGTACAAAAATGAAATATCTACTTAGTAGGTCCTTTATTCTATTCGTTACTCAATGGTATACTAATCATTGAGTTACCCTACTTTTTACTGCCATATACCTGCCATTTAAAAAGTATAGTACCTTTATTTATATGTTTCAGTGGAACATTTGCAGATTTTAATTAGATGGCTCTCATAAAAGGCGCTCTCATTTCGGGCAGCACAAAATGAGTTGCTTGCTCCTACCCCATATGTTTGCACGTAAGCCACAAAGGCCCATCAACGATTTGTTCGCTCCATTTCCCAGCGGTTTTTGAAGCTAGGAATTTGACGGCATTTGGAAGATTACCGTCAATTACGTGTTTGCCGTCACTGAATTTTTACTAGGTAACCCAATTGTCACTTTATTGGAAAACCACTGATAAAATGAAATATTTATTTTCTAAAGGGAAGGAAGTATGGGTATCGAGTCGTAATAAAAGATGTAAGTTTGAATGCAACTTTGTAATAGAATACTGAATTTAAAAGTTTCAAAAACAAGAACTGAAATATGTGGTTAACACCTCTTTGTTGTCGGCAAATAGAAGGACAACCCAGAAACAATTAAAACAGAGTCGAAATTTGTAACATAAAACAGCACATCATATTTGAATGCTTTTACAGTTGTTTGAAATTAAATTGTGAGAAATAAATAGGTATATTGCCTGCCTACCTTTCGTTGTTTACAGTGGGTTTAGTAAGTTTTGGGTAAATAGGTAACTAGTCGCAATCTGTACATTATAGGGTGATCATAAATATCTGAAAATGCCCTATACTGCCATGATAAGGGAGAGACTGCTACCCAAATATTATTAAAAATTAGTAGGGCGCGTTTGTAAATAAATAAGAAACTGATTCCGCGTAGTGTGTTCTTCTGATAGCCTCCGCCAGCATCATCGAAATGTCTATAATCTGCAGTTTGGGGCAAATCTTCACGAGCTTCTCCTGGGGAATCGTGTTGGTGATTACCAACGCTTCTAAACAAGAACTGTTTATCTTGTCAATGGCATTTCCTGCTAGCACACCGTGAGTCAAAATGGCGTACACTTTATTGGCACCAGCTTCGCGTAGTTTTTGCGCCCCTTTAACGATAGTGTCGCAAGTATCAGCTAAATCGTCGACCATGATGGCTGTTCTGTTGCGCACGTCCCCGACTAGAACTGTGGAATCATCCGTCTCGATTTCTCGTTGACGCTCCTTGTGGATGATCGCAAAATCGATGTCAAGTCTGTCAGCAATCGCTGTCATCCTCTTCACTCCCCCAGCGTCCGGAGAAACCATCACGCTGCTTTTCCACTCTGGAATGTTCTCCTGAATCCACTTGGTGATTGCAGGTTCAGCATACAGATTGTCTACAGGTATATTAAAGAATCCCTGAATCTGCGACGAGTGGAGGTCGATCGTAATAACGTGGTCTGCTCCTGCCACTGATATCAAATTAGCTAGAAGTTTGGCTGCGATTGGGGCACGGCTCTTTTCTTTCTTGTCTTGCCTAGAATAAGGGAAACAGGGTATAACTGCTGTAACTCTAGAGGCAGACGCAATTTTGCAGGCGTTGATCATGATGAAGAGCTCCATGAGGTTATCATTGATGTCACCGCACCCGCTTTGCACGATGTACACATCTTCACCTCTTACAGACTCTCCTATCTCGACGTTTGTTTCTTGGTTGCTAAACGTTTTCGTCGTAGCTCTTCCTAGGTTGATACCGAGTCGGCTGGTGATTTTCTTCGCAATTTCTGGATGCGAGGTCCCGGTAAACACTTTGATGTTCGGCATTCTTGGACTGGGATTGATGAATTTCCGTGGCTGCGAGTCCTCGTCTTTCACTTGGTTTTCGTCTGGTTTCATCAGTGACCTCTGCTCAACTGTGTAGCTCACAACTGGGTGACTCTTTGTTATGGAATGATAGTTGTTTGCTTAACTGATTTATCGCAGTTCACGAGAAGGTCGCCTCTATCGATCCCCCGCAATGGAACTTTATTTACTGTTATCGGTAGTAAACAGTAGTCGCAAATACGCTCGACTTGTCTCAAGCGCATTACTTATTTCGCTTATCATTTCATCAGCTGTTTGCTGTCAAAACATTCATTCTAAATTATGAATTCAAGTCGTTATAGTCTAAGTTCAATATGATTTAGGTTTCGTGTAGGTATGCTAGTTTCAATCGGGATAGGACTTTACATAGCTATACATCAATGTTTATTCAGGAAAAAACACTAAAATAATAATTGCTGAACCACTACATACCATCAAGATTCACAGCGCAGGCATAAGCTATTGATCTTATCTAATCTTTGAACCCAGTTAAATCGGAAACCTGACTCCATTAGGTGGCACTCAGAACAGTCTACTTTCCAGTAGGTAATCCAATACCGTTGTTAGCCCCTAAACCGCAAACCCAAACTAAATCCATCACACTATGGCACTGTTTCTCTCAATATCACAGCAGTCTTGCTTAATATAAACAACCGATAAAGTTTATTTAAGTAGGTATACCTTTAACCTCTTGCTTGCATCATCGCATAGCTAGTTATAAATATCTTATCTCTGTTACATATAGAGTACTTTTTGAGCGGAAATGATTTGGTCAGAGTGCTAAAACAGTTTTTTTGTACACGACGATTAAAATATGTGTATTAAGATTTCATAGAGAATACTGCAACGTCACTCTTTTCATAGTTGTAGTCCATGTTACTGTCGAAACAATCGAAATAACTACTTTTCGATACGCTCCAGACAACTAAAATAAATTCGACCAATCACGTGGCTGCTTTACTGAACTGTAATGAATTGGACCAATAGAATTGCTTTGATGTCGTACGCTCGTTGATGTCTTTTAAGATATCAACAAGCGTACGAGCGATGAGCTGCACACTTCGTTTCAACAGTATCGAGTTTGTTTAATTAGTTCAGTTGACTCGTAGAAAATTAATTTTAATGAACTCGTACAAAAAGTATTGTTCACAATAGTGTTATAATCAAGCTTTTTAATCTCGTACCTTACTTAGGCCACTCAGCAAGCTTCGTGGCCTAAACACGGTACTCGACTAAAAAGCTCTCTATTATAACACGATTGTGAAAAATACTATTGTAGCCGATACCATTTCTGGCTCCGTATACAGGTACTGTTAGACTAATACACATGCTCTTTAGTGGCAAAAAAGCATGCTTATTTCGAGCAAATAGCATGTGTATCTGGACAGTTATTGCAGTTGCTAAATAGTTTGTTAGTATAGTATTCAAGAATTTTTAGACTTTTAATATTTAGCATGACAAATTATAAACCTAGGTTTTAATCATTGTTATTTTTTTCCTTTTTCGTGGTGTTGAAATACATAGCCATTAATTACTATTCAATTAATTTATAAAATTATCAAATCATATTGGTTAAGACATTGTACGCATTACATAGTTAATTATTTTAGTCCTGTATAATTTTTGCATGTCGTTCACCGACTGAATACAAGTACTGTACTGCTGTACCTCAACACCCTGTACTATGTTTAAAATAAGTATTCTTGCAAATAAAGTCATTATATTCTATTCGGTTCTCCCTTGATAAACCTAACAACTTTAGCCCTAATGTTTCATTAGACCTAATGTTTCACTAGACCTAATGCATTTTTTTCTTAAATAGTAAACTTTATAGGATTATTGCAAAACAAACCTAACCTAACCTAATGAGTGTAATGACTTCTATTTGATGATATTCAATGAAAACCCGAAAAGTTCACTTATTCGAAGGATGCATTAGGTCTAGTGTAACATTAGGGCTAAAGTTGTTAGGTCTAACAAGAGTGACTGGGTGGGTGACCCATTCTATTCTAATCTAAAAAAATACGTTTGGGCCAGATTCGACCAAACTTAAATAATGACCTAATCTGAGAAACAACCTTCTAATTATATAAAACTAGCTTAGCTGTGTTGCCCGCGACTTCGTCCACCATAGAACATGTTATCGTCTAAGTGTTTGCTTAAGGAATGAATTAAAAAAAAAAACATTGAAATTAATTTTGTAGTCTTTTAGTAAACAGTCTAAACCCGTAGTTACAAATTTCATACTTTAAAAATGTCTTGCTCTCTGTACAAACTTCGAACCCCCTTTTAACCTTCTTAGGCGATGAATTAAAAAAAAACGCTGAAAGAAGTTTTGTAGTCTTTTAGCCAGGGATTGTAACCAGTTATTTTTTGTATGGGAACTGTAACCGGTTTTTTTCGTTCTTTGTTAATTATTTCATTTTCTAATTGGGCAATCTAATAATACGCACTCGTTACCTCAAAACACAACTGAGTCCTACATATGAAGTATAAAATAGTTTGAAAAAAAACCGATGACAATCCCTGCTTTTAGCAAACGGTGTCTAAAATCGAAGTTACAACTCTCATACTCTAAAATTTTCTTGCTCTCCATGCAAACTTTGAACCCACTATTAACGCTTTTCGGGAAAAAAATTAAAAGAAAACACTAAGTTTTTTTTATTGTAATAAGTAATTTTTCTACAAACTATCAAGAATCTAGCTCAAAAAAGCTTTAACCCCTTAAGGGGTGGAATTTTCCAAAACGCTGGCAGTGCTTTTGTGTATTTTAATAAGTTATCTTTCTACAAAGTTTTAAGTTTCTATCTAAAAAAAAAGTTTCCCTCATACAAATTCACCTCTTTGTGGAATTTTCCAAACCACTGAAAGTAATTTACCTATATTTGTATTCTAATAATTAATCTTTCTATACAATTTCAATTCTCTAGCTCAAAAAAAAGTTTCCTTTATCCAAATTTTAACCTTTTTTTTGTCACCCTTAGGGGTGGAATTTTACAAATCGCTGAAAGTACTTTATTTGTATTGTAATAAGTCATCATTCAACAAAGTTTTAGGACTCTTAGCTAAAAAAATGTTTCCTCCATATAAATGTTGCACCCCCTTTTAACCCCCTTAGGGGTGGAGTTTTCTAAAAGGCTAAAAGTACTTTTTAGTATTTCAATAAGTAATCTGTCTACAAACTTTTAAGCTTCTATCTCAAAAAGCAGCCAAGTGCGAGTCGGACTCGCACATGAAGGGTTCCGTTAAATTAATTGCGGTTTACGATTTATGACGTATTAAAAAATAACTACTCAATATCTCGTTCAAACCAATTTGAAATAAGGTTTTAATCTGATGAATCAAACACTGAACTCTTACACTTACTTGCTAAGTAAATGTGGCACTAATTTGATAATAGGTAGGTATTTTTAACAGAACCTACCTATTCATGTTATGATTTTAGGTAGGTAGTGGGATAGTGGGGTTCATGGGTAGGTACCTCCCATGGACGAATAAATCAAGAGGACTGCCAATGTTAAGAAAAAGTCAGGTTCCTACAAATTAATAAAAAGTTGCTGTATAGTAATTTAATTATGACGTATGACAATTAGGCTACATATAGGTACGAGCTTGCTACCGAATTCATAGATGGTGGGTGGTATTGTGTTGATCAGAGGTCTAGGTGCCATACGAAATACCTCTACCTATTTCACTAAAGGCGGGTTTTTCAGTTTGAAGTTCAGTTCTGGGGAAGTTGTATAAAATGCTACAATAATATTCCAAACCACATTACCGAACTTACTGACTCTTCAAATCTGTCGTAAAACAGATACTTTATTTCAAAAACATGTTACATGTTAAACGATTAGATACATCATGGATATTTGGCAGTGATAAAGTCCTGCAATAGAAATCTATCGCAGAATAAATAAATAGACTTTCTACTGTAGCAATGTAAATTTATAATACTCTGATACAAAAATTATTTATTGTAAACTGTTTTGAAAAAATGATACCTCGCCGATCTTTTTGATGGGGGTTGTTCTCGAGGCAGAGGTTTTCTTTCCAAACCGGTGGTAGTTTTAGTCCAGGCAATGAACTGACAACTTGTATGGAAAAGAATAGAATAATGTTTTAAAACGATGTAAAGAAACAAAACGCTATTATAAATTAATGTTTTTCAAAACCGTATTTTGCCTGGAGTAGGTATTTATCGACATTCATAGGTGCATGTAATATGCCTAAACTGAAGAATGAAGAACTTTGACTTTAAAGGAACGCGACAATATTGTATGCACTTGGCAGTGTTCTTGATTAATTCGTCCGTCGTAGGTATCGAGGTAGTACCTAAGGTACTTAACGTACCTAAGTAAAAGAACACACGGCATATTATTGTCATAAAACATTTATTCAACACTGATATGTTTATAAAAACAATGTTAATAATATATTTACAGTATAACATTTGAATAGTTAACTCGAATCAGTGGTAGGTATTTTAGATCACGCTAACACACTTATTTCGCGCGCCAACGATCATGTAGAAGTTGTACTTATACAATTCTATTCATTTAAATCCTTTTAACACTGTTATAATTAATCATCAATCTCATTTGTCTGATTATAAATGAAAAATTTAGGTAAGTAGGTATCATATAAAATATGAAGTGAAAATAAAACACCGCAGTCACAGCTCATTAACCGACTTCAAAAGGAGGAGGTTTTTTTTCACTCAGAAATTAGTACGCGTGCTTTTCATACAAATCGTGGTACGTGCATTCTACTTAAATATTTGCCTATGGGTATTTTCTTCTTTACAGTATTATTTCATTCATACATATAAAACCTATGTTCATCCATCAATATTGTACAAGGACTTAAGCTTACATTATAATCAATAAATTTGTGGTCGTAACAAAGTTGAAGTAAGTTTCACAGTATTTAGTTAACCCCTGACTTAATGGATACTATTTGTAATAACCTGGAAAATCTATGGAATATATACGTCTCTATCGCACTTGCAAAATTCGGGTGATGGAGAAAAATATAAAATCAGTCTTCGGGCGGTCGCAGCCGCTCTGATAGTCAGCTGGCATTAGCAAGCAATATTTGATATTATTTAAGTTGGCCGAATTGCATCAAAGTAGTCCATTCAAAAAGCAACTCTACTGCCCAAAGAACAAGATTCCACTTCCAATAACAGTTTTATAAAAAGTCAGCAACATTAACCCTTTTCCAGGCCGGCAATCGAAAATGTCAATCAAATGCCATTCTTATTAATTGACATTAAGATACACGTTTGACAGTCTGTATGTGGTCGATATAACGCGTCTGCCTGGAAAAGGGTTAAATAATCTCAATCATAATGATATTAATGATACTTTAGCTGCGGAGCTGTGTTGTGAGAATATGTTCTGTCTGACATTTTATGATAGCACGTTACAAGAATAGTTAACATCATTTATGGGCATTTTCAATAATTCGTGTACCCAATTAGCGTGAGCTGTTAAATAAAAATTAAGTCAGTGTCAGTTTTGTGACGAAAGTTAAGCATACAAATAAATAAAAATAAAATAAATAAATATTACGGGACAATCTTACACAAATCAACCTAGGCCCACGGTAAGCTCAGTAAGGCTTGTGTTGTGGGTACTAGGCGACGATATATATAATAGATATATACATATAGATACTTATATACATATATAAACATCCATAACTCAGGAACAAATATTCGTGATAAACACACAAATAAATGCCCTGACCGGGATTCGAACCCGGGACCTCCAGCTTCGTAGGCAGAGTCACTACCAACTGGGCTACGGAGGCCGTTATGACGTTAATGATGTCAAAATGAACTGGGTTCACATTTAAATAACGTGTTTAAATATGCATATCATTTAAAAATTGAAAAGAAAAAGTTAGTTTTTATACAAATTGTCTAATTAATAAAATTGTCGTCACAAAACTGACACTGAGTAATTTTTTGTTTAACAACTCACGCTAATTGGGTACACGAATTATTGAAAATGCCCATATATCCGACATAAACCATTTATCCCTATGGCTGGTATGTACACATGTAACGATATATCGTAGCGATTAATCTGTGCAAACCGATTTGCGCATATTTATCGATCGTGTGTATGACAAATCGTTGCAGATTATCGTTCATCGGTGGCAGTTGCAATTTATATTAGATAAATCGTTGTCGATTGCGTTTGCGCAGTTTTATCGTCGCGTGTGGATGGCGATCGATGCGATCATTTCGGCAGTACTTCGCGGAACTCGCTTGTGTGCGCACGTGCATGCGGATAGCTCTTTGTGACACATGTCGGAAGAAAAAAGAGGTCCCCGAGAACAACCGCAGGAGTTCATAGAGAGCTACAAAAGCGAAACTCAAGTAATTCATGCCAATCTTTCGGAGAAAATTTCGACTCATTTAATAAGTTGGTATGAGAGAATCGCTTCCTTTTCATGAGCCAGTCTTTGCACCACACACTCCGCGCCTTTTTGTTCTTTAAACACATAACCAGGCCTAATATCGCAAGCGTGTCATCATCTTCCATAACGTGTTTCTTGCGTCAGCGTCTGCGGAAAAATGACGATCGACGCCGATATCGGAGGCGTGTGGAGACACTAGGAACGTTCGATTTATCTGCAGTCTGAAATCGCTACGATATATCGTTTACATGTGTAGCAGGCTTTACTTGAGACGAAACGTACACATGCTTTTTAGTAGCATGCATGCTCAATTATTTTGTATGCAAATAGCATGCTACTTACTAGCAACTTTCCAGATATACATGCTATTTTCTCGAAATTAGAATGCTTTCGTGCTACTAAAGAGCATGTGTAACAGTAGCTTTACCACCACCTTACCATACCATACCGGACCCTAGTCCGAATCGCCTTTCTAGGAGAATCTTCCCCCATCGGTACAATAATAGCATTGTTTAGCCACGTGCCACAAACGCTTCCATGTGAAAAATACTTTACTCGAATAGTGACTCTATTCTTAAAATCACAAGGTTCAAATCAAAACGAAAGGTACATATATCGGTATTAACAACATTTTGTTAGTGGATGCCATACTTAGTACAACACAACGTTAACAATTAGCGGTCACATTGGCTTTGTCTTTTCTTCGTGCCTAGTCCAAAGAGATGTGAATTCGTTCTAGATAAGCGATTCAGACTATAACTTCCTACTTTTTCCACCACCGAGGCCTAAGTAAACAAGGAAAACAAACGGTAATTATATCGCAGATGGTATGGAATTTCCCGCCTTATCTCTTCTCTCTTTGCCGTTGGGCAATCACCATTAAAATACAAAATGAAAAATACCTACGTTGCCGGAGAAATTTTCACAGAATTGATTTTATGGTCTTCTTATCACGAGCTGTCAATCAATCATGCCACACGTCGTTGGTAATTGACAACATTTCAAAATATGTTATGATGCCTTAACGACGACATTTTGACGTGATTGCAACCTTTTAGCAACCAAGGGCCATATAGGAGCTAAAAAAAATACGCGGGCCGCACCTCTTAATTTAGCTTCTTTAGCTCTAGCAGGCAATAGGGAACATTACTGCAATGTTCTGCCGCCAGAGGCAGCACTACCACTAATAGTAAACCACTATAGGAATATAGGGATTCACACACACATGCACAATTGATTGTCAAATGAGTGACAAGGATGCTTGCATAGACAATACGGCAAGTGGGAACGAGATACAATGTCAACGCTGCTAGTGTCGCCACCTACGAAGAGTTTTGCGTAATGTTCCATATTCCAAAATTCAGAATTCAACGACCTTTACACACAGAATATACACGATATCACAACAAAAATAAAAAGGCTAAAGTGGAGATGGGCGGGGACACATATTTAGAGACAAGTAAGATAAATGGACAAAGCAAATATCAGAATGGTACCCAAGAGAAGGAAAAAGGAAAAGAGGTAGACAGGTACGGAGACGGGAGTATGACGTTAAACTAATAGGAGGAAACATATGGAGAAGAAAATCTATAGATAGAAAAGAATGGAAATCTTTAGAGGAGGCCTATGTTGGAAGGCAAGACGACAGTGTCGATGTCTAATATACTTGCCTATTTGAATAAGTTTTTTGTAAAAAGTCGTTAAATGAAGGCTATAATATAATAATAACATACAGAACAAGCCAGGGAGGCTCGCGGGCCGCCTGTTGCCGACCGCTGCTTAACCGAAAACAATTTCGGTAATTATTACCTGAATGTAACTTTGTTTTACTCAAATAATTTTATTCACTCGTTTTTAAGAAAATCGCGAAATTGTATAAACGTGGTTTTAACCGTGTGTGTCGTCAATTCTACATCTGTCATATGAAAGGTGAAGCTGCCACACAGAGCCGTAGTATTGACGTCGTAATTTACGTACGACCTTCAGGAATTAGCCACTTTTCAATTTGATATATCTGATTGTTTAGGGAGAAATAAAAGAACACGTGTCCCTTAAAAACATAATCTAGCGAAGTAAATATATATATTTTTTAATTATACTGGAAAGTGATGTGACACGTCCCCGTGTAGATTTAGACGGCAACAGATGAGGGACCATGTTTGCTCTTGGCTGTGTGGGATTTGTATAAATAGGTTCGTTTTGCGGTTAGCAACCGAAGTTGTTCCGAGCGCGCGTATGGGAATGGATGTTATTTATAGGTTAGTCTAGGCCATATACGGGGTGTTGCTACATAGCAATAAATGAAACGGCGGGTTACTAAGCCAATCAGCAATTAGTTTCAAGTGATTTAACAAAAAAAAATGCGTGTTTTCTTTTAATTAACTGGAATACTATCAATAGGTACTACGACATAAGCGCCCAGTGTTCCAAGTTCCCAACAAGGTATTTAATGACTTGCATGCTACGATATCGTAATGTCAAATTTCATTACTTATGGATAACAACTTTAAATAGGTATTTTTTTATCCGAATTCAATAATTTTGAAACACTTTGACCGATATAGGATAACTGCGGATGTTCTATGGAGTCATCCTTTAAATTGATTGCTCCTGTTACATGCAACACCCGGTATATGACGCGGAGTATGAGTCTCTGCTCTGTGAAAATAGAGAAAATACGGAGAAAACGAATTTTCCCAGACAATACCCAGCTAGATCGATTTTCGCCTACGTAAACTCCTATATTCCGAATTTAATTGAAATCGTTAGAGCCGTTTTCGATAACGTGATTTCAAATATATAAATAGGTAACGTGATGGCGCCAGTAATGGATACTTTAAGGAGGTCGTGTATTTTCATCAACAATAAAATTATAATGTTTGTACTTTGTCATAGACCAACTCTGTTACCTAGCTACCGTTGTTGACTTGTTTTGCTTGTCACATAGAAACTACATTGTGATGAATAAATAACGCTCTCGCATTTCATTAAGTATGTAACATTTTGGTGACGATGACGGAAGAAATAGAACCTCTTACTTGCCTACGGGCAGCAATACGCGGCCAAGTAACAAAATTTCAATTACAATTGGACCAAATTCAAGTTACATCGGATATTGAAGTAAGTAAACGATTGTCAAACAGCCTGTTGTTATAATGGCTGTTACGACCTTTGAGTCTGCAGGTATAGAAATCTCGAAAAATATGAGAAAAAATTGGACGATGTACAAAGCGAAATAGAAGCTTAGACTGCGAATTTAGAAATATAAATCGAACAACGACATAGAACAGAAGAGAACATTTTACAGTTAAAGTTGAAGCTACAGGACTTCCGTCCAACTCCCACTCCCGACCCGCCTTCCACGTACACCACTGCGGCACAACACACTAGGAGTTTCGAAGGTACCCCAGTACACAGTTCAGTACGGTTAACGACCCACCGCAATCCACATACCAGACTCAACTTTTACGACCGCTTTAGCCTAGTTGGTAGTGACCCTGCCTACGAAGCAAGAGGTCCTGGGTTCGAATCCCGGTAAGGGCATTTATTTGTGTGATGAGCACGAATATTTGTTCCTGAGTCATGGATGTTTTCTATGTATTTAAGTATTTATTTCTCTATATAAGTATTTATATCGTCGTCTAGTACCCATAGTACAAGCTTTGCTTAGTTTGGGACTAGGTTGATTTGTGTAAGATTGTCCGCAATTTTTTTATTTTTTTTAACTTCATGCTTTTTCATGAGAAAGAATCGTTTAAGAACTTCATAAAAAGACTGACAGTATACCTTATGCTGAACAATGTAACCGACCCAAAAACAAAAATCTACATGCTGCTGTCTACATTACCCCCTGATTTACACGAGAGAATCTACGACCTGTGCTCGCCGAACGACCCACTCAACAAGACATTCGAAGAACTTTCTGATATATTAGATAGTTTTATCGATCCGAAACCTAGCATATGGGCGTCTCAACATACTTTCATATCACGCCTACAACAAGCCGATGAATCAGTCGCCGTCTACGCGTCAGAACTGAAAAGACTGTCACAGAACTGCGACTTCCAGACTTCCTTTTTAGGGTTCCGTAGCCAAATGGCAAAAAAACGGAACCCTTATAGATTCGTCATGTCCGTCCGTCTGTCTGTCTGTCTGTCTGTCCGTCCGTATGTCACAGCCACTTTTTTCCGAAAATATAAGAGCTATACTGTTGAAACTTGGTAAGTAGATGTATTCTGTGAACCGCATTAAGATTTTCACACAAAAATCGAAAAAAAAACATTAAGTTTTAGGGGTCCCCCATACTCAGAACTGAAACTCAAAAAAATTTTTTTCATCAAACCCATACGTGTGGGGTATCTATGGATAGGTCTTCAAAAATGATATTGAGGTTTCTAACATCATTTTTTTCTAAACTGAATAGTTTGCGCGAGAGACACTTCCAAAGTGGTAAAATGTGTGCCCCCCCCTGTAACTTCTAAAATAAGAGAATGATAAAATTTAAAAAAATATATGATGTACATTACCATGTAAACTTCCACCGAAAATTGGTTTGAACGAGATCTAATAACTAGTTTTTTTTTAATACGTCATAAATCGTAAACCGCAATTTATTTCACGGAACCCTTCATGTGCGAGTCCGACTCGCACTTGGCCGCTTTTTCAAAACTAGTTCACACCGCGACATCCATGGAAGTCGGGAAAAATGAGAATTTAACCATGACTACATCCATTCGTAAATCATTAACCGTTAACATCAATACAATTTCAAAAACGCACAAGGAACCGCTACGTTCGCCGCCGGTGTACAACTCAAGAAAACTACCGCTTTCGATAAGAGACCTTAACGGTAAATGCTACCATTGCGGAAGAGACGACCACAAAGCAAACGAATGTGGTGCCATAAAAAGCATATGCCGTAAATGTCAAATAGAAGGCCACTTAGCTAAAGTCTGATTGCAAAGACGTGAACGTAATAAAACCAACCTGCTGAACAACTCCACCAGTAGTCTCAGCACCGACAGCGCTGGAAAGATCTACCTTATTAAGGGTGAAATCTCAGACAAATACATCATTTCTATACTCATCGAGGGCAAGAAAGTCGATATGGATTTCGACACTGGAGCCACACTTTCCACAATTTCACTGAAAGATTACGAGAAATTAAACATATTTCAAATAAATTAACCTAAACTCAAATTGTTCAATTAGAACATTTTTTGAAAGATATTTATAGCAATCCATAACATAAACTGAAATTCAAATAGCTTTCATAGTAATTAAATAATTGGCAAAAATCTACACTCACTTCCTTAAGCATTCGGTTAAGAAATCATGATTTGTTCACAGAAGCACTGACCCCAGTTGATTTTTAATAAACAAAATGACCTATCTCAATGATATAGTGCTGGATGAAAGTAGGATAGACACTGTGTATATGGTTCAGTGTTGCCATATTAGAAAAAAATAGTTGCTAGTCTTTATTTTCAACGGTTAAAGAAAAAAAGTAACCATTACTGGCTCCATTCCATTACTAGTGCCACCACGTTATATACCTATATATTTAGATACAAATATTGCTCGTTTAATAGTATATGAGTGCCTGGTCAACCGAGCTCTGCTCGGGTGAAAATACAGAAAATATGGGGAAAACGAATTTTCCCAGACATGAGACCTAGCTAGATCGATAATTCGATAACCCTTATATTCCTAATTTCATCGAAATCGTTAGAGCCGTTTTCGAGAACGTGATTGCAAATATAAATAGGTATAATACTAGTACCTATAATATTCATAAACAAATATTGCTCGTTTAATAGTATCTTCTTCTCTTACTTAAGAGCTAGGCTCTTGTCGGTGTAGCTCAAAGTAGGCCCTCCATCTACTCCGATTATACGATAGTATACGATAGGATACATAGAATGTACACAATCAGTTGGAACCATCTCGAGAAGATAGCATTTGTAAAATAGGTGATACAAATAATTACCTATTTCTAGATCTAACGTAAACAACGTTAGAAAATACAGCATCTTAACTAGGTAAAAATTTTTTTGTTCATATCAAATAATTAGCAATATATACCACAAGAAGTATTACTCCTTAGAATATAATTTTGTTCTCATAATAATATTCCTTAGATTCTTAGGTAGTAAGTATCACAGTTATTTATAATATATTCTTATTTCGTACAATCAGTTAATTTGATATATCTATTCTAACGAAAATGAAGAAAAGGTGACATTTTCTACACACGTATACATACATAAACAACATCACCATGACGACAGACTGGCTTGACAGTTACTTATTAAATTGAATTTCACCCATATATATGCAGTCTATTGTCATTCATTGAAATACCTATACTTAAGAGCCCCCAGGAGGCTCGACTCTCAATGTCTCCATATAAACGTAGTCTAGTTCTCATTTTTAAACGGCATTGGATACTATGGGATCCCGTATATCTAGTTCGGAAGCTAGTTTTCATGACATTTGATGAAATAATACGAACTTTGTTTATAACAAAAGGATTTAGTTTATTAAAATAGAAAATACAGATTACTATGAACGTGCTACTGCGCTTACAAGGGCGAGAGTGCATACGTCTTTAAATAAAATATCGAGACAGTGGTCGTGCGTGTTTGCCCGCCTACATTTATCAGGCGCTGTAGTTATGCGTCCCAATTCCAACACCCTCCTCTGGACGCAAACCCATTGCCATTGCAAAGGTCAGATGCTTTGGCCGGTGCAATCCCTTTGTGAACACATCAGCCAACATGTCTTGAGTGCTTTTGTAGCGAACGGATATTTGTTTCTTGGATATACGCTCCCTCACGAAATGATAGCGTATATCGATATGCTTGCTTCTGGCATGGTAGATGTCATCACCTGAAATGCTGATAGCACTTTGATTATCGCAAAACATAACAATTGGTATACTTGACATAGTAGGACAAAAGTCCTCTTCCAATTGCTTGAGCCAGATAGCTTCCTGTGTTGCCGTAGATAGTGACATATACTCTGCTTCGGTTGTTGACAGAGCGATTGTAGGTTGCCTTTTAGAACACCAGCTAATGGCAGCGCCCTGAAAAGTAAAAACATATCCAGAACATGATCTTCTATCTTCAGTATCTGTAGCCCAATCGGCATCACAGTAGTAATGATTTATATTTTTCCTCCATGGCATGTATCCACTGATCTGCCTTATTGCTCTCTAATGCTTCGGAAAGGCTTTGTGGATCCTTGTCCAAGATACTCATAGCTGATTCGCCATTCATACACATAAAAGATGCATTTTCTTGGGGAGGATTAGCTTCGTAAAATTCATTTCGACGACGTCTTGGACGAAGATTCATTTTAATGTCTGGAATATCAATGCTCTCTTCAAGATTGTAAGATTCATCGTCAGGATCTGAATCAACCGATGCTGGTGAAGAAAACGAATCGACATTCAGAGACGTTGTATTCAACTCGTCGATTTTAACAGAGTCATTTTCATCTCTGATTTCATCTTTTTCGTCATTGGCATTTTCTTTATTATCCTCTTCGATATCATCTTTCTCTTCATTAGCATTTTCTTCAGAAAAAGGTAAGTAAACTATTTTAGATTCAGGTAAGTTCAATTCCTTTTTATTACAAGACATTACTTTACTCTCCGATTCATGCGTACTAGTTTGTCTTTCATTAATACTTGTTTCTTCTTTTTCAGGTACAGACTCATTATTAACAATATCTCTTTTTACAGTGTATACGTGTACTTTACGTGAAAAATCGTCGATGAAAGTGACAAAATACCTGGCACCTCCAAGTGATGCAGTTTGCATCGGTCCACACACGTCGGAGTGGATGACTTCTAGCAACTCGGTTACTCGGGAGCCCTCACTTGGAAATGGCTGTCTAGTCTGCTTTCCTTGGATACAACTTACGCATGTTATATTTTGATTAGACGGAGATAATTTTACACCGGTAGTACAAGTTGGAATTTTATCCATATCGCTGAAGTTCCGGTGGCCCATTCGTTGGTGCCATAAGTAAGTATCATTTTCAGTAACCGCGGGCATGGCTTGAGCTTTTTCATATGCTATGTTTAGCTTATACATATCATTTATTAAGTTGGCATCGGCTACTTTTTGACCATTTTTATTTGATATTTTACAGCCATTGTCTTTGAATTGGATATTGCAACCACTTTTTATCATTTTGCTTACTGAGATAAAATTTGTCGATAATTCTGGCACATAAATTACATTTCTTACCTGAATTTTATTGATATTGCCTCGTGTGTCTGGAACGCTTATAGTTACATTACCGCAACTTTCAACCCTGAGTATTTTATCGTTAGCAATTCTAATGCTTGTTACAGGTGGCGCAGTTTCGTCCTCGAGCCACTCCTTGTGTGACGTCATATGCATCGAGGCTCCTGAATCGACGTACCAGCTCAGCGCGTCATTCGATGTGGTTGCTGAAAAAGCTGCAATAAAACCATTATCTTTATTATCTGTTTTATTTTTTTTATACCAACAGTTCTTACTCAAGTGCCCGTATTTGTTACAATGAAAGCATCTCGGTCCCTTTGATTTATTTTGCCCTTTTTCAATATTTTTATTATAATATTGCTTCTTGGAGTTTGAGTAAAATGCGGTTGTGTCCATTGTTTTTACTTCCTGTAATAACTTTGTTTTAATAGAATCGGCACAAATTTTTACTCCAGAACTCTCAATGGCCATGATCATGGGATTATAGACATCTGGTAAGCCAGCTAGCATTAATGTCCCAAGCCATTCATCATCCACTTTGAAACCAATATTTCGTAAGCGATGTGCGGATGACATTATTTTATTAACGTAATCTTCTATGCTTGAGCTATTTTCTAGCGTAGTGTTTATTAAATCCTTTAGCAGACCCACTTTTCTAGTTAAGCCTGAGTCTTCAAAAGCTCGCATTAAGTTATCCCAAACCTCTTTAGCTGATGTGGCCTCTCTTACATGCACATATATTATGGGGTCGATAAGTAAAATGAGTTTCGACTTAGCTTTAATGTCCTTTTTTGCATCTACAGCCTTGCCGGTTTCTGTTTCGATAATACATTCCCACAAATCTTCTAATTGCAAGTAGGCCTTCACTGCAAAACTCCAAGTGGCATAATTTTCTCTTCCAGATAACTTTTCTATACTCAGACCACTATTTGAAGCCATTATGATCACATATACTTGAAATTATGCTGAAACAAAACCTACGTGATGTCGCGAAATTTGAGGTTATAATGATTTGTACTTTTACTTTAAAAACACTTTAACTTTTACTTGTTTTACTATTTAGGCATGGGGCGGCCCATAACCTGATGAAATAATACGAACTTTGTTTATAACAAAAGGATTTAGTTTATTAAAATAGAAAATACAGATTACTATGAACGTGCTACTGCGCTTACAAGGGCGAGAGTGCATACGTCTTTAAATAAAATATCGAGACAGTGGTCGTGCGTGTTTGCCCGCCTACATTTATCAGGCGCTGTAGTTATGCGTCCCAATTCCAACAACATTCTGTCACGTCATTTTAAATGAGAGCCAAACTACGTTTGTATGTGGAGCCGACTCGTGTGGTGTGGGGATTCTTAATAATAGTCTCGTGGAGACTGTAGCGTGAAAACTTCACAGCTCCTTGAGGGTTTGATTCTGAGGTCTTCGCTATCGGAGTGGTCCCGCCAGCAGGGCACGGGGTCGGAGGTGACGCTGGGGCCGCAGAGGGATGTCTCTTGGAACCGTACCCGGTGCCGGCGAACGCTGCTGCAGTGTACCTGTAATGATGTCTAGTTTAGAATGTGCCGCAGAAGATAGAAGTTTTTAAATCTGTCGAACGTAAAAACGGTCAGAGTCAAGCATAGACCCAAACATCGCTACGAATATTTTCACGATCATTACTAAATGACGCTCAAGTAAATGGAGGTGTGTAGTAAACGGCAGCGGAAGAATATTTAAATTGCTCGGCTTGAGCTTTTGAAAGCTCGAAGCAAATTTACCGTCGTTTCGCTAGAATGCTTTCTAAATCGCTCGCTAGAATGCTCGCTAAGCCGCTCCTGTTTATTGTGTGAGTACCAAGAGTCATAATTAAATTCCATCAAATCTACCACTGTTTTGCCATTGAAATGAATATTACTCTGTGTTAATAAAATTGCTTCTATAAAAACCAATCGTATAAATATATATTTTCTCAAACATGTTTGAGATGCCTGATATGACGACATTTCATTATGTCGTCATATCAGGCTTCAAAGTATCACGTTTCGGGCGGATCAACTCGAGATAACTGTAAAGGAATTTCATACGAAATTGAAGGCCTAGGCCGGGAAGTATTTTTTTCAATTTTCATTCCACTCTTTGTGGCACAGCGTCACGGCATTCAGCCATGAAAATTAGTTTGAATTGAGCAGTTTCTATTTATTTATTTCATTGCATGTTTGAGAAAAGCACTATACATGCCTAGCCGTGAAAAGGGCTTGCCGGCTTCGGAACTCCGGCCTCCCTATACCTACTCACCCGGCAAGCCCTTCTTTCCCGGCGTCTGCAGTAATGTACCTACTATTAATTAAAACTGTTTTGTGGTAGAAATATTCGTTTTACAATGATAAAACTTCGGGTGTCAAGAACATTTGCTATCAGTTATGAGTTATGACACAAAAATATTATAGTCTACAGATGTGTCTAGATATATATATCTTTGGTATTTCAATTAAAAAATAAAACAGCTAGTCGTTTGGGTATTGTCAAATTTTACCTGCGAGCGAAGCCAGTGGTTCCAAAATAGAACCCTGAGCGTAGCGAGTGTTTCAACACACGAGACGTAAAATAACTTTTCACCCGTGTATAACACAAAACTTTTCACCTCACTATGTAAAGTAGGTATCTAATAAAGTCTATCATTATTTATCGTACAACAACCCGTCGCGCGAGACAATTTACGACATTATTTATACGTAACGTAACTAACTTATTAGTTTCACCCGCGATCACTGCCAAAAATTCAAAAGGTATTTTAATAGAACATATTTTAATTACTTTAAAAATTAAGTAATTAATCGATAAAAGTATTCGATTACTGATTAGTACTAGCTAATTATGACTAAGGAAATTAGATTTACGGAGTCAGACGCCAATATTGACTCTCAATAGGAAATTGGTGTCGTTGTTTCGTACATTTAAGGATAATTAAAATGGAGCCAATGATTAGTTTCAAATTAATGATACTGGAACTACTGGAAGACATATAACATAAGGAATCGTTTAACCAGGCTTTCGTCAAAAGTCGCGCAAAAAGAAACACGGCGTGTTGCCTCTCTGTTTTTTTATTCAATAGACAAAAATGACAGGTAGAAATGTCAAGCGTAAAAATAATGCAACCAGCTATTAAAAACAGTGCATCATCAGGCCCCTATTTCACCAACTTGACAATTGTCACCTGAAAATGACAATTCGCCATACATTGCTTGTTCTAGAAGTTACGGAGGTCGCTAGGTTACTTGTAGAACCTGCAATGTACCGAGAATTGTCGTTGTCAGGTGACAATTGTCAAGTTGGTGAAATAGGGGCCAGATGATCACGGTTTCCTGTTTTATTCCCAAAGAGTTGAAAAACACCCGATATTTTCATTTCAAAGTTCAGTATCTCAAAAACAGCTTAACCAATTTTCTTGAAAAGTAGCTAAGAACCATCTCGATCACGTCAGCTTTCGGATAAAAAAACCCATTCAAAGCGGTCCATTCGTTTAGGAGCTACGATACCACAGACAGACACACAGATACACAGACACGTCAAACTTATAACACCCCTCTTTTTGCGTTAGGGGTTAATCATTTAAAAAGTAATACAAATGCTAAGCAATGTCAGTTTATTATGACAAATGAATATGAATAAAGAGTTTAATAATGAAGGTAATAAAATATATTACAATATCTTTATTTCAGGTCTAGACACATATGGGTATATGAACCAACCAAAACAAAAATACGATCATGCCAACGCGCTATGGAGAGGAGCATGCTGGGAATCAAGCTAATAGAAAAGCAAATCAGCAGCTCCATTAGACAAAACCACTAAAGCAAATGATGCAGGACAATATGCACAACGTCTATAGTGAAAATGGGCCGGCCATGTGATACGCACAACATATACAAGATGGACAAATACTGTCACAACATGGAAAGGCCTACAAGGCAAAAGATCGAGAGGTAGACCGAAGGACCGTTGGGTAGACTATAAAAAGAAAGTAGCGGGTAGGGTCCTATACAAGCTATATAGGACGTAGGAAAATTATTGATTGACAGAAGTCTTATTTTTCTTTTTGACGTATGCGGTGTAAACAGTCTCAGCATTTAAGGAAAGGAGAGAATAATGTAGAATGTTGCGAACCCAATCATTATAAATGTTCTCGAATACTCATTCGATAATTTAAAACACACTGTGAAGGTCATAAAGGTTATTTGCTGGCGTTACTTAAGGACTGCTAGTTAAAACGAGACTACTTATATCATATTTGTGACTTATAAATGAATGAGACGCCTGTACCTAGCAACTGGAGTAATTTGTGGTTGTCGTTTGACTTATTACTTACTGAAACATTCTAACTTTATTGGATGATCGAATAGAGAAAGATGTCACCAATGAAGGACAAAAACTCCTGCGTGGCTCACTATCATGGTTTTGAAACGAATGCAATCTAAAACTTTAAGTCCCGGAATCTTAAGATAATCTTAATCTTTTTTTTTTAAAGAAACCAACTTAGATAAATCTAGATTTTGCACTGTGATGAAAAGGCTTACTGTAAGGCTAAATTATAAACCATTTGTGGCCAGGCTAGGGCTTCTCGGTTTCAAGATAATCACGAAAATGCCAAATTTTTTATTTTTTTTTGTTATTAATGTCTTTAGTATTCGCAATTTATTTTGGCTTTAAAACGTAGCCACAATAATGGACTACTAACACAAAAAATTTGATTGCATATCTCACGGACTTCCGGAGATAACAATTTTTTTTGAAATCCCGGTTTCCGGGATTTTGATAAAATTTTATAGTTATTTATTGGCGATATTCAGGGGGGGGGGGGTCATTAAGTGTAACCAGGCGATTATTCAAAAATCTTTAAACTGATGTCGAAAGTACGTTACCTACCCAATAAGTAAAAAAAAACCTATAAATATCCAAAATATGAAGTTGAAACGCTCTCATAACTCATAAATATATTAATTTATGAATGAGCTGAATGTTATGGCCGCCATGACACCATAAATTTGATGATTGATTGGGAAAACATTTCCAGAAAATTTGACCTAAGAGAAATTGATGGCAATTGTCGCGAAGGCTCACAATAAATATGCAGTGGATGAGGTAGCAGCGGCACATGATGTCAAAATATTAAGATTGCCCCCTTACTACTGCGAATTGAACCCAATTGAGTTGGTATGGGCTCAGGTAAAAGGGCATGAAGCCAGGAATAATAAAACATTAAAAATGGCAGCGGTCAAATACCTATTTCATGAAGGCCTCCGGGAAGTGACACCGCAGAAGTGCAGTCATGTGTAAGTCATGTCATGAAAGTAGAGGACGAGATGTGCAAACTGGACGGATTAATTACTGGAGTGGTGGAAAACTTTATTATACAAGTGACCGACTCAGAATCCGATGTTAGTGATTCTGACATTAGTGATGGTGAAGATAAATAAAAACAATTCATTAAAAAATGGTTTTATTTAACTTTTCCATACTGTCTTAATAATATGGCACACTGTCGTGTGTGTTCATTAATAATTCAACTTGTTTATGTTCTTTAAAATAAAATTTTGTCAATGTTAGTTGAGTTGAAAATAAAGTTTGTAGTTAATTAAGTTCATTTTTTTTGAGAAAATCCTAATGAATGAATTGTGCCAGCCAATACAAAGAAGCATATAACAAAAAGGTTGGCGAAACCTGAAAACTTTATTTCACAATGACATAAGTGACTCTGACAGATTTGACAGTGACGCATCTGTCGTAGTTTTTTTTGGTCTTGAATTCCAGTTACGGGTATACTCACTGCCACAGAACAAGTAAATACTATAGAAACGGTAGTGGGCGGGGTGCGCGTGTAGCCGATGATATGAGTGAACACTCATAACACTGTCAAACGCAGTAAAAACGCAAATCAGTTGTCTGTTGACCGTGGGTGACGATTTTTGCCGTATTAAAAATAGAAACATGACGCGTTCTGCAATTTAGTCGTGCCGACAGGCAAGCCAGGACCCAAAGGTTCCTCCGGGAGCGATTTCCTATCACCGGTAAGTACTGAAATAACTGTTTTTTGAATAAATACGCAATCGATTATGAAATTCGCCATTGCTTTGCATTGCTTGCTAGCCAAAGCCGCAGATTAGGGACTACCGTAATGTCACAGCAATGTATCGCGTTATTCGCGTTTGACATTTTAACGGGGCGATTGTCAGTATGACTAGAGTGGTACCATGCTTAGTGTATGTACTTATTGATAAACTCACTAATTTAAAATTTACAAAGACAAAAAATATCTAATAATATAAATATTCTTCTTCTTCGTGTAAATGGATCCAATAATTTATACTATACTTTATTTTGCCAATATTTTGCCACCTCTATATAAATATTAAATCGATTATTTCTTAAAAGGACACATTAAATGGTTACATAATAAACCCAGTAGAGCTATTACATCTATTTGGTTCTATGTTAAAAACTAGTAGACCCACTAAAGACAAGAAATATTTATTTGTCAAAAATATTTTCTCTGATGTTAGCGTAGTACGTTATGAATTTAATTATGTCAAATAAATGATATTTGTTATTGAAACGAATGACACGGTACATCATTCAAATGTGAAATTTTATTATTATAATGATATGTCATACCTACTTTGTGAGTATCCTTGTAAATATTAAAATTACTTTAATACTTGTACGTATTTTAATTAAAAAGTGTTAGCATGTTTTCGTGAGCTATACGATTTATCTGACAGTTGCTTTCAGCACTATCTCCATTTAGAGCGTTTGCGAACTGCGTGTATGAGGACGCAGACAAGATCAAAATTTCGTTAATACCTACTTACCCGATTTTTTCGGATGTAATTTCTCAAAAATAGCACTATACTGCTACATCTGACTGATATTTATCAGGTTGGGATCGGCCGCAGTACGCAAACGCTCTTACTCTAGGAAATAAGGGTATTTAAAATTGATTTAACTATATAATTAATAAATAAATAAATAATAATAAATACCTTTGCCTACTAACATTTAGTTTTAAAATTATTTTATGTACTAACAAACTTATGGATTCTATGAGTCTGAATTTTTTTTTTTTTTTTTTTTAATAAATATTACGGGACAATCACACAAATCAACCTAGGCCCACTGTAAGCTCAGTTAGGCTTGTGTTGTGGGTACTAGGCGATAATATATATAATAGATACATACATATAGCTACTTATATACATACATAATATCCATAACTCAGGAACAAATATTCGTGATAAATACACATATTAATGGCCTGACCGGGATTCGAACCCGGGACCTCCATCTTCGTAGGCAGAGTCACTACCCACTGGGCTACGGAGGCCGTTAAGTTAAGTTAAGTTAAATAGATATCCTATCCTATTCCTATCCTATATACTATTATAAATGTGAAAGTTTGGATGTTTGGATGTCTGGATGTCTGGATGTTTGTTACTCAATCACGCTTAAACGCCTGAACCGATTTGGATGAAGTTTTGCACGAAGATAATTTATAGCCTGGATTAAAATATAGGATAGTTTTTATCTCGGGTCCCGAAGTCGGAGGTGGAAACTAGTACTATATAAACGATACTATATATACTATATATACCAAGAATATAAAATATCGATAATTATGATTTTAGTCTAACCTCTATTTTGTATTCTAAATTTCCAAATAGGTGTATCACCATAGAGTGTCATAGTGATATAAGACCTTTGGTTTTGGACATAATCAAACGTCAACTTCATTTGAACAGGGCCTCAATTTTGCAAGCAAAAAGTAAATGTCAATTTCCGTCAAAAGTACGTCACGCTCACACACGTTTAGTTATGCTCTAATGCAAGAAGGAGAGCAGGTTTCAATACTAATCTCATATAATTTCCATATTTAAAAACCCCTTTCGAAATTGGCTTCTAAAGAATAGACTTACGTGACTTTTTTTTGCCATTGTAAATTAGACCGCAAGTAATGCAGTTTTGAGTCACTTTTCGTCCTAAATATTACAACTGTTGAAATCGTAATGGAATTAAAAGTTTTTACCAATTAGAAGCGTTTAGCAGTAGGTAGTGTTTACATGTACAAATTCAGTTTTGATTGTGTTGGGCTGGCTACGCAGGATTCCGAAGTAACTAGCTAACACGCCGCTTCCATCTTATTTAAGTATTCCGTGCTCACTGCCTATACACTGCCATATGCTGTCATTTGTCAGTTTGCCATTTGACACTAAATAATAAAGTTTAATATTTATGAATATAAACATGTCACTTATTTAATACAATAATTAATTGACACTTCGGGTCCCGTCGTCTTCCGATTGAGATCCGAGTTTTAACGATGGAAACGGTTTCCACGCAGAGTTTTGCGTAATGTTCCTTATTGTTGCAAAATACCGATACATACAAATTTTTTTTTAAGGTATATGCATCCAGATTGGTCCCATTGTTATCAAAACTCCAGTTAGATGATGAGAACCATGAGGAATTGAGGGAAGTCCTCAAATATATTAGGCACGCATGTAGTAATTTCGGTATTTTCTATTATGACTCGTGTATTACCCGAAAATCACAAATTTGGTGAAGTGGAACTGATGATGAAGATCACATATGACAATGGAATGGATCGGAAATGGAATGGACATTATGGAACCCCTCAATGATATACTTAAAACTATAAAAGTAAGTCACAGATTCCGATATGATTCCGTTGAAATAGCAACTAAGGTGGATAATGAAATTAAAGATAAAAAATGTAAACAAAGAACTGTCAACGTCAAAGTGACGTCTCAGGGGCAATCAACCAGGTTTTGGTTTTAACTATTTAATGAATATATCGTCACTACTTTTGGCTGAGGCTCCATGGTGTTTTCGGTCGTATGAGTCCACACAAACACAAACAACAAAATAAAACAAAAACGTAACAGCAAACAAAAATTCAACAACAGCGTGCATAAGCGGAAAGGAAAACATTCGATCACGACAAACGTCAGAAAACGAATGCGATTCAGAGCTATAACCACGAACTTCGAATCTCGAACTTCGTATATCTCCGTCTCTATCGCACTTATGGTTTATGGTACTCGAGCGACCGAAAAGGAGATATACGAAGTTCGAGATTCGAAGTTCGTGGTAGCGCCGCAGCTCGGGGCAAAGATATTAAAGCGGTCTACGCACGATCAGACAAGTCGATTCAGTATAAATGGAACTTGAATTAATTTTTCGGTTTTACTAAAAAATTAAGAATAAGGAATAGGAATATCCAGGTATATTAATTAAATTACGAACCAAAGGTTTACAATTCCTAACCATTGCCAGTGGCGTAAATATAAACTGCACATATTTATGAATATAAAATAAATACGTTTTCATTTTGCTTATTTAAATATTTACGAATATTTTCCAGGCATTATTTTACGTGAGAATTAGACGCATTATTTTTTATCTCGCGTATTTAACGAATTTTAAGTTTCCACTTCTTGGGATTGATTTTATTGCAGTGGCAACACATTTGTTTACATCTTTAATTTCATTATCCACTATAATTGGTATTATTTTGGAGTAGGTTTTTCTGTAATAAATTAATAATCAACGCTTTTGCCCTCTGAAAACAGTTCATGTGGTACCTACAGTAGAAAGGAAAATGTGGAAATGTTCGCATGTGGCTCAGCGGAGTACTGAATTGAAGTCGCTTGAAACTTTGTTTTTAAACTAAATTATTAACTTAACATTTTTATAGTACAAAATTAAGTATAGGTACTCGTAGTTAGTGTGGAAGGTGCACGCTGTATGCACAGTTAAATCCTGCTTAGTAAAAATTACATTATTATGATTATGTTATGATGTACTCACAGGAGCGGGTTGTATGACTTCGTTGGTTGGCAGCTTTGTTTTGAGTGTCGCGTGCACGGAAATTCCTTCGTTGACATGAAACAAATTATACGATTTGAAATTAGCGCTACGCTCGTACATGCGAAAACCCGTTTGTAGATAAGCCCAGAGAGCCCACATAGCGGTTTTCTGGCACTGAACGTGTTATTAAACCCATACGAGGCCAAGCAACGCTACGTATGCTACGCTAATATACAATACTTATATTTCCTACAAGATTAGGTACTTATGTGAAAAAGACGGCTACAAAAGCCTACCTACGAACGATTCAATATACACGTAATTGATTGTTCTTTCACCCAATCCGCTTAAAAATAATACTCTATGGAAATTGCAAGCTTTCCATTTCCATTAATAGAGAATTAAACTGAAAATGATTTCAGATTTTAGCTTTTCCATTACAGGTTACAATATTTCTAGTGAGGGCACAATTTTTCTTTTTGATCTCTTCCTTGTGAGGTCTTCACTTATTTTTTTTAATACAGTTGCTCAAAAAGTGGTACTTTTTGTAGCTGCAAATCGTGCGCAAAGTTGCATTTTGCGCACTAGTGCTTTTTACTTTTCCACGTGTATCGAACGACGTTTTTTAATACAGTTGCGAAAAAATAAGAAAAACAACAAGTAAGGAATTTGAAACTTTTATATTATTAATTCGGTAACATCATTGTAAAACAGTTGAAATATAATGAAGTTGTTCAAAAAATTTTTTTTTCAATTCTTTTCTTTCTTGTTGTTTTTCCCATTTTTTCGCAACTGTATTAAAAAACGTCGTTCGATACACGTGGGGAAATGTCATTCTTCACTCGTCCCGAGTCTTACCACTCGCCTGCGGCTCGTGGCAAGATATCTCGGCACTTCTGAAGTAATGGCATACTTTCCGCACTAGCATCGAAATGTACTATTTTGAATGTCAATGAACGCTAACGCAATAGCGACTTAATTAAAGTCCATGCATGCACCTGGCAAACAGAGCGAAATTTAACGATAGGTACTTCAAATTATTATGTCTATGTCTATCCCAGGGGTCCACTCTATGTACTCGCGAAATTGAAAAAATTACTCATCATCATCAGCTTACAAACGTCCCACAGTTGGGCACAGGCCTCATTCATGGATTATAGCAAATCGACAGTACTCCCAAAGCTAACCCAGTGCGAGTTCGGACCTTGACATACTACAAATACATAGATGTATACAGATGATTCCTTCACCGGAGAGCTAATGGTGAATATCTCATGATATTCCGACCTGTTATTTACAAACTTTCCGAATCGCAACTTTATCATATATAAGTATACATACAATATAGATTTTTGGGCAGTCTATTTATAGCTTTAGCTGTGCGAAGTGTTCGCCCCCGCTTTTAACTGGGTTGAAACCGTCGCTTTTGTTTTATTTTGTAACAGTGTACCTAAACAGGAATTTTGTTGATTTTGCAGACATGTAAAGTCGTATTTTTAATTCTAATAACTAGGAGTACTTATATTGCTATGTAATATTTGTCTGAGGTACTGCGAGACGATTGATGTTTAGTTTAGATGTTATGTTATGTATTTTATTTTTTTAGATTTTTGCATGTTACTCGTAAGTATTTTATCTATCCAAATATCATAAACCCTCCATGATGCGTTCAAAAACCGCACATTATGACCACCATAAAAACAGATTGTTTTGTTAAAACAAATTTCTTATCTGTGAAAATGTTATTATTGCTAAATAATAACATCGATTTCGATAATATTATTTCATTTAAATTTCGAACATCTCTGAAAAACAAAGAAATTTGATTTGACCTCTATTCTAATATCAGTCGCGATGACTGACGTTTAGTTCGTAATTCATTGTCAATTTGCATACAAATTTGACCAATGTCGCACGTAAGTACGAGTAAGATATCGAACGACATGATAGTTGGATCCAACTCTAGTTTGTCTCTGAATTAAAAAAAAACTATGACAGCTGCCAGAAAACAACGCCGCGATGCCGGTCATAATATGCGGCTCCTGAATGCATCATGGAGGCTTATGATAATGTGGTTAGATGATAAAGTAGTGTATGTAACTGCATATAATTAGGCATTAAAACACTCGTGTGATCTTATTATGACCCACAAACCCACGCTCGTGTTTTTTTAATGCCCTTCATTATGTACAGTCACATAAACTACTATTAAATTGTACAGTACCTTGGTTCCTTACCGTCAAACTGTATAAATTTTGTATAATTCAATAAATAAATAAATAGCAGAACCGCATTGAGCTGCAATCGGTTTGTTTATATCGCCCGCTTGTAATTCAATGCGCTAGGACGGTTCTTAGAGCCCCGTTTGCCGCATGTGTATAATTAGTGTAATAAAAAGGTAATGTTTTCCTGATAAATGACAGTTT
Organism: Epinotia brunnichana; assembly: GCA_963854355.1. NCBI lineage: Eukaryota > Metazoa > Arthropoda > Insecta > Lepidoptera > Tortricidae > Epinotia > Epinotia brunnichana. Next base: position 11,658,777 of record OY977951.1, read on the forward strand.
TTACGCAATACTCTAGTTGTTTACTCATTTCCCTTCTACCCGCTTAACATGGCGACCCTGCCAGGATAAACACTACACAGGATGCAAACGAAATACAGTAGGTATTGAGTAATAGAATAGTACATTGTTTAACGAGGGGCGTACGTGCAATATTCTTACGCCCGTGTTATACACAATGTTTTTCATCACATTTGCGAGGAAATAAATAACTACAAAAGACAGAAAAATCCAGGTTTCATTCAAGCGCACCAAATCAAAATTTGACAACTTCACTTCCAGATCAGTGCGAGTGGAGCGCGCAGCTTCAATATTTCGACCAATCACAAAACAGTATTCTTGCAGCGCATGGCCTGCTAGATTTTTATTCAACCAATCACAGAGCAGAATTCTTGTAGTGCGCGGCCACCTGGATTTGCTTTAACCAATCAGATCACACACAAGCTCATAACTCCCTAGGGAGTTATAAAAATCCATAACTCCCATGGGAGGTAAATCGGGTATAGCTGCTCTATACACCTGCCTATAATACACCCTTTACGAGCAAGTGTGATGAAAAAACTATCATTTATTCAGGAAAGCATTATTATTACCTTTTCCCACCAATTATATTCCTCGAGAGTGAGTCGCATAACCGTTTCAAGACAGCATCGAGGGAACAGAACCGTGGTTGCTGAGTGATTCAAACGAACGACTCTCAATCTTGAGAATCTTGATCATGACTCTGTAATTTTTTGGAACTTGTGTACGGAATATTATTTTATACTTTTCGTTACCTAGCTCCTAAATGCTAGTGGCCTTGCGGTACCTGTAGGAAATCGTGTACTTAATAATATATTATACAAAACTAAAATTTGTGCGTTTGTAGCTTTACAAGTTTGCATGCAGGGGGCAAGTTCCGAAAATAGTCTTCCGATTTCACATATACTTTCACATTACAGTATTATTCTTTCAGTACACAGTATATAGAATCGGCTTTTGGGATGGACATAGGCTACATTTAATCTAGTAAAACAAATTTATTTATCTGCTAACCTAGTGGCAGTGGGCGGGGCACATTGCACGTGGAACCGATGGCCGTTGGGGCGGAACGATTCTCGAGTGGCGGAAGGCACGGCGTGGGTAGGCTCCCCACAAGGTGGACTGATTACCTGGTAAAGTCCGCTGGATGCCGGTGGCGCAGGGTTGGCTATTTTGTCACTCTTTGGGGGAGGCCTATGTCCAGCAGTGGACGTCTTTCGGCTGATATGATGATGGTGATGGTAACTGACTTAGTAACTTAAAAGACTATTACTAGGAAAAAGCCTCTCACTCACGTGTAATTTCATTACTATTGGCGTGCATGCAGAAGATTTTTTTGAATGTCTTGGCGAATATTGCCTTCAGGTTGAGCGCGTAGGTCCCGTAGACCAGTGGGTCCATGCAGGAGTTGGAGACAGCCATGAGGAAGAACAAATCCTGCAGCCGCGCGGAGACGAGCATGGCTGACTCTCGGTCAACCATGTACCTGGCCATAACAAAAATTTGAAGGTCAACTTGGTGTGAGAGCGCACTGCGGAATGTTGCCTCACTCATACACTGCCCAAAAGTGTCTAGATCAAGTACGTTTTAGAGAATTGCTGCAATTGAGCTGCAACTCTCTCTTACTCTCTCTTTTATTCTGAACTTTAATTACTTCGGTTTTGCCATTATAGCCAGGGTTAGATGGGCTGGTATTACAGCGATTGTAGTATGATAAAAAAGATAAAAATGTAATTGATCCCTAGATACTTTTGGGCAGTGTATTTTCAGCAACCTAATAGAGGAAGTACCTTCACTTTAGAGAAGGCCGCAGTGTAATAACGCCACTATGCTTTAAAATGAAATAAAGAAAAAAAAACTATTAGAAATTATTGTTTTTCAAAACCGTATTTTGCCTGGAGTAGTATTCCAAGACGCACGACTTCATTCGACGCCATATTGAAATAGACTACGGATGAATGTTCATTTCTACGTCATTCCAGCTAAGCCGTGTGATCATGGAATGAAGGAAGGATGAAGCATTCACTGAGTGAACGTTCATTCGAGTGAACCGTCTGATATCACCTACAGTGTTGGATCTTTTCATTCGGCATCTTTGATTCCCACTCGGAATGAATGAGAAATGAACCGACTGAATACAGAGAGAACATTCATTCGGATTCGGCCATAGTCCAGGCAATGAACTGATAACTTGTATGGAAAAAATGACAAATTTGGAAATATTTATAATAGCAGATTTTTTCTATGTAATGGATATATTATCAATTAAATAGTTACCTAGCGACAAAATTTCAGACATCACAAAAATTATAAATTAACTACCTAGCTTCTGAAAAGTCAGAAAAAATATTAATAAATGGTTTTATCTTTATTTTGGTTCCTTTACATTTGCTCTATAATATTCACGATAAATAATAAAAAAAAAAGGATTCATGCTTTATTTAAATCTATATAAATACTTCCGGGTGGAAAGTTTGTTGGATTCTTGACAAAGCATCTTAGTATAATGTTTTAAAATGAAATAAAGAAAAAAAACTATTAGAAATTATTGTTCTTCAAAACCGTATTTTGCCTGGAGTAGTATTCCAAGACGCACGACAATTTGCCTTTAAATTTTTCTTAATTGCCAATTAGTCGTGTATCTACAGAAGTGTTGAGAGGCTGATGGTTCGAGTAGGTAGAAGTAGTTATAAATAATTGCTTAGTAATATAAATAGAAAGAGAAATATTTAATTGGCAAAAACATTATGAGAACTGGCGCCTACTCCACCGACAAGAGCCAATCTCTTAAATGTTGATGTTGATGAATTTAAAACGTCTCCAGTTTTGTCTTGAACTAGTAGAGTTCTCGCACGCGAAAATATCTACTTATTTCGCAGGTAACTAGGTATCGCCATGTACGTAAATCTGCAATGTAAGTAGTTATTTGAAGCGTGAAGCTAGACTGAACTCTTGTATTTAAGCGAAATATTTTGAAATGATGTGTCTTAGTATATAGTGCAGTCCTTAGAAGACTATCAATACAATATATATTATTTTTTTACCGACTTAAAAAAAAAGCAGGAGATTCTCAATAATCTCAATTCGGTTTTATTTATTTATTTATTTGAGAGTACGAGTATATGCCCCATTAGATGCAGATGTAGATTGATGTGTACTCGTATTAGATGTAGATTGGTCCCATTGTTTTCAAATTCCATGAGGAATTGAGGGAACTACTTAATTATATTACGCACTAAATAAAGCATTAGCAACTAAACAAAGTGGCAATAATAAACTCCTCAAATATACAAGTCGGCCCACATAGTTATAGCAACTTGGTATTTTCTGTAATAAATAATCTATGCATCCTGAATTGGAATCGATTAAAACTTTGTTTTATAGTAAATTATTACATAACGGTTTGACGTCAATCATCATGTCTTTAGTTGCCTTTTATAAACTTCTCCAAGCACAAATTGGCAACACAGTATACTTTTCAAATTTTTATTAGTAATTAATAACAGTAATGAAATCATGTAGGTAGTTCATTATTTTGCATCGTCTCCACTACCCAAAGGTAGTTTGAAAGATATCGCTTTTTAGCGATGTCTGCCTATTGTCTACCATTTTTAGGGTTCCGTACTCAAAGAGTAAAACGGGACCCTATTACTTAGACTTCGCTGTCCGTCCGTCCGTCCGTCCGCCCGTCTGTCTGTCACCAGGCTGTATCTCACTGATACCGTGATAGTTCCAGCTGAAATTTTCACAGATTATGTATTTCTGTTGCCGCTATAACAACAAATACTAAAAACAAAATAAAATAAATATTGTTATTGATGATGGTACGGAACCCTTCGTGCGCGTGTCCGACTCGCACTTGGCCGGTTTTTTTTTCTGTTTATATTGATTTATTGTTTCTAGTGTGTGGGTAGGTACTATTTTTGGTCAGCAATAAAGAATATTTATATTGTATTGTAATTCACTTACGTATACAGTAAGACTTATTTAAAGTTTTAACAATACAGTTTTTCTATCAGAAATCATCGTTAAAGCAAAATCAAGCAATATAGAATAAAAACCGGCCAAGTGCGAGTCGGACTCGCGCACGAAGGGTTCCGTACCATTATTAAGCACAACGACAGCCCTCCTCGATGTAGTTGACAATATACTGTCTGCTCAAGACAGGGTACCTTAATGGCACTGCTTGATTTCTCTCGCGCTTTTGATGCCATAAACACAAAATGACTGTTGTCTAAAATGAGTTACTACGGCTTTGAGACAGATGCAATTGCGTGGTTTTCAAACTATCTGAGTGACCGCACTCAAGTTGTCCAGCTGCAGGATGACAATGGTTTATATATAAAGTCTAAACCATCTGCAGTATCCAGAGGAGTGCCGCAGGGCTCCACTCATTTTTATTACGCTGCAGATGTCCGTGATGTAATAAAACATTGTCATTTCCACTTGTATGCCGACGATATACAAGTTTATGTCTCATGTTATCCCTCTGATACTAGTCAAGCTGTTGCTAATTTAAATGAAGATCTAGAAAATATTACAGCTTGGTCAGAGTCAAATTGCCTAGTATTAAATCCTAGTAAAACCAAATATATGTTGTTCGGATCTAAAAATCAAATAAAACTGATAGATAGTCATAATCCAGTTGTTTCTGCGCGATCAGGTGGAGCGTATATCAGAGTCGCGTAATTTAGGCATCATAATGGATGAGGCTCTGCGTTTTGAGAGTTACATATCGGAAGTTGCCAGAACCTCATTTTATAGACTAAAGATACTTTACCGAATCCGAGAGTTCATCAGCGTGGATTTACGCACCAAGCTATGCGATTCCTTGGTTCTCTCGAGGTTCAATTATGCCGATGTTGTATACGGTCCACGACTGTTAGCACGCACTGATCGCATTGTGCAACGAGTACAAAACGCATGTGCGCGGTACTGCTTCGGAATTCCTCCTCGAACACATGTGACTCCCTACTTAAATTCGGCAGGCATCCTCAAAATGGCATTTCGAAGAGAGCTTCACTTGTCATTCTTGTTGTTCGGCATCTTAAAAACTTCAGTACCTGAGTATTTGTTTGAAAAGGTCACTTGGCGTAAAAATAGTTTTACAGTGTATGGCCTTAGATCAATCAGCCAAAATTTCATAATTCCTCATCACCACACCACAGCTTTTCGGGGTAGTTTTAAGTACACAGCAACCAAGTGTTGGAATAATATACCTCCACCTCTCAAAAATATTAATTGTCTGAGCAGTTTTAAATTAAAATTAAAACGACACCTCCTCCAGATACAAAAACTCTACCCTTGGGCGGTCGAGTCTTGGCCTCGTATCTTTGATGCTTTCTAATAGTATATAGAAAGATAGAAATACGTGTCATTTCAAATTGTTTATTATTTTATTTCTTATTTTTTATATACTTGCTTACTTAACATACATATTTATACAAGTACAACCAAACCACAGTCATTACATAATTTAAAATATACACAACATTACTCACATTCCAATAAGATATTCATTCCCTTCCGACAATATTAATTAGAATTAAAACTTATTATATGCAAGGGTCTGACTGAAAATCTGCGTTGCAGTGTAGGTACTCAGTAGGTACTCACTGCAACAGTATGCTGAGTCTAGCCCCTTTTTGGCATCACAAAATGTAAATACCTCGTGTTTTTCTATTTGAGTGTGTTTGTCTATCCCTAAGTCTAATTTGTACACTGTTCCTTTTGTATAAAATGTGATGTTGAATAAAGTTTTTCTATGTCTATGTCTATTATCAATAAAAATATTTATTTTATTTTGTTTTTAGTATTTGTTGTTATAGCGGCAACATAAATACATCATCTGTGAAAATTTCAACTGGAACTACTACGGTATCAGCGAGATACAGCCTGGTGACAGACAGACGGACGGACGGACGCACGGACGGACGGACGGACAGCAGAGTCTTAGTAATAGGGTCCCGTTTTACTGTTTGAGTACGGAACCCTAAAAAATCGTCCTCTTTTTTATCCGCCATAATAGCTTAGAAGAATTATTATCGTAAAAATTATAAGCAAAGATGATTAAAATACAAATTTTTAGTAATTTTAATTCATTCTAATTCATAGGTACGTCGATTTGGGGTCATAGCGGAGTTCGCCGCGGAGTTCCAAGGTTGAATACAGATATTTTTGTTGTTCTCAGGTCGCAAACGTCGTGTTTTTATACTTTTAATGAGAACCCTTACCTTACCTTTTTGCTGACCCTCTACAATTGTAGGTATGAAGGCCCGATTAAGTAGCCCATTGCGGTTGATCCCAACGAAGCGAGGGATAAAAAGGTAAGAAACGCACGAAGGGACGTAATACTAGACATAAATAAAATGGATGTGGCATACCGAGCTGACAGACAGAGACACGATTATAGCGAAACTATAAGGGTTGTTTAATTACGGAACCCTAAAAATATATTTAAATTTACATATAGGTGCCTATATAATTCCGTTATTCCCGAGAGCGAGCCCTTTTTGTTACTTATTTATACGTCGGTATCTACAATTCGTACGAAAACTGAAATGATTATGTAGATTTTTTAATGATCTACGAACATTATAGTTCTATTTTAAAATTTTCACGGGCTTTATAGATATTCTAGATACATAGATTTGCACGTAATTAAATTTGTATGATACTTTTATGGAAGTAAATATAAAGCTTTTATTAATCACGCATTAAGTCTATCTTAATACTGTATCAAATCATTCAAGTAATCTAAAACCATAAATAATACTAAGACGTCCCCAATATGTGTTCTAGTTGTGTAGAGGTGGTCAAATAACATATAGTCACACATCAGATAACGTTGAGAGATAGTGCGATGTAGAGGTATTCACAAAGTATTGGCAAACCGGCTTCATTCAATACAATTAGTCAAATATACCCCTATTTTTCCCAGTACAAAGACTGATTCTATAATTAATTATCTAATGAAAATATTTATTTTGTCCACAATAACCGACGCGTATCTCATGGATTCATCAAATCATGTTGAAACGTACGGTATTTACTTAATTAGACCAATCTCACATGAGCAATTAAATTAATACGTGGGCATTATTGGATAATACCTGCCTAATACATAACAATATATTAAATACATTTAGTCAGATGTTACAGACTAGTGGCTAATGTAGTTTATCAGAAGTAAATTAACTCGTAATGTGTCATAAGTAAGCGATCACATTCATTTTGTTCAAAGTTGGCCACCTTTGACACCGTCTGACAAGTACTTCCGGCCATTTCAGGACTGACAGACTAAGGTTTATTATCTCTACGATTAAAGGCTTAAGGGGATCCCATACGCCAATGACCTTCAATCTGAATCCTTTAGTTTTCTAATGTTTTTTGTAGCTTATCATATTAACAACAACAGCTTTAAGCAATATAGTATCCCAGATTTACTTCAAACATCACTGTCTTCGAAATATTTGTTATCAAAGTTGAACAATTTTAGACCAAAAAACTATATACAAACTATATAAAATCAATATACACACGTTTAAAGAAACATCAGAGACGAACCCAAATATGTAGATTTCGTATAATTATGTTAGAGATCTTTCACAACAATCTTATAACAAAAAAGGTGTTTTTTTAGACAATGTTTAAAAAAATCATAAAAAAATAACTATTAATTTCTTTCAAAATATGGTATACAAAAATGGAGATTAAAGATTGAAAAATCGATAGCCGTTTGCCTTATAATTCTATCTATAGTGCAAAAGTATTTGTATCGATTCAAAACTAGTCAAAAATTTATGAAATCCTCGGGTAGCCCCTTAAATGATGTCACATGTCTCGTACTGTTTTCACATGACGTAAATATTTCCCTTCAATTTTGACCGGAAGTAGGTAAAGGATTTTTCAAACTTTCGGCCAATTTTAGGTGCAATCATTTTTTAATTCTTGCTCAGCACAACTGTCTGCTGTGCACAACTGTGTATGTGTGTGTTTGTGCTGCCACTTATTTTATCGTGTTGTCATGAGACGCAGAGGCGTACTTACTGACGGTCTATAAGTGACATGCCTTTCAAACAGTTAAAGCACAGTATAAAGAACTACAACCAGTAGGCAAGCTTCATTCATCTACGAATTTACGCACCCGCTTAGCGTAACCGCTCAAGAGTCAGGGTTGTCAAAAATAAATATTTTTCGTGATAAAGTAAATTCGTGATAAAGTTTTCGTGATAAAATTTATTCGTGGTAAAGTTTTCGTGATTAAGTTTTTTCGTGATAAAGTCTATTCGTCATAAAGTCTTTTCGTGGTAAAGTTTTCGTGATTAAGAATTTTCGTGATAAAGTCTATTCGTGAAAAAGTCTTTTCGTGGTAAAATTTTCGTGATAAAGTCTTTCGTGATAAAGTTTTCATGATATGGTATTTTCGTGATAAAGTTTATTCGTGATAAAGTTTTTTGTGATAAAGTCGTTCGTCAAAAAGTTTTCGTGAAAAAGTTTTTCGTGATTTAGTACTGACACGGAATCCGAGCTTGGGTCGTAAACAAATTGCCGCCATCTTGAAATTCTTGAAATACAGTCCGATTTGGTTCAAAATCGATATGAATATGAATCCGAGCTTGGATTGTTAAAAAGTTGCCGCCATCTTGAAATACAGTCCGATTTGGTTCAACATCGATATCTGCGAGTCCGCGGGGCCTCTTAATATGAATCCGAGCTTGGATTGTAAATAAGTTGCCGCCATCTTGAAATTCTTTAAATTTAGTCCGATTTGGGTCAAAATCGTTACCTGAGGGTCCGCCTCTTAAGGTGGTTCTATTGCCATACAAAACGTTATTTGACATTCGCAAGCTAACGGCCTGATATTTTAAGAAACTTATGTAAGAAACTTACATAAATTGTCTTTCCATTTGCGCCAAATTCCCTCTTTCCTAGAATAAACTTGTATAAACTAGATTAATTTGAGAAATTGGTTTGGGACGTGATATATTGGGAAAACTAGTTTTCTCAAATTAATCTAGTTTATACAAGTTTATTCTAAGAAAGGGGAAATTTGGCGCAAATGGGAAGCCAATTGGTGAAAGTTTGTTCCATAAGTTTCTTAAAATATCACGCCGTTAGCCTGCGAATGTCAAATAACGCTTTGTATGGCAATCGAACCACCTTAATATGAATTCCAGCCTGGATTGAAAATAAGTGGCCGCCATCTTGAAATTCTTGAAATACAGTCCGATTTGGTTCAAAATCGATATCTGAGAGTCCGCGGTGCCTCTTAATATGAATCCGAGCTTGGATTGTAAATAAGTTGCCACCAACTTGAACTTCTTTAAATTCAGTCCGATTTGGTTCAAAATCGATATCTGAGGGTCCGCGGGGCCTCTTAATATTAATTCGAGACTGGATTGAAAATAAATTGCCGCCATCTTGAAATTCTTGAAATACAGTCCGATTTGGTTCAAAACCGATATCTGAGGGTCCGACGGGCCCGAGGGCGATATAAATTTTAAAATGACTTTTCCCCGATAGTAGACCTAGATCGATTTATCGCCCTCGTAAGCCTCTATGTACCAAGCCTCATAGAAATCGTTACACCCGTTTTCGAGAACGCGATTACATATACGCATACGTATATACCATCATCATCATATCAGCCGAAAGACGTACACTGATGGACATAGATAGGCCGCCACCCACATCCAGCGAACTCCCGCGACCTTTACCAGGTTATCCGTCCACCTTGTCGGGGGTCCACCGACCACCACTCGAGAACCTTTCCTACCCAATGGCCACCGGTCAAGAATTACAAGATGGCGGCCAACTTTTTTACAATCCAGGCTCGAATTCATATTAAGAGACCCCGCGGACCCTCAGTTATCGATTTTGAACCAAATCGGACTGTATTACAAGAATTTCAAGATGGCTGCAACTTTTTTACAATTCAGGCTTGAATTCATATTAAGAGACCCTGGCGGACCCTCAGATATCGATTTTGAACCAAATTGGACTGTATTTCAAGAATTTCAAGATGGCGGCAACTATTTTACAATCCACGCTCGGATTCATATTAAGAGGCCCCGCGGTCCCTCAGATATCGATTTTGAACCAAATCAGACTGTATTTCAAGAATTTCAAGATGGCGACAATTCAATTTGAACGAAATGGGACTGTATTTAAAGAACTTCCATTTATATTGAAAGACCTCGAGCCCTAAGATTTCAATTTGAAACACAATTTAAGTGACATCATAAAAACAACACCTAAACCTTACCGATATTTAAAGTTGGTTTTATAATAAGTCAAACTTGACACCCCTTCAGAATAGTTAGCGCAAACTCAATGAGTTTGCGCTAAACTTCCTCGTCTCCCGCTTCCCCGCGTTCCCCCCCTCTCGTAAACCCGCGTGGCCCTGAGCTTGCAGACTGTATGTAGTTAGACTGTGGTTAAAGTAATTATTGAGTGTTTCAAATTAAACTGATTATCTATAAACTACGGGTTTTTGGGACTGCATGACCTCGCAAGATCACCTCGGCATACACGTCAGATTAAACATTCGTCAGACCAACACGCGAAGCCACTATAACACTATACGTCTTCGTCAAGGGTTGAAATAAGTTCCTATTACTTCAGCTTGATTTTTGGAAATATTTATAACTAGCTTTTGCCCGCGCCTTCGTCCACGCGGAACTCGTTTATATCGTAACTTGCTCCCCCCTTTTCACCCCCTTAGGTGATGAATTTCCAGATAAAAACTATCTTTAGTAAGGACTCTTTGGGAAGGCCCCGGAATTCAAAGTATCTCTATACCAAATTTCATCTCAATCGGTTCAGCGGTTTAAGCATGAAAAGGTAACAGACACACAGAGGTACTTTCGCATTTGTAACATTAGTATGGATTGTATGAAGGAAAGGGTCATTATGGCTGAGTTGCATGATTTTATAGATTAGCTTACTCCGAACGCCTTTTTTTACAAAATAGACTCCACCGCAAACTTGGTTTCTATGCCCAGCCTCACCCTTTTATCAGTATTATTTTGCATAATTTCATATCACACGGCCGTAAGGACCATTTCTACTAAACCGTAGGACTAAATTAACTGACTTGTAATTTAAATATTTTGTATTAAAAATAAAGATACGTCAACAAAATGTTACATCTAATAGTTTTCAAAATAGCCATTATAAAACGTCTTTTTTACCCCGTTTTGGAAAACATCTTCGAAACTACCGCCATAAGGTACCTTTACCCTTGGCACGTCACATACATATATTTACCTATGTAATGTTCCTATTCCGCAGGACTCCCAACTACCGCTATACTGTAAATGGGTTCCATCCAATTTTTCACCCCCTACTTCACCTCCTTAGAGGAAAATTTTCGGGATAAAAACTATCCGTTGGCATTCTCCAGGACTCAAACTATCTCTTCACCAAATTTCAACTAAATGGGCTACATCCAAATTTTGACGATTTCGGAGAGCGGTAGTAACGATGAACCGATCATCCCTCAATGATGTGCACCTCTGGCGGCCGGTCCCTGGTCTTCGAGCAAAGTTGCCAGTCTCTCGGAACCTCCAATAGACTTTTGAGATGGCAGACTGGCTCAAATTCATCCCGGCAGCAACAACACGTTGGCTATCCCCACGTTCCAGCAAAGTGACGATTTGGGCGGCTTCAGCTTCGGTGATGTCCATTTTTTCAGGTACTGTTAACTGGGTAATTAGCGGAGATGTGTACTGGTCAACTTCTGATAAGCGACTGATAGCTCTCCCCTCCCCTACATACTTTTTATACCCTTTAATGGGTGTTCAATTAGTGACCTCAGCAACGCGTAAATTTCGACCAATTGGGAAAACGTTTGTAAACTGAAAAACCCTGAACCGATTTTCATCATTATTAATTTATTTTAACCTAAATGTTCAGGAAATATATTTCCATCATTAGAATTCAGAGAAAAACTTAAATTTCAAGATACGACGGAAAAACTGAAAAATGCGAAGTGATTCCGTTTATTTGCTCTCGAGTGTACTCAGTGTTTATACACTTATCTATTTAGGAAGGGAATTTATAAAACACCGGGTGGATCTGCGTGCGGGTACACGGCTTAACGTGAAACGTCTATGCTAATACATCTTAAGCGCGGCTCAATGACATGCATGATAATAGGGCTACCCGTATACAGGTATATGTATACGACAATTAATGAACCCAAATTATATACACTGTGCGCGACAGAACACACCTCTCATGCCACCTGCGAGTGACAGGCGTGCGAAAGAGATAGTCACCTGCGAGTGAAAGGGACAGAGAATCCCATATAAATAATTGCCTATAGATAATCAATAAATGAGTGCCAATCACGGTAATGTCTTTTACATATCCTGTTAAATATGTGCAGCGATAGCGTTAAACATAAGCTACTATAGCGACACGGCTTATTTAGGAAGCGCGTAATTTATCTAGGACTACGTACTGTATGTACAGACGTAATGAATAGCTTAAAGTAAAGCTAGAGGTAAATACTAGGTACCTTCAGTAATTAATTTGTAATTATTGCCAGAGGGAGAGCATCTAATAATTGAGGGAGAGATAGACAAGGTAATTTGTAAAGAAATCAATTCGAGAGTATATCCACAGCCAGTCCATGAACAAGAGTCATCGGTGACGAGAGTTAATAAAATCCAATTAAAATTATGAAATGATTGCAAGGTGTAACGCGAATTGCACCCTGTGCAAAAGGACCGCCTAGGTGCTAGCGTCCTGAAAAGCAGCCTAAATAGCATAAGTCTAGGTGATTTTATTAGCCCTCGAGAGGCAAAGATTTAAATTATATTTCCGATCGTCTGTATCAAGGTAATGACGTAATGTTGTGCAATAATGGCAAAGTTCGAGTTGATTTCTCTGATTGACTAATAAGATTGGTGCAAAAGTCAGACTTACGCTACCAAGTTAATAAGAATGTGAAAATTGGTGGCCTCTACCTACCACAGCATCGCAACCGAATGAGGCACGACGACGTTTAGGGTAGGTACCGTTAGAAAGGTAAGGTAACTACCCTTACGTATGTATAAGCACTTTAGTATGAAAATGTAAACTAAAGCCATTAGGGCCTGGCGAAGTTTTTAAATGTTGAAAAGCTTTCCGATTTTACGTAAATATTGATTTTCCCAATTTGAATGAGAAACGTGGGGAAAGTAGATGATATTGCTTTGTGTAGTACAGAAACAGTTCTTTTGAAGAAAAATGTGTAAAAATCCTCAGGGTTCTCCTGGAAGACAGGAAAATGTAAAAAAAAGTTTTTTGATAGTTAAAGTGGGTGAGGCCCTGAAAATTGTAAGTTCTGAAAAGCGCCCTATTAGCTAATTCATGTAAAATAGTGATGGACTGAGATTCCACTAGTTCTACTGCCCATAGGGGTATAAATTTACATTTAAAATTACTCATTCAATTTGTGTTCGCCCAGCTCCAACAGTGGAAGCTCCTAGGAAGAATATTAAACTCAGTAGGGAAATAGGCTTGTTGCGTGGTGTTAAATTTGATAACGTCGTGTTGCTAAATGGATAGTAAACCATCAAAAGATTGTAATAAAGTATAAATTACAAAATATAATTCAAATCATAAAAAGATATGAACCTTGAAAGTTTAGAAAAAAAAGTTTTTTTATTTATTGTCCAAGAGTAAATTTAAAGGTACCAATATAATCCCTACGCTTTAACAGAAACAAATTTGTATCACAACTATAGACCTAAACGCAGTATTTCGCGACCGAAACAGCAATTTACTTCATTTTCCATGCAATGGTTAGTACAAATAGCACGGTGTGACGTCATACTTTAAAGCCAATCAGTATGAAGCGTTTCGGCTGCTGTCAGCGAGGTCCGTCTTTAACTCGATTTTTAGGGTATTAATGTCCTTTAAATGTAGTTGCTTCCATACAAACATTTGTTCATCTACAAAAACTGGTTCGAATGGCATCGTAAACAATTTTAAGGTCACAAGCCCATTGTGTTAGGGAAAGTTGTATATGAAAGTTTATGTCTGTAGTTATATTACATTAATTTATTCAGTTTTTAAAAGTATTTCAATCCGTCACCCCATCCACCAAGTGCAGTTAAGGCTGCGGGATTAACTCTCCCAAACAGTATTGTTACGCCCAAAGGCGTATCCTGGCCGTCCCGCCTGGCTGGGGAACCAGGACGGGTATGACGGACTCCCGGGAACCACCCAGACTACCGTCTAAAACTCCACGGTATTCTGCGCGCTGCCCTTTGGCGGAGCCACGGGAACGCTTGCGCACACTTCTGCGACTCCGTCAGCAGCTGTCTCCGTATAGGACCCGTCACGGGGGGAGGCGTAAGTACCCGCCCCCAGAAAACCATCGTAAGCGCACCCGAACACTTGGCACGCTCTCCAACTCGAGTACCTGGGGTGTGGGTGGCAGACGCCCCCGTGTCTGTCATCCGGAGGTCCTCATTATGGCGGTAGGCGCCGATCATGCACCGCACGCCTTCGTCCGGTTCTGCAGCGGCGTATTGGGTCAGCCTCAGCACAGGCTTCCCGCTCGCGCTCTGCCGCCTCCTTCTCGGCCATGACATTCTCGCAGAAGTCCAGCATCGCCTTCCACGCCACTTTGCCGGACACCATGCCCCCACTACTGCTGGACGTTTCACGTATACCTGCGCCAACGCCAGTACAGCCGCACAGTCGTGGCTAGGGTTACCAGATACAAATAACAAACGGTACCTACACTAGGAAAAAATCCTCTCATCTCATAACTCCTGACATTATCGTATTCCAGCCGCATTCCTGACAAATGGCCAAATTTCTGGTAACCCTTGTCGTGGCCGAGCCGTAAGAAGCACGCTAAATGCTGGCCAAAAACAGCATGCTTCATTTGTCTATTCTAGGATAAATATACTGAAGTCCTACCACAGAGTCATGGTGGCGTAGGGCAGCCAGCAGCACGCGAACACGGCGACGATGGTGACTGTCATGCGCAGCGTGCGCCGGCGCGCGCGCGCCAGCGGCCGCCGGTCCGAGCGCCGCAGCTGGATGCGACTGTGGTCCGACACGTTTTTGTCTGCAACAACGGTACAGGGTGAGATATTATTTAATCGGGGCTAAAGCTACAAACCCTTTTCTTGGCAAATAAATAAAAACCATGCGTTCTACCACCTAGTTTGTCGAATAAAAGCATAAAAAACTACTGCAACAGAAAATCAATAAAAGACTAAGAATAAATCTGAAAAAATACATCTTAAGATAATTCATTATCTAGAAATAAAACCTAAATGTTTGAACCTACTACTACTATGTGTAGCACAAAAACAAGTGAAATCAAAAGATTTTTCAAAAAACCCAACTGCTTTTTTGCAAATATTAATTATTTATAACCTATGTCACTCCCACGATTATGAGGAATTCAACGACAGCTTATATGTCGAAATCCGTCAAACGGTTAAGGCTTCAGGACGTGTCAAAGAATAAGACATACACACATAGGTACATACATACATACATACTTACTTACCTACATACATACACACTTAATACATACATACATGACGCTCGAAAAACATAACCCTCCTCTCTTTCGGCAGTTGGGTAATAACTTGAAATGAGGCTGTTTTCAACATAAAATTGGCAACTGCTTCTAAACCACAAAAATCTGGTACAACCACGGTGGATTCGAAAAAAGGTCATTAATTTCTTCTGCCAATCTTTCTACGCTGGCGGACTGTGGGTTAAGTACACAAAGCGAGCTTATAGCGCCCTACGCGTTACGTATAATAATATTTTCAGGATGCTGTTAGGAATGCCCAAATGGTGTAGTGCCTCGGGGATGTTCGCAGAGGCACGCACAAATGACTTCCATGCAATTATGCGAAATAAAATTTCATCCCTGATGGCTCGAGTGAGGAAAAGTACCAACTGCATCCTGAAAATGATGGCTGGTAGGTTTGACTGTCCAATACTTCTGTATTGGATTGGGCAGGTCAAATCTACCTTGCAATATAGTAAGTAAGTGTATGTTCTGTGTTCTGTGTATGTCAGTTTATGTTGTATGTTAAATTGTATGTAAGCTTTGTAATCTAACCTTATAATTAAAATGTAACTAACACCTCTTATATGGGTCGGTGAAGACCTGAAATAAAATATATTCATTAATTCATTCATTCATTAATTTATCTAAAATCTAAACGTACCTATCAAACGTTCCAAAAAGCTTGCGAAATAATCATTCGTTTTGGCAACATCTATGAAGTATGAATTGCAAAATGGTCCGTCTGCTGGTGTATAACAGCATATTGACATATTTTAGGAGCTACAGTAGCCATTGAGTAGCTAAATATGTTCGCGTGATAAAAAGCGTGGTTCAGCTATTGACGTGCTCCCATAACAAAGGCTTGCTCAATAAGTTCTCTCGTAATTGCAACGCGAGTGCAAAGCGAATACGGTCGTTTAATGAAAACGCAGGACCACGCTTCAATATATTTTAATTAACAGAAAGGGAGGTTCCTGGTCCTACTACATATATTGTTTTTTTTCATGTCTCTGTTTATTTTCTACGTCTATTTTGAATCACAGTCACATTGCACCCTATACGAGTATCGCGGCGGCAGCCACTTGTGCTAAGCTAACAAGTTAGACCGAAATAAATTGCGTATGTATCGCACGTATTGATATGCCATTGTGATTGGCAGCCTACACGACCTCAATGCGCTTCTTGCATCAGCACCGGATGTCGACGTCTTTGGAAGTAGATGGGGAATGGTGTATCGTGAATGTTTAAGGTACTGTGAGCTGATGGATAGATGTAATTCTTTTCTATCATATACACGATGATTTTTAATCCGTGATCAGGAGTAAATTTTTCTAATTCTGTAAATGATACCAAACACGATTAACCCGAAGTTACCTAAATGAAACGTTCTTTTTTTTTCTTAATAGAACTGAATAAGGAATTAATTTATAATTCAAAATCATTGTCACCCTAACGTTAGTTTGCGAAAATTTGACGTAGGGTGTATTTGACGTACGATACTACTTAACTTCAAGAAATGTAGGGTGACCAAACATTCAGTGGACATTAGTGTTGACAATGTTAACATTATCATTAGATTTAATTAACTAAACAGTGATTTCATTGCATGCGACCTCATCCATTGAAATCCGTTTTGGCTGTTTATCAATATTTTTCGACTCCTGATCACGGATTAAAAATCATCGTATATAAAAATGTATATATCTAATTTGTAATTCACAGTGACTTAGGTTTTAACTGTAATGCAGTGTAATTATTTTAAATAAAACAAATAAATAAATATGAACATAATTATATATGTAGTTTCCTTTGCCAATGAGCCCAGTCAAACATGATAAAATGATTGGAGTTCTTTTGTTACGAAAATTGATAGCATATATGTCAGACTAGATTAAATAAATGAAAGCATGTAGGTGCAGTCGAGGAATGAACAGGCTCGTTACGATTCGACTTTATTTTAATAAGGTTAAGGTCCAAAAGTGACGAAACTTTTCATTCCGCGACTGTACCTAAAAATAGAATGTCTCATTTTATTGAAATAGGTAATGGAAATAGGATATACTCGTATTGCTTTTTCACCACATAGAGTAAGAATTTTTGAGGATATTATTATGTTTATAAATAAAAAACACTTACTTGATCCACCAAGCCCCCAGGATAACTTGACCGCGCAATCATATTACGACACAAATAAAAGCGCAATTGCCTATAGCTTAAAACAAAGTCAAATAAAAACAGAAGATACAAGACAACATAAAATATTATCAGAGAATACGGCGATGCTTCTAAAAAGAAGAAAAGAACTACAAAAATCCAAACACAAAACAAGGAGTATGAAAAATGAACTCTCCGCACTCTATAAATTAGTAAACAAATATATACGGAACGACTACAAGAAATATAGAAAAGAAACTACATTAAAACATCTACTACAAACTGGAAGCACAAAAAAGGCCAACAGGGAACTAAGACACCACAAAACCTGGATAGGAGAACTGACAAAACAAGGCAGGGAACTTACTAACAGAACTGATATCATCAATACAGCTACAGAATTCTACAAAAACCTATATAGCGATCAAAAGTCAGAAACTAAGCACATAAAAAGCAAAAACATTGACAAAAGTAACATCAAAGCGATAAATGAAATCGAAATTCTGGAAGCAATAAAAAAGCTAAAGCTAGACAAGAGCCCTGGTTCAGACAACATCCCTAACGAAGCATTAAAAGTAGCAAGCAACATCCTGGCAACACCGCTGGCCATATTGTTCAACTTGATACTACAAAGCTCAGAGACCCCCTCAGACTGGTCTGAATCTAACATTATATTGATTTATAAAAAAGGCGATTCAAAGGACATCAACAACTACCGACCAATTTGCCTGTTGCCAAGCCTCTACAAGCTCTTCTCCTCAATAATCAATTCAAGAATAAGCACTGTACTAGAAGCAAAACAGCCGGTTGAACAAGCGGGCTTTAGGAAAGGGTATTCAACGATTGACCACATCCACACGCTCGAATTAATCATGGAAAAATACCAAGAACAGCAAAGACCCTTATATCTTGCATTCATAGATTACCGTAAAGCCTTCGACACAGTAACCCACACAAGTATATGGGAGAGCTTGAAAGAACAAGGAGTGGATGAAGTGTACATAGAGTCTATAAAAAGTATATACAGGAAAAACACAGGACGAATCAAACTAGACTCCCTTGGCCAAAGTTTTCCCATAGAATGGGGAGTAAGGCAAGGCGACCCGTTGTCCCCAGTACTTTTCATAGCCATCCTAGAAACCATCTTCAACAAACTTAAATGGAATAAATTAGGAATTTATATACAAGGCACTTACTTAAGTCATTTAAGATTCGCAGATGACCTAGTGTTGCTAGCGGAGACAGGCATACAACTTCAACACATGGCTGAATCCCTACACCTAGAGAGCATCAAAGTAGGACTAGAAACAAATCTAAGTAAAACAAAGACAATGACAAATAGCTGGAAAAAACCAATAAGCATCAATGGTAGTACACTAGAACATGTAGACAAATATACCTACCTAGGAAAAAACATCAGTTTTAATAAAAATAACAATGAAATAGAAATACAAAGGAGAATACAACTAACATGGAACAAGTACTGGAGCTTAAAAGATATATTCAAAAGCGACATGCCAATAGCCATTAAAACTAAAGTTCTAAATTCAAGTCTTTTACCATGCATGACATATGGAAGCCAAACATGAAAATTCACGGCAAACGCCAAAAAGAAAATTATAACATGCCAACGTGGACTGGAAAGAAGTATGATCAATATAAAACGAATAGACAAAATAAGACACTCCAAAATAAGAAAAAAAACAGGGGCAACAGATGCCCTGAGTCAGGCAAAAAAATTAAAATGGAAGTGGGCAGGCCACACAGCCAGACTAACAGACCAGAGGTGGACGCTGATAACCACAAAATGGAACGGTCCACTTGGCAAAAGAGGAAGAGGAAGACCAGTGACACGCTGGGAGGACGACATAAGAAAAACAGCTGGCACAGATTGGATGGCAGTTGCACAGGACAGGGACAAATGGACTTCACTGGAGGAGGCCTTCACCCTTTCCAGGGATTCACATAACTAACAAAAAAATACAACATAAACTTTTGTACATTTCATTATTGAATTAAAGGCTTTTTTTTTTTTTATTTTTTTTTTATTTAAATAAAAAACAAATGATTGCTTTTAAAAACTTGCGTAAACCACTATAAATATAGAGATTCTAGTCGATTTTATACCATCTTACTCGTACCTAGGGGATTACGATATTTTTCTATATAATTTAATTATATTCGAAGAGATTGACGGGGCTGTTAAATCAAAAAAAATGGGGGCAATAGAAATAGTATTAATTGCCTATGTATTTTTTTGCACGTAATAATTTTAAAAATACGTCGATAATCTGTACAAGCATACCATAATAGTACATTGTTTAACAAGGGGCGTATGAGGAATATTGCAAACGAAAGTCTATCAGGAGCCCGACGCCGTGAGGCGGAGGGCTTTTGATGACTCGAGTTTGCAATATTCTTACGCCCGTGTTATACACAATGTTTTTCATCACATTTGCGAGGAAATAAATAACCACAAAAGACAGAAAAACCTATGTTTTATACAAGCGCATCAATCAAATGTTGACGAAATTGACAACTTCACTTCTAGATCAGTGCGAGTGGAGGGCGGAGATTCAATATTTCAACCAATCACAGAGCCTGCTTGATTATATTTCCAACCAATCACAGAGCAGAATTCTTGTCGCTAGCGGCCGTCAAGATTTACTTAACCAATCAGATCACACACAATCTCATTACTTCCCATGGGCCATTATTTCCCGCGGGAACAATTTAGGCCATTGTCTTTCTGTATACAGGCAAGGAATAACACCATTTATGAGCAAGTGTGTGATGAAAAAGAACATAATACTAAAATAATACGAGTAGAAAATGGGAGAAATGAACAAAACAAAAAAATGTTGATTAATATTGTAAGTATGTATTATTACCAAAATAAGTCCAAATTATGGGTATGTTAAAGTCAATTGTGACTAAATTATGTTACATTCGTACGTACGATATCGTCATATTTGGCAGGAAATCAATTATTTCGGATCTTCGCGAGCTCGAAGCTGGTGATTAGCGAGAAACCACTCAAGACCAGTGTTCGGTACCAGTCCTTATCGCTGGTAGCACTCGTTTTGATACTCTGTGTAAAAAACGCCTCACTATTTGACGTTTGACGTTTTGGGCTTTCTAACCAAAAAAAAAGTTGCCTTTTGGTTGCTTGAACGGCGTGACCCAATTTTGAGTGTATTTTGTTTTGAGAAAGAATTCACGATATTGTTATATGTTTATTGGAATCAGTTCATAATTGAGGCCAGGCACTCCTATCAAGGAGTTTTGTTTTGTGCCGGCAAGTGTTAAGGTTAACTTGGTGACGTGGGTTTGATTCGCCTATGTGGCGGATACCCAGGAGACGAGAGCGTTCCCCGGGACTCGGCGGCATCATCACATACGGTTACACAAACACACAGTTACACATACAGAGACCGCCCCGTCGGGACGCCGGCCTACAGACAGCGGATGAAAATCCATCAAAGGTAACCAACGTTTGAGTATAAAAATGTGATACCGGACACATCTTCGGTATGCCACGCTTCTTGGAAGCTATAGCTTAGCGGGGTTATACCGGGCGATCTAATCCGGACCCTTATTCGAGTTCAGTTCACTCATTTTGGGCCCAGCGGCTGAAGCCTCGAACAGGGTGTGTTAGCCCGGGTTAGTAGCTAACATTTTGGTAGCAAGAGCGTGGTTCTTTGAAACGCTTCTGGCTGTGTCAATAGGTATCTTTGACTGGTTCACAGTATTATTTTGATATTTGTGGGAAAAACGTTTTGAGGCTACCCGTTGAGGGAACTAGTTGTAACTACTTTGGTTGAAATAGCAAAATATTACTGAATTGGTTTGTAGTGATATAATAGCACACATTGCTAATTGTTTTGATAGTTGATTTGATATTATTTGGTGAATTTCTTGGTCACTGAAAGCCATATGGCATTTTTATAGGTTAAAATTCCCTTGTTGAAATTAAATAGCAATCTCAAATTCAATTCTTAGGTATATACTAAACACATAGGAAATTGTTATTGCTTGTTTATATAATAATTGTTACTGTTTGGTTTTTGTTTGTTTGGCTTAGTTTAGCAGTTATAAATTAGAGTTCACTCAGAGAATAAGTAATATTCTGAGGGGTTCCTTGGTAAGCCATATAATTTGGTAATTAAAAAATAATTTGCATTGACTAAAATTATTTGGATTAATTGTTTTGTGTGTTGGGAACCTACAGGTTTGGAATATTTTGGGGTTCCCTGAGAAGTGAATATTGCCCAGACACGTTCTGTGTTGACCGGTGTGTTGCGATTTGAAAATAAATTATACTTGTTAAAATAAATTAATGCTCATTATAAATATTACTTGATTTAGGGTTCAACAAGTAACATTTTGCAGGGTTCCTTGTGCCAAATAATTTTAGTTTATATTGTTTTTTTTTTGCATTGTTGAACATTTTAATTAGAAGTCGATTGGACTTGCGTTTGTTTGTGAGTGTTTGTTGTTGCTGGTTACAGCCATGGCAAGGTTGACAGCCAAGATTAAGGCGGAGCTGAGATGGCTGTCCTCTGCGGTGCAATTGATAAGTAGACCCGACCGGACCGACGCTTTGCTGGCGCGATCAGCTGAGCTGCCGGACCGAGGTGCGGTAGTTCAGAGTGCTTATGCAGAGCTTTTGGCGTTGGACGAAAAGATTGATGATTTGGTGGAGGCAGACATCACACAATTTTATGACTTGCATGATGCGCTGGTTCAGGCTGCGCACAAGGTGCAGCGGGGTCCTTTGATGGCGGAGACGCGATCACCGCCACCCCTGGCTCTCCTAGGGCGTTTGCCAACCCTGGATTTGCCCCATTTTGACGGGGACTTAAAACTCTGGACCGCCTACCACGACTTGTTTTCAAGTCTGGTGGACGCCGGGACAGACTTGGCACCGAGCCAAAAGTTGGCATATCTTTTCTCCACCTTGAATGGAGAGGCACTGGAATTAGTCTCGCATCTTGCGGTCACCGACCAAAATTACCCCACAGCCAAGGAGCTTTTGGAGAAACGATATGCCAACATTAGGCGTTTGGCAGACACCCATGTGGCACAAATTTTGGCGCTCCCTCACATTTATGGGGTTGCCACGTTGCGGAGGGATTTGGTGAATCCCGTGATGGTGGCCTTGAATGCTTTACGACGGCTTGGCCTGCCGGTGGATGAATGGTCGTTCATGCTCTTGCATATAGTTTTGTCACGGTTGCCCACGGACTTGAAGCTCCGTTTTGAGTACAAGCACGGTGGGGATAGTGCCACACAATTGCCGCGTTTTGCGGACCTTGTCGTGTTTCTGGAGGAGGAGTGTCGGTTGGTGGACAACGCCGGGATTGAAGGCCCCTCGGGACCCTCGGCGGGACCTCCACGGGAACAGCGGCGTGTGGCTGCTCGCCCCCCTAAGCCAGGGGTGGTAGAGCCACGCCGCCCGCCCCTCCGATACGCGACGGCCCACGCGCCCCCAAGGTGCGTGTATTGCACGGATGATGGCCATTTGGTTGCAGCGTGCCCCAGGTTCCTGCACAAGAGGGTGAAGGATCGGCGCGGTATCGCGAATGAATGCCGGTGGTGCTACTCCTGTTTGGGGCAGCATTTGCAGCGGGATTGCCCACGGCCTGAACCGTGCCCGCAGTGCCAGGGGAAACACCACCTGGTGTTGTGCGCCAACCAAAATGGTGGTAATCGGTTGGATGGTGCGGGACGTTCCCCCACGGGCGGGGGCCCGCTTCCCCATTACCCCCAAAGGGAGTCTCGTCGGGGCTCGCCGTCCACGGGCGGGGGCACCCCTCCCCCATCTCCTCGTCCACAGCCCAGGTTTGCTGCTGCTCAGCGCAGCTCCCCGCCTCCGAGCTTCTCACCACCGCTGTGCGAACGACCGCGGTTGGAACGCCGCCCGCCCCAATTTGGACGCCGCTCCGCGTACTACGCGTCAACCTGGGTGCGCCCGGGTCGCTGCCCTGAGGTTCCGGTGGACCAGTACCTGGTGCGGTCCAATTGGGCGGGGCCAGCCCAGCAGGACGGCGCCTATGAGGGTTGTTGGCGGCCCGATGAGGGTCGACCCCAATAGGTAGCTGCCGCCCGCTCCTCCACCACAGCCGCCAACCCTGAAACAGTTCTCTTGCCAACTGTTTGTGTCAGGGTCTGGGGCCCGACGGGTAAGTCCTTGTTAGTTCGTGCCCTTTTGGATTCGGGTGCCCAGGGCTGTCTTGCGTCGTCTTATTTGGTGGAGAGATTGGGCCTCCCATGTAGACCCCGCCCCTCCGTCATCCACGGAATAGGTGGCCTTCAGGTGCAGGGTTCCATGGGGGAAATTAATGTTTGTTTTTCAACTGTCAATTGTGGGCCAACCATTGTGGCCAAAGCGGTTGTGTTGAACGATATTTTGGGCAGCAACCCGCAGGTGGTTATCTCCCCTACCGCGGTGAAATTGACGTCAGAGTTGACCCCCGCTGACCCCCAATGGTTTGTTCCAGGACCTATAGACCTGCTCTTGGGTGTTGATGTTTTAGGTTTGATCTTGTCCGGGGACAAGCGGGTTTTACAACCCTGCGGCTTGATGGCTTTGCAAACCATTTTTGGTTACACCTTTTTTGGACCCGTGTTGAGGGGCTTGGTCCCACGGGTTGAAAATGAAATTGTTACCGTAGGGCTCTCGCTCTCGGACGCCGTCCAGCGTTTCTGGGAGGTCGAGGAGCCCCCCAAGGCTCCCAGAGTCGATCCAGCGGAACAAGAATGCGAATTGTCGTATCAGAATAATACGGGTCGCCTCGCTGATGGTCGTTTTGTTACTCGGTTGCCTTTTAGGGCTGCACGCCCCCCTCTCGGTCAGTCTCATGCCCTAGCGGAAAAAAGGTTGTTGTCCATGGAGCGCCGAATGAAGAGGGATTCAGATCTCCGTGCTAAGTACATTGAGTTTATGCGCGAGTATGAGGCTTTGGGACATATGTCACGCTCGACTATTGATTGGCGTGCGCTCGAGCACTATTTTTTGCCCCACCATGCGGTTTTGAAGACGCCTGGGGGCAAAATTCGGGTGGTTTTTGACGGTTCGGCCCCTACGTCAAATGGGGTTTCCTTGAACCAGTGTTTGCACTCCGGTCCCAAACTGCACCGGGACATTTCGGATATCCTCACCAACTTCCGCCGTCATCAAATTGTCTTTGTGGCTGACATCCGAATGATGTTCCGCCAATCGGTTGTTCACCGAGATGACCGGCGTTATCAGATGATTTTGTGGCGTGAGCGACCTTGTGATCCTATGCGAGTGTACGAGTTGAACACTACCACGTACGGACTTACCTCCAGCCCGTATATTGCCATCCGGACTTTGTTAGAGTTGGCTCATCGGGAGCGATTGAACTACCCCCGTGCAGCGGCCATCTTGGAAGATTCAGTATATGTTGATGATGTTTGCACTGGGGCTTCCACTGCTACGGAGGCTTTGATTTTACGGGATGAGTTGATTGCGATCCTGAAGTCAGGTGGGTACGAACTGCGTAAGTGGTTGTCAAATTGCCCTGATTTGTTGCGAGATCTTCCGGTGGAACATCAGCAGGATCCTCTCTTGTTCGAAGATGCGGTCAACTCTAACTTGATTGCGGCACTTGGCATACAGTACCAGCCCGTCCAGGATGTCTTCACTTATCGGGTTCAATTGGACCCCCCTAAGACCTGGACGAAGCGTTCGGTCTTGTCGACTGTTGCTCGGACCTTCGATCCTAATGGATGGATCACACCTGTCATTTTTCTGGCTAAGTGTTTTTTGCAGAAGCTGTGGATTGCGGAAGTTACGTGGGACGAACCTCTTCAGGGAGACTTGCTAACCGAATGGTGTTCGATTGTTTACTCACTTCCGGACGTGAACCGGATTTCCTTGCCCAGACTCTTTCTGCCATTCGGCAAGTGTAAAGTTAGCCTCCACGGGTTTTGTGACGCGTCTGAACGAGGGTACGCGGCCGTGGTATTTTTGCGGACTATTAGCCTATCCGGTCATGTTGGACTACATTTGATAATGGCCAAGAGTAAGGTGGCTCCTATCAGGACCAGGTTAACTATTCCTAAGTTGGAATTGTCGGGAGCAGCCCTCCTTACGAGGCTCCTCAATCATGTTTGTGATACTTTGGGTCGTACCGTGGAGATTTCAGATGTTTTTGCGTGGACTGATAGTGAGATCGTTCTTTGTTGGCTTCGCACCTCCGTGCATAATTTAGAGGTTTTTGTTGCGAATCGGATTTCACAGATCCAGAGCTCAGCGACCCCGCTGATTTGGCGACATGTTCCAGGGGAACTGAACCCCGCTGACTGTGCTTCGCGAGGCTGCGAGGCTCCGGTACTTGTAAACCATTCCCTGTGGTGGGGACCAGATTGGTTGTCGCATCCTGCGGCATCTTGGCCCCAGAATCGGTTCTCTTCTCCAGAGGCGTTGCCAGGTTTACGTGTTGGCGTTATGGAAACGCAACCTGTCTACGACTTGAATCCTCTGTTGGAGCGGTACAGCTCTCTGTCGAAATTGATTGGGGTTACCGCGCGGATCCGACGCTTCTTGCTCCACGCACGGAACCCAGCTCAGAGGGCATTGACCACGGAATTGGCCTTGTCGCCCTTGGAACGCCAAGAGGCCCTGCTATTTTGGGTTCGTGTGGTGCAAGTGGAGCACTTCGAACCGATTATTGACGCGCTTAAAGGAGGATCGAGAATTAAGGGTTCGATCGCTCGTCTGAATCCATTTCTAGACGCATCGGGTTTGCTTCGAGTCGGCGGACAACTTCGAAACTCAAGCTTGCCCTATGGAGCTCGCCATCCTTTGTTGCTCCCCAAAGGGGGGACTTTGGTCAGTTTGTTGGTGTCTGATCGACACGTTGCTAACGCTCACGCAGGCTGCAATGCCCTTGTAGCCATTTTGCAGCGTGAATTTTGGATTTTGTCTGCCAGACGCACTATTCGCGGCATTATCTTCAGATGTATGCCGTGCTATCGTTTGACGGCCACCCCCACGTAGCCCATGATGGGGGATCTGCCCTCCGACAGAGTCTCGGAGAGTCGACCATTTGCTTGTGTGGGCACGGACTTTGCCGGCCCCTTTTTGGTAAAGACCTCGCAGCTTCGCAACGCTCGATCTGTCAAAGCGTACTTGTGTGTGTTTGTCTGTCTGGCCTCCAAGGCAGTTCACTTGGAACTGGTAAGTGCCCTCAGCACGGAAGCGTTTCTTGCGACGCTAGATAGATTTGTATCCCGCCGGGGACTGCCATCTCTGATCCGCTCTGATAACGGCACCAATTATAAAGGCACTGACCGTTACTTGAATGAAATTTGTAATTATTTGAATAGTGATAAGGATAATTTAAGATTTGCAATGTCTCGAATGGGCATTAAGTGGCAATTTGATCCCCCCGTTTGCCCACATTGGGGTGGTATTTTTGAGGCTGTTGTAAAAGTTACAAAAACGCATCTCCGCCGAGTTATTGGTGAAACGATTTTAACGTTCGAGGAACTTGCTACGGTATTTTGTAAAATTGAGGCTGTCCTCAACTCGCGCCCTCTCTGCCCTGTCTCGTTGGACCCAAATGACCTAGAAGCATTGACTCCTGGTCATTTTTTGATTGGCCAGCCCCTTACCGCGCTGCCGGAGTACCCCTTCGGGGAGATAAAATCATCACGCTTAAGTCGGTTTGAGTTGCTACAGCAGATGACCCAAAGCTTCTGGCATCGTTGGTCGCTAGAATATTTGCACATCTTGCAGCAGCGCGTTAAGTGGAC
Organism: Epinotia brunnichana; assembly: GCA_963854355.1. NCBI lineage: Eukaryota > Metazoa > Arthropoda > Insecta > Lepidoptera > Tortricidae > Epinotia > Epinotia brunnichana. The sequence goes on from OY977951.1 coordinate 11,686,276, forward strand.
TGACAAAACTGATCCTCCTCACGTTGGAGATCTTGTACTAGTTAAGGAATCTAATTTGTTACCTTTGTATTGGCGTCGTGGACGCATTGTAAATTTGTGGTATGGGTCTGACGGGGTCCCCAGGGTTGCGGAGGTTATGGTCGGAGATTCGGTTTTGAAGCGAGCTGTAGCGAGCTTAGCCCGCCTGCCCATTTATTAGCAGACAGAGCTCCTCTGCCTGGAGCGGGGGATTGTTCGGTACCAGTCCTTATCGCTGGTAGCACTCGTTTTGATACTCTGTGTAAAAAACGCCTCACTATTTGACGTTTGACGTTTTGGGCTTTCTAACCAAAAAAAAAAGTTGCCTTTTGGTTGCTTGAACGGCGTGACCCAATTTTGAGTGTATTTTGTTTTGAGAAAGAATTCACGATATTGTTATATGTTTATTGGAATCAGTTCATAATTGAGGCCAGGCACTCCTATCAAGGAGTTTTGTTTTGTGCCGGCAAGTGTTAAGGTTAACTTGGTGACGTGGGTTTGATTCGCCTATGTGGCGGATACCCAGGAGACGAGAGCGTTCCCCGGGACTCGGCGGCATCATCACATACGGTTACACAAACACACAGTTACACATACAGAGACCGCCCCGTCGGGACGCCGGCCTACAGACAGCGGATGAAACATCCATCAAAGGTAACCAACGTTTGAGTATAAAAATGTGATACCGGACACATCTTCGGTATGCCACGCTTCTTGGAAGCTATAGCTTAGCGGGGTTATACCGGGCGATCTAATCCGGACCCTTATTCGAGTTCAGTTCACTCATTTTGGGCCCAGCGGCTGAAGCCTCGAACAGGGTGTGTTAGCCCGGGTTAGTAGCTAACAACCAGGATCAGTGGCGTTCACTCGTATTCTAGACTAAGACACACTTCGGGTCGTTGCGTCAGAGGAGTAAGTAAGTAATAAATATTTTAATCTTAGTTGTTTCAACTGACCCAAACCTTAGTTTCATCCGACCCAGGCATTTTGTAAAATGCTTATAATTACAAAAATATACCACAATGAGGGCAATTAAGGTGCTGTCAACACCAAAAACGCGCACACTGTCTATTTGTATCGGAGTAAACGAGAGCGAGTGTTACTTGGGCGGCCAGGTTTTAGAAGAATAAATATTGAAATAAAAAAAGTGTGGATTATTTGTGAAATCTGGTTCGTTAGCGGTTTAGGTATGAATATGTGGACTTTATGTTTTTAATTGCAGACCCATATCTACGTCAAAAAAATAAGGACATAGAACCGTTTAAGATGATTTTAAGACCAATATTTGCAATTATTTTCCATCGAGCCGATTTCGTCCAATTATGTTTCGAGTCTGTCTTCGGTCTTTGAAATATGATTAACTTGTATATTTTTTGATGTGTTAGAACAAATAACTTTTCTTGAAAAACTGCTTAAATAATATCAATTTCAACAAATTAGGTCTTGTCAGCCTCTTAACCATTGTTGTTACACAGCCAAAAGTCCTGGCTAGGTCCGAAAACATTTACCAAACAGATTCAATTGAAAATGAGGACATAATATATAGCCTTTTATACCAAAATCGTTCCAATGAAGAAGTTCCAGAAGCAGAGAAATCGAAGAGCCGTTTCATCGCAGTTTAAGTGTATAGGTTTGTATGGAGAGTCAAGCTTCCTTCAAGTCAAAACGTTCCGCTGGATGCGGGTGGCGCAGGACCGGTCATTGTAGCACTCTTTGGGGGAGGCCTATGTGCCAGCAGTGGACGTCTTTCGGCTGATATGACGATGAAGTTAAAAACGAATAAACAGAAAATGTATCAAACCGTCAATGCAATAAAACGTGAGTACAAAATAAAGCCAGGGATTTACTTGGTAATCGAACCCGGGAAACATTTTGCCAAAGACGTGGGGGCGAAGGGGGGCGCATATGCCGGTTATCGCTCGATATCTCGCTGGCGAATCTCCTAGCGTTTAAACCGCTCGGTTCTTACGTCACTGTCGGCCCAAGATTTTTTCAGCAGAGGTAAAACATACCGCGGAAATTTAATTAGAAAAACTCAGTAAGGTACAAGTCCCTGTCCTCGACGGTGCACTAGTGTATGACTGTGCACTTTATGTCAAAGCAATATGGGTTCAATACGAAATAAGAAGCTATAGTGCACCCAATTTACAAAAACGGAGGAAGAGATAACATTAGCAATTATTGACCTATCTCAGTGCTACCAACCTTATCAAAAATCTTGAAAAGAATACTTAACAACGCCTTAGTATCTTACTTGGAACGCCATCGTATTATCTCTGATAATCAATATGGTTTCCGAACCGGCAAGTCGACTGAAGATGCAATACTGGAGCTAACTGACTACACAGCAAAAAAAATAGATATAAGAAGCACATGCCTAGGGGTATATTTGGATCTCTCCAAGGCTTTTGATACGGTGTCTGTACCACTTCTACTGGATAAGCTTGAATATATAGGTGTCCGAGGCATTACACTTGAAATCTTTAAGGACTATCTCACAAACCGTCTTCAATCAGTCAAAATTGGCTCTAACTTTAGTGGCGAGGAATCGCTAACATACGGAGTGCCCCAGGGGAGCATATTGGGCCCCACCCTCTTCCTGATATATATAAACCAATTGATCCAGCTACAAATTGATAATTGCAAGATTATATCATATGCAGACGACACAGCATTACTAATTCATGGCTCGGACTGGACTGAAACTAAGATACATACTGAACACTGCTTGGGGATAGTTACAAGTTGGCTGGCTGCTAACCTCCTTACACTCAACATTACTAAAACTACATACATAACATTTTCTTTGGTTACAAACAATCTCCCCTCACATCAACTTTACCCACCCCAGAATGCCACCCACATAGACTTTCCTGTTGTTTGTAATGGATGACACACTTTCAACAATAAATCAAATAGACGATTTGACAGTAGCCCAGTCAATGGAGTGTAAAACTGAAAATATCACACAACACTTAAATTTTTGCCAGTCTGCTTTGTTATTGTTTCTCAAAACATAAGACGTATATACTGTAATGTAGATAATCTTCTAGTTGCCTTGAAGCAGTTTAATTTTAACGTTGATGTGATTATTCTCAGTGAGTGTCGCCTGCACCCTGATAAATTGATTCCAAAGTTAGACAACTACACCCACTTTTCAACCAGTAACCACCTCAACCAGAACGATGGTGTTGTTGCGTATGTCAATAACTCCCATTCAGTAAGGACTAGGGAAATAATATTAAATCACGCATCGTGTCTAGAAATAACAACCGAAGCCGGAACAATTCTTGGTATATATCGATCACCTTCAAATATTAACGCCGAAAGCTTTATATCTTCTTTAAATTTACACTTAGTCTCTATAAAATCTAGTAAAAACATAATTATAACAGGTGACATAAATATTAATATTTCGTATAAAAACAATGAGCAATCCTATGAACAGACCAACAGATTAAATTACCTAAATATGATGGCCATGCATGGTATAATGCCTGGTCATTCTCTTCCAACAAGAGGCAAAACGTGCCTGGATCACTTCATGCTCAAACTAGACCAAAACCACTCAAAACCGGATGTTCTCGTTCTTGACACAAGTATAACAGATCATGCGACGATATTACTTAAGCTGGGAAACTGCAAAAAACTACAAAGTAACTAAAACAAAGATAAATTTTGATAATGCTCTAAGTATTCTTGCGAAA